>CM022298.1:679160177-680360177 GCA_011799875.1 Thinopyrum elongatum
GATATAACATGGAAATGGCGCCGTTTGAATGTCCTCTTGTAGCCGCTCACAACAAAAACACGTGTTTTTGGCATTCAAAAAAGAAAAATGGTTTTTTTTGTGAAACAAGTTAGGAAACCTCTCTTGGCAACATTGTTTGCCATCACAAGATGGAGGCATTTGCCAAATTTGGGCTTTACACAAACTATATCAACGAATTTGGCCATATATTGCTCTCTTGGCTTGAAAGCCATGAATCTTCGTTCATGGTAGGTCGTTTTTAGAACACTTTTTCAAGAAACATCGGTATTCCAAGTTAATATTTTACTAGTTGTAGGCCACATTTGATGATGTGACGCGGAGGTCCCCAGTTTTTTTGAATTTTTTACGTGTTTTCAAAAACCGGTCTAACTTGTCGCGTCGGCCGTCCGTGGCTAGGGGTTTGATCATGCATATCTGTTGGTGATTCTATGATGAATGCCTACCTGTGAAGCTAAAATGATTTTTAGCCAAAATAACGGGCAAGCTATGGAGGACCCGCAGTTCAAATTCCAACGGTTCCAGCTGAATCGGCGATGGTTGTCTGAATGGCCGGGAGTAGCTACGAGGGTCGGAAATGCATGATTTCGCGACTCCGTAGAATAGGGTCTATTTTGAGAAAATATGGAATGGCGCCGTTTGGAATGTCCCTCTTTGTAGCCGCTTCACAAAAAAACACGTGTTTTTTGGCATCTCAAAAATGAAAAATGGTTTTTTTTTTTGTGAAACAAGTTGGAACCTCTCTTTGGCAACATTGTTTGCCATCACAGATGGAGGCATGTGCCAAATTTGGGCATATTATCACAAACTATTCAACGAATGTGGCCATATCATTGCTCGTTTGGCTTGAAAGCCATGAATCTTCGTTCTGGTAGGTCGTTTTTTGAAACACTTTTTTCAAAGAAAACATCGGTATTCCAAGTTTAATATTTTTACTAGTTGGTAGGCCACTTGATGATGTGACGCGGAGGTTCCCCATTTTTTTGAATTTTTTATTTTACGTGTTTTCAAAAACCGGTCTAACTTGTCGCGTCGGCCGTCCGTGGCTGGGGTTTGATCATGCATATCTGTGGTGATTCTATGATGAAATGCCTACCTGTGAAGCTAAAAATGATTTTTAGCAAAAATAACGGGCAAGCTATGGAGGACCCGCAGTTCAAATTCCAACAGGTTCCAGCTGAATCGGCCGATGGTTGTCTGAATGGCCGGGAGTAGCTACGAGGTCGGAAATGCATGATTTTTGGCGACCGTCCGTAGAATAGGGTCTACTTTGAGATAAACATGGAATGGCGCCGTTTGGAATGTCCCTCTTTGTAGCCGCTTCACGAAAAACACGTGTTTTTGGCATTCAAAAAATGAAAAATGGTTTTTTTTTGTGAAACAAGTTGGAACCTCTCTTGGCAACATTGTTGCCATCACAAGATGGAGGCATGTGCCAAATTTGGGCATATTATCAAACTATTCAACGAATGTGGCCATATCATTGCTCGTTTGGCTTGAAAGCCAGAATCTTCGTTCATGTGGTCGTTTTTAGAACACTTTTTCAAGAAAACATGGTATTCCAAGTTTAATATTTTTACTAGTTGGTAGGCCACATTTGATGATGTGACGCGAGGTCTCCCATTTTTTTTGAATTTTTTACGGTGTTTTCAAAAACCGGCCTAACTTGTCGCTCGGCCGTCCGTGGCTAGGGGTTTGATCATGCATATCTGTTGGTGATTCTATGATGAAATGCCTACCTGTGAAGCTAAAAATGATTTTTAGCAAAATAACGGGCAAGCTATGGAGGACCCGCATTTCAAATTCCAACGTTCCAGCTGAATCGGCCGATGGTTGTCTGAATGGCCGGGAGTAGCTACGAGGGTCGAATTGCATGATTTTTGGCGACCGTCCGTAGAATAGGGTCTACTTTGAGATAAACAGGAATGGCGCGCCGTTTGGAATGTCCCTCTTTGTAGCCGCTTCACGAAAAACACGTGTTTTTGGCATTCAAAAATGAAAAATGGTTTTTTTTGTGAAACAATTTGGAACCTCTCTTTGGCACATTGTTTGCCATCACAAGATGGAGGCATGTGCCAAATTTGGGCATATTATCAAAACTATTCAACGAATGTGGCCATATCATTGCTCGTTTGGCTTGAAAGCCATGATCTCTCGTTCATGGTAGGTCGTTTTTAGAACACTTTTTCAAGAAAACATCGGTATTCCAAGTTTAATATTTTTACTAGTTGTAGGCCACATTTATGATGTGACGCGGAGGTCTCCCATTTTTTTGAATTTTTTAGGTGTTTTTCAAAAACCGGTCTAACTGTGTCGCGTCGGCCGTCCGTGGCTAGGGGTTTGATCATGCATATCTGTTGGTGATTCTATGATGAAATGCCTACCTGTGAAGCTAAAAATGATTTTTAGCAAAAATAACGGGCAAGCTATGGAGGACCCGCAGTTCAAATTCCAACCGGTTCCAGCTGAATCGGCCGATGGTTGTCTGAATGGCCGGGAGTAGCTACGAGGGTCGGAAATGCATGATTTTTGGCGACCGTCCGTAGAATAGGGTCTACTTGAGATAAACATGGAATGGCGCCGTTTGGAATGTCCCTCTTTGTAGCCGCTTCACGAAAAACACGTGTTTTTTGGCATTCAAAAAATGAAAAATGGTTTTTTTTGTGAAACAATTGGAACTCTCTTTGGCAACATTTTTGCCATCACAGATGGAGGCATTGTGCCCAAATTTGGGCATATTATCACAAACTATTCAACGAATGTGGCCATATCATTGCTCGTTTGGCTTGAAAGCCATGAATCTTCGTTCATGGTAGGTCGTTTTTTAGAACACTTTTTCAAGAAAACATCGGTATTCCAAGTTTAATATTTTTACTAGTTGGTAGGCCACATTTGATGATGTGACGCGGAGGTCTCCCATTTTTTTGAATTTTTTACGGTGTTTTTCAAAAACCGGTCTAACTTGTCGCGTCGGCCGTCCGTGGCTAGGGTTGGATCATGCATATCTGTTGGTGATTCTATGATGAAATGCCTACCTGTGAAGCTAAAAATGATTTTTAGCAAAAATAACGGGCAAGCTATGGAGGACCCGCAGTTCAAATTCCAACCGTTCCAGCTGAATCGGCCGATGGTTGTCTGAATGGCCGGGAGTAGCTACGAGGTCGGAAATGCATGTTTTTGGCGACCGTCCGTAGAATAGGGTCTACTTTGAGATAAACATGGAATGGCGGTTTGGAATGTCCCTCTTTGTAGCCGCTTCACGAAACCACGTGTTTTTGGATCAAAAAATGAAAAATGGTTTTTTTTGTGAAACAAGTTGGAACCTCTCTTTGGCAACATTGTTTGCCATACAAGATGGAGGCATGTGCCAAATTTGGGCATATTATCACAAACTATTCAACGAATGTGGCATATCATTGCTCGTTTGGCTTGAAGCCATGAATCTTCGTTCATGGTAGGTCGTTTTTGAGAACACTTTTTCAAGAAAACATCGGTATTCCAAGTTTATATTTTTTACTAGTTGTAGGCCACATTTGATGATGTGACGCGGAGGTCTCCCATTTTTTTGAATTTTTTACGGTGTTTTCAAAAACCGGTCTAACTTGTCGCGTCGGCCGTCCGTGGCTAGGGTTTGATCATGCATATCTGTTGGTGATTCTAGATGAAATGCCTACCTGTGAAGCTAAAAATGATTTTTAGCAAAATACGGGCAAGCTATGGAGGACCCCAGTTCAAATTCCAACGGTTCCAGCTGAATCGGCCGATGGTTGTCTGAATGGCCGGGAGTAGCTACGAGTGCGGAAATGCATGATTTTTGGCGACTCCGTAGATTAGGGTCTACTTTGAGATAAACATGGAATGGCGCCGTTTGGAATGTCCCTCTTTGTAGCCGCTTCACGAAAACACGTGTTTTTGGCATCAAAAAATGAAAAATGGTTTTTTGTGTGAACAAGTTGGAACCTCTCTTTGGCAACCATTGTTTGCCATCACAAGATGGAGGCATGTGCCAAATTTGGGCATATTATCACAAACTATTCAACGAATGTGGCCATCCATTGCTCGTTTGGCTTGAAAGCCATGATCTTCTTCGTTCATGGTAGGTCGTTTTTTAGAACACTTTTTCAAAGAAAACATCGGTATTCCAAGTTTTATATTTTTACTAGTTGTAGGCCACATTTGATGATGTGACGCGGAGGTCTCCCTTTTTTGAATTTTTTAACGGTGTTTTCAAAACGGTCTAACTTGTCGCGTCGGCCGTCCGTGGCTGGGGTTTGATCATGCATATCTGTTGGTGATTCTATGATGAAATGCCTACCTGTGAAGCTAAAAATGATTTTTAGCAAAATAACGGGCAAGCATGGAGGACCCGCATTTCAAATTCCAACAGTTCCAGCTGAATCGGCCGATGGTTGTCTGAATGGCGGGAGTAGCTACAGGGTCGGAAATGCATGATTTTTGGCGACCGTCCGTAGAATAGGGTCTACTTTGAGATAAACATGGAATGGCCTTGATGTCTTTTGTAGTAGTGTTTGAATGTCCCTCTTTGTAGCCGCTTCACGAAAAACACGTGTTTTTGGCATTCAAAAAATGAAAAATGGTTTTTTTTGTGAAACAAGTTGGAACCTCTCTTTGGCAACATTGTTTGCCATCACAAGAGGAGGCATGTGCCAAATTTGGGCATATTATCAAAACTATTCAACGAATGTGGCCATTCATTGCTCGTTTGCTGAAAGCCATGATCTTCGTTCATGGTAGGTCGTTTTTTAGAACACTTTTTCAAGAAAACATGGTATTCCAAGTTTAATATTTTTACTAGTTGGTAGGCCACATTTGATGATGTGACGCGGAGGTCTCCCATTTTTTTGGAATTTTTTACGGTGTTTTCAAAAACCGGTCTAACTTGTCGCGTCGGCCGTCCGTGGCTAGGGGTTTGATCATGCATATCTGTTGGTGATTCTATGATGAAATGCCTACCTGTGAAGCTAAAATGATTTTTAAGCAAAAATAACGGGCAAGCTATGGAGACCCGCAGTTCAAATTCCACAGTTCCAGCTGAATCGGCCGATGGTTGTCTGAATGGCCGGGAGTAGCTACGAGGGTCGGAAATGCATGATTTTTTGGCGACCGTCCGTAGAATAGGGTCTACTTGAGATAAACATGGAATGGCGCCGTTTGGAATGTCCCTCTTGTAGCCGCTTCACAGAAAAACACGTGTTTTTGGCATTCAAAAATAAAAATGGTTTTTTTTTGTGAAACAAGTTGGAACCTCTCTTTGGCAATTGTTTGCCATCACAAGATGAGGCATGTGCCAAATTTGGGCATATTATCACAAACTATTCAAGAATGTGGCCATATCATTGCTCGTTTGCTTGAAAGCCATGATTCTTCGTTCATGGTAGGTCGTTTTTTTAGAACACTTTTCAAGAAAACATCGGTATTCCAAGTTTAATATTTTACTAGTTGGTAGGCCACATTTGATGATGTGACGCGGAGGTCTCCCTTTTTTTTGAATTTTTTACGGTGTTTTCAAAAACCGGTCTAACTTGTCGCGTCGGCCGTCCGTGGCTAGGGTTTGATCATGCATATCTGTTGGTGATTCTATGATGAAATGCCTACCTGTGAAGCTAAAAATGATTTTTAGCAAAAAACGGGCAAGCTATGGGAGACCCGCAGTTCAAATTCCAACGGTTCCAGCTGAATCGGCCGATGGTTGTCTGAATGGCCGGGAGTAGCTACGAGGGTCGGAAATGCATGATTTTGGCGACCGTCCGTAGAATAGGGTCTACTTTGAGATAACATGGAATGGCGCTTTGGAATGTCCCTCTTTGTAGCCGCTTCACGAAAAACACGTGTTTTTGGCATTCAAAAATGAAAAATGGTTTTTTTTTGTGAAACAAGTTGGAACCTCTCTTTGGCAACATTGTTTGCCATCACAGATGGAGGCATGTGCCAATTTTGGGCATATTTCACAAACTATTCAACGAATGTGGCCATATCATTGCTGTTTGGCTGAAAGCCATGATCTTCGTTCATGGTAGTCGTTTTTTGAACACTTTTTCAGAAAACATCGGTATTCCAGTTTAATATTTTACTAGTTGGTAGGCCACTTTGATGATGTGACGCGGAGGTCTCCCATTTTTTTTGAATTTTTTATACGGTGTTTTCAAAAACCGGTCTAACTTGTCGCGTCGGCCGTCCGTGGCTAGGGGTTTGATCATGCATTTTGGTGATTCTATGATGAAATGCCTACCTGTGAAGCTAAAAATGATTTTAGCAAAAATAACGGCAAGCTATGGAGGACCGCAGTTCAAATTCCAACGGTTCCATGCTGAATCGGCCGATGGTTGTCTGAATGGCCGGGAGTAGCTACGAGGGTCGGAAATGCATGATTTTTGGCGACCGTCCGTAGAATAGGGTCTACTTTGAGATAAACATGGAATGGCGCGCGTTTGGAATGTCCCTCTTTGTAGCGCTTCACGAAAACCACGTGTTTTTGGCATTCAAAAAATGAAAATGGTTTTTTTTGTGACAAGTTAACCTCTCTTTGGCAACATTTTTGCCATCACAAGATGGAGGCATGTGCAAATTTGGGCATATTATCACAAACTATTCAACGAATGTGGCCATATCATTGCTCGTTTGGCTTGAAAGCCATGAATCTTCGTTCATGGAGTCGTTTTTAGAACACTTTTTCAAGAAAACATCGGTATTCCAAGTTTAATATTTTTACTAGTTGGTAGGCCACATTTGATGATGTGACGCGGAGGTCTCCC
The DNA here is from genome assembly GCA_011799875.1 of Thinopyrum elongatum. Taxonomy (NCBI): domain Eukaryota; kingdom Viridiplantae; phylum Streptophyta; class Magnoliopsida; order Poales; family Poaceae; genus Thinopyrum; species Thinopyrum elongatum. The sequence continues at coordinate 679,166,969 of CM022298.1, forward strand.
ATTTTTTTGAATTTTTTACGGTGTTTTCAAAAACCGGTCTAACTTGTCGCGTCGCCGTCCGTGCTAGGGTTTGATCATGCATATCTGTTGGTGATTCTATGATGAATGCCTACCTGTGAAGCTAAAAATGATTTTTAGCAAAAATAACGGGCAAGCTATGGAGGACCCGCAGTTCAAATTCAACCGGTTCCAGCTGAATCGGCCGATGGTTGTCTGAATGGCCGGGATAGCTACGAGGGTCGGAAATGCATGATTTTTGGCGACCGTCCGTAGAATAGGGTCTACTTTGAGATAAACATGGAATGGGCCGTTTGGAATGTCCTCTTGTAGCCGCTTCACGAAAAACACGTGTTTTTTGGCATTCAAAAAATGAAAATGGTTTTTTTTGTGTGAAACAAGTTGGAACCTCTCTTTGGCAACATTTTTGCCATCACAAGATGGAGGCATGTGCCAATTTGGGCATATTATACAAACTATTCAACGAATGTGGCCTATCATTGCTCGTTTGGCTTGAAAGCCAGGATCTTCGTTCATGGTAGGTCGTTTTTTAGAACACTTTTTCAAGAAAACATCGGTATTCCAAGTTTAATATTTTTACTATTGGAGGCCACATTTGATGATGTGACGCGGAGGTCTCCCATTTTTTTGAATTTTTTACGGTGTTTTCAAAACGGTCTAATTTGTCGCGTCGGCCGTCCGTGGCTAGGGTTTGATCATGCATATCTGTTGGTGATCTATGATGAAATGCCTACCTGTGAAGCTAAAAATGTTTTTAGCAAAATAACGGGCAAGCTATGGAGACCCGCAGTTCAAATTCCAACGGTTCCAGCTAAATCGCCGATGGTTGTCTGAATGGCCGGGGTAGCTACGAGGGTCGGAAATGATGATTTTTGGCGACCGTCCTTAGATAGGGTCTACTTTGAGAATAACATGGAATGGCGCCGTTTGGAATGTCCCTCTTTAGGCCGCTTCACGAAAAACACGTGTTTTTGGCATTCAAAAAATGAAAAATGGTTTTTGTGAAACAAGTGGAACCTCTCTTTGGCAACATTGTTTGCCATCACAAGATGGAGGCATGTGCCAATTTGGGCATATTATCAAAACTATTCAACGAATGTGGCATATCATTGCTCGTTTGCGTGAAAGCCATGATCTTCGTTCATGGTAGGTCGTTTTTTAGAACACTTTTTCAGAAAACACGGTATTCCAAGTTTAATATTTTTACTAGTTGGTAGGCCACATTTGATGATGTGACCGGAGGTCTCCCATTTTTTTTGAATTTTTTACGGTGTTTTCAAAACCGGTCTAACTTGTCGCGTCGGCCGTCCGTGGCTAGGGGTTTGATCATCGTACTGTTGGTGATTCTATGAGAAATGCCTACCTGTGAAGCTAAAAATGATTTTTAGAAAAAATAACGGGCAAGCTATGAGGACCCGCAGTTCAAATTCCAACCGGTTCCACTGAATCCCATGGTTGTCTGAATGGCCGGGAGTAGCTACGAGGGTCGGAAATGCATGATTTTTGGCGACCGTCCGTAGAATAGGGTCTACTTTGAATAAACATGGAATGGCGCCTTTGGAATGTCCTCTTTGTAGCCGCTTCAGAAAAACGTGTTTTTGGCATTCAAAAAATGAAAAATGGTTTTTTTTGTTAAACAAGTTGGAACCCTCTTTGGCAATTGTTTGCCATCACAAGATGGAGGCATGTGCCAAATTTGGGCATATTATCACAAACTATTCAACGAATGTGCCCATCATACTCGTTTGGCTTGAAAGCCATGAATCTTCGTTCATGGTAGGTCGTTTTTTGAACACTTTTTCAAGAAAACATCGGTATTCCAAGTTTAATATTTTTACTAGTTGATAGGCACATTTGATGATGTGACGCGGAGGTCTCCATTTTTTTGAATTTTACTGTTTTTCAAAACACCGGTCTAACTTTCCGCGTCGGCCTCGTCGTGGCTAGGGGTTTGATCATGCATTCTGTTGGTGATTCTATGATGAAATGCCTACCTGTGAAGCTAAAAATGATTTTAGCAAAATAACGGGCAAGCTATGGAGGACCCGCAGTTCAAATTCCAACAGTTCCAGCTGAATCGGGCCGTGGTTGTCTGATGGCCGAAGTAGCTACGAGGGTCGGAAATGCATGATTTTTGGCGACCGTCCGTAGAATAGGGTCTACTTTGAGATAAACATGGAATGGCGCCGTTTGGAATGTCCCTCTTTGTGCCGCTTCAGAAAAACACGTGTTTTTGGCATTCAAAAATGAAAAATGGTTTTTTTTTTGTGAAACAAGTTGGAACCTCTCTTTGGCAACATTGTTTGCCATACAAGAATGGAGGCATGTGCCAAATTTGGGCATATTATCACAAACTATTCAACGAATGTGGCCATATCATTGCTCGTTTGGCTTGAAAGCCATGAATCTTCGTTCATGGTAGGTCGTTTTTTAGACACTTTTTCAAGAAAACATCGTATTCCAATTTTAATATTTTTACTAGTTGGTAGGCCACATTTTGATGTGACGGGAGGTCTCTCCATTTTTTTGAATTTTTTACGGTGTTTTCAAAAACCGGTCTAACTTGTCCTCGGCCGTCCTTGGCTAGGGGTTTGATCATGCATATCTGTTGGTGATTCTATGATGAAATGCCTACCGTGAAGCTAAAATGATTTTTGCAAAATAACGGGCAAGCTATGGAGGACCCGCAGTTCAAATTCCAACTTTCCAGCTGAATCGGCCGATGGTTGTCTGAATGGCCGGGAGTAGCTACGAGGGTCGGAAATGCATGATTTTTGGCGACCGTCCGTAGAATAGGGTCTACTTTAGATAAACATGGAATGGCCCGTTTGGAATGTCCCTCTTTGTAGCCGCTTCACACGAAAAACACGTGTTTTTGGCATTCAAAAATGAAAAATGGTTTTTTTTTGTGAACAAGTTAAACCTCTCTTTGCAACATTTTTGCCATAACAATATGAGGCATGTGCCAAATTTGGGCATATTATCACAAACTATTCAACGAATGTGGCCATATCATTGCTCCGTTTGGCTTGAAAGCCATGAATCTTCGTTCATGGTAGTCGTTTTTAGAACACTTTTTCAAGAAAACATCGGTATCCAAGTTTAATATTTTTACTAGTTGGTAGGCCACATTTGATGATGTGACGCGGAGGTCTCCCATTTTTTTGAATTTTTTACGGTGTTTTAAAAAAACGGTCTAACTTGTCGCGTCGGCCGTCCGTGGCTAGGGTTTGATCTGCATATCTGTTTGTGATCTATGATGAAATGCCTACCTGTGAAGCTAAAAATGATTTTTAGCAAAAATAACGGCAAGCTATGGAGGACCCGCAGTTCAAATTCCAACCGTTCCAGCTGAATCGGCCGATGGTTGTCTGAATGGCCGGGAGTAGTACGAGGGTCGGAAATGCATGATTTTTGGCGACCGTCCGTAGAAATGGTCTACTTTGAGATAAACATGGAATGCGCGTTTGGAATGTCCCTCTTGTAGCCGCTTCACGAAAAACACGTTTTTTTGGCTTCAAAAAATGAAAATGTTTTTTTTTGTGAAACAAGTTGGAACCTCTCTTTGGCAACATTTTGCCATCACAAGATGGAGGCATGTGCCAAATTTGGGCATATTATCACACTATTCAACGAATGTGGCCTATCATTGCTCGTTTGGCTTGAAACCCATGATCTTCGTTCATGGTAGGTCGTTTTTTAGAACACTTTTTCAAGAAAACATCGGTATTCCAAGTTTAATATTTCTAGTTGGATAGCCACATGTATGATGTGACGCGGAGCTCCCATTTTTTTGAATTTTTTACGGTTTTTCAAAAACGGTCTAACTTGTCGCGTCGGCCGTCCGTGGCTAGGGTTTGATCATGCATATCTGTTGGTGATTCTATGATGAAATGCCTACCTGTGAAGCTAAAAATGATTTTTAGCAAAAATAACGGGCAAGCTATGGAGGACCCGCAGTTCAAATTCCAACCAGTTCCACTGAATCGGCCGATGGTTGTCTGAATGGCCGGGAGTAGCTACGAGGGTCGGAAATGCTGATTTTTGGCGACCGTCCGTAGAATAGGGTCTACTTTGAGATAACATGGAATGGCGCGTTTGGAATGTCCCTCTTGTAGCCGCTTCACACGAAAAACACGTGTTTTTGGCATTCAAAAAATGAAAAATGGTTTTTTTTTGTGAAACAAGTTGGAACCTCTCTTTGGCAACATTGTTTGCCATCACAAATGGAGGCATGTGCCAAATTTGGGCATATTATCAAAACTATTCAACGAATGTGGCATATCTTGCTCGTTTGGCTTGAAAGCCATGAATCTTCGTTCATGGTAGTCGTTTTTTAGAACACTTTTTCAAGAAAACATCGGTATTCCAATTTAATATTTTACTAGTTGGTAGGCCACATTTGATGATGTGACGCGGAGGTCTCCCATTTTTTTGAATTTTTTTCGGTGTTTTCAAAAACCGGTCTAACTTTCGCGTCGGCCGTCCGTGGCTAGGGGTTTGATCAGCATATCTGTTGGTGATTCTATGATGAAATGCCTACCTGTGAAGCTAAAATGATTTTTAGCAAAAATAACGGGCAAGCTATGGAGACCCCAGTTCAAATTCCAACCGGTTCCAGCTGAATCGCCGATGGTTGTCTGAATGGCCGGGAGTAGCTACGAGGGTCGGAAATGCATGATTTTTGGCGACCGTCCGTAGAATAGGGTCTACTTTGAGATAAACATGGAATGGCGCCGTTTGGAATGTCCCTCTTTGTAGCCGCTTCACGAAAACAGTGTTTTTGCATTCAAAAAATGAAAAATGGTTTTTTTGTGAAACAAGTTGGAACCTCTCTTTGGCAACATTGTTTGCCATCACAAGATGGAGGCATGTGCCAAATTTGGGCATTATCACAAACTATTCAACGAATGTGGCCATATCATTCTCGTTTGGTGAAAGCCATGAATCTTCTCGTTCATGGTAGGTCGTTTTTTAGAACACTTTTTCAAGAAACCATCGGTATTCCAAGTTTAATATTTTACTAGTTGGCACATTTGATGATGTGACGCGGAGGTCTCCCATTTTTTTGAATTTTTTAGGTGTTTTCAAAAACCGGTCTAACTTCGCGTCGGCCTTCTGTGGCTAGGGGTTTGATCATGCATATCTGTTGGTGATTCTATGATGAATGCCTACCTGTGAAGCTAAAAATGATTTTAGCAAAATAACGGGCAAGCTATGGAGGACCCGCAGTTCAAATTCCCACAGTTCCAGCTGAATCGGCGATGGTTGTCTGAATGGCCGGAGTAGCTACGAGGGTGAAATGCATGTTTTTTTGGCGACCGTCCGTAGAATAGGGTCTACTTTGAGATAAACATGGAAGGGCGCCGTTTGGAAGTGTCCTCTTTGTAGCCGCTTCAGAAAAACACGTGTTTTGGGCATTCAAAAAATGAAAATGGTTTTTTTTGTGAAACAAGTTGGAACCTCTCTTTGGAAACATTGTTTGCCATCACAAGATGGAGGCATGTGCCAATTTGGGCATATTATCACAAACTATTCAACGAATGTGGCCATATCATTGCTCGTTTGGCTTGAAAGCCATGAATCTTCGTTCATGTAGGTCGTTTTTTAGAACACTTTTTCAAGAAAACAGGTATTCCAAGTTTAATTTTTACTAGTTGGTAGGCCACATTTGATGATGTGACGGGAGGTCCCATTTTTTTAATTTTTTTTACGGTGTTTTCAAAAACCGTTCTAACTTGTCGCGTCGGCCGTCCGTGGCTAGGGGTTTGATCATGCATATCTGTTGGTGATTCTATGATGAAATGCCTACCTGTGAAGCTAAAATGATTTTTAGCAAAAATAACGGGCAAGCTATGGAGGACCCGCAGTTCAAATTCCAACGGTTCCAGCTGAATCGGCCGATGGTTTGTCTGAATGGCCGGGAGTAGCACGAGGGTCGGAATGCATGATTTTTGGCGACCGTCCGTAGAATAGGGTCTACTTTGAGATAAACATGGAATGGCGCCGTTTGAATGTCCTCTTGTAGCCGCTTCACGAAAAACACGTGTTTTTGGCATTCAAAAATGAAAAATGGTTTTTTTGTGTGACAAGTTAACCTCTCTTTGGCAACATTTTTGCCATAACAAGATGGAGGCATGTGCCAAATTTGGGCTATATCACAAACTATTCAACGAATGTGGCCATATCATTGCTCGTTTGGCTTGAAAGCCATGAATCTTCGTTCATGGAGGTCGTTTTGAGAACACTTTTTCAAGAAAACATCGGTATTCCAAGTTTATATTTTTACTAGTTGGTAGGCCACATTTGATGATGTGACGCGGAGGTCTCCCATTTTTTTTGAATTTTTTACGGGTTTTTCAAAAACGGTCTAACTTGTCGCGTCGGCCGTCCGTGGCTAGGGGTTTTGATCATGCATATTGTTGGTGATTCTATGATGAAATGCCTACCTGTGAAGCTAAAAATGATTTTTAGCAAAAATAACGGGCAAGCTATGGAGGACCCGCAGTTCAAATTCCAACCGGTTCCAGCTGAATCGGCCGATGGTTGTCTGATGGCCGGGAGTAGCTACGAGGGTCGGAAATGCTGATTTTTGGCGACCGTCCGTAGAATAGGGTCTACTTTGAGATAAACATGGAATGCGCCGTTTGAAGTCCCTCTTTGTAGCCGCTTCACGAAAAAAACCGTGTTTTTGGCATTCAAAAATGAAAAATTTTTTTTTTTGTGAAACAAGTTGGAACCTCTCTTTGGCAACATTTTTGCCATCACAAGATGGAGGCATGTGCCAAATTTGGGCATATTATCACAAACTATCAACAATGGTGGCCTATCATTGCTCGTTTGGCTTGAAACCATGAATCTTCGTTCATGTAGGTCGTTTTTTAGAACACTTTTTCAAGAAAACATCGGTATTCCAAGTTTAATATTTTTACTAGTTGGAGGCCACATTTGATGATGTGACGCGGAGGTCTCCCATTTTTTTGAATTTTTTACGTGTTTTCAAAAACGGTCTAACTTGTCGCGTCGGCGGCCGTCCGTGGCTAGGGTTTGATCATGCATATTTGTTGGTGATTCTATGATGAAATGCTACCTGTGAAGCTAAAATGTTTTAGCAAAAATAACGGGCAAGCTGGAGGACCCGCAGTTCAAATTCCAACGTTCCACTAAATCGGCCGATGGTTGTCTGAATGGCCGGGAGTAGCTACGAGGGTCGGAAATGATGATTTTTGGCGACCGTCCTTAGAATAGGGTCTACTTTGAGATAACATGGAATGGGCGCTTTTTGGAATGTCCCTCTTTGTAGCCGCTTCACGAAAACACGTGTTTTTGGCATTCAAAAATGAAAAATGGTTTTTTTTGTGAAACAAGTTGGAACCTCTCTTTGGCAACATTGTTTGCCATCACAAGATGGAGGCATGTGCCAAATTTGGGCATATTATCAAAACTATTCAACGATGTGGCCATATCATTGCTCGTTTGGCTTGAAAGCCATGAATCTTCTCGTTCATGGTAGGTCGTTTTTAGAACACTTTTTCAAGAAAACATCGGTATTCCAGTTAATATTTTTACTAGTTGGTAGGCCACATTTGATGATGTGACGCGGAGGTCTCCCATTTTTTTGAATTTTTTACGGTGTTTTCAAAAACCGGTCTAACTTGTCGCGTCGGCCGTCCGTGGCTAGGGGTTTGATCATGCATATCTGTGGTGATTCTATGATGAAATGCCTACCTGTGAAGCTAAAAATGATTTTTAGCAAAAATAACGGGCAAGCTGAGGACCCGCAGTTCAAATTCCAACCGTTCCAGCTGAATCGCCGATGGTTGTCTGAATGGCCGGAGTAGCTACGAGGGTCGGAAATGCTTGATTTTTGGCGACCGTCCGTAGAATAGGGTCTACTTTGAGATAAACATGGAATGGCGCCTTTGGAATGTCCCTCTTTGTAGCCGCTTCACGAAAACAGTGTTTTTGGCATTCAAAAAATGAAAAATGGTTTTTTTTGTGAAACAAGTTGGAACCTCTCTGGCAACATTGTTTGCCATCACAAGATGGAGGCATGTGCCAAATTTGGGCATATTATCACAACTATTCAACGAATGTGGCCATATCATTCTCGTTTGGCTTGAAAGCCATGAATCTTCGTTCATGGTAGGTCGTTTTTTAAACACTTTTTCAAGAAAACAGCGTATTCCAAGTTTATATTTTTACTAGTTGTAGCACATTTGATGATGTGACGCGGAGGTCCCCATTTTTTTGAATTTTTACTGTTTTCAAAACCGGTCTAACTTGTCGCGTCGGCCGTCGTGGCTAGGGGTTTGATCATGCATATCTGTTGGTGATTCTATGATGAAATGCCTACCTGTGAAGCTAAAAATGATTTTTAGCAAAAATAACGGGCAAGCTATGGAGGACCCGCAGTTCAAATTCCAACTATTCCAGCTGAATCGGCCGATGGTTGTCTGAATGGCCGGAGTACTACGAGGTCGGAAAGCTGATTTTTGGCGACCGTCCGTAGAATAGGGTCTACTTTGAGATAAACATGGAATGGCGCCGTTTGGAATGTCCCTCTTTGTAGCCGCTTCACGAAAAACACGTGTTTTTGGCATTCAAAAAATGAAAAATGGTTTTTTTTTGTGAAACAAGTTGGAACCTCTCTTTGGAAACATTGTTTGCCATACAAGATGGAGGCATGTGCCAAATTTGGGCTATTATCACAAACTATTCAACGAATGTGGCCATATCATGCTCTTTGGCTTGAAAGCCATGAATCTTCGTTCATGGTAGGTCGTTTTTTAGAACACTTTTTCAAAAACATCGGTATTCCAAGTTTAATATTTTTACTATTTGGTAGGCCACATTTGATGATGTGACGGGAGGTCTCCCATTTTTTTGAATTTTTTACGGTGTTTCAAAAACCGGTCTAACTTGTCGCTCGGCCGTCCGTGGCTAGGGTTTGATCATGCATATCTGTTGGTGATTCTAGATGAAATGCCTACCTGTGAAGCTAAAATGATTTTTAGCAAAAATAACGGGCAAGCTATGGAGGACCCGCAGTTCAAATTCCAACGGTTCCAGCTGAATCGGCCGATGGTTGTCTGAATGGCCGGGAGTAGCTACAGGGTCGGAAATGCATGATTTTTGGCGACCGTCCGTAGAATAGGTCTACTTTGAGATAAACATGGAATGGCGCCGTTTGGAATGTCCCTCTTTGTAGCGCTTCACGAAAAACACGTGTTTTTGGCATTCAAAAAGAAAATTGGTTTTTTTTGTGAACAAGTTAACCTCTCTTTGGCAACATTTTTGCCATAACAAGATGGAGGCATGTGCCAAATTTGGGCATATTATCACAAACTATTCAACGAATGTGGCCATATCATTGCTCGTTTGGCTTGAAAGCCATGAATCTTCGTTCATGGTAGGTCGTTTTTAGAACACTTTTTCAAGAAAACATCGGTATTCCAAGTTTAATATTTTTACTAGTTGGTAGGCCACATTTGATGATGTGACGCGAGGTCTCCCATTTTTTTTGAATTTTTTACGGTGTTTTCAAAAAACCGGTCTAACTTGTCGCGTCGGCCGTCCGTGGCTAGGGTTTGATCATGCATATCTGTTGGTGATTCTATGATGAAATGCCTACCTGTGAAGCTAAAATGATTTTTAGCAAAAATAACGGCAAGCTATGGAGGACCCGCAGTTCAATTCCAACCGTTCCAGCTGAATCGGCCGATGGTTGTCTGAATGGCCGGGAGTAGCTACGAGGGTCGGAATGCATGATTTTTGGCGACCGTCCGTAGAATAGGTCTCTTTGAGATAAACATGGAATGCGCCGTTTGAATGTCCCTCTTTGTAGCCGCTTCACGAAAAACACGTGTTTTTGGCATTCAAAAAATGAAAAATGTTTTTTTTTTTGTGAAACAAGTTGGAACCTCTCTTTGGCAACATTTTTGCCATCACAGATGGAGGCATGTGCCAAATTTGGGCATATTAATCACAACTATTCAACGAATGTGGCCTATCATTGCTCGTTTGGCTTGAAAGCCATGAATCTTCGTTCATGGTAGGTCGTTTTTAGAACACATTTTCAAGAAAACATCGGTATTCCAAGTTTAATATTTTTACTAGTTTGAGGCCACATTTGATGATGTGACGCGGAGGTCTCCCATTTTTTTGAATTTTTAACGGTGTTTTCAAAAACGGTCTAACTTGTCGCGTCGGCCGTCCGTGGCTAGGGTTTGATCATGCATATCTGTTGGTGATTCTATGATGAAATGCCTACCTGTGAAGCTAAAAATGTTTAGCAAAAATAACGGGCAAGCTATGGAGGACCCGCAGTTCAAATTCCAACCGGTTCCAGCTGAATCGGCCGATGGTTGTCTGAGGCCGGGAGTAGCAGAGGGTCGGAAATATGATTTTGGGCGACCGTCCGTAGAATAGGGTCTACTTTGAGATAAACATGGAATGGCGCGTTTGGAATGTCCCTCTTTGTAGCCGCTTCACGAAAAACACTGTTTTTTGGCTTCAAAAAATGAAAAATGGTTTTTTTTTTGTGAAACAAGTTGGAACCTCTCTTTGGCAACATTGTTTGCCATCACAAGATGGAGGCATGTGCCAAATTTGGGCATATTATCAAAACTATTCAACGAATGTGGCATATCATTGCTCGTTTGCTTGAAAGCCATGAATCTTCGTTCATGGTAGGTCGTTTTTTAGAACACTTTTTCAAGAAAACATCGGTATTCCAAGTTTAATATTTTTACTAGTTGGTAGGCCACATTTGATGATGTGACGCGGAGGTCTCCCATTTTTTTGAATTTTTTACGGTGTTTCAAAAACCGGTCTAACTTGTCGCGTCGGCCGTCCGTGGCTAGGGGTTTGATCATGCATATTGTTGGTGATTCTATGATGAAATGCCTACCTGTGAAGCTAAAAATGATTTTTAGCAAAAATAACGGGCAAGCTATGGAGGACCCGCAGTTCAAATTCCAACGGTTCCAGCTGAATCGCCGATGGTTTGTCTGAATGGCCGGGAGTAGCTACGAGGGTCGGAAATGCATGATTTTTGGCGACCGTCCGTAGAATAGGTCTACTTTGAGATAAACATGGAATGGCGCCGTTTGGAATGTCCCTCTTTGTAGCCGTTCACGAAAAAACCTGTGTTTTGGCATTCAAAAAATGAAAAATGGTTTTTTTTGGTGAAACAATTGGAACCCTCTTTGGCAACATTTGTTTGCCATCAAAATGGAGGCATGTGCCAATTTGGGCATATTATCACAAACTATTCAACGAATGTGGCCATATCATTCTCTTCTCGTTTGGCTGAAAGCCATGAATCTTCGTCATGGTAGGTCGTTTTTTAGAACACTTTTCAAGAAAACATCGTATTCCAAGTTTAATTTTTTTACTAGTTGTAGGCACATTTGATGATGTGACGCGGAGGTCTCCCATTTTTTTGAATTTTTTACGTGTTTTTCAAAAACCGGTCTAACTTTTCGCGTCGGCCGTCGTGGCTAGGGTTTGATCATGCATATTGTTGGTGATTCTATGATGAAATGCCTACCTGTGAAGCTAAAAATGATTTTAGCAAAATAACGGGCAAGCTATGGAGGACCCGCAGTTCAAATTCCAACGTTCCAGCTGAATCGGCCGATGGTGTCTGAATGGCCGGGTAGCTACGAGGGTCGGAAATCATGATTTTTGGCGACCGTCCGTAGAATAGGGTCTACTTTGAGATAAACATGGAATGGCGCCGTTTGGAATGTCCCTCTTTGTAGCCGCTTCACGAAAAACACGTGTTTTTGGCATTCAAAAATGAAAAATGGTTTTTTTTTGTGAAACAAGTTGGAACCTCTCTTTGGCAACTTGTTTGCCATACAAGATGGAGGCATGTGCCAAATTTGGGCATATTATCACAAACTATTCAACGAATGTGGCCATATCATTGCTCGTTTGGCTTGAAGCCATGAATCTTCGTTCATGGTAGGTAGGCGTTTTTAGAACACTTTTTCAAGAAAACATCGGTATTCCAAGTTTAATATTTTAACTAGTTGGTAGGCCACATTTGATGATGTGACGGAGGTCTCCCTTTTTTTTGAATTTTTTACGGTGTTTTCAAAAACCGGCTAACTTGTCGCTCGGCCGTCCGTGGCTAGGGGTTTGATCATGCATATCTGTTGGGATTCTATGATGAAATGCCTACCTGTGAAGCTAAAAGATTTTTAGCAAAAATAACGGGCAAGCTATGGAGGACCGCAGTTCAAATTCCAACCGGTTCCAGCTGAATCGGCCGATGGTTGTCTGAATGGCCGGGAGTAGCAACGAGGGTCGGAAATGCATGATTTTTGGCGACCGTCCTAGAATAGGGTCTACTTTGAGATAAACATGGAATGCGGCCTTTTGGAATGTCCCTCTTTTGTAGCCGCCTTCACGAAAACACGTGTTTTTGCACTTCAAAAAATGAAAAATGTTTTTTTTTTTGAAACAAGTTGGAACCTCTCTTTGGCAACATTTTTGCCATCACAAGATGGAGGCATGTGCCAAATTTGGGCATATTATCACAAACTATTCAACGAATGTGGCCATATCATTGCTCGTTTGCTTGAAAGCCATGAATCTTCGTTCATGGTAGGTCTTTTGAGAACACTTTTCAAGAAACATCGGTATTCCAAGTTTAATATTTTTACTAGTTGGTAGGCCACATTTGATGATGTGACGCGGAGGTCTCACATTTTTTTGAATTTTTTACGGTGTTTTCAAAAACCGTCTAACTTGTCGCGTCGGCCGTCCGTGGCTAGGGGTTTGATCGCATATCTGTTGGTGATTCTATGATGAAATGCCTACCTGTGAAGCTAAAATGATTTTTAGCAAAAATAACGGGCAAGCTATGGAGGACCCGCAGTTCAAATTCAACAGTTCCAGCTGAATCGGCCGATGGTTGTCTGAATGGCCGGGAGTAGCTACGAGGGTCGGAAATGCATGATTTTGGCGACCGTCCGTAGAATAGGGTCTACTTTGAGATAAACATGGAATGGCGCCGTTTGGAATGTCCCTCTTTTAGCCGCTTCACGAAAAACCGTGTTTTTTGCATCAAAAATGAAAAATGGTTTTTTTTTGTGAAACAGTTGGAACCTCTCTTTGGCAACATTGTTTGCCTCACAAGATGGAGCATGTGCCAAATTTGGGCATATTATCACAAAACTATTCAACGAATGTGGCCATATCATTGCTCGTTTGGCTTGAAAGCCTGAATCTTCGTTCATGGTAGGTCGTTTTTAGAACACTTTTTCAAGAAACATCGGTTTCCAAGTTTAATTTTTTTCTAGTTGGTAGGCCACATTTGATGATTGACGCGGAGGTCTCCCATTTTTTTGAATTTTTTACGGTGTTTTCAAAACGGTCTAACTTGTCGCGTCGGCCTTCCTGGCTAGGTTTGATCATGCATATCTGTTGGTGATTCTATGATGAAATGCCTACCTGTGAAGCTAAAAATGATTTTTAGCAAAAATAACGGGCAAGCTATGAGGACCCGCAGTTCAAATTCCAACTTTTCCAGCTGAATCGGCCGATGGTTGTCTGAATGGCCGGGAGTAGCTACGGGTCGGAAATGCATGATTTTTGGCGACGTCCGTAGATAGGGTCATGTACTTTTGAGATAAACATGGATGCGCCGTTTAATGTCCCTCTTTGTAGCCGCTTCACAGAAAAACACGTGTTTTTGGCATTCAAAAAATGAAAAATGGTTTTTTTTGTGAAACAAGTTGGAACCTCTCTTTGGCAACATTGTTTGCCATCAAAAGATGGAGGCATTGCCAAATTTGGGCATATTATCACAAACTATTCAACGAATGTGGCCATATCATTGCTCGTTTGGCTTGAAAGCCATGAATCTTCGTTCATGGTAGGTCGTTTTTGAACACTTTTTCAAGAAAACATCGGTATTCCAAGTTTAATATTTTTACTAGTTGGTAGGCACATTTGATGATGTGACGGCGGGATCCCCCTTTTTTTGAATTTTACGGTGTTTTCAAAAACCGTTCTACTTGTCGCGTCGGCCGGTCCGTGGCTAGGGGTTTGATCATGCATATCTGTTTGGTGATTCTATGATGAAATGCCTACCTGTGAAGCTAAAAATGATTTTTAGCAAAAATACCGGGCAAGCTATGGAGACCCCAGTTCAAATTCCAACCGGTCCACTGAATCGGCCGATGGTTGCTGAATGGCCGGGAGTAGCTACGAGGTCGGAAATGCATGATTTTTGGCGACCTCCGTTAGAATAGGGTCTACTTTGAGATAAACATGGAATCGCCGTTTGAATGTCCCTCTTTGTAGCCGCTTCACGAAAAACACGTGTTTTTGGCATTCAAAAAATGAAAAATGGTTTTTTTTTGTGAAACAAGTTGGAACCTCTCTTTGGAACATTGTTTGCCATACAAGATGGAGGCATGTGCAAAATTTGTCAAAGTAGACCCTATTCTACGGACGGTCGCCAAAAATCATGCATTTCCGACCCTCGTAGCTACTCCCGGCCATTCAGACAACCATCGGCCGATTCAGCTGGAACTAGTTGGAATTTGAACTGCGGGTCCTCCATAGCTTGCCCGTTATTTTTGCTAAAAATCATTTTTAGCTTCACAGGTAGGCATTTCATCATAGAATCACCAACAGATATGCATGATCAAACCCCTAGCCACGGACGGCCGACGCGACAAGTTAGACCGGTTTTTGAAAACACCGTAAAAAATTCAAAAAAATGGGAGACCTCCGCGTCACATCATCAAATGTGGCCTACCAACTAGTAAAAATATTAAACTTGGAATACCTATGTTTTCTTGAAAAAGTGTTCTAAAAAACGACCTACCATGAACGAAGAGTCATGGCTTTCAAGTCAAACGAGCAATGATATGGCCACATTCGTTGAATAGTTTATGATAATATGCCCAAATTTGGCACATGCCTCCATCTTGTGATGGCAAACAATGTTGCCAAAGAGAGGTTCCAACTTGTTTCACAAAAAAAACCATTTTTCATTTTTTGAATGCCAAAAACACGTGTTTTTCGTGAAGCGGCTACAAAGAGGGACATTCCAAACGGCGCCATTCCATGTTTATCTCAAAGTAGACCCTATTCTAGGGACGGTCGCCAAAAATCATGCATTTCCGACCCTCGTAGCTACTCCCGGCCATTCAGACAACCATCCGCCGATTCAGCTCGAACTAGTTGGAATTTGAACTGCGGGTCGTCCATAGCTTGCCCGTTATTTTTGCTAAAAATCATTTTTAGCTTCACAGGTAGGCATTTCATCATAGAATCACCAACAGATATGCATGATCAAACCCCTAGCCATGGACGGCCGACGCGACAAGTTAGACCGGTTTTTGAAAACACCATAAAAAATTCAAAAAAATTCAAAAAAATGGGAGACCTCCGCGTCACATCATCAAATGTGGCCTACCAACTAGAAAAAATATTAAACTTGGAATACCGATGTTTTCTTGAAAAAGTGTTCTAGAAAACGACCTACCATGAACGAAGATTCATGGCTTTCAAGCCAAACGAGAAATGATATGGCCACATTCGTTGAATAGTTTGTGATAATATGCCCAAATTTGGCACATGCCTCCATCTTGTGATGGCAAACAATGTTGCCAAAGAGAGGTTCCAACTTGTTTCACAAAAAAAACCATTTTCATTTTTTGAGTGCCAAAAACACGTGTTTTTCGTGAAGCGGCTACAAAGAGGGACATTCCAAACGGCGCCATTCCATGTTTATCTCAAAATAGACCCTATTCTACGGACGGTCGCCAAAAATCAAGCTTTTCCGACCCTCGTAGCTACTCCCGGCCAGTCAGACAACCATCCGCCGATTCAGTTGGAACCTGTTGGAATTTGAGCTGCGGGTCCTCCATAGCTTGCCCGTTATTTTTGCTAAAAATCATTTTTAGCTTCACAGGTAGGCATTTCATCATAGAATCACCAACAGATATGCATGATCAAACCCCTAGCCACGGACGGCCGACGCGACAAGTTAGACCGGTTTTTGAAAACACCGTAAAAAATTCAAAAAAATGGGAGACCTCCGCGTCACATCATCAAATGTGGCCTGCCAACTAGTAAAAATAATAAACTTGGAATACCGATGTTTTCTTGAAAAAGTGTTCTAAAAAACGACCTATCATGAACGAAGATTCATGGCTTTCAAGCCAAACGAGCAATGATATGGCCACATTCGTTGAATAGTTTGTGATAATATGCCCAAATTTGGCACATGCCTCCATCTTGTGATGGCAAATAATGTTGCCAAAGAGAGGTTCCAACTTGTTCCACAAAAAAAACCATTTTTCATTTTTTGATTGCCAAAAACACGTGTTTTTCGTGAAGCGGCTACAAAGAGGGACATTCCAACCGGCGCCATTCCATGTTTATCTCAAAGTAGACCCTATTCTACGGACGGTCGCCAAAAATCATGCATTTCCGACCCTCGTAGCTACTCCCGGCCATTCAGACAACCATCGGCCGATTCAGCTGGAACCGGTTGGAATTTGAACTGCGGGTCCTCCATAGCTTGCCCGTTATTTTTGCTAAAAATCATTTTTAGCTTCACAGGTAGGCATTTCATCATAGAATCACCAACAGATATGCATGATCAAACCCTAGCCACGGACGGCCGACGCGACAAGTTAGACCGTTTTTTGAAAACACCGTAAAAAATTCAAAAAATGGGAGACCTCCGCGTCACATCATCAAATGTGGCCTACCAACTAGTAAAAATATTAAACTTGGAATACCGATGTTTTCTTGAAAAAGTGTTCTCAAAAACGACCTACCATGAACGAAGATTCATGGCTTTCAAGCCAAACGAGCAATGATATGGCCACATTCGTTGAATAGTTTGTGATAATATGCCCAAATTTGGCACATGCCTCCATCTTGTTATGGCAAATAATGTTGCCAAAGAGAGGTTCCAACTAGTTCCACAAAAAAAACCATTTTTCATTTTTTGAATGACAAAAACACGTGTTTTTCGTGAAGCGGCTACAAAGAGGGACATTCCAAACTGCGCCATTCCATGTTTATCTCAAAGTAGACCCTATTCTACGGACGGTCGCCAAAAATCATGCATTTCCGACCCTCGTAGCTACTCCCGGCCATTCAGACAACCATCGGCCGATTCAGCTGGAACCGGTTGGAATTTGAACTGCGGGTCCTCCATAGCTTGCCCGTTATTTTTGCTAAAAATCATTTTTAGCTTCACAGGTAGGCATTTCATCATAGAATCACCAACAGATATGCATGATCAAACCCCTAGCCACGGACGGCCGACGCGACAAGTTAGACCGGTTTTTGAAAACACCGTAAAAAATTCAAAAAAATGGGAGACCTCCGCGTCACATCATCAAATGTGGCCTGCCAACTAGTAAAAATAATAAACTTGGAATACCGATGTTTTCTTGAAAAAGTGTTCTAAAAAACGACCTACCATGAACGAAGATTCATGGCTTTCAAGCCAAACGAGAAATGATATGGCCACATTCGTTGAATAGTTTGTGATAATATGCCCAAATTTGGCACATGCCTCCATCTTGTGATGGCAAACAATGTTGCCAAAGAGAGGTTCCAACTTGTTTCACAAAAAAAAAACCATTTTTCATTTTTTGAATGCCAAAAACACGTGTTTTTCGTGAAGCGGCTACAAAGAGGGACATTCCAAACGGCGCCATTCCATGTTTATCTCAAAGTAGACCCTATTCTACGGACGGTCGCCAAAAATCATGCATTTCCGACCCTCGTAGCTACACCCGGCCATTCAAACAACCATCGGCCGATTCAGCTGAAACTAGTTGCAATTTGAACTGCGGGTCCTCCATAGCTTGCCCGTTATTTTTGCTAAAAATCATTTTTAGCTTCACAGGTAGGCATTTCATCATAGAATCACCGACAGATATGCATGATCAAACCCCAAGCCACGGACGGCCGACGCGACAAGTTAAACCGGTTTTTGAAAACACCGTAAAAAATTCAAAAAAATTCAAAAAAATGGGAGACCTCCGCGTCACATCATCCAATGTGGCCTACCAACTAGAAAAAATATTAAACTTGGAATACCGATGTTTTCTTGAAAAAGTGTTCTAAAAAACGACCTACCATGAACGAAGATTCATGGCTTTCAAGCCAAACGAGCAATGATACGGCCACATTCGTTGAATAGTTTGTGATAATATGCCCAAATTTGGCACATGCCTCCATCTTGTGATGGCAAACAATGTTGCCAAAGAGAGGTTCCAACTTGTTTCACAAAAAAAACCATTTTCATTTTTTGAGTGCCAAAAACACGTGTTTTTCGTGAAGCGGCTACAAAGAGGGACATTCCAAACGGCGCCATTCCATATTTTTCTCAAAATAGACCCTATTCTACGGACGGTCGCCAAAAATCAAGCTTTTCCGACCCTCGTAGCTATTCCCGGCCATTCAGACAACCATCCGCCGATTCAGCTGGAACCTGTTGGAATTTGAACTGCGGGTCCTCCATAGCTTGCCCGTTATTTTTGCTAAAAATCATTTTTAGCTTCACAGGTAGGCATTTCATCATAGAATCACCAACAGATATGCATGATCAAACCCCTAGCCACGGACGGCCGACGCGACAAGTTAGACCGGTTTTTGAAAACACCGTAAAAAATTCAAAAAAATGCGAGACCTCCGCGTCACATCATCAAATGTGGCCTATCAACTAGTAAAAATATTAAACTTGGAATACCGATGTTTTCTTGAAAAAGTGTTCTAAAAAACGACCTACCATGAACGAAGATTCATGGCTTTCAAGCCAAACGAGCAATGATATGGCCACATTCGTTGAATAGTTTGTGATAGTATGCCCAAATTTGGCATATGCCTCCATCTTGTGATGGCAAACAATGTTGCCAAAGAGAGGTTCCAACTTGTTTCACAAAAAAAACCATTTTTCATTTTTTGAATGCCAAAAACACGTGTTTTTCGTGAAGCGGCTACAAAGAGGGACATTCAAAACGGCGACATTCCATGTTTATCTCAAAGTAGACCCTATTCTATGGACGGTCGCCAAAAATCATGCATTTCCGACCCTCGTAGCTACTCCCGGCCATTCAGACAACCATCGGCCGATTCAGCTGGAACCGGTTGGAATTTGAACTGCGGGTCCTCCATAGCTTGCCTGTTATTTTTGCTAAAAATCATTTTTAGCTTCACAGGTAGGCATTTCATCATAGAATCACCAACAGATATGCATGATCAAACCCCTAGCCACGGACGGCCGACGCGACAAGTTAGACCGGTTTTTGAAAACACCGTAAAAAATTCAAAAAAATGGGAGACCTCCGCGTCACATCATCAAATGTGGCCTACCAACTAGTAAAAATATTAAACTTGGAATACCGATGTTTGCTTGAAAAAGTGTTCTAAAAAACGACCTACCATGAACGAAGATTCATGGCTTTCAAGCCAAACGAGCAATGATATGGCCCCATTCGTTGAATAGTTTGTGATAATATGCCCAAATTTGGCACATGCCTCCATCTTGTGATGGCAAACAATGTTGCCAAAGAGAGGTTCCAACTTGTTTCACAAAAAAAACCATTTTTCATTTTTTGAGAGCCAAAAACACGTGTTTTTCGTGAAGCGGCTACAAAGAGGGACATTCCAAACGGCGCCATTCCATGTTTATCTCAAAATAGACCCTATTCTACGGACGGTCGCCAAAAATCATGCATTTCCGACCCTCGTAGCTACTCCCGGCCATTCAGACAACCATCCGCCGATTCAGCTGGAACCTGTTGGAATTTGAACTGCGGGTCCTCCTTAGCTTGCCCTTTATTTTTGCTAAAAATCATTTTTAGCTTCACAGGTAGGCATTTCATCATAGAATCACCAACAGATATGCATGATCAAACCCGTAGCCATGGACGGCCGACGCGACAAGTTAGACCTGTTTTTGAAAACACCGTAAAAAATTTAAAAAAATGGGAGACCTCCGCGTCACATCATCAAATGTGGCCTATCAACTAGTAAAAATATTAAACTTGGAATACCGATGTTTTCTTGAAAAAGTGTTCTCAAAAACGACCTACCATGAACGAAGATTCATGGCTTTCAAGCCAAACAAGCAATGATATGGCCACATTCGTTGAATAGTTTGTGATAATATGCCCAAAATTGGCACATGCCTCCATCTTGTGATGGCAAACAATGTTGCCAAAGAGAGGTTCCAACTTGTTTCACAAAAAAAACCATTTTTCATTTTTTGAATGCCAAAAACACGTGTTTTTCGTGAAGCGGCTACAAAGAGGGACATTCCAAATGGCGCCATTCCATGTTTATCTCAAAGTAGACCCTATTCTACGGACGGTCGCCAAAAATCATGCATTTCCGACCCTCGTAGCTACTCCCGGCCATTCAGACAACCATCGGCCGATTCAGTTGGAACCGGTTGGAATTTGAACTGCGGGTCCTCCATAGCTTGCCCGTTATTTTTGCTAAAATTCATTTTTAGCTTCACAGGTAGGCATTTCATCATAGAATCACCAACAGATATGCATGATCAAACCCCTAGCCACGGACGGCCGAGGCGACAAGTTAGACCGGTTTTTGAAAACACCGTAAAAAATTCAAAAAAATGGGAGACCTCCGCGTCACATCATCAAATGTGGCCTACCAACTAGTAAAAATATTAAACTTGGAATACCGATGTTTTCTTGAAAAAGTGTTCTAAAAAACGACCTACCATGAACGAAGAGTCATGGCTTTCAAGTCAAACGAGCAATGATATGGCCACATTCGTTGAATAGTTTATGATAATATGCCCAAATTTGGCACATGCCTCCATCTTGTGATGGCAAACAATGTTGCCAAAGAGAGGTTCCAACTTGTTTCACAAAAAAAAACCATTTTTCATTTTTTGAATGCCAAAAACACGTGTTTTTCGTGAAGCGGCTACAAAGAGGGACATTCCAAACGGCGCCATTCCATGTTTATCTCAAAGTAGACCCTATTCTATGGACGGTCGCCAAAAATCATGCATTTCCGACCCTCGTAGCTACTCCCGGCCATTCAGACAACCATCGGTCGATTCAGCTGGAACCGGTTGGAATTTGAACTGCGGGTCCTCCATAGCTTGCCTGTTATTTTTGCTAAAAATCATTTTTAGCTTCACAGGTAGGCATTTCATCATAGAATCACCAACAGATATGCATGATCAAACCCCTAGCCACGGACGGCCGACGCGACAAGTTAGACCGGTTTTTGAAAACACCGTAAAAAATTAAAAAAAATGGGAGACCTCCGCGTCACATCATCAAATGTGGCTTACCAACTAGTAAAAATATTAAACTTGGAATACCGATGTTTGCTTGAAAAAGTGTTCTAAAAAACGACCTACCATGAACGAAGAGTCATGGCTTTCAAGCCAAACGAGCAACGATATGGCCCCATTCGTTGAATAGTTTGTGATAATATGCCCAAATTTGGCACATGCCTCCATCTTGTGATGGCAAACAATGTTGCCAAAGAGAGGTTCCAACTTGTTTCACAAAAAAAACCATTTTTCATTTTTTGAGAGCCAAAAACACGTGTTTTTCGTGAAGCGGCTACAAAGAGGGACATTCCAAACGGCGCCATTCCATGTTTATCTCAAAATAGACCCTATTCTACGGACGGTCGCCAAAAATCATGCATTTCCGACCCTCGTAGCTACTCCCGGCCATTCAGACAACCATCCGCCGATTCAGCTGGAACCTGTTGGAATTTGAACTGCGGGTCCTCCATAGCTTGCCCTTTATTTTTGCTAAAAATCATTTTTAGCTTCACAGGTAGGCATTTCATCATAGAATCACCAACAGATATGCATGATCAAACCCGTAGCCACGGACGGCCGACGCGACAAGTTAGACCGGTTTTTGAAAACACCGTAAAAAATTCAAAAAAATGGGAGACCTCCGCGTCACATCATCAAATGTGGCCTACCAACTAGTAAAAATATTAAACTTGGAATACCGATGTTTGCTTGAAAAAGTGTTCTAAAAAACGACCTACCATGAACGAAGAGTCATGGCTTTCAAGCCAAACGAGCAACGATATGGCCCCATTCGTTGAATAGTTTGTGATAATATGCCCAAATTTGGCACATGCCTCCATCTTGTGATGGCAAACAATGTTGCCAAAGAGAGGTTCCAACTTGTTTCACAAAAAAAACCATTTTTCATTTTTTGAGAGCCAAAAACACGTGTTTTTCGTGAAGCGGCTACAAAGAGGGACATTCCAAACGGCGCCATTCCATGTTTATCTCCAAATAGACCCTATTCTACGGATGGTCGCCAAAAATCATGCATTTCCGACCCTCGTAGCTACTCCCGGCCATTCAGACAACCATCCGCCGATTCAGCTGGAACCTGTTGGAATTTGAACTGCCGGTCCTCCACAGCTTGCCCTTTATTTTTGCTAAAAATCATTTTTAGCTTCACAGGTAGGCATTTCATCATAGAATCACCAACAGATATGCATGATCAAACCCGTAGCCACGGACGGCCGACGCGACAAGTTAGACCGGTTTTTGAAAACACCGTAAAAAATTCGAAAAAATGGGAGACCTCCGCGTCACATCATCAAATGTGGCCTATCAACTAGTAAAAATATTAAACTTGGAATACCGATGTTTTCTTGAAAAAGTGTTCTCAAAAACGACCTACCATGAACGAAGATTCATGGCTTTCAAGCCAAACAAGCAATGATATGGCCACATTCGTTGAATAGTTTGTGATAATATGCCCAAATTTGGCACATGCCTCCATCTTGTGATGGCAAACAATGTTGCCAAAGAGAGGTTCCAACTTGTTTCACAAAAAAAACCATTTTTCATTTTTTGAGAGCCAAAAACACGTGTTTTTCGTGAAGCGGCTACAAAGAGGGACATTCCAAACGGCGCCATTCCATGTTTATCTCCAAATAGACCCTATTCTACGGATGGTCGCCAAAAATCATGCATTTCCGACCCTCGTAGCTACTCCCGGCCATTCAGACAACCATCGGTCGATTCAGCTGGAACCGGTTGGAATTTGAACTGCGGGTCCTCCATAGCTTGCCTGTTATTTTTGCTAAAAATCATTTTTAGCTTCACAGGTAGGCATTTCATCATAGAATCACCAACAGATATGCATGATCAAACCCCTAGCCACGGACGGCCGAGGCGACAAGTTAGACCGGTTTTTGAAAACACCGTAAAAAATTCAAAAAAATGGGAGACCTACGCGTCACATCATCAAATGTGGCCTACCAACTAGTAAAAATATTAAACTTGGAATACCTATGTTTTCTTGAAAAAGTGTTCTAAAAAACGACCTACCATGAACGAAGAGTCATGGCTTTCAAGTCAAACGAGCAATGATATGGCCACATTCGTTGAATAGTTTGTGATAATATGCCCAAATTTGGCACATGCCTCCATCTTGTGATGGCAAACAATGTTGCCAAAGAGAGGTTCCAACTTGTTTCACAAAAAAAAAACCATTTTTCATTTTTTGAATGCCAAAAACACGTGTTTTTCGTGAAGCGGCTACAAAGAGGGACATTCCAAACGGCGCCATTCCATGTTTATCTCAAAGTAGACCCTATTCTACGGACGGTCGCCAAAAATCATGCATTTCCGACCCTCGTAGCTACTCCCGGCCATTCAGACAACCATCGGCCGATTCAGCTGGAACTAGTTGGAATTTGAACTGCGGGTCCTCCATAGCTTGCCCGTTATTTTTGCTAAAAATCATTTTTAGCTTCACAGGTAGGCATTTCATCATAGAATCACCAACAGATATGCATGATCAAACCCCTAGCCACGGACGGCCGACGCGACAAGTTAGACCGGTTTTTGAAAACACCGTAAAAAATTCAAAAAAATGGGAGACCTCCGCGTCACATCATCAAATGTGGCCTACCAACTAGTAAAAATATTAAACTTGGAATACCGATGTTTGCTTGAAAAAGTGTTCTAAAAAACGACCTACCATGAACGAAGATTCATGGCTTTCAGGCCAAACGAGCAATGATATGGCCACATTCGTTGAATAGTTTGTGATAATATGCCCAAATTTGGCACATGCCTCCATCTTGTGATGGCAAACAATGTTGCCAAAGAGATGTTCCAACTTGTTTCACAAAAAAAACCATTTTTCATTTTTTGAGAGCCAAAAACACGTGTTTTTCGTGAAGCGGCTACAAAGAGGGACATTCCAAACGGCGCCATTCCATGTTTATCTCAAAATAGACCCTATTCTATGGACGGTCGCCAAAAATCATGCATTTCCGACCCTCGTAGCTACTCCCGGCCATTCAGACAACCATCCGCCGATTCAGCTGGAACCTGTTGGAATTTGAACTGTGGGTCCTCCATAGCTTGCCCTTTATTTTTGCTAAAAATCATTTTTAGCTTCACAGGTAGGCATTTCATCATAGAATCACCAACAGATATGCATGATCAAACCCCTAGCCACGGACGGCCGACGCGACAAGTTAGACCGGTTTTTGAAAACACCGTAAAAAATTCAAAAAAATGGGAGACCTCCGCGTCACATCATCAAATGTGGCCTATCAACTAGTAAAAATATTAAACTTGGAATACCGATGTTTTCTTGAAAAAGTGTTCTCAAAAACGACCTACCATGAACGAAGATTCATGGCTTTCAAGGCAAACAAGCAATGATATGGCCACATTCGTTGAATAGTTTGTGATAATATGCCCAAAATTGGTACATGCCTCCATCTTGTGATGGCAAACAATGTTGCCAAAGAGAGGTTCCAACTTGTTTCACAAAAAAAACCATTTTTCATTTTTTGAATGCCAAAAACACGTGTTTTTCGTGAAGCGGCTACAAAGAGGGACATTCCAAATGGCGCCATTCCATGTTTATCTCAAAGTAGACCCTATTCTACGGACGGTCGCCAAAAATCATGCATTTCCGACCCTCGTAGCTACTCCCGGCCATTCAGACAACCATCGGCCGATTCAGTTGGAACCGGTTGGAATTTGAACTGCGGGTCCTCCATAGCTTGCCCGTTATTTTTGCTAAAAATCATTTTTAGCTTCACAGGTAGGCATTTCATCATAGAATCACCAACAGATATGCATGATCAAACCCCTAGCCACGGACGGCCGAGGCGACAAGTTAGACCGGTTTTTGAAAACACCGTAAAAAATTCAAAAAAATGGGAGACCTCCGCGTCACATCATCAAATGTGGCCTACCAACTAGAAAAAATATTAAACTTGGAATACCGATGTTTTCTTGAAAAAGTGTTCTAAAAAATGACCTACCATGAACGAAGATTCATGGCTTCCAAGCCAAACGAGCAATGATATGGCCACATTCGTTGAATAGTTTGTGATAATATGCCCAAATTTGGCACATGCCTCCATCTTGTGATGGCAAACAATGTTGCCAAAGAGAGGTTCCAACTTGTTTCACAAAAAAAACCATTTTTCATTTTTTGAGAGCCAAAAACACGTGTTTTTCGTGAAGCGGCTACAAAGAGGGACATTCCAAACGGCGCCATTCCATGTTTATCTCAAAGTAGACCCTATTCTACGGACGGTCGCCAAAAATCATGCATTTCCGACCCTCGTAGCTACTCCTGGCCATTCAGACAACCATCGGCCGATTCAGCTGGAACTAGTTGGAATTTGAACTGCGGGTCCTCCATAGCTTGCCCGTTATTTTTGCTAAAAATCATTTTTAGCTTCACAGGTAGGCATTTCATCATAGAATCACCAACAGATATGCATGATCAAACCCCTAGCCACGGACGGCCGACGCGACAAGTTAGACCGGTTTTTGAAAACACTGTAAAAAATTCAAAAAAATGGGAGACCTCCGCGTCACATCATCAAATGTGGCCTACCAACTAGTAAAAATATTAAACTTGGAATACCGATGTTTTCTTGAAAAAGTGTTCTCAAAAACGACCTACCATGAACGAAGATTCATGGCTTTCAATCCAAACGAACAATGATATGGCCACATTCGTTGAATAGTTTGTGATAATATGCCCAAATTTGGCACATGCCTCCATCTTGTGATGGCAAACAATGTTGCCAAAGAGAGGTTCCAACTTGTTTCACAAAAAAACCATTTTTCATTTTTTGAATGCCAAAAACACGTGTTTTTCGTGAAGCGGCTACAAAGAGGGACCTTCCAAACGGCGCCATTCCATGTTTATCTCAAAGTAGACCCTATTCTATGGACGGTCGCCAAAAATCATGCATTTCCGACCCTCGTTGCTACTCCCGGCCATTCAGACAACCATCGGCCGATTCAGCTGGAACCGGTTGGAATTTGAACTGCGGGTCCTCCATAGCTTGCCCGTTATTTTTGCTACAAATCATTTTTAGCTTCACAGGTAGGCATTTCATCATAGAATCACCAACAGATATGCATGATCAAACCCCTCGCCACGGACGGCCGACGCGACAAGTTAGACCGGTTTTTGAAAACACCGTAAAAAAATTAAAAAAATTCTAAAAAATGGGAGACCTCCGCGTCGCATCATCAAATGTGGCCTACCAACTAGTAAAAATATTAAACTTGGAATACCGATGTTTTCTTGAGCTATTCGGTATGATTTTAACCATTATTTGTACAAAGTTTACAAAAAAACCCCTAAAATTTTCTGCCTCAAAACCCAAAAGAATTTCTCTCCCACCCCAAAATATTCCCTCCACTCTCCCAAAATATTCCCTCCACTCTCCCAAAATTTCCCTCCCTCTCCCAAAATTTCCCTCCAACCCCTCTCCCACTAACAGGCAGGACCCACCACCCCCTCTCCCACTAACCCGCAGGATCCCCTCCCCTCCCTCCCAAAATTTCCCCATTCCGCTCCCCTCCCCTCCTTCCCACGACCGCGCCGCTCCTCGCCGCACCGCCACTCCGCGCCGCCCCATCCCTCTCCTGCTCCTCGCCGCACCGCCACTCCTCCCCACTCCCCGACGACGGCACCATCGACGACATCGCCCGCCTCGTAACCCTAGGCCACGACGACGGCGGCCATATCGACGACGGCGGCCACATCGACGACGACCACCGCTGCGTCATCGACGATGGCGGCCACATCTACCGCTGCATCATCTACTAGGTACTTCTCCCCTCGCTCCATCTCCCCTCGATCTTCTAGGGTTAGGGTAGATTTTCTAGGGTTCGGTAGATCCCCGTCATGGGTTCTTCTAGGGTTCATGGGGATGGATCGATGGGGATAGGGATGGTTCGGTAGATCCATGGGGTTAGGGTTAGGGTTCATCTGGTACACGTTGCTCTCTGGTTCATGGGGTTCATGGGGAAGGATTGATGGTGATTCATGGTTCATGGGGTTAGGGTTCTTGTTGTTGCTGCTCATGGCTAAACTATTGATGGGGTTAGGGTTCTTGTTGCACGCCATGGGTTAGGGTTCATGTTGTTGCTGCTCATGTTGTAGATGGAGTAGAAGTTGTTGTGGCTGCTCATGTTGTTATTGCCTACTCAAATCTGTTAATGCCTTGTTATCTTACTACAAGAAGTTGTTGTGGCTGCTCATGTTGTAGATAGAGTAGTAGCAAATTGGGCTGAATTGGCACAGCAGTTGCTCTATCTACTCAAATCTGTTAGGCACATATCATGTTGTGGCTGCTCATGCTGATATGGTCCATTGTAGATAGAATGTGCATAACAAGGCATGCCCTGTTTTGCCTTGTTATTTCACAAAGTCTGAAACTGTCAGCATAACTTGTCATTTTGCATTGATGCTATCATCATATCTGCCATGAACATATTTGCCATGAACAACTCCTGTTGCATGTAGTTTGCTAGCTCTAAACATTGCATCATGAATCTGTTTTCTGCCATGAACTGTGTTTTTCACTATGTCTGGAAATCTGTATCACTTGTCAGTTATCCATGTTGTTTTCCTAATGATATAAGAAGTTTTAGAAATAGTTCAGTAAGCCTGTTTTGTAGTCAATGTTATCTACTATCATTCCATGTCATTTGTTTCCTTGTTTGAGTTCTTCATCATAATTAAATGTTGCATCTAAATTGCCATGTTGATGTAGTGAAGATATTAAGAGATGCTTCATATCTTTCCAGTGTACATGCATGCTTGTTTAGTGCACTTACATGTTTGCTTAATTAATAACACTACATCACTACATTGTTGATCCATCAAGTTTGCTTCACATGTATTCCATGTATGTGCATGCTGGTCCAAATGCTTTCCTTTATTGATACAAGTGCATCATTTTACTTTATCCCTGTTGTATCTGATTGTTGTTTATTCTTTTTTGCAAGCACCACCTGAAGATCATCCATGGCAAGGATGACAAGGTCAAATAATCGGCCAACCATTGGTATGCAGCTTGCTCCTTGTGGTTATACTGTCAGTTTTATAAAATATGTGTCTTAATATGATAAGTGAAATGTATTGCTGCAATCTGAATAAGCTATCTTAATTGTGCAACTAGGATTAAATGTTTGCTGTCTTAATTGTGAATAATCTGAATAAGTTGTCTTAATTGTGAATAAGTTGTCTTAAATGTTTGCTGTTAGTCTTCCATACCCGAATAACTAGGATTAAATGATAATAAAATCTTATAAGACATGTTTGGCTGTCTGTCCATGCATTCCAACCATTCACCTAATAATTATGTTTCCTTTATCATGCAAAGAGGATCCTCTCACCGAGTACGAGAAGGTTAGGGCTTGAAATATCATGAGGAACAATCGGATGTTCCAGTCTCTTGGCATCGGTGCAATAGCGTCGATGATTAGGAAATCGAATGATGTACAAGAGGGTAGAACTGAAGAGGTTCAAGAAGGTAGTGGAGTTATCAATGATGACCCAGAGTACAATCCTAAAGAGGATGAAGTTATTGATGGGGAGGAAGTGGACGATGTTGTAGTGTAGAAGACTGTTAAGGTGCAAACTCTGTCTTGCTTGGAGGGTTGGGGTTCTTGTATGCTCTGTGTTTCCTTGTGCTCACATATTTGTCTCATGATCTAATGCTTTTTTCCGTGCTATTTATACGAGGCACTGAAGTCTCTGAAGAAGAGGCCTGGTGTTAAGAAGACAGTCAACAAGAAGAGGAAGAGCTCAGATACATCTGCTGCAATGCCTCCAGGAAGCGTGATGGCCCCACCTCCAGGACAAGCAAAGAGGATCCTGGAACCTGATGAACCGCCCCCTGCTAGAGTCACAAGGCAGAAAGCAAACATGCCGGCTGCGATGGACCATCAGGAAAGTCCGCTGCGCATGGACACTGAGAGCTCGGTGCAAATGCGTGATGTGCTTCCGCCCATGGATGATGAAACCACTGTCTGCATGGATGAAAGAGGCACTGTCTGCCCAGATGAAGGAGGAGCTATCTGCATGGATGAAGCAGGCACTGTCCACAGAGACCTCAGCCCTGTTGCACCTTCTATTGACAGGAATGCTGTCATCAGTGAAGAAGAACAACAGCTTGTGCTTCAATCAGGCAAGTTCACCTTTGCAATGCTCTCTTTTACTAGTGCATTTTCCAAATGGAAGTGATCATGTATGGTTACCTGTTTAGCAGAACCATTCCTGCATTTGTCGATTTCTCTTCAAATTTATGAGTTCAATTTCATTTTCAGATGCACTGACTACCAAGCTTAGACAGAGAAAGGGCAAAGGGCTATAGAGAATCACCAAGTCGTTTGGTAGCAAGGTGCCTATCCAAATTGCCGAAGGGATGAAGCGTCCAGAGAAGCCCCTGTAGTCAGCAAAGCTTGCTTCTGAGTGTGGACTCGTTGCAAGAACCCATCTGCCAGTTCTTCCTCACTTCAAGGAATACAAAAAAAGGCTAATCTATTGGAGAACTACATTGGGAAAGTTGTTGTAAGCTACTTGTTTCATAGTTAATGTGCTGTCTTTTTTCTGTTACACCTATGTATGATCACTAATATTGTTCCTACCTTGTTTGTTGTCTTGGTAGGCAAACTTTGAGATGAACACCGACTCGGAGACCATCAAGACCGCTTGCAAAGATATTCTGCAGAAAAATTCAAAGAACAGACGCCATCTGATCAAGAAGAAGTATTTTGATTCCGTAGCAGCAAACAAAGACAGCATCAAGTCTCCGGTGCCGGATCTGACAGACGGTGAATGGCAAGCTCTGGTGGAGATGTGGTCTACCACAAGACACAAGGTTTGTCTCTGCTTTGTTTGCTGCTTTATGTTCTGCACATGATATGCTAGTGGTAGATCATGCTGACAGAATGCTTTTTTTGTAGAATACCTGTCTGTCGAACAAGATGAATCGAGAAAAAGTTGTGTACCAACAGAGAACTGGTTCCAGGCATTACACAGCACACATTTTTGCCACTGTGAGAACTTTTGTCTAGAGACCTGACCGTTTGATCCTCGTTGAATAACATTTTTGATTCTTGCCGAATAACATTTTGATTTTTGTTGAAAATCATTTCACAAAGAAGAGCGGAAGGGTGAGGAGCTGTCTGCGATTGACTTGTTCAAGGCCACCCACAACAGCAAGAAGGACGGGTTTTCGGAGCCAGTAAAGAAAGCTATAGTAAGTCACTCCATGCTTTGTCCAGCCAGTTCAAACTTTTTTCTAGATTTGGTATGCTTTGATACTGTTTGCTAGAGCCGAAGATAGGTTTGATGCTGTTGGATTCACACTTCTGTCATGCCCTATTTTGATTCACAGCCAATTCAAATTTCTGTCATGCCTTGTTTGATGCTGTTTGACTGGTTTGTCCAGCCAGTTCAAACTTCTAGAGCCTAAGATATGTTTGATGCTGTTTTACTGGTTTGTCCAGCCAGTTCAAACTTCTAGAGCCTAAGATAGGTTTGATGCTGTTTTACTGGTTTGTCCAGCCAGTTTAAACTTCTGTCATGTACTGTTTGAGTCACAACTAGCAAGAACATAAACTTTGATGCTGTTTGCTACAGCCTAAGATAGGTTTGGTATCTCAACAAAGATATCAGAATTTGTTGTATAGTTCTAAACAAAGATAACAGAATTTGCTGTAGCTATTTGTTGCATTTTTTATGATATGGTAAAATATCTACGTATAGATTTTGTGTGCTGGTTTGGTTACTTCAAATAATTCATTTTGTGTGCTGGTTTGGTGGCATTCTTGTTTGGTTTCTCTTGCTTGGTTTGGTTTGCAAAATGTGAAATAGATCTGCCACTAATGTCTATCATTTTCCTCCATATGCTAGCTTGAGATGGAAAACATGAAGGACGCGCCGGTACCAGAAGGTGAAGAGCCAAAGTCTGCTGTTGAAATTGTTGACGAAGTGCTCAAGACCGAAGTAAAGCAAAGCACATTCCTCACGAATGTTGGGCTCCAGCCATCTACGAACAAATCGGGCAAAGCAAGTGCTGCTGTGGCTGCTCATGTTCGTGATCTTGAGCAGAAGCTGGAGAGGTCAGAGCTTCAAGCTGAATTGATGAAAGATGAAGTGGCGGCAATCAAGATGAAGGCGGAAGAAGCTGAAGCTGCACGCGACAAGGAACTTGAGCTGCTGCGCAAGAAGGCTCAAGAACAGGATGAGAAGTTAGCCCACTTGATGGCTCTCTTTGGAGCTAAAGCATTATGATGGCTGAAGCATCGTCGAAGCTCTATGCTCATTTTGGTGAACCTGTGAAGTTGAACCTGTCGTAGGACCTGTGAAGTTGAACCTGTCGTAGGACCTATTTTAGATAGATGGCTCATTTTGGTGATGCTGAACCTATCAAGTTATGCAGTGTGTGAACCTGTGAAGTTATGCATTTCGTGAAACTGTGAAGTTATGCATTTTGTGTGAATTATTTGAGTTTTGTTTGTACCATTTTGTGAAGCTGAGCACCTGGTTCACAGGATAATTATTGAATTGGGCTCTAACCTTAGTTGGACCGCAAAAAGGCCAAGGCCCAAACAAGAATTAGACTATAATGGCTTGGGCCAGTCTGTAAAGGGCTGCATCCCAGAAAATAAAAGGCCAAGGCCCAAACAAGAACTAGACTAAAAAGGCTGTGGCACAAAAAAAAGTTGACTAGGAAAAAAATAGTGGACTGCAAAAGGCTACATCCCAGAAAATAAAAGGCCAAATTATTGGGCCAGGCCCATGAAGCTAAGCAAAATAAAGAGGAAAAAAAAGTAAAATGGGCAGAATTATTGGGCTTGGCCCATGTAGACGGTCGAAATGGATCGGGCTGATTCTAATTTATGACCTTCTTATTTGGTCGTAATGCTGCCACGTCAGCTTGCCATGGTGGATCCGGCGTGGCATGGGTGGACTGCTAGTGACCAAAAATAAAGGTCGTAGAGCCTATGACCTTTGTTTTTGGTCATAAACGTCTATGACCTTTCCAGAAGGAAAGTCGTTAATTTCAATTAAAGACGGTCAGCTTTTGACCATCAGTTTTTGGTCACAAAAAGGTCACAAACGGAAACCAGTGACCATTTCAGTGACCAATAGTGGAGGTCACAAGATAGCATATTTCTTGTAGTGGGTGCTGGGGTGGAATAATAGCACCCCTCCCAGCACGCGCCGAGGAAGGAGGCTCGGAGCGCTCTCGACCCACGCCCACCATCTGTCAACACCTGCAATGACAAAGAGTAAATGAAATTAGTACAACATAAACATAATGAAAAATTTAAGTGTGTATCATCATCATGAACATAATAAAAAATTGAATACCTAATAACATGAACTAATTAATAATATATATATGTACATAATAATAATTGAATACCTGACCTAACTCATAATTCACAAATATATGACCTCGTCGGCCTCTGGAAGGCCGAAGAGCACCTTTTTCGGGAGGTATCGGGGGTCGGGGTGTCGGGGGGTAGTGTCGGGGTCGGGGTGCGGTGTATGGGGTCGGGGGTGAAGTGTAGGTGGTGTAGGGGGGAGAGCGGCTGTCGGGGGTTACGGAGGTGATGCCCTAACCCTCCCGATGTACGGCGGAGGGGGAATGAAGAGTAAGGCCGTGGAGACATAGGGGGAGATCAGGGTGTGTGTAGGGGGTCGGGTGTACTCGGTGGTGTCGTGGGGGTGCGGGTTTGTGTCAGGGTCGGGTGCCGTGTGGGGTCGGGGTGCGTGTGTCGTGTCGCGGTGTGGGGTGTGAGGTGGGGTCGAGGTGTCGTGTCGGGGTGTCGGGGTGTCGGGGTCAGAGGGGTCGGGGTCGGGATGGCAAATCCTCGACCCCTCGACCCCTCGGCGACCCTCGACCCCTTTTCCCCTTTTCCCCTCGACCCCCTCGACACCTCGTCCTCGACCCCTAGACCCTCGACTCCTTTTCCCCTCGACCCTTTTCCCCTCGACCCT
This sequence comes from Thinopyrum elongatum, assembly GCA_011799875.1. NCBI lineage: Eukaryota > Viridiplantae > Streptophyta > Magnoliopsida > Poales > Poaceae > Thinopyrum > Thinopyrum elongatum. The sequence goes on from CM022298.1 coordinate 679,200,316, forward strand.
TGACCCCTCGAACACTCGATCCTCGACCCTGACTCTCGACTCCTTTTCCCCTCGATCCTCGACCCCTCGACCCTCGACGCTCGACACCTCAATCCTCGACCCCTAGACCTCGACTCCTTTTCCCCTCGATCCTCGACCCCTCGACCACACGGGACCCTCTTTTTTTTACTTTTCTATTTTTTATTCTATTTTTTTCATACTTCTATATTTATTTTTATATTATTATTCTTCTTTTTTTTTCTTCTTCTTTCTTATATTTTTTCTATCCTCCTCCTCTTCCTCTTATTCTGCTAATCATTTCTTCTTCTTCTATTCTTCTTCCTTCTCGTTCTTCTTTTCTTCTTCTTCTTCTTCTTCTTTATTTTCTCTTTTTTCTCTCTTCTTTTCTCTCTTCTTGTTCTTCTTCCTCTTTCTTCTCTTTTCTACTTCATTTATCCTTATTTTCCTTTTCCTCTCCACTTACTTTTTCTTCATTTTCTTTTTTTCATCTCACAAAATGTACTAATAACCTAAATAATAATGAACTAACCTAAAATCTACTAACCTAAAATATGACTAAATATAAAAAACTAACCTACAATCTACTACCAAAAATCTACTAACCTAAAAAAGCAACGAACCAAAGTACTTAACAGGACAACCGTAAAGCAAAATAAACAAATATAACAACAATAAGAAAAACAGAGGGAATAAAACAAAAACAAGGGACGAGAAGAAAAGGGGAGGGGAAGGCTCCAAGAGGAAGAGAGGAGAAGGTGGTGGAGGGGAGGCGAGAGGAGGAAGGGGGATGGGAAATCGGGAGGCATGAGGGGGTAGGGGGCGGGGGGGGTAGGACGGGAGGTGGGGGTCGGCGGCGGGGGCGGCGGGCACGGGGACGGCGCGGGTGAGGTGAGGGCAGAGAGACAGAGGGGAGAGAGAGAGGGGTGGGGCGCGGGCGCTGACCGTTTTTTGTTAGGTCAAAGCTCTTTGCCGTCTGACAGCAAAGAGCCTAGCTAGTTGGGTGGGGCCGGGGGAAACGGCCGTTAGGTTGGCCACTTTCTTTGCCGTCTGCTAGCAGATGGCAAAGAAAGTGGCCGTTAGGTGGTTCTCGCTAGTGGGCCACCCTAAGCTTATATGTCGTCTGCTAGCAGACGGCAAACATGACCTTTGCCGTCAGCTCTTTCTTTGTCGTCAGTTTTCTGTAAGCTGATGGCAAAGACCTTCTTTGCCGTCAGCTAGCGGACGGCAAAGAGCTGGCTGACGGCAAAGATCCTGATTCCAGTAGTGAGAAAAGGTTTTTTGGACGCAAACATTATTTTGGATTTGTAAACATTTCACTATAATAAGAATATTTTTCAAATATGGAACACATTATAAAATGTAATCTTTATAAATATCTCGAACAATTTTGGACACACTAACATAATTTTTTTAAATGGGAGCACTTTTTTGAATATTTAGCAAATTGTAGAACGAGAACAAAACTTCAAAGTTTCGAACATTTTTCAAAACAAGATTAAAATTTGGAATTTTGAACATTTTTTGGATATTTGAACAAAAATTGAAATTCTAAATATTTATTGAAAATTTTAGTTCATGGAAAATAAAAAATAAAAAATACTTGAAAAGAAAAAAAGAATCAAGAAAGAGAAAGAGAATGAGAAAGTAACAGAAAAATAAAAATAAAAATAAAACATTGAGAAAAACAAAAACGGGCCGGCACAGGCTTGGGCGTCCTGTGGGAAGCTTTGACTACTTGTCGTAATAGGCGGCAAATAAGGTTTGCCGAGCTTCCCTCAAAAAAAAAATAAAGGTTTGCCGAGCTGCGTGGGGAGGATAATAAGTGGGCTGGGTTCGCTGGACCAGAGAGCGCGGCCCATCTACAAAATTCTGGACAAACGTTCTTTCTTTTCTAGTGGACTGATGCATAAAAATTTATTATCACCTCGGATAGAAAAAAATCGTACGTGAGTGGATAAAAAATACTCTAGTAAAGGAGTACTACAACGGCCAAACGCCTCTCGGTTTTGCCAATACTGCAAGATACCAAAGTATTTGTATACTGTGGTATTTCTTGCCTACAGGTTCTAATACACCATGCAAAAAAGAAAAGGTTCTAATACTATGGTTTTCTTAATATTGTACATCCAAACACAGCCTTAGTATTAATTGCTTATCACCTTTTTTTTCCTCACAGTGAAGTTTTGCAGCTCGGCTGGCTTTGTGAGAAGTTCATCCGTATGGGAGTTCTACCTCTCGGTTTTGCCAACTCTGCGGCTTGTTTCAAGACACAAGCAGTTGGAGATTACCGGTACGGATGGATATATGTATGCTCTTTGTATAGATTTACCTAGGTTGTTGTTCCCAGACAAATAAAAGTCATATACTCCATCCAGTCTCAAAAAGATAAAATTTTGGAACTCAGCACGGTCTCCGAATATGGCGACCATTAGTTTTCGCCGCAGTGAATCACAGCACTTGACGAAATTGTTGATGATGGAAGTGTTTTCTTGAGAAAGAGCTAAACATGTGATTTTCATGTTGGGAACGTAGTAGAAAACATAAATTTTCACGTCTGCGCACACCTAAGATCAATATGAAAATGCATAACGGGCTAGGATCATGATCGTTACGGTCATCGAGTTGCAGCAGAAGAAGAACGTGTCGGTGTAGATCGTACTTGGAGTCCCTCGAACAGTCAATGAATGATCCCTCGTACGGCCCACGAACAGCCCCTCGAATTGAAGACCAAAAGCACGACCTCTCTACTTGGTTGCAAGCGTGCATCCTTCACGATCCGGCAGCGCTTCGCCGTCTAGAGCTAATCGTCGCTGGAGAATTAGAGAAAGGAGATTAGAACCACACGGGGCTTCCAATTATAAGGACAAAAAGATTAGCCTAGCTCTAATTAGTCAATTAGGACCAACTAGAACTAGAAGAACTAGAGGAGGCTCCAAAACTTGTATGTCCAAAAGGCACAAATCCTCTAGTATACATAGGATTGAGGGGAGAGGAGGGGCTGCCACCAAGGGGAAAAGAGTCCCCCTTGGGGTGCCACCTCCACTCGGGTCTTTGTGGCCCAAGTTGCCTTTCACCACTTGGCTTTTTTAGGCTCGTTGATATTTAATTAAATATAAAATAGTTCTAAATACTTTCATACTATTTTATATATAATTTAACATCCCCGAAAATATTTTCCACCTATATATATTTATCGGTAATACCCGATATTCATTGAAACCCTTCCGGTGACTCCGAAACGCTTCCGGATCCTCTCAGAGCTATTCCGAATATTAATGAAATAACTTCACAAATATATTCTCATCACTACCGTCTTACTAACACTCAGCAGATCGTGATTGCCTTAAGCTTGTGACCCCGTAGGTTCGGTAACTCATAGACATGAATGAAATCGTTCGTTCAATGACCGCCAGCGGGATCATGGACGTCCATATCGATCCCTATGAGCACACGAATGATACTCGAGTGAACCTTTGGTTATCATGTGACGTCCCCTTTGCTTCGGCGATACTTTACAAAATCCAGGATGCATCGGTATCCTCCTGAGTGAACACATGCCCACTATACCGAAATCCTCATTACCGGTTTTGTTCTCTTTTCTCGTTGTCGTGTTCCGGCATCCCCGTGACGTAGTCACCTGTGTCTAGCTAGACGATGATGGATGCCGTCACACCGAGAGGGCCCTAAGAATATCTCTCCTCGTTGGAGGAGCAAATCCCACTCTCGAGCTATCTGGCCACATGTCAAACTTTCCGATAAACCCGTAAGTTGTCATTATGATCACTGTGTTGGTGACGTTTGAGCAACCCCAAAGCACACCATACGGTAATAAGTGACCACGATACTCTCATGGTCTAAGGAGCAAAATCACACGTTAATACTCCATGCTACTACAAATGATTACAGACGATATTAACTCAATTCATAACAGACAAGATTGGGTCAATTCAATATGACCGTTCTTCTAACGTCATAACCTCAATGTTGTTTTAGGACTATCGTTACACTTAACGATATCCTAAGATCCGGAAAACGTGATCACCAACAACACTTGAGCTAGGCCTAAGAACCTTTTATTTAACCGTTTATCATTCCACATGTGCATATGAGTTTTTCCACTAAATTGCATATTCCAGGATCATAGCTGTTATAGCATAGAATATAAACTCCATAATTATGAATATGAAAATATAAAAATATAAATATTATTATCTCTAGAGCATATTTTCAACAGTCTCCTACTTGCACTAGTGGTCAGACTTTTAAAAGTCTCATATCAAATTAAAACATTTCATAAAGTATTAGTGGTCAGATTTTTAAAAGTTTAACCAAAATTATGTTTGAACCTTCTCACCATCTTTGTGATGCCTGACTGGGTGGCATATGCTGCACACAGGAGGCAATGCTCGGCTACCCTGCCTTGATGGCTATTAAAGGCCACATATCCTTCAACATTCAGTTGCCGAACTATTACTTCTCGAAGCCTATGACCCTTTAAGTCAGTCTTGGAATGGCTTGTTCATATGGGCAGCCTAATCAGATGGTTTTGGTGATCTATCGTGTTGTTTTAGTTATGCAATGTTTGATTTTCCACGGTAGTGTATTGTTATCTATCAATAAACTTGTATGATGCATACTTATGTGTATGCAAGTGAAACATTAGCTTTGTTACTATAATTTGAGAATTGTATGGAAGGAACTAGTTTGTTTGCTTTAATATCTATCGGAAAGAGTTGATGTCCTTGTGTGTTGTTTTTGATCTATTACGTGTTTAACATTTCATGCTACGTGTTTAACATATAATGCTGCTTACGAGAGAGGATCATTGTACCTAATTACAATGCTTTACCAATGACTTGGTAGAGAAAAGTTCGCTCATCGTTGTTAGTGGAGGAATGCCTCAGTACACCTGGTGCTTTTTTTTTTTTTAGTTTTGGTCTAGTCGTGTGGTTCTTTTTGACAAAAGGTTGATTTTATTGACGCAAAATATCAAGTGGATACAAACACAATGAGCATACACCCGCCTTTTGCATAGTTAGAATGCACACAACCAATATCAACGCAAACACATAAATAAACATGTTGGCAAATAGTATAGTCATATAAGACCAAAGTGATTAAATCCGTGATTGACAAATAACATCAACGACCATAGCCGCACCAACCATCTCTTGACACCACAAGGACAACGAGGTTATTCAACAACAACGCATTCAGAAAGGGAACGACGCTCAAGCATTGCCGTCATCGGATCATATTCTAAATTTTTTCAACCTGAAGAACCAATCTGATCATGTCCGAACAATTCCTTCGATAAGGTAACAATGCAAAAAACACCAGGTTTAACCAACTCGACCTTGGCTTTCACCCCGGAGCTCGAGACCAAAATTTTCTACATGGTTCAAAAAAAAGAAAAGGATATGCTTTTGTTATGCTCGGTGTTTTACTAATTCATAAAATATGAGTCAGTCATGAATTGGTAACCATGTAGTTCCTCCCTTTTAGATTCTCGAGTCATGCTAGGCCACTGGTCCTGCCCATGTTGTCTAGGTGGCGGTGGTCATGTTTGTGCAAGGTTGCGAGGTGGATTGGTCGGATCCGGAGTCATCCGTTGTTGGGAATTTGGTGCTACAAGCTTCCAAGTAGCCTTTCTTGGATATAATGGTATCCAGAGCTTGAAGTTTGAAGGTCTCGCTTCTGGTGCAACTAAGGGTGAAAGTGGCCAGGATAATTTTAATTTTTGCCCCGCATTTCTGAATCCGGCAGTACATAAGATATGGTAAGAGATTTTTTACATCATTGTTTGCAATTTTTCTTGATAGCTTACCAAGTGGACCACTTGGTAGAGATTCTTTACATCTGAGTACAACCTATCCAAACCCGAGTCTGGTTGATATGATATGGTATTACTAATGTACGATAGGATAATCCATCTTTTCTATTCAGTGACCTTTAAAATATGGTTATCCAATTTCTTCGGATTCTTACATCTAGTGCTTTATGTGTGTTCAAACTATGTAATTATTAATACTTGCTCATTGTTTATGTATATTTTTAGTTCAGAGAATTTATGTGTTCCTCATAAGGTATATGCCCGTTTGCGGTCTAAGTCCGATATGTTACCGTACCATGTACGCATCCATCCAGCTTCCCTGTCCGGCCTATTCTGTTGAGATATGATATGCTTTGGGCTTTATCCGACCAAATTCGCTCCTGTTTCACCTCTAAGCGCAGCAGAAGGCTTATGTTCGTTGAGAGGATCAAGTGAATTTTATTTTGCTGGCTCCTCATTTATTTTATAGGTTCTTTTGTTGTTTCTCTTTTATGCACTTGGAATCTCGAACTGACCACCCCAGTGTTGATGTATGGTGTGGGCAATTCTTTGCACTCGTGGTCGATCTTTTGGGCCTTCTGTCTAAAAAGAACATGCATATGGAAACCGGTAAACATAAAAAACATCGCATAACCCTCTTCCTGTGCTAGTGGTAGAACACGGTAATTGGAAACATCCATTCTCTCCCATAACCAACATCACAAAATCTCAAACACGGAACAGATTGAAAATCACAAACCAGGACATCAACTATGTCTGATAGATATCAAAGCAACAAACCAGTTCCTTCCGTACAATTCTCAAATTCTACTAACCAGGCTAGGGTAGCACTTGCATACGCACAGACAGTTTATTGATAGATAATACACTGCCATGAAAAACTAAACATTTCACGATTAAAACAAGAGGATAGCTCACCAAACCACCTGATTAGGCTGCCCGTATGAACAAACCATTCCAGGGTTGACTTATTAGAAGGTCGCAGGTTATTGAGAAGTAACAGTTCAACAGCTGACCGGAGAACGGTATGTTGCGTTCAGCCATCAAGGCACGCATAGCCGACGGTTGCCTGGACGAGAGAAAACAACCTGCATGCAGTATATGTATGTCAGCTAGTTAGGCATCATCACAATCAGTACCTGGAATGTGAAGGTTCAGACATAATTTCTGTCAAAGTTTCAAAAACATTACCACAGATATTTTATAAAATGATTTGTTGATATGTGAAAACAACATGTTCAGGTCTTCCCCAAGAAAATACATACACCATTTAACTTTCTTTTTATCAAGTTTCCCTATTTATTGCAGTGAAAAAAATGGTCACTATATTTGGGAGACCCTGCTGATTTCCAATCATATTTTGAAGACCGGAGGGAGTATATGACTTCCATTTGTGGACATACATACATACCTACGTACGTACCTGATAATCTCCACCTATTCGCGACTTAAAACAAGCCGCACAGAATATGAGGTAGTACTCCCATATACGGATGAACTTCTCACCAAAGCCCAGGGCCAAAATTTCACTGCAAGAAAAAGAAAGGGTTAAGAATTAATACGAACTTCGCAACTAACTGTATATAATCATCCCAGCAAATTTACTTGCTCAATGAATATATGATACAGTATGTGCTAGTCTTGTTTTTGCCAAGTTTTTCCCAATTAAATTGACAACACTATTCTTCTATAGTGAATGACAAGTGATACTTACTCTTTGTTGGCAGTGAAGTTGTCCATCCAGCACATCAGAGTTGTGTAGTAATGGGGCCCAATATTCTCTACATGCTCTATGCTACACCCAGTGTGCAACAAAATCAGGGAGGGTTTAACCGATGGAGATTCATCCATGACCATGAAGCAACCAATCAAGCATTGATCGATTGATGTAAAACGTACCTCAACCTTGATGACTTGCTCATGGCAGACACTACACGGGCCAAAGAAGGAAGGCAACCGCCAGGGAATATGTATTCTGTTAAGAAGTCTGGCCTTTTTCTGTATTGCTCGTACCGTTCCTCTGGAGCTGAGATGAACTAAACACACATGTATGTATTTGCAGATAATGGTTTAGTTCATGATCATGTAAGCCCAAGTTCTTGCTTGGAAAAAAATAAGCCTAATCCTCGTTCTTGTGCACCGAAATAAAGCATATACCACTTCGTTGTTCGTGGTGATAGTGGAATCCGGCGGTAAGGTTGGTTGGAAATACACTTAGTTTTTACCAATGATATTTTTCATGCACTAACCTGTAGGACCATTATGCCATCTTCAGCCAATCAAGACTCGCAGCAGGCAAAAAATTCGTCCATGTATTCATGGCCAACCTGTTCAATCATACAGCTGTTTCACAGAAGAGGAATACGTAAGTATAAAAACGCACACGGGTATTGTCAAAGTCATGGCACACATCTATAATATAGTAACACTTGCATGCTTATGATTGCGTCATACTTGCAAGGTGGAATGTGACGGTAGTCACACAGCAGAAAAGTTATGAGGTCCTAAAATTAATAACAATGGACAGTAGAATTGTTAGCTAGGATTTCACCCTACTGGAGTTGGGAACAAAACAATTTTAATTCTCTGCACATGTCTATCTCTCTTTATTCTATCATATATTTAAAGTACACTAGGAAATTGCCCGTGTGCGTTGCAATGGGGATACACTATTAAAACGGTCACATGACTGCGAAAACATGCTGTGACGCGTAAAAATACTACTTTGGTGGGTTACAAAGATAAGAGATTGATTGCTAAATTAACTCTGCATGTCCACTAAATTAGCCAACCAGCACGCGCACTAAATTAGAGACTAATTCGCCTAAAAAATACCCCGTTTCGGCTCGCTTCTTATATGCAGCAGCAACTAATATACCCGTAATATTTGGTTTTCACGAGCCGACTAAAATACCCAGATGTAGGGAGTACCAAAGATTGATTTGGTTTATTGGGTTACCAAAGATTGATTTGATGAAAATCAGAAGGGGATGGAAAACCAAGAAAAATCAGTAGAGGGTGGGAGGATGGACGAAGAGGTGGTGGGGAGAAAAATTAGCGTAAGATGAAACCTTACGTTCTATTTAAGTACTTCCTCCATTCCATAATTCTTGTCGTGGTTTTAGTTCAAGATACAGATTATAGGCTAGCCAGAAACAATAGGTGTGCTAGAAAATCTCACAAAAAAAGAATATGCCTGTTGATTACGTATACCAGCATAATTACACAAGTTTAACGGCTTAGATGTAAAGTTACTACTCCCTCCGATCCAAATTAATTAATGCACACTTTTGTACAATTTTTGTACAAAGTTGTAGTAAGTGTGGTCAATTAATATGGATCGGAGGGAGTTTTATTTTTTGAGGGGAGATATAAAGTTTACTAGATCAATCGCCGACAGTCCAAGCTGTTTAAGGCTCAACATGACACGCCGTCTAGAAAGCCCATGAAAAAGTGTGTTTCCCATAGCCATGAGAAAAGCTTCCAGGACGGTGAAGTGTCTGGATCCTTGCTACTCCATGTCTATTTCCATAGTTTTTAATGTGCACATCTATTCTTACCATGTGCCATTCTCGGATTATATTTCGCTTTTACGGAAGATATTTGGAACCAAAAGAATAGTAAAACCGACTCTGTTAATCCAAATACTTAGAGTTAGGGAAATCTTGATTAACCAAAATATATTTCTATACTTTGGTTCCAGATAACTTAGAGCTGAGGTGAGCAGATAAGTCAAAACCAGACTATGATGCTGGTGGGCGCGCAGGGGAATACCGTTCATTTCAAGTGGGTTGGTTGTACCCTGGGTTATATGTGCCAGCTACTCACGCAATCTATCACGTTCCTTTCGTGAACTCTAACCACGTCAGACCGAGGCAGCGGCAATGTAGTTGAAAGGGAGGTGGTGAAATATGTAGCTCGTGATGTGTATGTTAGGAAGTATTAGTATTGGCCTAGGAGTCCTTATTAGGCTATGTGTCTTTCCTTATACCCCAAGTCTAGTGTAATATATATTGGCCTTGGGTCTTGCAATACTATCAAGTTGCTTCCATAAGAGTGTGGTCCTACACGGAGATGTTGTTGAATCCTTCGCATCGGAAGGGATGGCGATATTCAGAACCAACCGGTGGTTGAATGGTTATGAGGGTGGTGGTAACCCCACACACACCACCCAATCCCACCAGGGATCCACTAGTAGAAAAAGGCCCATTTGTCCCGGTTCATAAGGCCCATTTGTCCTGGTTCGGGAACCGGGACTAAAGGGTCGGGACTAAAGCCCAACACCTTTAGTCCCGGTTCTTATACGAACCGGGACAGATGGGGCTCCATGTGGCCGCTGCGGCGAGACCAGAGAGGAGGGCCTTTAGTCCCGGTTGGTAACACCAACCGGGACCAAAGATCATCCACGTGTCATCAGCTCAGGAGCTGGGGTTTTTGTTTTTTTTTTTTAAAGGGGGAGGACGGCGGGGGGGGGGGGGGGTTTAGGGGTTTTGTAGGGTTAATTTAGGGGTTTCATATATTGTGTTAGCTAGCTAATAGAGAGAAGTGTCCTCTCTTATCTCCGTGCTTGGTCGACGCTACGTACTATACGTATAGAGATGACTCGATGCGCTAGCTAGTAAGCAAAAGAAGGAAACCATTAAGTACACAAGATCGTCATGAACATATACAGAGAGAAGTGATCGACCTCCTCCTTCTCCGAGAGATTGGTCGAACAACAAGTTTTCGTATATCTATCCGACGCTACTAGCTACATATATACAATATAAGATCCCTAACATCTGATGTCAAGTTCCACATGGTATTCTCCGGCTGGATTGATGACGTGGTCAAGAAAGAATCCAGCCAATTCCTCTTGAATTGCCTTTAAGCGATCTTGTGGTAGGAGTTCATCCCGCATCTGCCAAATCTAATTTGAAGAAGGGGGTCAATACATATATATGAATGAAACTCAACACAAATGATGGTAATAAAATAAAATTATGAATATTATTGCTTACGCACTTCATATTGTTTTTCAGAGTAGCCCCGCTTAGAGGTCGTTGCGTTGTAGATGTACTCGCAAACGTAGTATCCACAAAAATTATTCCCGCCTTCCTGCCACAACCACTTTACGAGAAATAGAGGTCAATCAAACTGATAATCAAGCATTATAAATGGTATTGATGAAACTAGCTAGAATCAATGGGAGATGCGCAGAACTAGCTAGTAGTACTTACTTTCGGGTGTGTAAATCGCAGATCCCCTGGCAGTCCCGGAACTTCTGCGGTGAACACTTTCCAAACCCTGCGAGACAAAGAAAATAATTACTTGATATCAGGAAATGAACAAAGTTGCCGATATGGTGCGATAATGATCGATTGAACTTACTTCTGGAGCATTTCAGTCATGGCCGCATACTCCTTGGGATCTTTTCGTCTTGAGTCTAAGACGGTTACTAGTCCCTGCTCAAGCTTAATCTCTAGGAGAATAAAGTGGAAGCTGCGCACACATGCATAACTCATCAATTACATTACTATAACCTCGAGTAATAATGGAAACCGAATATGCAGAAGACAGTAACACTCACTTGAAGTTGTAAGGAAAGAGTATTTTATCTTTGTTTTGATTTTTAAGCAACGATTGTAGCAAGTTGGCCTCGATTTCTTTCGGATTATATGTAACCGTCCATTCATCTATGAGATTTGTGTTAATGAACCCAATATCATAGATTTGTGCATTTCTGCATTCGACGATCTTCAATCTGCATAATATAGTGAGGATAATTATATATACATGCAATGAAAGAGCTGAGCTATATATAGAGACTTAATTACAGAAGTATAGTACTTACAGACAGTAGCAAGTGATGATTATTTTATCGAGGTCCTTTTGATTGAAAAACTGGAAGAACTCCTCAAATGGAACAGACAACAGATCAATTCCAACGAGGTCGTGCTCCTCTTTAACTCTCAGCGTCAAAATATCCTTCCCAGACTTGCAGGTGTCCATGTACCACTTATGGAATCTTCGCATCATCGTTGTTAGAGGAGGATCACCAGGTCTGACGAGAGGCTTCCCGTACTGGTATTTGTGTTCGTCCACCTCCATTGTATCAAAATGTGCATCATCGGGGAGGTAATCACCAGGATTGGTACCGGGCAGCATCCCCGGCAGATTTGCGACGATATCGCTAGACACCTTGAGCGGGGGGCACGATTGGTTTGCCTGTTCGCCGAGCTGGGGAATTTTTTCCCACTCCTTCGTTCTTGTAACCTTTTGTCAGTTGAAGTAGTTCCCGACCGGCGCGCTCCTTCCACTGCCTTTTTAAGAGCGCGGACATGGTTGTCATCCGGCGGAGGCGGTGGTGGTCGCTTCAGGTTCTTCACAGTGCGCTTCAATTTCACCGGATCCATCTTCTCCTACGGAGGTGGATTTTTCTTTGCAAAAAAGTCCCTCACTTGGGCTTTACAGATCTCCGCGTTTTCCTCGTCGGTCATCTCGTATGGTAACTTCTCTAGAGGCGTGAGAGTCGGACCGAATCTGTATTGCCTCCCGCCTCTGGCTGTACTGCTAGACGCCGGAGCAGTCGGAGTGGTTGCGGCTGTCTTCCTTCGTTGCTTACGAGGCGGAGAAGGAGGCGGAGTGCTACGACGCGCCGGAGCAGCCGGAGCGGCGGCGGCTGTCTTCCGCTGTTGCTGACGAGGCGGAGAAGGAGGCGGGCTGCTCGGACGCGCTGGCGCATGCGGAGAAGGAGGCGGAGTGCCCTGATCACTCGCCAGAGGAGGAGGCGGAGGAGGAGGCGGAGTGCCCTGACTCGCCGGAGGAGGAGGAGGAGGAGGAGGCGGAGTGCCCTGACTCGCCGGAGGAGGAGGCGGAGGCGTCCAGTTCGGAAGGTTGATGAGCTCCTTCCGCCATAGACATGGAGTCTTCAGAGCAAGACCCAGCTGAGTCTCCCCTTCACCGGTAGGGTGGTCAAGCTGGAGCTCCTCAAATCCCTCCGTTATGTCATCGATCATCACAACAGCATAGCCTTGTGGAATCGGAAGGCAGTGAAAAGTTGCGTCGGGTTGAGGAGGTGTAACAGAGCCGACAGCCGCCTTGACTTTGAGGTGCTGCCATTGCGTCATAAGGTGGCAATCTTGAGCCTCCGTGATAGCATCCACGGGGTAGCTGGGAGCCGTGAAGTCAAGCTGCTGAAGGACCTCGGTGGAAGCCATGCTGCTTCTCCGCTGAGACGGAGGGGTAGCTTCTGGGGTAGCTTCGGCAGGTCGCTGGCTCTGAACTAGTAGTGCTTGTTCCTCTAGCGCTCGTACCCTTGCATTCAGCGACTGCAGTTCCGTCTGCTCCACTTTCCTCCTCCTCTCCCGGGTTTTGTAACCGCCTGCGCTGGGAAACCCAACCCTCCACGCAATGGAGCCTGCCGTGCCTCGTGTTCGTCCTGGGTGCTCAGGATTCCCGAGGGCCTGTGTGAGCTCGTCGTTCTCTCTGTCGGGAACGAACGTCCCTTCCTGCGCTACGGCGATATACTTCTGAAGCTTCTTGACGGGTATTTGAAGTTGCTCCTTCGTCCAATGGCACTTCCCTGTTTCAGGGTCCAAGGTTCCCCCAACCCCGAAGAACCAAGTCCTTGAACGGTCTGGCCAGTTCAATGTCTCTGGTTCGACCCCTTTATCAAGCAGGTCCTTCTCAGCCTTGTCCCACAACGGCCGGGCTTTGAGGTAGCCACCTGACCCCGTGCGATGGTGATACTCCTTCTTTGCAGCATTTTTCTTGTTTGTCGCTGACATCTTCTTACTCTTCTCCGATGTCTTGTGGGCCACAAATGCGGGCCAGTAATCTCTTATCTTCTCAAATCGGCCGGTGAATTCTGGAGTCTTCCCTTTGTCGACAAACATTGATTTCAACTCATTCTTCCACCTCCTGAATAGATCTGCCATCTTCTTAAGAGCATGAGCCTTGACCAATGGCTCTATAACTGGCTTATCCGGATCCTCCTCTGGCGGTAGGGTGAAATTTGCCTTCAGCGCGGTCCAAAGATCATCTTTCTGTCTATCGTTGACAAAAGACACTTGAGGGTCTTCGCTCTTAGGCTTATTCCATTGGTGGATGCTGATCGGGATCATGTCCCTAACAAGAACCCCGCACTGAGCAGAAAATGCTTCCTTGGTCCGGCTGGGTTCAATCGGTTGGCCATCGCCCTTGATTGCTGTGATCGTGAACCTTTCATCCTGGCGCAACCTTTTCTTCGGGCCTCATCTCGTTACCGAAGTTTGGCTCGATCCGGAGGGCTAGAAAAGAAGAAAGAAGAGAGTTAATATGTGTACATACCAAAACAATTAATGCATCAATTTGCTAGTCAGCACAGGCTTAATTAATATATATACCTCGCCGGACTTTGCAACAGCTCCTTCCTCCGTTTGCTCATCGGAGCTATCATAATCATGTCCTTCCACCTCCACTGTTCGATCACCGGAGCCTGCTTCACCCTCTCCTTCCAGACCATCGGTGTCGTTGAGATACGACAAGATATCACCTCCGCCGAGGATTATGTCCCCCAACAACTGTTCTGCTTCGATGTCTCGGTGCTCCATAGTTTCTGCAAATATTACAACATGGCGATTAATATACAAACATGACAGATGGATATATTAGTGCAAACGTAGACCTAGCTAGCTCGACGCTTCTATGGTTTGGGGTGGCCTCGACAACTCTTCTACGGACCGCCTCTCTCATGAATGTCCGACGTCCGGACCGACAAGGGATTTAACAAAATGACGCCATTCTGGATGTGCAGAAAATGGTCCATATTTTTCCTGATCTCATCTACGCTTCTATATGTCATGTTGTCTAGTGTCAAAGAATTCAAGAAAACCATGACTTCATCATTAGCCGGAAATGACAGGCGTATAATGGTACGAAGCTCTTCAAAGTTGTTTTGGAACGGAGTTCCCGATAAAATAATTCGCTTTTTGGTACAAAGTTCAGCAAGAGCCTTCCGAATATCGCTATTTGGAAGGCCTTTGCTGAAATTCGTATCAAAAGGAGAATTATTCTATCAGGAACTCCGTTCCAAAACAACTTTGAAGAGCTTCGTAGCATCATACGCCTGTTACTTCCGACTAATGATGAAGCCATGGATTTCTTCAATACTTTGACAGACAACGTGACATATAGAAGAATATATATATATATATATATGAGATCAGAAAAAAAAATTGGATCAACTTGTGCACATCCATAATGGGGGCATTCTTGATAAATCTATATATGTCAAAATTCAAACTTTGACATATGATCAAATGTTGCATATGTCAAAATTCAAACTTTGACATATGATCAAACTTTGACATATGATCAAATGTTGCATATGTCAAAATTCAAACTTTGACATATGATCAAACTTTGATATATGTCCACCGCGATATAAAATAATACATAGACTTGTTCGGGCGAGAGGGGGTTGATCGACGTCCCCCCTCATGTCGAAGTTACCGGAGTTATCTTCTAGTGGTTTGGGTGGCCTCGAGAGTTTGTCGAGTAGGGGCGGGAGGGGGTAGAGATCGCCAACGGCTTTTTTTATATGTTCCACCGCGATATAAAATAATCATAGACTTGTTCGGGCGAGAGGGGGTTGATCACGTCCCCCCTCATGTCGAAGTGAATGAACAATTCTGAATTTTTTTACATTTACTCCTACAACATGAAAATTTCTAAGTGATTGCCAAACTGTTTGCTAAACTTTTATGCTTCATTTATATGAAGATCAATTGTCCAATATAACTATGTTCGCGATATGAGGCATTGGACATTATCTAGATCACATGCCTCAAAATCAAAGGAAAAACTCCTCTCACAACTATCCGCGGTGCCCACACTATGAAATCATTCACAAATATTGATGTTGGACTCGACTAAATATGCACTCATAGTCCAATCAAGTAATAAGTCCGCGGTGATCAAACACATACAAGTTACAAAAATTTCTATGCTCACAAAAATATAAGCCCGAGGGGAATTGAAGTTACGGGGTTATGTTTATACAACAAATGACAACTCATCTCATTTCATCTCATCTGAAAAAACATAGCACATCAAAAAAAATACTACATACATGGAAAAAAATTGCTATGAACAAAAAACATCATATATGAAATTTTCTATCCATCCATACATACATACATACATTGAAAAAAATGCTATGAACAAACACATCAGTAGTAATTATTTTATAATGATTTGGCCTCAAAAATTCTTTTATAGTATTTTCAAACTCTAGAATGACCCTGTTGCACTAGAACTATTTCAATATTCTTTTCAAATGCCACAAATTTTTTGAGAAGTCCTCTGATGCCTATAGATCATTTTTATGCAAAAACCACTTTGGTCATTTGAAACTTTTGAGCAGTGCAGAGCAAGGCCGAGCTCGGGGGAGCACGCGGCGAAGTTATCGGGGAGGGGGTATATCGCCCCCCCCCCCCTCATGTCGAAGTTATCGGGAGGGGGTATATCGACCCCCCCCCTCATGTCGAATTATCGGGGAGGGTTATATCGACCCCCCCCCCCCCCTATGTCAAAGTTATCGGGGAGGGTATATCGACCCCCCCCCCCTCATGTCGAAGTTATCGGGGAGGGGGTATATCGACCCCTCCCCCTCATGTCAAAGTTATCGGGGACGGGGTATATCGACCCCCACCCCCCTCATCATGCATATATAGCTACCACATACATATTACATTGAAAAAATTACATTATTATATATGAACAAAAAAATTACATCATATATATACATATGTACCTTGACCCCACCCCCCTCATCATGAACAAAAATATGCTCTGAACAAAAAAATTAATACATTATGAACATCTACATACATATAGGCACATACATAAATATATACATTATATATATATATATGAACAAAAAATTAATCTAATAAAAAATGAAAAAAAAACAGAGACGGGGCGGCGCGGCGGCTCACAGCGGGGGCGGCTGGCGACGGCGATGGCGACGGCGACGGCAACGACGACGACGACGGCGACGGCGACGACGACGACGGCGGGGGCGGGCCGGGGCAGGGGCTTGGGCGCAGGGCAGGGGCCGGCGCGGCGACGGCGTGGTCGGGGGCAGGGGCGCTGGGCGACGACGACGAGGTGCGGGGAGCGGGCGGCGACGGCGTCGAGGGCTCGGGGCAGGGGCGGCGCGACGACGACGTCGGAGGCAGGGGCGACGACGGATAAATTCTCGGGACTCTTTCCTTCTACCTCCTAAATTCTCGGGACGAGAATTTCTTTTAGAGGAGGAGAACTTGTAACACCCCCTTGTAATAAGCTCTGTGACACTCTGTTAAACTTGCCAAGTCATGATCATTTGCAGTGCCAAGACATATGGGTTAATGATCCAATTCAAATTCACATCTGAAAATCAACTCAAATTCAAAAGTGAAATATAAAGTTGGTCCAACTCTGTTGGGAAAATGTTCATTAAATGGCAAATAATCCAGGAACATTTCTAAAACCAATATCAAAATATTTGGAGGTGGACAAGTGACTCAAACAAGATGAAACAGCACCTAAACAGAATATTCAAATCCATTTAAAATCATTTCAAACATAAATGAACTCCAAATCTGCCCAAACCACTTTTTGGTGAGAGATAATATTGCATTGCAATATTTGGGCCAACTTCCACATTTTTCAAAAGAGCACAAGTGGCCTAATCATTTAAAACAGAAAAAGAATAAAAGAAAAGGAAGAAGAGAAAAAAAAAGAGAACGCTACTGTAGGCTGGGCCTAAGTGCACAGTGTGCAGCCCAGTCCAACAGCAGCCCACCCCTTCTCCCTCCTCGTGCGTGTCGGCGCGCCCCTGGCCGCGCGCGCCTGCGCCAGCCGGGCGGCGACACGGCGATGGCGCCAACACCACTGACAGCCAGAGGATAAGGGGGAGCCCGAGCCATTCCCCCTGGTCTCTCCCCCACTCTCTCTTCTCTCCCTCGCTCCGCCTCTGTGATTTCCCCCTCCAGATCCAACTCCAGCCCAGCGCCGCCGTCGCTGCGCTTCGCCACCGTCGTGGCCAGCGGCCTCCTCGCGTCGGCTGCCTGCGTCAGGGAGGACCGCCGTGCACCGCCACGTCTACAGTTGGCCTCCGCTGGAGCAGGGAACCACTACAGCAGCAGAATCAACGCCGCCTCCTCCGTTCGGTCGCCGTCGTCTTCTTCGTCTCCGGCAACTCCTCTGCAGCTACTAAACCTCGCACCGGCCACCGTGTGCCCCTACGTGAGCATTGCTGCCTTCTTCCTCTCTTCCCTAGATCTTTTCGTGGCCGTAGCCGTCTCGCCGCACTGTCGTGCTCCAGCCACCACCTGCAGCTTCGCCGTCGCGGCCACGCTCGCCGCCGAGCTCAACCGAGCTCGGTTTTGGGTCCAGCCCGTCCGTGCGAGCCCAACGCGCCTCGCTGCGCTGCTAGCCGAACCCTCTAGCCCCATTTGCACCTGCGACTGAACGCCGGCGTCCGCCGCGGCTCGAAGCCGGCGAGATTCCGACCACCTCCGGCCCGAAGACCACCGCCGTTGGGTGCGCGCTGCACTGCCCGTTCGAAAGCACCCAAGCGCGCCCGAAACCGAGCCCCGTAGCCGTTTTCCGACGAGCTCCGGCGAACTTCCGCCGCTGGAGAGGTCGCCGGAGCCTCGCCGCCGGCCACTCCGACGTGGCGCCCGCGTGGCCTCCTCTGTGAGGCTGACGGGTGGGCCCGATGAGGTCCCGTTAACCAGTTGACCTGGTCAACGCGAATTACTGTTCAACCTCAGAGTATGACATGTGGGCCCCTACTGCTAATTAGTCTAATTAAATAGAATTAAAAAAATAAAACTGATTAGTTAGTCTAAACACTCACTGACATCTGGGGCCCACCCCTTAATTTAATCCCTGTTTAGTTTAAATAAACTCTGTTAATAAACAGAGGCTGTCAGGTGGGCCCCGCTGGTCAGTTTGACTAGGTCAGCGTCTGTTGACCGCTGACATCACAATGACGTCATAATTCATTTTCTGTAAATAAATAAATTCCAGAAATTCAAATAAACTTTAAAATTAATAACTTTTAAACCGTAGTTCGGATCGAAAAAGTTAAAACATGAAAGTTGCTCAGAACGACGAGACGAGTCTGATCGTGCCGTCTGTTTCTTCGTCGGAACCTCCTACGTAGAAGAACTCGTAACTCCGGACCCGAATCCGGCAGATGAATAGTGCACACACGTCGGATAATAAATCCCAGATTAATTCTAAAAATAACTAAAATGACTTAGATGCATAATTAGGCAACCCTGCACTACATCATAGCATCACACGCACCGTATTGCATTTGTCTGCATTATATTTACCTGTTTCTTCCCCCTCTTCTCTCTCGGTAGACCCCGACTTTGACGTAGCTCCCGAGGCAGACGCGGCTCAGGAGTACGACTGCGTCCCCGACGATACCACTGAAGACCTTGCCTTGCCCCAGAGCAAACAGGCAAGCACCCCCATTTTGAGCATGCCTATATCGCATATTCTCTTCTCTCTTATGCTTGCATTAGAACTGCTACTGCTACTGTTTCCTATATCTGTTGCATAGCCTGTTTATTGTAACCTGTCTTGCTACCTTACTGGTTAACCTAGACTGCTTAGTATAGGCTGGGTAGAGACACGACAGAGACCCCCACTTGATCCCGACTGCCCCGCTGGATGTCAGAAGACCCGATCATCGGGATTGAAGACTAGACCCTGGCACCGCACATCACTTCCCCTTAGTTGCCGACACTGCTGGGTTACCGTCGAGTGCCGAGGGTGATACCTCGTCAGCACTTCTGATGTTAACCTTGTAGGTTAGTTACTCGGTCGTGGTAAGCGAGGGTGATTCCTCCTACACCACCCCCGATAACGACATCGTCGTGCAACCTCTCAAGTGTGGACCTCGAGGGTGATTCCTCCTTCGTTCACCTTGATGATAACATCGAGCGGGAATTCCGTCGAGAGTGATTCCTCAGGGTTCCCTTCGGTGTCAGACACACAGTTACCTTGGATATTATGACTTGCACTAAACCATGTTACTAAAGACGGGTCGGCCCTGAGGGGTACCCGCGCGATCTTATTGCGAAGTGATGTGGAGTCGGGTTGACCTGGATGGTGCCCACGAGATAACTACGAGGCGTGGCCGGGCATTCTTAGCCCTTGCCGCAAGTCCTCGAGACGGGGCGACGGGGTCACATCGATCGTGAGTCTCTGCTCGTTTCCGCGCGCTCCTAATCCACTACGGTTTGGATATTTGATCCGAGGGGCCTCTGGCCCGATAGCACTAACCATCACGTGGGCATAGTATGGGCGTTCTGCGTCGTATACTTCAGCCGAAGCTTAATAGACGTCAGCAACTGAGCGGCACACGCTGGGTTGGACTGGGAACGCAACCGCGCTTGTATTAAGGGGTTGCTAGGTCTGCTCACCGGCGGTGTACGCAACGTGCAGGAGCGTCCGGGGCGATGGCCCAAGACCCCTGGGGGCATAGGTTAGTCCGGCGTGCTGACCTCTCTGTTAAGTATTTGGTCGGGTTGCGGCGTGTTGCTTAGCCGAGGCCGGGCATGACCCAGAAAAGTGTGTCCGGCCGGAGTTAAGCGAGCGTGGTGGGTAAGTTGGTGCACCCCTGCAGGGAAGAAACTTCTATCGATAGCCTGTCCTACGGTAACGGACACTCAGAGTTGTATCCCGATCGGTACAACTAGAACATATGATGAGAACTGGATAGTACGGCTCTGGGATTGCTTTCTCGCAGGGAGTCGAGAAAGGATCTCAGGTCGAGGTTGATGATACTATTACTACTACTTTACATTATGTTCATCTGCTCTCTCCTGATGCTGCAAGACTGTCGAAGATTGTTGAAGATGCTAGTCTTCGATAGGACTAGGCTTCCCCCTCTATTCTGGCCTTTCTACAGCCCAGTCCACATATACAGTCATTCCTTTGAAAATGTTGCATATGTAGTGTAGATCCTTACTTGCTGAGTACTTCGGATGAGTACTCATGTTTGCTTTACTTTCTTTTTTCCCCATATTCCACTTGATGCCACCAGACGACGGAGCCCCTGAGCCAGACGCCCCAGCCAACGACCAGTACTACTACCCGCCTGGCGAGTACTACTACTACGAGGAGCGGACTGACGACCAGGAGTAGGATCGGAGGGTCCAGGGCAGGAGGCCTACGCCTTTCGATCGTAGTATTTTATTTTACCCCGCCTCTGTGAAGGCCTATTCTCTCTCTCTGTAATATATCTGTACTCAGATATCTGATGCTTCCGCTGACGTTTGTATGCCATCGAGCTATGTATTCGAGCCCTCGAGGCCCTGGCTTGTAATATTAAGCTTGTATGACTTTATTTATGTTTTAGAGTTGTGTTGTGATATCTTCAAGTGAGTCCTTAGGCTTGATCGTGCGCATTTGCGTGTATGATTAGTGCACGATTAAGCCGGGGTCGTCACAATTGAAGAGCGGACCTCTAGGTCTTTCCAGTAGGGTAGGTCCCAAAATATAGATTTCTTCTTCCACATGGGAGCGCGTCCCTCAGAGTCATTCGGAACAGATAGTCCGCCGGGACCCTTTCCAAAGATTACGTGTAAATCATTGACCATAGCAAGTACGTAATCACCGGTACGCATGGCGGGCTTCTTCCGGTGATCTGCCTCGCCTTTGAAATGCTTGCCTTTCTTTCGACATTGATGGTTGGTCGGAAGAAATCGACGATGCCCCAGGTACACATTCTTCCTGCATTTGTCCAGGTATATACTTTCGGTGTCAGCTAAACAGTGCGTGCATGCGTGGTATCCCTTGTTTGTCTGTCCTGAAAGGTTACTGAGAGCAGGCCAATTATTGATGGTTACAAACAGCAACGCATGCAGGTCAAATTCCTCCTGTCTGTGCTCATCCCACACACGTACACCGTTTCCATTCCACAGCTGTAAAAGTTCTTCAACTAATGGCCTTAGGTACACATCAATGTCGTTGCCGGGTTGCTTAGGGCCTTGGATGAGTACTGGCATCATAATGAACTTCCGCTTCATGCACAGCCAAGGAGGAAGGTTATAGATACATAGAGTCACGGGCCAGGTGCTGTGATTGCTGCTCTGCTCCCCGAAAGGATTAATGCCATCCGCGCTTAAACCAAACCATACGTTCCTTGGGTCACCTGCAAACTCAGTCCGGTACTTTCTCTCGATTTTTCTCCACTGCGACCCGTCAGCGGGTGCTCTCAACTTCCCGTCTTTCTTACGGTCCTCTCTGTGCCATCGCATCAACTTGGCATGCTCTTTGTTTCTGAATAGACGTTTCAACCGTGGTATTATAGGAGCATACCACATCACCTTGGCAGGAACCCTCTTCCTGGGGGGCTCGCCGTCAACATCACCAGGGTCATCTCGTCTGATCTTATACCGCAATGCACCGCATACCGGGCATGCGTTCAAATCCTCGTACGCACCGCGGTACAGGATGCAGTCATTAGGGCATGCATGTATCTTCTGCACCTCCAATCCTAGAGGACATACGACCTTCTTTGATGCGTACGTACTGTCGGGCAATTCGTTATCCTTTGAAAGCTTCTTCTTCAATATTTTCAGTAGCTTCTCAAATCCTTTGTCAGGCACAGCATTCTCTGCCTTCCACTGCAGCAATTCCAGTACGGTACCGAGCTTTGTGTTGCCATCTTCGCAATTGGGGTACAACCCTTTTTGGTGATCCTCTAACATGCGATCGAATTTCAGCTTCTCCTTTTCACTTTCGCACTGTCTCTTTGCATCAACAATGACCCGGTGGTGATCATCATCGGGCACATCGTCTGGTTCCTCTTGATCTTCAGCTTCCCCCGTTGCAGCATCATCGTATTCAGGGGGCACATAGTTGTCATCGTCCTCTTCTTCTTCGCTGTCTTCCATCATAACCCCTATTTCTCCGTGCCTGGTCCAAACATTATAGTGTGGCATGAAACCCTTATAAAGCAGGTGGGTGTGAAGGATTTTCCGGTCAGAGTAAGACTTCGTATTCCCACATATAGGGCATGGACAACACATAAAACCATTCTGCTTGTTTGCCTCAGCCACTTCGAGAAAATTTTGCACGCCCTTAATATACTCGGAGGTACGTCTGTCACCGTACATCCATTGCCGGTTCATCTGCGTGCATTATATATAATTAAGTGTGTCAAAAACCATTACAAAACATCATGAACAGATAAGTGACCAAATTAATAGAAGTTCATCATCACATTAAAACCAAAGTACATACATAGTTCTCATTGAACAACATATAGCTCTTCAGAGCATCTAATTAAACCATACATTATTGAAACTATGTAAAACATTTCAATGCAACAACAAATGCGATCATAATCGCAACCAAGGTAACAATTGGTCCAACGGCATAATGATACCAAGCCTCGGTATGAATGTCATATTTTCTATACTTTCTAATCTTGAAGCGCATTGCATCCATCTTGATCTTGTGATCATCGACGACATCCGCAACATGCAACTCCAATATCATCTTCTCCTCAATTTTTTTCAATTTTTCCTTCAAGTAATTGTTTTCTTCTTCAACTAAATTTAACCTCTCCACAATAGGGTCGGTTGGAATTTCCGGTTCACATACCTCCTAGATAAAAAAAATCTATGTCACGTTGGTCGGCATAATTGTCATAAACAACAAATGAACCAAATAGTTATAAAATATAATATATACCACATCCGAATCATAGACAGGACGAGGGCCGACGGGGGCGGATACCAAAACCATCTCACTATATAATAACAAACAATAATAAAAGTAAGAAAATTATACAAGTATCTATGTAAATCATACAAGTAAGAATTTTTTTTCTTTTAGAAAGAAGATAAGAACAAGAGGCTCACCACGGTTATGCCGGCGACGAGATCGGCGCGGGCGATCGACGGCGGTGAAGACGGGGACGGGACGTGACGGACCGCTAAACCTAGACAAATCTTGAGGAAAATGGAGCTTGAAGGTCGAGTTTGGAGAGGAGAAAGCTTAAGTAGTGTTGCTCGGGCATTTCATCGAACACCTCATGTGCATAGGAGGTGAGCTAGAGCACCACAAACACCTCCCCTCGCCGGCCAGAAAAAACAGAGTAGTGGAGTGCTCTGCTCGCGGGCGAGGGGTATATATAGGCACAACATTGGTCCCGGTTCGTGGTTGGAACCGGGACCAAAGGGTGGCCTTTGGTCCCGGTTCCAACCACGAACCGGGACCAATGGATGTGGGCCAGGAGCGAGGCCCATTGGTCCCGGTTCGTGTCGGTTCGTGGCTGGAACCGGGACCAAAGGGTCCAGACGAACCGGGACCAATGCCCCACGAGCCCCGGCCGGCCCCCTGGGCGCACGAATCGGGACGTATGCCCCCATGTGTCCCGGTTCCTGACTGAACCGGGACTAATGGGCTGGGCTGGCCTAGACCAAAGCCCTGTTTTCTGACCTTTCAGTGAGAGGCGACATTCAGTCTTGATGCTCTGCAACTCTGACCCGTTCCTTAGTAGAGACGTGTGAGTGCGCGTGTGTGATGGTATGAGTGTGTGCATGTGCATCTACAATGTAATAGGTGCTCCTAAAAGGGACAGCAATACTTGTTGCAAGCGGATGGTGGGGAGAGGTCAAGGAAGATATGGAGGGGGTTTGGGCAATGGAGGTGGAGCCTGTGATGACCATGTTGTTAGAGGTGGATGGGATCAGTGTGGACCGCAAAGGGCGGGGGACGCCCCGAATCCCGATCGCTTTGCGGTATGCATGGAGACACAGTGGAAGACGAAGCCGGTGTTGCAAGGGCATTCTTCATCGACTACAGTCACCACGAAGCAAGACAGGGCTAATTGTTCTAAGGTAAATACCTATAACCACACGAAGGAATGAAAGTTTCCATCTGGGACAACAGGCTAAACTGTCACAGCACGTGGAGACGGCATTGACTCTCGGTTTGATTCGAGTGTTTAAAGGTAATCTTACTCCCTCATTGTTGTATTGTGGTTTGTCCATGCAGTTGTAGCTGAAGGGGGGGATTTTGTCCCTCGGAGAGAAAAGGAGAGGATTTTGTCCCTTGCAACGAAAAGGAGCGGATTTGTGGTGCAGTTTCCTTCTCCTGAGAAGCTTGAAATGATGGTTTATTTTGAGGATTTCAAACTATAAAATGCTTCGATGTTTATACAAAAGTGAGGGTTGTGACTAGGTGAAACATAAGGGGAGATTGCACAGGTGCATTGGAGACCTAGAAGAGATGAGATATTATAAGGAGATATGTGAGATTGGAACTTTTATTGGGACCGTGGACACAGTGAATTTCCAGTTATTGGAGGACCTCAAAATTGTCAGGTTTAGAGTGGATGTAAAAAATGTCAAGAAAAATTGACCTATGCTGGAGTTTGGAGTAAAACACTGGATATATGATATTCATTTTCCGGTGGAGTCAATCCCGGAAGCAAAGAACTTGGCGGTGTTGGATAGGCTTGTTGATTAAGAGAAGGATACAGAAAAACAAACTGGTGGAGATTAAGAGAAAGCAGGAGATGATGATGAACAGTTGACGTATTTTGAAGGGGGTCAACACAGAGTTTATTTTTCACAAGAAATGAAAGTAGCAGAATCCCAAGAATCCTTTGGGACCAAAATAAAAAATGCCTTCCCTTCAAAATAAAATAAAATAAATAAATAAAAATAAAAAATGCCTTTGATCCTGATAACGTGAGGATTAACAACGACAAAGAAAACGAGGAGCTGAAACTAACTGGTGCTGGATGGCTGGGGGTTCAGAAGGCTTGGTCTTCTGGAACTAAAGTCAGGAGATGTGATAGGCTAAAATGTCAAGAAGATGCTGACATGACTGAGCTGGCTATGAAGAGAGCATCCTGAAGAACCCTATCTCAGGTACAGACACTCTCTGATAGCTCCCTTGTCCCAACTGTTTAAAACACTTAATGATGTCTTTGCTAGATCCAACTAATATGCTAGGGGTTAATGCTAGTGATAGTGTTTCCTGTGCTTTAATTTCTAAGTGGTAAGAATGAATTTGTTTGAGGAAGAGAAAAAATAAAAATATGCAAGAAGCCATTGAAGATAATCTATTTCAACTGTGTCTGAGGAGATTGAAGATCTTGCTTCTGATAGTGGGGACAATATTGTTGATGTTCCAAATGCTAGCCCTAGAAGGTCTATGCTAAACAGAACAAATAACAAGATTTTCAAGTTGTACTCCCCAGATTTTAGGGTTAAGCCAACTAAAAATGGGGCAAACCTGAAACAAAAAGTTAGTATGTCAGGACTCTTTTAAAACTGCATAGGTTTTGGGCCCCCTGATAAGCAAAAGTTCCTAAGGTACCCCTGTTGCTTGCTGTGGAACTGAACCACCGGATTGGAATGTGTATAGATATGAGAACTGCTGGGTGGAGACAGAAGGTTTTCATGATGAGAAGTTGGCATGCTGCAACATACTGTAGACATGATGCTGACAAATTGCAAGAGAAAACTAATAAGAGGCTAAGGAGAAACCTTAAAGGCTTTCACATCAATGTCATTTCTGTTGTCACAGAGAAACAGTTAATCACCTGCTATTTTTCTGCTCTTTAGATAAGTATTAAGTTGATATGGCAAGTGATCCTTTGTGTCTTTGACCATGTTAGACCCTCAGACAATCCTGAGGGTCTACATGGTGAGCGGCTGATACATTCCCAGTGTCCCAGCGCAAATTGGTGCTTTGGCGGGGGAGGAGCAGTATGCTGGACAATTTGGAGGACTAGAAACACAGCTTGCTTCAAACAACAATATCCTACTGATTCTCAGCCTGTGCAGCAACCTTGACACTTGGGCTATTTTGCATAACGAACAATATCGAAGAAATCTTGAAGATGGGGTCAAAGAGGCTTCCGCGAGAAGACATGGCTGGGTGCTGATGGTTGGTAGGTTAATGAGTTAATGCAATTACTTGATCCTGAGAATAGTTTTGGGCTGTTGGCTCCTGTGTTCCTGGCTCTGTAATATGTAGTTGGTTTTGCAAACTGCTTTATGCTGCTTTTTTACTTTTATCACTGCAAGAACTATGCAGTTTTCCCTGTTAAAAAAAAACTATGCAGTTTGGGTCGTTTCTCTAATGAAACTCGACGAGGGGACTCATTGTTGAAAAACATTTGTGACAACACAAACTAAATCTAGTTATTAGTAAACTTGGCTATGCTTGCACTTATCAAATGACATATTCACTCTCACATCTTTATGTCAACAATTACAAGAGGACGATAAAAATGCAAAAAAATAGTCACACTACACTTTCTCAGTTGACAAATTCATATGGTGGATCGGTAATTACTGATAAACTATTAAACCGGACATGTATTCCATAAAGAGAGGGGGGGGGGTGGGGGGGGATGGGGGGTAACTAGGAAAAAAAAATCTCTCACTACGCTTTCTCAGTTAACACATCCATAAGGTGAATCGGCAATTACTGAACTATTAAACTGGACATGTATTGCTTAAAGCCGTAAAGAAGGGAGTAACATAGAAGTAGAACCATAGATTAAAATAGCCCGCGAAATAGCCGCGATAGCTGCGCTATAGCTGCCCGGGAGCCTCGCCGCTACGCTATGGCTGCTGCCGCAAAATCCTCTACAAATCCCTCTAAATGCCTCAACAATGAGCAAAACCCTCTAGAAATCATCTCCTCCACCAGAAAAATGTCGGCTATTTGCCGTGATTGCCCGCTATTGCGGCCGCTATAGCTACTGGGAGAGGCTGCCGCGAAATCATTTCTCCCGCGATTTTAATCTATGAGTAGAACTAACTTCCAAGCCAGCTTCTCTTACTTTTCCCTCGGCGTATTTAAGCTGCTCTTTCGACAAAGTGACTCCAGTGTATCTGCACCCAGTTTGCTTAACCACTTGTATTGCTAAACTTCCCCAGCCGAAACTGATTTCAAGAACATGATGCCCCCTCTCGACTTTAGCCTTTGGTTAAATGTGCAAAGATTGAAGTACCATCAGATCATGTTCACAACGTTGTCTAACTAGTAATGAATCTAATGATACAATTTCTGGAGATATGGCAGTATTACCTTGTCGATTATAAGGCTAAGTTTACGTTGCTGGGCTGCTTCTAAGCTTTCATTCTCCATCTACCAATTAAAAATTTTAGTACGTGAAATAAGAAAGTACTCCACAAAACTTACAAGAAGCAGACCAAAATCAAAATATTGTAACACCTTGAAAACTGCACAAGAGTAAGTCATCGATTTATCCAGAAAAAGCGAGAAAAAAATCGTTACTCTGCACACAAATATGAGAAGAACTATTAGTGTTATTTGGTATGTATAGACATATGAGAAGCAATGAATGATAAAAAAATCATTTTGATAAGGTTTGGAACACAAAAATCTCAATCTCAATAAGATCTGCAGTAATTCTAGTATTACAAATTGATCGAAGCAGCTAGTTATCTTAATCCTGATGGAATGTATTAACAAAACAAGACACATGAATACTGACAAGATCATAGTGATGAGAGACGTTTCGACGACTTTGTGTCACAGTATTCTTCTTCGAGACTTGACCCAAAATGCATTTAGCATGTGCGAAACGGAGCTATTACATGCAACGGTGTCCATCGACCCCTGCAAACCAAACAGTTTATATACATGATTAGTCATACCGAAAAAGGCTTTTGCCCTGCTTTATTATATATAAAGCACCAATACATGATTAGTCATGAACATATAGATTCATAGATACTACTTCATTTTTATAACACAATTCATAGGAATTTAGTGGACAATTGAAGGTTTCAGGACCCTTTTCTGGCAAGGCGGCGGTTCCTACGCTCCTCTCTGTTAGAGATGAGAATCTGCAAGGAAATGGATCATTGATTTGATCAGTACTGAAGAAAGAAATAGCTCTACCAATAAGCTCATGTATTGGTGCTTTATATATAGTTTTACCAGGATAAGATTCAGAAGGCCTTCTCTTTTGTCAAGAAAAGAGAAACAGCCGTTAATATCATAGTTTTAAATAGCCCGCTATAGCTCCGCTATAGCACGCTATATCATTTATAAAAGGTCTTGCGCTAAGAGAGATTGGTCCAAACAAATGAATAAACATTTTAAATAGCGCGCTATAGCTCCGCTATAGCACGCTATAGCGTTTAGAAGAGGTTCGCCGCTAAGAGGCTTAGCGCGCTATTTAAAACTATGGTTAATGTAGGCTTCTGCCAAGCCAAGGTTTCCTTCTGTTGCAACCTAAAAGCCGTGAGGGAGCCAGGATAAACACATGTAGTTCAAATGAGAAGGTTGGATAAAATAAAATAAAAATGTAGTGGAGTATATAAGAAATAAAGAATCATGCATGGAAACATCACCAATCAGAAAAATTAAAAAAATGCATGTGTAGGCAGAAAAAGAGAAGAGAAATAACCTTCCAATAGAACAAGGGATTATGAACTCGCATGACAGATTTTACATGGCATTTGTCGCAAGCTTTACCAAAGCTGAACACACTACCTCCTTCTTCAACCAATCTGTATGAAAGCTATTAAGGTGAAAAATAATCATAATTAGACGTTGCGTAGTATATCGACTCATAC
Organism: Thinopyrum elongatum; assembly: GCA_011799875.1. Classification (NCBI taxonomy): domain Eukaryota; kingdom Viridiplantae; phylum Streptophyta; class Magnoliopsida; order Poales; family Poaceae; genus Thinopyrum; species Thinopyrum elongatum. The sequence continues at coordinate 679,229,767 of CM022298.1, forward strand.
AAGGACTCACATCAAGTTGCCGATGGATATGTATAGGTTGAAAAATCTTGCAACTAGAAGGCGCGCCCCAGACTCAGTCCATGATGGAATCATCTGCTTTGGGTTCAGCAGAAGCTCACATTTCTTTCCAAGCAAACCTTGAGCTGCAGCTTTCCCAGACTTTATCGATTGAATATGTCCAATAAAAAATAGACCTCATATATCTATTTCATGAAATAGTCATTCTGAATTATGTGATTGAAACTAAAAACGTGTATGTCAGAGTGGTGTAAACAGGAAACAGCCCCCATAAATGGATAAAGGAGAAGCTTGAAAATCTAGTAGCTTGGGCCTTAGGCCAACTAGAGGTAAGCAAAGGATATCTTTGTTATGGTTATGATAGGATTATTTATGTTCATATTTGTTAGACAGTTGTTAATTTTAGCACCTATCAGTATGGTTCACTATGCTAGACAGATCTGAAAGGGAAAATGGAGAGGTTGTGCATGCAAATACCTTCAACCCGTTTTCATGGAAGCCGTGACCTGTTATCCAAGGCAGAAGAGACATTTGAGACCTAATATTCTTTAGATCATTTCATACCTAACTTTAATGTAGTAAAAGTCTGTCGTACATCTACATGCAAGTTGTTACGAACAAATCATCCGCAAACTGAAATTCATGGAACAGGTTACCTTGATATGCCCCACAGAACCATATTCCTCTCTTTCCCTGGATCTGATCAAGCTGAAGATAAGCCTTCGCCGCAGTTACAGACGGAACAGGAAGGCTTGTAGACCATTTAAGCAGTACATTATCCGGAACACAAGGAGGATTGAGTGTCACCAGGAAAGTCCTCACAGATCCAATTTTCTAGAAATGCAAAAGAAAAGAACAGTATCAAAAAAATAATTGAGTAATCCATTCATAAGCTGGAGGGTTAGGCTGGTGCTTCCATTTTGCTGTTATTCAGTGAGCCTGCTCTACAGTGTGTTCTGACGTGATGAAAATATGGCTGTATTGCTGCGCAGAAATGACTATCCTTTGGTTCTTTCTTATTTGCGGGGAAGACATGCCTAATCCCAAGGATATGTAACGCTGATGTACAAAATGGTTTCAGCGTTATAGTAAAGCCGAGACAGGGCCGTTTCGTCAAAAGATATGTCATCAATATAACTAATCATTATACCTAACCCTGCATATGAAACCAAAGAATTTACCTGAATATGGTTTAGCCAATAAGTAACAGAAAAACCGCTGCTAGTTGTCCCCAGGAAATTACAGGCGCTCCATGCCGAAGAATTTCGGGGCATCAAATTTTGATCGTAGTGGAGGTATATATCCCTGCAACATAAATGTCTCAGACAATTAGTACATGAGATCAAACTTTATTTATGTGTTCATTTAGCAATAGTAGGCAAGCTTTACCTGTGGACATACTGACAAGCACCTAGAATTCTCCGTTCGTGATGTGTAGCTTCAGCTCCTAGTACTTTGAGAGCATTGGGTGCATGGACCCCAAGGGTGACACTGTCGTATATTTCCTCTGAACCATCATTCTCCAAGACTCTGTAGCCAGCTGCTGCAGTGCCAAGATATTGTTTCCGTTAGTGCCAACTGCCAAGATAATACAATGAAAGACACATTGTTTGTACTCCCAGGCAATCAACAAAGAGTTTGGCATTATCAGCAACGCGTGTATGTACCTCCACCAAAACTAGAAACAGATTTGACCTGACAGCTCGTTTTAATTCGACAGCCCATGCTTTCCAGCTCTCCTTTTACCTGCGTGTGCGCAATAGTTGCACTGTTCAATCCCTGCATTTGGCTGCAGCTAAAGCCTAGAGAGTGTAGAGATCATGTGTGACCCTGTTGTCACCTATATGGGTCGCAGTACGTACCTTGTCTATAAAGGACTGCGAACGAGCCTAGACAGTGGGCAACTGGGGGTAACGAAACAGCTGAAAGTGCAGGGACTTAATCAGCTTTCAAATGCGCAAAGAAGAATTAAGCATGCAAATGCAATGGGAATGGAACATGTATATGAAGTAGCTTGGCACCTGAACAAGGTCATGGTTACGGAAAGATGATAGCACGAAGAAAGCAGACAAGCTCAAAACATCTTCCGATGAACATGACCACAAGCCTGCGCAGACCGGAAACTGCACCAAATATGTATTTTTGTGTCACCAACTCAAAACGGCATAATAAACAGCCTAAATTACCACCACCTGCACTGTGCCTATGTTGGAGGGAATACTAGCCATTAAGTAGTCAGCCCAGATTTTAGTTATTATTTTAATATTTCATCTGCATTTTCCATAATTAATTGAAAATTGTAGGTTCTCTTCACAATTTTAAGTGACTGTCCAAACACATGATAATCAGAAATTGAATATAGAAATAGAAGAGTTGCCGGATACACTAAAAAAGAGAAGCATAAGCAAGTAGATTAGAAACAGTACAAGATAAGCTTCCTGGAAAAATAGGGAATATCCATGCGACTGAATGAACTGCCCCAATGTCTCATTATAGTCCATATCAGGGTTATGTTCATGATACTCCAGGTACCTTCATTCCAAAGATTGAACCAGCAATTTTATCATATATGAACACAAGATATATATGCACATGAGAACTGAGGGACTGGACTGCTTACGTCAGAGCATCATTCTTGAACTTCAGTATCTCACGGACCATGCACCAAAAACTGGTTTTCAATATATTGGATTTTTGCACCAAGAGGCTTGAGATACCGTTGCCATTGCCCCACTCACATCCTTTGTCGCCGCCATCCAGTTGTGTACTCACTGAGAAAGACATGTCTGATCTCTCCATCTCCACCCCGAGCCCTTGTAACCACTCCATCATGTGGGAATATGTTACCTACGTTTGATGCATATGGCACAATAAAAATCTTAGCGAGGAACAAAAAAGAACTGAAGTGTGGTGGGTTTGGGAAATTTCTGGATAACTCTCTTCCTCTCTATTCTGTACAATACATATACTGGTTTACATGGGCCACGTGGGCCAGATTCACACATATACAGCCCAACACTCCCCCTCAAGATGGGTGATAGATATCTATCATTCCCATCTTGTCACACGCAGAATTACACTCCTTGACACTTAAACCCTTAGTTAAACAATCAGCCACTTGTTCTCTAGAGCTCACATAACTTATCCTGATTATGCCATCATCTAACTTCTCCTTGATGAAGAAGCGGTCTATCTCGACATGCTTGGTTCTGTCATGTTGAACTGGATTATTAGCAATGCTGATAGCTGATTTATTATCACACCATAACCTTAGGGGATCCTTCCTTATTACCTTTAACTCAGAGAGAAGATTTCTTACCCATAACATCTCACTCAAGCCATGTGAAATAGCTCTATATTCAGCTTCAGCTGTTGATTTGGACACCACTGGCTGCTTCTTACTTCGCCATGACACCAAGTTTCCCCCAACAAACACACAATAACCAGAAGTTGATCTTCTGTCATCCAAACAACTTCCCCAGTCTGCATCACAGTATCCATCTATATTAAGATGCCCATTCTTCTTAAACCATAGCCCCCTTCCTGGATTACCCTTCAGATATCGGAGGATTCGATAGACAGCCTCTAAGTGGCCACTCCTAGGATCATGCATGTATCTGCTCACCACACTCACTGCATATGAGATATCGGGTCGTGTATGACATAGGTAGATGAGCCTTCCAACAAGTCTCTGGTACTTCTCCTTATCCACTGGTTCCCCAGATTCAGCACATAACTTATGATTCTGGTCAATAGGTGTTGAAGCAGGCCTACACCCAAGCATGCCTGTATCACTAAGCAAGTCGAGAGCATACTTCCGTTGTGACAGAACAATTCCTTTAGGGGATCTAGCAATTTCTATACCAAGAAAGTACTTCAGTTGGCCTAAATCCTTTACCTCAAACTCCTTGCTCAGGCTCTTCTTCAGTCGTGATATTTCCACATCATCATCTCTGGTGATTATGATATCATCCACATACACCGCAAGGATTGTAATCTGACACTTTGAGTGCCGGTAGAATACTGTATGATCCCCATTGCACTGTTTATATCCCATATTGCACACAGCACGTCTGAATCTATCAAACCATACTCGTGGAGACTGTTTGAGGCCATACAAAGACTTGCTTAACTTGCATACCTTTCTTGATGTCTCGGGCTTTGAGAAACCAGGTGGAATCTCCATGTAAACTTCCTCATGTAAATCACCATGCAGGAATGCATTCTTTACATCTAACTGATGCAAAGCCCAACCAAAGTTAGTGGCACAAGAAATTAAGGTTCCCACTGTGCCCATCTTTGCAACAGGTGCGAAAGTCTCATCATAATCAATCCCGTATGTCTGACTATAGCCCCTAGCCACTAACCTTGCCTTGTATCTTTCTACCCTTCCTTCAGGAGTCTGCTTCACAGTATACACCCATTTACAGCTAACCGGTCGTTGAAGAGGTACAATATCCCATGTCTTGTTCTTTTCAAGTGCTCTCATTTCCTCCAACATTGCCTCATACCACTTTGGATCCTGCTTTGCCATTTTCCAATCTCTTGGAGTCACCACAGATTGCAATGATGCAATGAATGCTTTGTATCTCGGAGACAGAGATGTATATGATACATAATTAGCTATGTCATGCTCAAAACCATACCTCTCTGGAGGTTTTCCAGCTCCAACTCGGGTTCCTTTCCTCCAGGCAATAGGCAAGTTCATTGAATCGTTTACATTAGATGGAGTTGGAGTGGCACATGTCTCATCATCAGACAATTCAACAATTTCAACACTTGTTGGAGCCTGTTGCTCCCCCTGTACATGTGTGTCACTTGCTATTGGAGATTGTTGTTGTTGCTGCTCATCTTGTAGTTGCCTCCTGGTATAGACCCTTTAATTTTCTTCCTCATTTGGCTTTCTCCATCTCTCTTCCCTTGCAGGACATGGAATTGAACTAACCACAACTCTCGGTGGTTCATCTTCCTTTGTCCTTGGTGGTTCACTCCCGCCCTCTCGACTAGCACAACTCATGCTAGGAGAGTCGAAGTCAAATAACGAGCAGAGATCCGTTTTTTCTCCATAAAACGGTTCAGACTCCCTGAATGTCACATCCATGCTCACAAATGTTCTCCGCTCGCTGGGACTCCAACACTTGTAGCCCTTCTGTCCAGATGGGTAACCTATGAAGATGCACTTTACTGCTCGTGGATCCAATTTTCCCATTGAGGGTCTATGATCCCGGACAAAGCAGGTGCATCCAAATACCTTAGGAGGAACTAAGAATTTGTTCTCACCTAGTAACATCTCACATGGCGACTTCATTCCAATCACCCTTGACGGCATCCGGTTGATGAGGAATGTAGCTGTCATTACAGCCTCACTCCACAAGAATTTTGGCACGTTCATTGTATACATTAGTGACCGAGCAACCTCCAAAATATGGCGATTCTTCCTCTCGGCTACTCCGTTTTGAGGTGGTGTACCCGGACAAGATGTTTGGTGCAATATACCTTGACTTGATAGGAATGTGCCAAACTCCTTATTCACATACTCTGTCCCATTATCTGTCCTGATCATCTGTATCTGTGTATTGAACTGATTTTTCACATAAGCATAGAAATACTGAAAGCATTTAAAAACCTCATCCTTATGCTTCATAAGATACACCCATGTCATACGAGTATAGCAATCAATGAATATAACAAAGTACTTCATTCCACTTAGAGAGATAACAGGACATGTCCACACATCTGAATGAACGAGCGTAAAAGGGGAAATACTCCTAAGACCCTTACTCACATAAGATGTCCTTGTGTGTTTAGCAAACTCACATGCATCACACACAAGCTTGTTCTTATCCACCCCACACATTACATCGGGAAAGACTTTACTCATCTTCTCAAAAGACATATGTCCCATTCTACAATGATGAAGCATTGCCTTTGTTTCCCTTTCTCCCATCATTGTTGCTAACATCGTAGACACCGCATTGTTTGGCACCTCGCGATCCATGTACCATAGCCCATTACGCCTAGTTCCAGTCCCAAGCCTCTTCCCCATTTGCCTCTTCTGAATTAGACATAAATAGCGGTCAACTATTACTCGACAATCCACATCGTCAACCAAAGCACTCATTGACATAAGATTGACTGGAAAGGCAGGAACATGCAAAACAGATGAAAGTTTAATAGATGGTGTGCATTGTATTGTGCCAATGCCTTTAATGGGCTGTGAGGTGCCATCAGCAGTTTGGATAGTCTCCTTACGTGTGGGTGGATATGGAATATATGACTCAAATTCCATTGATGTGCCGGCAACATGCTTTGATGCCCCCGAATCTAATATCCAATCAGGATGTGATCTTTGTGAGAGAATAGATGCATGAGCACAATTACCTTCATCTGTAGATGCAAAGTGAGCAAAGTTGCCGTAACTACAATCCTCATGACCCTTATCACCTGTGCTTTCTGTTCTTTTCTTTGATTCTTCTTGGGTTGCGTGTGAGGATCCTTCTTCTGGGACTGCCACATTTGCCCTTTGACCACCAGAGTATCCCCGGCCTCGGCCTCCCCTTAATCCACCTCGGTTATATCCTCTCCCCCTTCCACGCATTTTCCTACGTGGAGCCGTGCAAGAACGAATCAAATGACCCTTCTCACCGCAATTGAAGCACTCTCTGCTCTTATAGTCGGTTGCTATGAAGGCTGGATGAGATGGAGTCGTTGTATTGTTCTTCATCAACTTTAATCGGACCTCCTCCTGTGCCATTGCTGCTATGGCATCCTCTAAGGTAGGTAGAGTAGGTTGATGAAATAAAGTAGCACGTCTCGCCTCAAATTCAGAGTTCAAGCCTTTGAGAAACTGCATCACTCGCCTGCGTTCAATCCATTTTCTAGCAGCTGCTATGCAATCTGCATGTGGCAAATCCAGAGGATCATAGTGATCTAAATCAGCCCACAAACGCTGCAGTTCAGCAACATACTCCATCACAGAATTTTCCCCTTGTCCGAGTTCACCAACTCTCTCCTCTGTTTTAGCTATTAACATCACATTCCCTTCACCTGAGTACAATTTTGAGAGGGTTTTCCATACCTCAGTAGCAGTTGAGATAGTCTCAACAGTTGCAGCAATGGTTGGAGACAAGGAGTTCAACAACCATGCCACTATCAAAGAGTTGGTACTGCTCCATGTCCTCCATTCTGCAGTTTTCTTGTCTCCTGGCTCCTCTGCCTCACCACTGACAAAGCCCTCAAGCCCTTTAGTCCTCAAGATGAGTAGCGCCCTTCTTGACCAGCTCAAATAATTCTTAACACCTTCCAGCTTAATTTTATTTGGCATCAAGTCAATTTTCTGAATTGGCTCAATGTGAGGAACAATTGCACTATTTGGAGATGCTGCAGCTCCTACCTTGGCTGTGAGGAGCTCAGCCAATTTTTCAATTGCCTTCTCGAGCCCCTGATTTTCTCCCATGTCTTGCCTCAAATCACAGCAGGCAAGAACTTTCCTTCTCCCTCAGTACGCTATCTAGCAGCCCCTCACACAGCAGCACCAAATCAATCCAGGAGCTCTTAACTCCTCTTCTCTGCTAACTCCACTGTAGTACATCACCAGCAGCAACAGAGTCAGCAGCAGCACTTGCAAGCAGCAACAACAGCCTCTTCCTCCTTCTCCTCTGCAAACAACAGCAGTTCCAGCACACAGCAGCCACAAGCAGCAGCAGTGCAAAGAGCACCCTCTGCCGCACCAACAGCAAGCAGCAGCAACTGCAGACAGTTCTCAGTCTTTCTCCAGCAGCAGCAAACCAGCCGCACAAGCAGCAAACCAGCCAGTACTTGGCCTCTCCCCTGGCGCAGCCGCCTCCTTCCTCTGTCCTCTGCTACACACAGTAGCACCAGCAGCACTTCGCGCGCGCGCACCTCTTCACGGGAGAGAGCAGTGCCGCCCGCAGTCTCCAATCCCCTCCAGGCGCTCCGCAGGCAGCCCGCGCGCTCGCACGCAGCCGCGCCCACCGGTCCTCTCCAGGCGCGCCTCTACCGCCGCCGGTCCCGCCTCCAGTGCCCCGCGCAGCACACGAGCGCCAGCAACCACCCTGGGTGCCCGGAGCTCCGCCCCACGCTGCCGATTCACCGCCGGCGACCTACAGAACCCAGCATCGCATCCCGCCTGTGCTCTGACACCATGAAGTGTGGTGGGTTTGGGAAATTTCTGGATAACTCTCTTCCTCTCTAGTCTGTACAATACATATACTGGTTTACATGGGCCACGTGGGCCAGATTCACACATATACAGCCCAACAAGAACTTATAATATAGGTTTACAAAGATCTTCGTGTTCAGTCCGGGGTTAGGAAGTCCGATATCAATTTAATCAAAGTAAAAAAAATATCAAAATAGATTCTAACCATGCATATTAAACAGATATAAGCAAACATGTACAGCTACACGGCACTTTTGGATGAGGTGTGAACTAAGATAGATTTGAGGGATTTCCAACCATATGCATTTATAGTACGATTTCAAAAACATAACAGTCAATGCGGCTCCTTTCAAAGGATATGCAACAGATGACAGCAAACACTAAATGGTCACGTATCATAATCTTAGATTAGTACTGAATTATCAGAAGCAAACAAAAACTCTGATTGCTGAGATCAAGCCAGATACCATAAGAAAAGCCCCCCGGCATTGGTTAATACTCTGCGTGGGTGCCAATATCAGTGGAAACTTGATACTAATGCAACATTTTCTATCTCTCAACTCCGAGTAAAACAAGTAGATGAACACACGCACTTACTCCACCACACACATTTAGACAAGTCTTAGTTAAAAAAATATCAGTTTAAAAAATGAGTCAAGTTGAATCTTTGATTGGGTAAATGTAAATTGTTTGTGCATAATTCAGCTTTCCGAACTAAATCAATGAGCATGTGGAATCAGACACCAACCGATGCTGATAAGAATGCCACGGCTGAAATAAAAAACAATAAAAATGCAAAGGCTGGGCGTGAAAATGTAAACACTGGATGAGATTTGTGCTTAGAAGCAATCCACCGAGCACCTTCCCTGCTGTCTCGGAGACTGACGGGGCCTGCTTCAATAGACGGCGGCAGGGTGCTGCAGCAGGCGAGGGAGCAGGCTTCGTGGCGGCGCCGAAGCAGCATCGGATGGTGCCGAGGGGCACCTCGTGAGAGCGGACTTCGGGACGGCGCCCGCTGAGGTAGGAGAAGGCGCAGAGCAGCGATAAGAAAGCCCCGATGGCGGCGCCGTAGCCGAAGGTGTCATTGGGCTCCTTGTCGGGGTGGTCGAGATCGTTCCAGGGAGGCGCCGGCTGCGGCCCCGCGGGGACGACGAAGTTGGCCGCGGCGGCGGAGGACCACAGACGGCGAAGTCAGTGAAAGACTTCCAATTGTTTTTTTCTTTTTCCGATTTGATTTGAAAAGAAGTTGAAACGAATTACATGGGCCGGGCCCATTTTCCTTCTTTATTATTCTTTACTTTTTTTTAACACATAAAAGTTTTATTTTTAAAATTTTAATTTATTTCTGTTTTCTCTTCTATATTTGTTTTCTATTGTTGTTTATTTTCATATTTCGCGTATTTTTAAAAGAATCCCTTTTTATTTTTAAATGTTTGTTCACTGTTTAAATATATTTTTTGAAGTAAATGACGTGCATTTTTTCAATTCTGTGAATATTTGATGGAACACATGAAGTACATGAATATTTTTTCATCGACATGAATATTTCTAAAATTATATGATGAACATTTTATTTCATATATATATATATATATATAAACGTTTTTACCAAGATACATTAGCATTTCTAGTTATTTGTTATATGTCAAAAATTCATTATTTTGGCAATATCTTTTAAAACATCTTAAACAAAATAAATTTTCTCAAAAGAAAAGATAACAAACTTAATGGGACGTTCTAAAATTTCAAATGACCGGTTCTACAAAAGCATATGACCACAAATGGAAAAGGGAATATATCATAATTTGACATTAGCGCCGAGTTACCAGAAAGCAAACAAGAACTCTAAATGCCAAGATTAAGGTGGAATCTATATTTGGACATTCTACTCCAATGTGTTATTTCTTAGGAACCCTCAAAAAATACATGTGTTATGTCTGAAGGAGGTCGCTCACCGTTTGTTAGTGCTCTACGTGAGAGCTAGAGGCAATGAAAACTCGGTACCAACACGAACAACACAAAACTCGGTACAAGTACAAAATTCGCTACTCATGAACTCTGAACTCCAAATAAAACATGTTGATGCACACACTCACTTACACCACAAACACGGAATTTAGACAACGCCGCCTACTAAAAGAATAACTCTTGGACAATTTTTTGCTAGTATAATATTTTTTGAAGTTTTCCTTATTCATCCAACAGCTGTAATTGTTTTCTTTCCTCTGAGCAATTTCCATATGGAAATGATAAATCCCGAACGTTCGGGATTTTATCATGGCAAATCGAACGTTTTCGGTGGCAATTTTAGTGCCGCAAGGACGGCAAGTTGATTTGCTATGGTCAAATTTCGAATGTTTCGGGTGTTATCGGGGTCCATTTCCATAAGCCTTGTATAAATATTCTCGTGCCGTTTGTGACAGTTGTACTACTCTTTCAAGAATTTCCTTGTGTTCCACCAATAAAAGGTCATGATGTGTTTCTTCGTCTGAGTAGTTTTTACAAGCATGGTAATTAGAAGGGAAACATTTTTTATGAGGTAGAGAGTACTAGAGACACATTTCAGTAACTATACCAAACACTTGTCCGGCAAGAAATTAGTGCTTTAGTTTTGTCTTCGGACCGCTCGGAAAATGAAAAATAAATAAATAAATATCGTTCTTTGGCGGTAACGGATTCATTTTTATAGCCTCCGTGTGTACGGACCTTGTTGAAGCTCATGAAGCCGAGGTCGAGCTGGACGCAGCCGGCGCCGTCGTCGACGGCCACCGTTCTGGCATGCCCTCCGAGGCTGTCCTCCTGCTCGTACAGGGTCACACGCACGTCGTCTCCGCCGCTCGTGGCAAGCAGCTCATGCGCCGCCGCCAGCCCGCTCACCCCGCCGCCCACCACCGCCACTCTCATCCTGCTCTGCTTTGCTAGTCTGCTCTCGCTCCTCCTGCTCACTCTCTCGCTCCCTTCCACTTGTATTTAAAGTCGGACGGAGGAGTGGACAATTGGCTGGTTTTTTTTTGCTTTGCTTTGAGGGGAGATTCCCTTTTGCCATCACGCGCCTACCCGTCTAATGGGTGGGCCTAGGCACCATCAATGTCTCTCAACCACTTGTTTCTTCCCTCATCTTTATAACTCTTGAGTTCGTCCTATCTCCATGTACAATCTCCTCTTCATCTCCTTGTCATGGATGAGTTCCTACCAAGGACGAAGCTAAAAAAAAGCTTGATGGGGTCAATATCCATGGCAATGGAGTCATCTTCTATAAATCAACAGTGATTACTACTATGTTAATGAAGGATTTAATAATTTCATTGGGGTCAATTGACCCCAATGCCTACATGCTAGCTCCGTCCCTGGTTTCTACTCTACCTCGATCTCACATGCAGGACAACAAATCCCCTGCCGGTGCTACGAGAGAGGGCCATGTGTGCGGCTGTGACCGCCCCCTCCCTTTTCTTTCCTCCCGTACCAAACCATTGTCCCTCGCCTATCCTTCCTACCCTGATGGTACTACAATGATGGTGCCACTGGACGGCGGTTGTAGATGTGTCGCGTGCGGTGCTGCGACCACGGCAGACACATGCTAGAACCATCAAGGCGAGGTATTGGAACCAGCCAGGCGCAGTGCTGCGACCCCGACCGCATGCTGGAACCAGTAAGGCGCGATGCTGGAACTGGCCAAGCCCGGTGCTGCACCCGGTGTTGCAACCATGATAACCACGAGTTGCGACTGTGTCAAGTCAGATAGAGATGCAGCGACCGCACCCGCCGATGCTGCAATGCCTAATGACGATGATGTGATCCTAGCGGGTGTTGTGGCGAGCCGACGAGGTCGACGGCGGTAACCGCGCGGCATGGGGGTTGGTGAGGAGCTGCAACGAGCCATTGCTCATGCTGGGCGGAGCCCGCAAACCGGCTTCATTTCATCGGCCATGGCCACCATAGCTGGGAGAGGGGAGAGGGAAGGGACAGCCCTGCTGCAAGCACTGCGAAGGCACGCATGCGCACTCGTCGTGCTGCGAGCCGGCAGAAGTGAGATTAGTGGTGTAAAAGACGCGAGGAAGAAGTCGTCATGGGAGAAGATAGATCAAACGCTTGATTAAGAACATATCACACAGCTGGCAAGCGACCAGCTGCCATGATTTGGGCCGGTCGGCGGGTGCCTAGCACGGATGTTTGACGGCGCATGCATCCAGTGGACCCAGAGACGGCAGTCTCTTTTATTCTACTCCCTTCGTTCGGAAATACTTATTCTAGAAATGAATAAAATGAATGTATCTATAACTAAAACAAGTCTAGATACAACCATTTTTAGGACAAGTATTTCTGGATGGAGGGAGTATTTATTAATGTACGGACATAATAAAAGCAACATCAGCTTTGAGAGGCGAGAACGATAGGTTCGGCCAATACTACATCGATCTACACTTACTTGCTCGCTCCCTTTGGATGCTCGACGATGCTGCATTCTAAAGTCAATATATTGTACTCCCTCATTTCCATAACTAGATGATGCCCCGCACGTTGTTGAGGGAATATTTGCAATATATTTCAAAGATATTGATTCTATGGTTTATTGCATTTGATTATTGCATTTTTGTGAAATATTTATTCAATATATCATGCATGTTTGCATGTTGAGATGAACATTTTTCTATAACTCATTGAATGTTGAGGTGGGCCTTTTCTAATGCATGTTGCTTGATGAGGTGTCATGCTTGCATGTTGAGAGAAATAGATTAGTGAGGGCTAGCTATTTAGATATAGAAGATATAGTGTATATAGATTTTTTAGAAAGTCAAACCTCACAAACATCGACAAAGTTTTTGGAGAATAAACATTTACATGTAGTGCCAAGCATATGTCATTAGATTTATTATAAGATATAGTTTTCTATTTTATATATTTAATATTATAGACATAAATAATTTTCTCTATAAATTTGGTCAAAGTTTTCAAAGTTTGACTTTCCAAAAAAAAATATGCACTACATTATGAACAACTGAAGTGTTTATTAGCATACTATAAACATAATCTTCTTAATAATAATACAAGAGGGATAGATGATGAGAAGAAAACTAAATAGATGAGATCAGTGTCGGAATCCATTGTTTGCCTCAAATTTCTTCAACATCTTATACCTCAGAACGACCGTTGGAACATGTATGGGAATTTTTTTTCTAATCAGACGTTGGTACTGAAAAAGGCTTTCGCCTCGCTTCCTATATAAAGCAAACTGCCACAGACAAAGTATAGTACAAAACACAAAACCCAACAAACACCACACCACACGAAGAGGTACGAAAGCACATAAAGGTTCTGCTGAGGGCACAACTCAACAAGCCAAAGACAAACATAAAAATAGACAAGATGTCGTAGCCTGAACTCCAGAAGGAGGCGAAGGCGACTAATCTGGCTCCGGTGGTGGTGGTGGTGGTGGCAGCGGCGGCGTCTGGCGGAGCATGATGGAACGAAGACCAATGGTGATAGGGTTGATGGTGGCGTGCTCCGGACGACGGCTAAGCGGCTTCCATGGCGGCATGAAACCACAAAGTTGAGAAACATCGAGATCAAGAGAGAGGCGTGCGCTTATGTCATCGTGTGGGATGGTACCCGGTTGGGGCTGGAAGTTGGAACGTTGCACAGGAGGTTAAACACGCCTCTTTAACTATTCAAGTTTGCAAAGTTTGGGATGGGTACTGTTAATTGCTATTTAAGCTAAATTTTGGGCCCCCAAAATGTTAAGGGCTCTGTTCCACACATTCTGCACCCATTGGTGGTATGAGTCTGATAGAGGAAAGTGTATGTACGTGTATGTGGGTATCTATGATTGAACTGTGTTAGTAAAAAACTAGAAAAATGGTGGATGGAGGTGACCTTTTCCGAGCTGACGGTTGCCGTCCAGTCGGATAGCTCCGTTGCAATTAGCATTATGAAAGACGGTTCCCTTGCTAACTCGGCCTATCGTCACTTGCTGTAGTGTGTCCTCACGACAATTAGTCGAGGGTAAAATAAAGTTACTGATTGCCTAGCTAATTATGGTCACTCTGGTTGTAGCTCCATTGTTTGGTTGCTCCCGCTCCAGACTCTGCTTCAGTGCTGTAGTGTCAAAAACATTCTTATATTATAAGATGAAGAGAGTACTATTTTCCTCCTCAGAAATAAGTCCCTTGCAATGCATTGCCTTTCCACGACCCACAAGATCACTTTCAGGAGACGACGGCGAGGACGGTTGATTGGTTCCTTCCGCCGTTAGTATGTCGATCGATGGATGGATCTGCAGGAACTTTCCTTGAATGCTCGACGTACGTACTGGTGCCACGCGGAGGGTGCATGTGATGTGCCTGCTACCACGGCCGGGTATGTACGTGTCAGCATGCATGCATGTGACCCTCTTCACGTACGTGCTGGCCACTTTCGTAGGCATGCACTTCATCATCTTTTTGTCGCAGCAAGGCACTGTGGCCATTTGTGCAGCAGCATCTTAGCCGGTAAGGTTGGCCCGAGTGGTGACCTGGCCTACACATAGCCCTGTAGTCTTCGCCATCACCCTCGATATGATGGAGTTACGTCTGAATCACACGTTCAGGCTGCGTTTGGCTGCTCTGTAATTTTGGAGTTTTCGAAGAATACCATGGTCTTTTTTAGAAATCTTGGTTTTAAATACTTTGATGTGTTTGGCTTCAACAAATACTGCAATTTTATAAACCATGGTATATCTAAAATTATGTTTTTTTTTGCTGTATTTGAAAAAGAGGTCCCAACCTGTCCCAACCTCTTTTTCTAAACTAAGAAACGCTCGCTCTCGACTCCATCTTATTCCTGGCTGTTGATCTATTCAATCGTTGAGTATTGTGCTAGCGCAAGAAGAGGCAGCTTGTAGATTAGATCGTGCTAGACGTTTGATCCTACTGGATGGCGCACGTACACGTACGAATGCTAAGATTTAGCGTCGACTAGCTAGGAGCACAACCGCATGCGCACAGGTTTAGATCGTGGAGTAGATCAATTTGTACAGAGCAGACTAAGCTTGGTAGCCGATTGATTCCATGCGGCCAGAGGTACAAGATAACTCTACTTCAGATCCTAGCGTCTAGGAGAGAGGACCTGCGCGTGCATGACAAGGCTACATGCAATTGGCGGCTGTTAATTAACACAAGTTGATCATGTCGTTGTACAACTACTTGAGTGTAGCTCAGTTCGGTTCAGCTAACTATCTTCAGGATTATCCATGCAATGAGTAGTCAAAACCAGATAACTGAGAAAAACTGTACTTGGCAAACACGTTGGTAGTTTTGCTAAAACTGAGAAAAAATGTAGTTTTTTGAAAACAAGAGTATTCATTGCCCACACATTGAAATACCGAGGTTTTCATTTACTATGGTTTTAGAAAAACTGTGTTGCCAAACTAGGCCTCAGACTTCAAGGACATGGTAGAAATGCGTTGATTCTCACTCACATGTGCTCGTGGAAAGAGACGCTGCTGCACAAATGGTCACAGTGCATTTTGCTGCGATGAAAGGAAGACGACGGCGAAAGAAGCTAGTTCATCTCCCCTAAAATGGACACATTATTTGTGGCGTAAATTTCATTTCAAATGCACAGCGATATAGATAAAATTGAAGTGTGATATTCATAGCGGCCGATCACAATAAAAAAAAGATGGATGTTCGAGAGCAGTGAAATGGCTTCCAAGCTCATCTACTCCTGCCCGCGAAATCAGAAAGAAATAATACTTCCTCCGATCCATATTAATTGATGATTTTGAAATAAACCAAAACTTTATTCATTAGAAATACCCAGTACATCGTTTGTGAGGATCATTACAATTTCATTTAGAGGCTCCTCAAACCAATCCGAAGTCAAAGAAAATCTAGCTAATCTAGCGAGCTCATGAGCTACTTTATTTGCCTCTCTATTACAATGTTCGAATCTAGTCATGACAAAATCACAGGCATAGTGAAAACAATCATCGAAAATTGCCACCGCCGCACCCGCCGACTGTCCTCTGTCCTGCATGGTCTCAATCACCTCCAGGTTGTCTGAGTTGATGATAAGGCGATTACACCCCGCCCTTTGCGCCAATGTTAGGCCAAATTTGAGAGCTAAGGCTTCTGCCATCAGAACATCCGCACAATAGTCAATCTTCCCATTTCCTCCAGCGATAAACCTACCTTTGTCGTCTCTCAGAACCGCCCCCATCGTACCCTTCAGCGTGTCATGATCGAAAGAAGCATCAACATTAAGTTTCACAAAACCCCTAGGAGGACAAGACCAAACACCCTCTTTCATGGAAGCCTTTGGAGGTGATGCATTTACTAAGTTTGACGTGAGGGCTATGATCCCCATTGAAATCTGAGTTGCATTCTGAGTTAATTCCTTGTGCACTAATTTCCGTCTTTCCCACCATAAATACCAAGCTGAAATAGTTATCATATCACGCACATTTTGGTACCCCATAATACGCAAATCTTGGTCTGGAAGAAGTAGAAGGTACTCCAACGCCGCCTCTCTAGTACGATCAACCTCACAAGCTTTATCAATAATCTCATCCATCTCTAGCCTCTTCCGAACCTCCTTTGCTTTACTGCAGAGGAAAGGCATGTGTTTCGTATCTTCTAAACCCTGAGAGCAAGTAGGACAAATGGGCTAGACCTTCATGTGTCTATTAGCGAGCGTGACCCGACATGGAAGTGTGCCAGGTAACGTACGCCATATAAAAATTTTGACTTTTGCCGGACAAGATAACTTCCATATCTGACACCAGATAGGGTTAGTTGTGGTTCGCCCCGTCCCATTTGAATGTTTTAATTTACTTCCATACTGATAACTCCACTCCGCAGAGTAAGCAAACCATACCGAGAACATACCATTTTTCGTATAACTCCAGACAATGAAATCTGTCATATCATGTTGCAAAAGTGGGATTGAAAGAATCCGTTGTACATCAATGGGCCACATAGTTTGTCTAATCAGGTCCTCATCCCAATTATTCAAAGCAGGGTCAATCAGGTCAGCCACTTTCGATAACAATTGTCCCCCCTTAGGCGTCACAATCTTCCTAGTGGCACAATTTGGGATCCAGGCATTTTCCCAAATATTGATGTTATGTTCATCCCCACTCGCCAAATATAGTCACGTTTCAGAGAAGTTATACTAAAGTTTCAGAGAAATATGCATAGCAATATAGATAAAATTAAAGTGTGATATTCATAGCGGCTGATCACAATAAAAAATAGATGGATGTTCGAGAGCAGTGAAATGGCTTCCAAGCTCATCTACTCCTGCCCATGAAATCAGAAAGAAATAATACTCCCTCCGATCCATATTAATTGATGACACTTAGTAGAACTTTATACTAAAGTTGTACTAGGTGGGCATCAATTAATTTAGATCAGAGGAAGTATGAAAATCTAAAAAGGAATTGCATGAAAGATGTTTGAGTGTGTGATGTTCCTGTCAATTTTCAGCATGTTTGAACATCTGAGTAGTTCTCAGCAAAACAAAATTACGGTATGTGACAAAGTTTATTGTTCATGTACTGTTCAGACCCTTTTTTTCTGAGAGCTATACATATGTCCAAATGCGCTGAAAATGAGATCTGATAGAGATAGATAAACAAAAGATAAAATATTTTTTTGGGTTTTTTGGTATATAGATCTGAAAATAAAAGATTGCAAAATAGTAGATCGGAAAGTAATATGATGGAAAATAGTAGATCGGAAAGTAATATGATGGAAAATAGAAGTAATATGATGGAAAATAGACCCGGGGGCCATAGGTTTCACTAGTGGCTTCTCTCATGAAGACAAATAATACGGTGGGTGAACAAATTACTGTCGAGCAATTGATAGAAAAGCGCAAAGTTATGACGATATCCAAGACAATGATTATGCATATAGGCATCACGTCCGTGTCAAGTAGACCGACTCCTGCCTGCATCTACTACTATTACTCCACACATCGACCGCTATCCAGCATGCGTCTAGAGTATTAAGTTCATAAAGAACGGAGTAACGCCTTAAGTAAGATGACATGATATAGAGGAATCAACTCAAGCAATATGATGAAAACCCCATCTTTTTATCCTCGATGGCAACAATACAATACGTGCCTCGCTACCCCTACTGTCACTGGGTGAGGACACCGCAAGATTGAACCCAAAGCTAAGCACCTCTCCCATTGCAAGAAAAATCAATCTAGTTGGCCAAACCAAATCGATAATTCGAAGAGAAATACAAAGATATTAAATCATGCATAAAAGAATTCAGAGAAGATTCAAATAATATTCATAGATAAGCTGATCATAAATCCACAATTCATCGGATCTCGACAAACACACCGCAAAAGAAGATTACATCAGATAGATCTCCAAGAACATCGAGGAGAACATTGTATTGAGAATCAAAGAGAGAGAAGAAGCCATCTAGCTACTAGCTATGGACCCATAGGTCTGAGGTAAACTACTCACGCATCATCGGAAGGGCAATGGAGTTGATGTAGAAGCCCTCCGTGATCGATTCCCCCTCCGGCGGGATGCCGGAAAAGGCCCCAAGATGGGATCTCAAGGGAACAGAAGGTTGCGCCGGTGGAAAAGTGTTTTCGTGGATTGCTCTGCTGGTTCTGGAATATATATGAATATATACTAGGAAGGGCTAGGTCAGGGGAGTCCCGAGGGGCCCACAAGGCAGGGGGCGCACCCCCCCCCCCTAGGGCGTGCCCTCCACCCTTGTCGCCGCCTCGTGGCTCTTCTGACTTGGACTCCAAGTCCCTTGGGTATCTTCTGGTCCAAGAAAAATCATCGTGAAGTTTTATTCCGTTTGGACTCCGTTTGGTATTCCTTTTCTGCGAAGCTCAAAAACAAGGAAAAAACAGAAACTGGCACTGGGCTCTAGGTTAATAGGTTAGTCCCAAAAATAATATAAAATAGCATATTAATGCATATAAAACATCCAAAACAGATAATATAATAGCATGGGACAATCAAAAATTATAGATACATTGGAGACATATCAGATACATCCATAAGGCATTGTCCCCATAGCAGTCTGGAAACACGACCTCTGTGAGAAGATACCACAGGTAGGCCCTGGCGTAGTGCTCCACCACCCGGGGTTCGGCACCTTCCAGGCACTTGCTCCGGTGCTTCAGGAGCCAGGGCAGCGGTACGCCGGAAGTCCGGTTACCCTTAGCGGGGGGGGGGGGGGGGGGGGGGGGGGGGAGTCGCCGATGAGGGCGACAACCCTATCATGCCAGTTCTTCCTCTCCACCCGTCGAGTAAGAGCACGACCCTCGATCGGTAGGGCCGTAATCATCCCCCAATCCCGGAGGGTCACCGTCATCTCCCCACATGGAAGATGGAAACTGTGCGTCTCTGGCCGCCACCG
The DNA here is from genome assembly GCA_011799875.1 of Thinopyrum elongatum. NCBI lineage: Eukaryota > Viridiplantae > Streptophyta > Magnoliopsida > Poales > Poaceae > Thinopyrum > Thinopyrum elongatum. The sequence continues at coordinate 679,249,348 of CM022298.1, forward strand.
GTCGATCAAAGCTGTGAAAGCTGAGTGGACGAGCGTCGGCGACTTACACTTGAACTGCAGGAAGAAACCCAACAATTGGGCTCTCCTTTAGAACGGTGCGTACCGGTCGTCGTACTCCATCTTAACGGTCGTCCTGTGACCCCTCATCCGCAGTGGCAGGAGCATCTGTCGAAATGAAGAACCAAATAATTAGCAACTTATTTTCATCAATTCGAAAGATTTGGTTCAAGAGTGGTAATTACCACTCCATTCTCAATGAAATAGACACGATGACCCTTGTCGAACGCAGGGTCAACCATGGTATACTTAGTGCCGATGTTATCCGGAAGAGGTGGCCTCCTAAATAAAATTGCATAAACATAAGCATAAGCATAATTCAACAAACATGATTCTCATAAGCATGATTCATTCATTCATTTTGCATAAGATTGTTTTAACATTATTCATTCATTTCTTCAATTCGTAAAAATAAGTAAATACATACAATCTTTCTCCAACATCCACTATATGCATATGGTTGATTCATATCACAAAGGTTCATCACATCAAAACAAACCTATGAGTTCATTCCTTCAATAAGCATATCAAGATTCTTTTTTAACATGAACTAGGGTTCATCATGTAGTTCAAAAATAAGTAAATACATACAATCTTTCTCCAACATCCACTATATGCATATGGTTGATTCATATCACAAAGGTTCATCACATCAAAACAAACCTATGAGTTCATTCCTTCATTAATCATATCAAGATTTTTTTTTACATGAACTAGGGTGGGCTTGAATCATATAATGCATCGAATCGGAAGCTATTTGAGAAAAACTAATTGGATGGATCGGAGGAGCTTACTTTACTCGTTTCGGAACCATCTCGATCCGCAAAAATGGTGAAGAAACGAAAGAGATCCGAGGGGAAGAGTGGAGGGGACTAGAGAGAGTAAGAACAAAGAGGGCGGCGGGGCGGGGAGGAGATGGGGAGGGGGAGGGCGAACCGGCGCCCGGCCTTATATTTGCCCAGACCCTACCGCCGGACCGTCCGGCGGTAGGGTCTCACATCTTACCGCCGGATCCTGTGGCGGTAGGGTCGAGCGGAGCTCACGGCGGCCGTCAGTTGGCTGCTGACATGGATTAGTTAGCTACCGCCGTGGTTCCTGGAGGTAGCCTATGCATTCCTACCGCCAAGCTGTGTGGCAGTAGGAAAAAGGGTCAAAACACGAAAAAAATTCGAACCGGAGTCAGATCCGGTTAAATATACCCAAAAGGGTCAAAACACAAAATTTAGCCGCCTACACATAGCCCTGTAGTCTCCGCCATCACCCTCGGTAGGATGGAGTTACGTCTGAATCACACATTCAGACTTCAAGGACACGGTAGAAATGCGTTGATTCTCACTCACATGTGCTCGTGGAAAGAGACGCTGCTGCACAAATGGTCACAGTGCATTTTGCTGCGATAAAAGGAAGACGACGGCGAAAGAAGCTAGTTCATCTCCCCTAAAGTGGACACACTATTTATGGCGTATATTTCATTTCAAATGCATAGCAATATAGATAAAATTAAAGTGTGATATTCATAGTGGCCGATCACAATAACAAAAAGATGGATGTTCGAGAGCAGTGAAATGGCTTCCAAGCTCATCTACTCCTGCTCGCGAAATCAGAAAGAAATAATACTTCTTTCGATCCATATTAATTGATGCACACTTTCTTTTTTGAAATAAACCGAAACTTTATTCATTAGAAATAATCAGTACATCGTTTGTGAGGATCATTACAATTTCATAGGCTCCTCAAACCAATTCGAAGTCGAAGAAAATCTAGCTAATCTAGCGAGCTCATGAGCTACTTTATTTGCCTCTCTATTACAATATTCGAATCTAGTCATGACAAAATCACAGGCATAGTGAAAACAATCATCGAAAATTGCCGCTGCCGCACCCGCCGACTGTTCTCCGTCCTGCTGTTGGGGAACGTAGTAATTTCAAAAAAATTCCTACGCACACACAGGATCATGGTGATGCATATCAACGAGAGGGGAGAGCGTGTCCACGTACCCTCGTAGACCGAAAGCGGAAGCGTTAGCATAACGCGGTTGATGTAGTCGTACGTCTTCACGATCCGACCGATCCAAGTACCGAACGCACGGCACCTCCGAGTTCAGCACACGTTCAACTCGATGACGTCCCGCGAGCTCCGATCCACCAAAGCTTCACAGGAGAGTTTCATCAGCACGACGGCGTGGTGACAGTGATGATGATGCTACCGACGCAGGGCTTCGCCTAAGCACCGCTACGATATGATTGAGGTGGATTATGGTGGAGGGGGGCACCGCACACGGCTAAGAGATCAATGATCAATTGTTGTCACTATGGGGTGCCCCCTGGCCACGTATATAAAGGATGGAGGGAGGAGGAGGCCGGCCCTCACAGGGCGCGCCCAAGGTGTGGAGTCCTATTAGGACTCCCTAGTCGTAGTAGGATTCCACCTCCCACATGGAATAGGAAAAGGGGAAGGGAGAAGGAGAAGGAAGGAAGGGGGCGCCCCCTTTCCCTAGTCCAATTCGGACCAGTCCATGGGGAAGGGGCGCAGCCACCCTTGAGGCCTTTCTCTCCTTTCCCGTATGACCCATTAAGGCCCAATACGAATTCCCGTAACTCTCCGGTACTTCGAAAAATACCCGGATCACTCGGAACCTTTCCGATGTCCGAATATAGCCTTCCAATATATCGATCTTTACCTCTCGACCATTTCGAGGCTCCTCGTCATGTCCCCGATCTCATCCGGGACTCCGAACAAACTTCGGTCATCAAATCACATAAACTCATAATACCGATCGTCACCGAACTTTAAGCGTGCGGACCCTACGGGTTCGAGAACTATGTAGACATGACCGAGACACGTCTCCGGTCAATAACCAATAGCGGAACCTGGATGCTCATATTGGCTCCCACATATTCTACGAAGATCTTTATCGGTCAAACCGCATAACAACATACGTTGTTCCCTTTGTCATCGGTATGTTACTTGCCCGAGATTCGATCGTCGGTATCTCAATACCTAGTTCAATCTCGTTACCGGCAAGTCTCTTTACTCGTTCCGTAATACATCATCCCGCAACTAACTCATTAGTTACAATGCTTGCAAGGCTTATAGTGATGTGCATTACCGAGTGGGCCCAGAGATACCTCTCCGACAATCGGAGTGACAAATCCTAATCTCGAAATACGCCAACTCAACAAGTACCTTCGAAGACACCTGTAGAGCACCTTTATAATCACCCAGTTACGTTGTGACGTTTGGTAGCACACAAAGTGTTCCTCCGGCAAACGGGAGTTGCATAATCTCATAGTCATAGGAACATATATAAGTCATGAAGAAAGCAATAGCAACGTACTAAATGATCAAGTGCTAAGCTAACGGAATGGGTCAAGTCAATCACATCATTCTCAATATGATGTGATCCCGTTTATCAAATGATAACTCATGTCTATGGTTAGGAAACATAACCATCTTTGATCAACGAGCTAGTCAAGTAGAGGCATACTAGTGACACTCTGTTTGTCTATGTATTCACACATGTATTATGTTTCCGGTTAATACAATTCTAGCATGAATAATAAACATTTATCATGAAATAAGGAAATAAATAATAACTTTATTATTGCCTCTAGGGCATATTTCCTTCAGTCTCCCACTTGCACTAGAGTCAATAATCTAGTTCACATCGCCATGTGATTTAACACCAACAGTTCACATCACCATGTGATTAATATCCATAGTTCACATTGTCATGTGACCAACACCCAAAGGGTTTACTAGAGTCAATAATCTAGTTCACATCGCCATGTGATTAACACCCAAAGAGTACTAAGGTGTGATCATGTTTTGCTTGTGAGAGAAGTTTAGTCAATGGGTCTGTCAAATTCAGATCCGTATGTATTTTGCAAATTTCTATGTCAACAATGCTCCGCACGGAGCTACTCTAGCTAATTGCTCCCACTTTCAATATGTATCCAGATTGAGACTTAGAGTCATCTGGATCAGTGTCAAAACTTGTATCGACGTGACCCTTTACGACGAACCTTTTGGCACCTCCGTAATCGAGAAACATATCCTTATTCCACTAAGGATAATTTTGACCGCTGTCCATTGATCTACTCCTAGATCACTATTGTACTCCCTTGCCAAACTCAATGTAGGGTATACAATAGATCTGTTACACAGCATAGCATACTTTATAGAACCTATGACTGAGGCATAGGGAATGACTTTTCATTCTCTTTCTATTTTTTGCCGTGGTCGGGTTTTGAGTCTTCACTCAACTTCACACTTTAAAACACAGGCAAGAACTCCTTCTTTGACTGTTCCATTTTGAACTACTTCAAAAACTTTGTCAAGGTATGTACTCATTGAAAAATCTTATCAAGCGTCTTGATCTATCTCTATAGATCTTGATGCTCAATATGTAAGCAGCTTCACCGAGGTCTTTCTTTGAAAAACTCCTTTCAAAGACTCCTTTATGCTTTCCAGAAAATTCTACATTATTTCCGATCAACAATATGTCATTCACATATACTTATCAGAAATGTTGTAGTGCTCCCAATCACTTTCTTGTAAATACAGGCTTCACCGCAAGTCTGTATAAAACTATATGCTTTGATCAACTCATCAAAGCGTATATTCCAACTCCGAGATGCTTGCACCAGTCCATAGATGGATCGCTGGAGCTTGCACACTTTGTTAGCATTCTTTGGATCGATAAAACCTTCAGGTTACATCATATACAACTCTTCTTCCAGAAATCCATTCAGGAATGCAGTCTTTACATCCATTTGCCAAATTTCATAATCATAAAATGCGGCAATTGCTAACATGATTCGGACGGACTTAAGCATCGCTACGGGTGAGAAAGTTTCATCGTAGTCAACTCCTTGAACTTTGTCAACAACCTTTTTCGACAAGTCTAGCTTTGTAGATAGTAACACTACTATCAGCGTCCGTCTTCCTCTTGAAGATCCATTTATTTTCTATGGCTTGCCGATCATCGGGCAAGTCAACCAAAGTCCATACTTTGTTCTCATACATGGATCCCATCTCAGATTTCATGGCCTCAAGCCATTTCGCGGAATCTGGGCTCATCATCGCTTCCTCATAGTTCGTAGGTTCGTCATGGTCTAGTAACATGACTTCCAGAACAGGATTACCGTACCACTCTGGAGCGGAACGTACTCTGGTTGACCTACGAGGTTCTGTAGTAATTTGATCTGAAGTTTCATGATCATCATCATTAGCTTCCTCACTAATTGGTGTAGGCATCACTGGAACTGATTTCTGTGATGAATTACTTTCCAATTCAAGAGAAGGTACCATTACCTCATCAAGTTCTACTTTCCTCCCACTCACTTCTTTCGAGAGAAACTCCTTCTCTAGAAAGGATCCATTCTTAGCAACAAATATCTTGCCTTTGGATCTGTGATAGAAGGTGTACCCAACTGTCTCTTTTGGGTATCCTATGAAGACACATTTCTCCGACTTGGGTTCGAGCTTATCAGGTTGAAACTTTTTCACATAAGCATCGCAGCCCCAAACTTTAAGAAACGACAGCTTAGGTTTCTTGCCAAACCACAGTTCATACGGTGTCATCTCAACGGATTTAGATGGTGCCCTATTAAACGTGAATGCATCTGTCTCTAATGCATAACCCCAAAACGATAGTGGTAAATCGGTAAGAGACATCATAGATCGCACCATATCTAATAAAGTACGGTTACGACGTTCGGACACACCATTACGCTGTGGTGTTCCAGGTGGCATGAGTTGCGAAACTATTCCACATTTTAAATGAAGACCAAACTCGTAACTTAAATATTTGCCTCCGCGATCAGATCGTAGAAACTTTATTTTCTTGTTACGATGATTTTCTACTTCACTCTGAAATTCTTTGAACTTTTCAAACGTTTCAGACTTGTGTTTCATTAAGTACATATACCCATATCTGCTCAAATCATCTATGAAGGTTAGAAAATAACGATACCCGCCGCGAGCCTCAATACTCATCGGACAGCATACATCGGTATGTATTATTTCCAATAAGTCCGTAGCTCGCTCCATTGTTCCGGAGAACGGAGTTTTAGTCATCTTTCCCATGAGGCATGGTTCGCAAGCATCAAATGATTCATAATCAAGTGATTCCAAAAGTCCATCAGTATGGAGTTTCTTCGTGCGCTTTACATCAATATGACCTAAACGGCAGTGCCACAAATAAGTTGCACTATCATTACTAACTTTGCATCTTTTGGCTTCAATATTATGAATATGTGTATCACTACGATCGAGGTTCAATAAACCATTTACATTGGGTGTATGACCATAGAAGGTTTTTATTCATGTAAACAGAACAACAATTATTCTCTGACTTAAATGAATAACCGTATTGCAATAAACATGATCCAATCATATTCATGCTCAACACAAACACCAAATAACATTTATTTTGCAATAAACATGATCCAATCATATTCATGCTCAACGCAAACATCAAATAACATTTATTTAGGTCAACACTAATCCCGAAAATAGAGGGAGTGTGCGATGGTGATCTTATCAACCTTGGAATCACTTCCAACACACATCGTCACCTCGTCATTAACTAGTCTCTGTTCATTTTGCAACTCCTGTTTCGAGTTACAAATGTTAGCAACTGAACCAGTATCAAATACCCAGGGGCTACTATGAACACTAGTAAAATACACATCAATAACATGTATATCAAATATACTTTTGTTCACTTTGCCATCCTTCTTATCCGCCAAATACTTGGGGCAGTTCCACTTCCAGTGACCAGTCCCTTTGCAGTAGAAGCACTCAGTTTCAGGCTTAGGTCCAGACTTGGGCTTCTTCCCGGGAGTAGCAACTTGCTTGCTATTCTTCTTGAAGTTCCCCTTCTTTCCTTTGCCCTTTTCTTGAAACTAGTGGTCTTGTTAACCATCAACACTTGATGCTCTTTCTTGATTTCTACCTTCGTTGATTTCAGCATCACGAAGAGCTCGGGAATCGTTTTTGTCATCCCTTGCATATTATAGTTCATCACAAAGTTCCAGTAACTTGGTGATAGTGACTAGAGAATTCTGTCAATTACTATCTTATCCGGAAGATCAACTCCCACTTGATTCAAGCAACTGTAGTACTCAGACATTCTGAGCACATGCTCACTGATTGAGCTATTCTCCTCCATCTTGTAGGCAAAGTACTTGTCAGAGGTCTCATACCTCTCGACACGGGCATGAGTCTGAAATACCAATTTCATCTCTTTGTAACATCTCATATGCTCCGTGGCGTTCAAAACGTTTTTGAAGTCCCGGTTCTAAGCCGTAAATCATGGCGCACTAAACTATCAAGTAGTCATCACATCGAGCTTGCTAAACGTTCATAAAGTTTGCATCTGCTCCTGCAATAGGTCTGTCACCTAGCGGTGCATCAAGGACATAATTCTTCTGTGCAGCAATGAGGATAATCCTCATATCACGGAACCAGTCCGCATCATTGCTACTATCATCTTTCAACTTAGTTTTCTCTAGGAACATATCAAAAATAAAACAGGGGAGCTATACGCGAGCTATTGATCTACAACATAATTTGCAAATACTACCAGGACTAAGTTCATGATAAATTAAAGTTCAATTAATCATATTACTCAAGAACTCCCACTTAGATAGACATCTCTCTAATCATCTAAGTGATCACGTGATCCAAATCAACTAAACCATAACTGATCATCACGTGAAATGGAGTAGTTTTCAATGGTGAACATCACTATGTTGATCATATCTACTATATGATTCACGCTCGACCTTTCGGTCTCAGTGTTCCGAGGCCATATCTGCATATGCTAGGCTCGTCAAGTTTAACCCGAGTATTCTGTGTGTGCAAAACTGGCTTGCACCCATTGTAGATGAACGTTGAGCTTATCACACCCGATCATCACGTGGTGTCTCGGCACGACGAACTTTGGCAACGGTGCATACTCAGGGAGAACACTTTTACCTTGAAATTTAGTGAGAGATCATCTTATAATGCTACCGTCAAACAAAGCAAAATAAGATGCATAAAGGATAAACATCACATGCAATCAATATAAGTGATATGATATGGCCATTATCATCTTGTGCTTGTGATCTCCATCTCCGAAGCACCGTCATGATCACCATCGTCACTGGCGCGACACCTTGATCTCCATCGTAGCATCGTTGTCGTCTCGCCAACTATTGCTTCTACGACTATCACTACCGTTTAGTGATAAAGTAAAGCAATTACAGGGCGATTGCATTGCATACAATAAAGCGACAACCATATGGCTCCTGCCAGTTGCCGATAACTCAGTTACAAAACATGATCATCTCATACAATAAAATATAGCATCATGTCTTGACCATATCACATCACAACATGCCCTGCAAAAACAAGTTAGACGTCCTCTACTTTGTTGTTGCAAGTTTTACGTGGCTGCTACGGGCTGAGCAAGAACCGTTCTTACCTATGCATCAAAACCACAACGATAGTTCGTCAAGTTAGTGATGTTTTAACCTTCACAAGGACCGGGCGTAGCCACACTCGATTCAACTAAAGTTGGAGAAACTAACACCCGCTAGTCACCTATGTGCAAAGCACGGCGGTAAAACCAGTCTCGCGTAAGCATACGCGTAATGTCGGTCCAGGCCGCTTCATCCAACAATACCGCCGAACCAAAGTGTGACATGCTGGTAAGCAGTATGACTTGTATCGCCCACAACTCACTTGTGTTTTACTCGTGCATATAACATCTACGCATAAAACCAGGCTCGGATGCCACTGTTGGGGAACGTAGTAATTTCAAAAAATTTCCTACGCACACACAGGATCATGGTGATGCATAGCAACGAGAGGGGAGAATGTGTCCACGTACCCTCGTAGACCGAAAGCGGAAGCGTTAGCACAACGCGGTTGATGTAGTCGTACGTCTTCATGATCCGACCGATCCAAGTACCGAACGCACGGCACCTCCGAGTTCAGCACACGTTCAACTCGATGACGTCCTGCGAGCTCCGATCCAGCAAAGCTTCACAGGAGAGTTTCGTCAGCACGATGGCGTGGTGACGGCGATGATGATGCTACCGAACCAGGGCTTCGTCTAAGCACCGCTACGATATGATCGAGGTGGATTATGGTGGTGGGGGGCACCGCACACGGCTAAGAGATCAATGATCAATTGTTGTCACTATGGGGTGCCCCCTGGCCACGTATATAAAGGATGGAGGGAGGAGGAGGCCGGCCCTCACAGGGCGCGCCCAAGGTGTGGAGTCCTACTAGGACTCCCTAGTCCTAGTAGGATTCCACCTCCCACATGGAATAGGAAAAGGGGAAGGGAGAAGGAGAAGGAAGGAAGGGGGCGCCCCCTTTCCCTAGTCCAATTCGGACCAGTCCATGGGGAAGGGGCGCAGCCACCCTTGAGGCCTTTCTCTCCTTTCCCGTATGGCCCATTAAGGCCCAATACGAATTCCCGTAACTCTCCGGTACTCCGAAAAATACCCGAATCACTCGGAACCTTTCCGATGTCCGAATATAGCCTTCCAATATATCGATCTTTACCTATCGACCATTTCGAGACTCCTCGTCATGTCCCCGATCTCATCCGGGACTTCGAACAAACTTCGGTCATCAAATCACATAAACTCATAATACCGATCGTCACCGAACTTTAAGCGTGCGGACCCTACGGGTTCGAGAACTATGTAGACATGACCGAGACACGTCTCCGGTCAATAACCAATAGCGGAACCTGGATGCTCATATTGGCTCCCACATATTCTACAAAGATCTTTATCGATCAAACCGCATAACAACATACGTTGTTCCCTTTGTCATCGGTATGTTACTTGCCCGAGATTCGATCGTCGGTATCTCAATACCTAGTTCAATCTCGTTACCGGCAAGTCTCTTTACTCGTTCCGTAATACATCATCCCGCAACTAACTCATTAGTTACAATGCTTGCAAGGCTTATAGTGATGTGCATTACCGAGTAGGCCCAGAGATACCTCTCCGACAATCGGAGTGACAAATCCTAATCTCGAAATACGCCAACTCAACAAGTACCTTCGGAGACACCTGTAGAGCACCTTTATAATCACCCAGTTACGTTGTGACGTTTGGTAGCACACAAAGTGTTCCTCCGGTAAACGGGAGTTGCATAATCTCATAGTCATAGGAACATGTATAAGTCAAGAAGAAAGCAATAGCAACGTACTAAACGATCAAGTGCTAAGCTAACGGAATGGGTCAAGTCAATCACATCATTCTCCTAATGATGTGATCCCGTTTATCAAATGACAACTCATGTCTATGGTTAGGAAACATAACCATCTTTGATCAACGAGCTAGTCAAGTAGAGGCATACTAGTGACACTCTGTTTGTCTATGTATTCATACATGTATTATGTTTCCGGTTAATACAATTCTAGCATGAATAATAAACATTTATCATAAAATAAGGAAATAAATAATAACTTTATTATTGCCTCTAGGGCATATTTCCTTCACCTGCATGGTCTCAATCACCTCCAGGTTGTCTGAGTTAATGATAAGGCGATTACACCCAGCCCTTTGCGCCAATGTTAGGCCAAATTTGAGAGCTAAGGCTTCTGCCATCAGAACATCCGCACAATAGTCAATCTTCCCATTTCCTCCAGGGATAAACCTACCTTTGTCGTCTCTCAGAACCGCCCCCATCGTACCCTTCAGCATGCCATGATCAAAAGAAGCATCAACATTAAGTTTCACAAAACCCCTAGGAGGACAAGACCAAATACCCTCTTTCATGGAAGCCTTTGGAGGTGATGCATTTACGAAGTTTGACGTGAGGGCTATGATCCCCATTGAAATCTGAGTTAATTCCTTGTGCAGTAATTTCCATCTTTCCCACCATACATACCAAGCTGAAATAGTTATCATTTCACGCACATTTTGGTACCCCATAATACGCAAATCTTGGTCTGGAAGAAGTAGAAGGTACTCTAACGCCGCCTCTCCAGCACGATCAACCTCACAAGCTTTATCAATAATCTCATCCATCTCTAGCCTCTTCCAAACCTCCTTTGCTTTACTGTAGAGGAAAGGCATGTGTTTCGTATCTTCTAAACCTTGAGAGCAAGTAGGACAAATGGGCGAGACCTTCATGTGTCTATTAGCTAGCGTGACCCAACATGGAAGTGTGCCATGTAACGTACGCCAGATAATTTTTTTGACTTTTGCCGGACAAGATAACTTCCATATCTGACACCAGATAGGGTTAGCTGTGGTTCGCCCCATCCCATTAGAATGTTTTAGTTTACTTCCATACTGATAACTCCACTCCACAGAGTAAGCAAACCGTACCGAGAACATACCATTTTTCGTATAACTCCAGGCAAAGAAATCTGTCATATCATGTTGCGAAAGTGGGATTGAAAGAATCCGTTGTACATCAATGGGCCACATAGTTTGTCTAATCAGGTCCTCATCCCAATTATTCAAAGCAGGGTCAATCAGGTCAGCCACTTTCGATAACAATTGTCCCCCCTTAGGCGTCACAATCTTCCTAGTGGCACAATTTGGGATCCAGGCATCTTCCCAAATATTGATGTTATGTTCATTCCCCACTCGCCAAATATAGCCACGTTTCAGAGAAGTTATACTAAAGTTTCAGAGAAATATGCATAGCAATATAGATAAAATTAAAGTGTGATATTCATAGCGGCCGATCACAATAAAAAATAGATGGATGTTCGAGAGCAGTGAAATGGCTTCCAAACTCATCTACTCCTGCCCGTGAAATCAGAAAGAAATAATACTCCCTCCGATCCATATTAATTGATGCACACTTAGTAGAACTTTATACTAAAGTTGTACTAGGTGGGCGTCAATTAATTTAGATCGAAGGAAGTATGAAAATCTAAAAAGGAATTGCATGAAAAATGTTTGAGTGTGTGATGTTCCTGTCAATTTTCAGCATGTTTGAACATCTGAGTAGTTCTCAGCAAAACAAAATTATGATATGTGAAAAAGTTTATTGTTCATGTACTGTTCAAGCATTTTTTTTTGCTGAGAGCTATTCATATGTCCGAATGCGCTGAAAATGGACACGGATCTCATGCACTCAAACATTTTCCTTGCAAAAAAACAAATCAGATTTTTTGAATTTTCTTTCATTTTACTGTTCAAGATCAGATGAGGTCGAGTGTAGAAATGGATATTAGCGGATGTTCATAGTTTTTACATGTGCCCAATCACAAAAGTTGCAGTCATGCAGTACGTGCAAAAAAACCGACATTTTGGCCTGCCAGACCGGCTGTCCGAGCCTCCTTGCTCAGTTTGCTGTCGGCTCCTGCTCGCCAATTGCCTCCTTCTCGGCCACCATCTTCTTGTCCTCCTCCATCTCGACCGACAAGCGCTTCAACATCTTGACACAGACGACGCGTACGATCACTGCCGCTTCAAGTTCCAACTTGGCGGTCTTCATTTGACAACATTTGTGTCTGCGCCAAAGCAACCGTGAGCTCAACTCTCTTCTCTTCGAGCTTGGTCTTCTTCTCTTTGAGGTTATCTTCTTCTTGACCGCCGCCATCAAGATGCTAAATCTCTCTGCCTTTTTTGTCCTCCTTCAATCCAGAACTTTTGACACATGCCTCGTCCTCATTTGCCAAGAAGCCCTTGAACCACTCTGTCATCTTGGTCGTCGTGCCTTCTCGCTTCTCCTTCTCCTTCTCCCACTTCTTTCCCCGAAACCCACTTCTAACTTTCTTGGGTGGCACTTTTGTTGGGTCGGTTGGATCACCCGTTTCTTCCTCATTGCTGATGTTGACGGTCTTGATGGAATTGGCAATGGATAGTTGCCACTTGGGTTGCCCTTGCAGCTTCAACCAACAATGCATGAGAATGAATTATTCTCCTCCACCTACAAGAACAAGTTGCAATGGATAGTTGCCACTTGGGGTTGCCCTTGGGCTGATTTCTTTACAAAAATCCAAGCTTGAGCACAACATGACTTCTATCTCTCCCAACTTAGTGTTATTAATCCACTGTGAATCTAAGGGTGGGTGTTAGAATTATATTTAAACCTATGCGTAGCATGTATGTTTTCTTCATTGTACAAGTGGTTACTGAATTCTTCACGGAAACCCAAGCTATAGCACAACACGACTTCTATCTCTTCAAACTCAGTGATATTGATCCACTATGAATCTATGTGTGGGCGTTAGAATTATATTTATGCTTTGACAAGAGTGACACGAAAGCTAAAAGGCAGGTTATATAGGACGACGATTCGACCCGCAATGTTGTATGCCACTGAGTATTGGCCGACTAAAAGGAGACATGTTCAACAATTAGGTGTAACGAAGATGCGCATGTTGAGATGGATGTGTGGCCACATAAGGAAGGATCGGGTCGGAAGTGATGATATATGGGATAGAGTTGGGATAGCACCGATTGAAGAGAAGCTTGTCCAACATCATCTTAGATGGTTTGGGCATATTCAATGCAGGCCTCCAGAAACTCTAGTGCACAGCGGACGACTAAAGCATGTTGAGAATGTCAAGAGAGGTCAGGGTACACTGTACTTGACATGTGAGGGGTCCATAATGAGATATTTGAACGATTAAAATATCAGCAAAAAACTAGCCATGAACAAGGGTGCATGAAAGCTAGTTTTGCATGTGCCAGAACCATAAGTGGGTTGCGAGATCTTTTGGGTTTCAGCTCTAGCCTACCCAAATTTGTTTGGGGCCAGAGGCTTTGTTGTTGTTGTTGTTGCCGCTATATGTCATTTATGCTTTCCTCACTGTATAAGTGGTTTTATGCATATTTTCCTTACCTGTGTGTGTATATGTGTTGGCCTATGGCTCCATGCGAATACATGGTAATTAGGAACATTGATTCTGTCTCATAACCAACATTTGAAGAGAAAAAAATGTAAAATGCGGAATAGATAAAAAATAACAAACCAGGACATCAACTCTGTTTGATATGATAGATATCAAAGCAAAAAACCAGTTCCTTCCATGCAATTCGCAAATTCTACTGCCCAGTGTAAGGTAGCACTTGCATACACACATAGAAGTTTATTTATAGATAATACACTGCCATGAAAATAACATTCCATGTTTAAAACAAGAAGATAGATCCACAAACCGCCTGATTAGGCTGCCCGTATGAACGAACCATTCAAGGGTATCGAGGAGTAAGTGAGTAACAGTTCGAGAACTGAACGGACAAGGATATGTTGCCTTTAGGCTTTAGCCAAAGGCTGGCCTAGCCGACGGTTGCCTGGGCGAGAGAAAACAACCTGCATACAGCATTGGCAGAATGTCAGACAGTCAGGCATCATCACAGTCAATATATGGAGTGCTAGCTCCCTTCCACAAAAAGGTGCAGGTTCAGACATAATTTTGGTCAAAGTTTCAAAGTAATGCTATATGAAAATCACAAGTGAAGGTCTTTCTCAAGAAAACACTTTCACCATTTAACAATTTTATGAAGTTTTACAATTTATTGCGGTGAAAACTAATGGTCGCTATATTTGGGAGACCGTGCTGTTTTCCAAAATGTCATCTTTTTAAGAGTACTGGACGGAGTATATGACTTCAATTTGTCTGGAAATAACATAGGTAAATACTATATACATTACAGCATGCGTACATATGTACCTGGTAAACTCCAAGTGTCCGTGACTTCATACAAGCCGCAGAGAATATGAGGTAGTACTCCCATATACGGATGAACTTCTCATCAAAGCCCAGGGCCAAAATTTTACTGCAAGAAAAACAAAGCAAATAAGATTTTAAGACTAACTGAGCAACCAACTGTAACTATATATTTAGGATGTGTATATATCGTCACAGCAAATTTACTTGCTCAATGAACATATAATATATATATGTAGCTAGTCTTATTTTCAACCAAGTTTTTTCCTAATTAACTGGACAACACTATTCTTCTATAGTGGTGGCAGGTGATACTTACTCTTTGTTGGCAGTGAAGTTGTCCATCCAGCACATCAGAGTTGGGTAGTAATTGGGCCCAATATTCTCGACATGCTCTATGCTACACCCAGTGCGCAACAAGATCAGGGACGGCTTAATCAATGGAGATTCATCCATGACCATGAAGTAACCAATTAAGCATCAATCGATTGATGTGAAGCGTACCTGAACCTTGATGACGTGCTCATGGCAGACACTACACGGGCCAAAGAAGGAAGGCAACCACCAGGAAATATGTATTCTGTTAGGAAGTCTGGCCTTTTTCTGTATTGCTCGTACCGTTCCTCTGGAGCTGAGATGAACTAAACGCACATGTATGTATTTGCAGATAATGGTTAGTTCATGATAGTGTAAGCGCCTAAGGTCTTGCTTGGATAGAAGGAGTACGTTTCATTGGGTTTTCTGCCAATACGAAAGAATAAAGCATAATCCTCATTCTTGTGCGCCGAAATAAGGCATATATACTACTTCATTGTTCGTGGTGATAGTGGAATCCAGCCGTAAGGTTGGATGGAAAGACACTTAGTTGTTGAAAATGATATTTGACGTGCACTAACCTGCAGGGCCATTATGCCATCTTCAGCTAAGTAAGACTCGCAGCAGGCAAAAAATTCATCCATGCATTCATGGCCAACATGTTCAATCATACAGCTGATTCACAGAAGAGGAATATGTATTATAACAATGCGTACATGTATTGTCGAAGTCACTGCGCACGTCTGTAATATATACTTACATGCTTATGATTGCGTCATACTTGTAAGGTGGTATGTGACGGTAGTCACACAGCAGAAAAGTTATGTGGTCCTAAAAATTAATAACAATAGACAATAGAATTGTTAGCTAGGATTTCACCCTGCCGAAGTAAGCTGGGGACAAAACCAGATTAATTCTCTGTGCATGTCTATATTTATCTATTCTATTCTATATTTAAAGTGCATGACAGGCTAGCCAGAAAAAATAGGTTGCTAGAAAATCTCACAAATAGCAGAAGATATGCCCATTTTTTATGTGGTACAGCAGCATAATTTCGCAAGTTTTACGGCTCAGATGTAAAGTTACTATCATTTTTTAAGGGGACATGTAAAGTTACTAGATCAATCAGCGACAGTCAAAGCTATTAAAGGCCCAACATGACACGCTGCCTAGGAAGTTCATGAAAAGGTGTGTTTTCCGTAGCAATGAAAAAAGCTTCGAAAATGGTGTTTGGATCTTTACTACTGCATGCCTATTTTCATTGTTTTTAATGTGCACGTCTATTATTTCCATGTGCCATTCTCGAATCATATTTCTCTTCGCGAAAGATATTTAGAACCAAAAATATATTAAACCTGACTCTGTCCGATCCAAATGCTTAAAGAAATCTTGATTAACCAAACTATATTTGTATACTTTGGTTCCAAATTGAAAACTCTTCTCGCCAAATTCTACAAACCTATCGAATACTAACACATAGCAGTAAAGCCGTAACTTAGAGCTGAGGTGAGAAAATAAGTCAAAGCCAAACTATGATGCTGACGGGCACGTGGGGGCCGGGAATACCGTTTCATTGGAGTGGGCTGGTTGGACCCTGGGTTGTACGCGCCAGCTGCTCACCCAATCTGTCCCATTCCACTCTCGCAAATCTGAATCATGTCGATGGTGACCAAGGCAGCGGCGGGGGAGTAGGAAGGTGGTGATATCTGGAGCTCGTGATTTGTGGTCCTACACGGAGGTGTTGTTGACTCCTTCGCAGCGGAAGGGGCGGCGATACTCGTTGCAAGCGGATGGCGGGGAGAGGTCTGTTAGGTTGATCTCCTCCCAGATCGAGTCCAACGGCTTGATCTGGAACTTGACTCGCGCCCTGATCGGGGGCGCCCAACCGCATCTGGTTGGTGGGCCCCTGTCGCCAGCGCCATATATAAAGAGGTGGGGTGCCGGGGCACGGATCACCAAGTTGACCGTGCACCCAACACCACCGAACACCCCCTACCGATCTAGGGTTAGCGCTAGGCCGACGGGAAGCTCCATCACCGCTGCCACTTCGCACACACCCGCACACTCACCACCATCGCCACCTGCATCACCATGGCCTCCGGCTCGAGCTCAACAGGACAAGGAGAAGGTAATCTACTGGGATCTCTAGCCTACCCCGATCCAAAGGGTCTAACAATGGTATTAGGCCAATGCTAGGCTAAGATTTTTCGGTACAAAGGATATACAGAAAAGAAAGATCCCTCTCTTCCCCCCAAGAACCCTAACCCTAACACAAAAGAGGGGCAAAAGGGCAAAGAAATCGCGCCGCCGCACTGGCCGCGCCGTTCCTCTCGATCCCGAATCGCATTGGCATGCCGAGGATTCGGGAAGAAGAACCACCCCGAGAGGGGCAAAGTGCACCGGACGGCCACGCGGTCGTCGGCAAAGGGCGCTGGCTCGCCGGAAAAGAAAGCAAGAAAAAAAAGAAGGGGGAGAAGGGGGTTAGCACCGCGGTCAAATCCCTCGACGGCGGCGCGCCCACTGCTAGGGAGGACGCGCGACCGACGAGGAGGATGGCCATGGCGCGATCTGGCCGCACTCCTCTACCTCTCGCTGAAAAGGAAAAGGGTCCTCTCCCTCGTGGAAACGGAGTGGGGAAGGGGAAGGGGCTGCCTCGTTGGGCGCCGCCCTGGCTCGCCGCGCCGGCGTGGCTCGAGCGGGTCTGAAAGGGAGCGAGCGGGCGAGAGAGAGGAACGAGAGGGCGAGAGAGGCGCGTGGGGGCAGAATGGGCTAGGGTTGCGGTCGGGGATGCCTCTCCTCACGGTTTTGTTCAACCGAAACTCGCGCTGGACCGTCGGATCTGATCCGACGGCCAGAAGACTAACCCTAGCTAGCGCCGGGCTTTTGGGCCGAATGGCAACCGAGGCCGCAGCCGCGGTCGGCCCAGGCCGCGTCAAAGCGGCTCGCGCGGCGCAGAGCGCAGGCCAGGCCGTGGGCCGGCCTTTTCTGCTTCGGGCCTCGCGCGTCCGGCAGAGGCTGTAGCGGGGCTGCAGTTTATTTTATTTTAGTTTTATGTTTTCTGTCCAGTTTTTTGGGTAGATTGCAAATAGTTTTTCTATGCATTTTTTTTTCCAACGAAGAATGTGCTTAGAAAATAGAAAAGACATAGCAAATGTTTTCTGCAAAGAATAATAGAAAAGTTTCTGGAAATAAAAATAGAAAATTTTCAGAAAAAGAAAGTTCATGAATTTTACAAAGAAAATAATAAAGTTCATGAATTTTTATTTTGTCAAAGAAAAGTTTCTGTAAAGAATAAAAAGTTCATGAATTTTATTCATGTTTTCCGCTGCGTAAATAATTAATAGTGCTCTTTTACAAAGAAAATAAAAGGTTTAGAGAGAATTAATTTTTCAAAGAGCATGTTAAAGTGATTATTAAAATGAATATGCTTATGTTATTTTTATGACCAACGTTGTTAATAACATGATCATGTTTTATTATTGAAATTAAAGGTGCATTTATTTCTAATATTTTGTCCAACGGTAATATAGATTTAATTGCATAGACAATTGTATGGGTGTGGGGGTGCCCTGCTGAGGCCAAAATGTTTAATCCAAATATTGCAAAGTTAGATCCCAAAACAGTGAGTTGCCACTTCATTGGCTATCAAGACAAATCAAAGGGTTTTCGTTTCTACTGTCCAGACAGATATACAAAGTTTGTAGAAACAAGACATGCAGTCTTCTTAGAGGACGAAATGATGAGGGGGAGCTTGGTAGCTTGGAAAATTGATCTTGAGGAGAAGAGGGTGCATGCACCTAATCCGATGATTCAGGAGCCATTTTTCTCACTACCAGTTGCAACTCCACCCATGACAACTATGGGGGTAGACCCGGAACCTGTCTGTCAGGAGCCGACTGAACCCGTTGTTGAGCATGAAAGGGAGGTGCAGCAGCCAATTTTAGACGATGTGCCGGAAGTTGAGGCACAGAATGTGCCAGAAACTGAGGCCCTCAGAAGGTCTAATAGAACAAGAAGATCAGCTATTTCTACTGATTATAAAGTTTATAACACAGAAATGGTTCATATGGAAAAAGATCCCGCCTCATATGAAGAAGCCATGAGAAGCCCACATTCGTCGAAGTGGATGAAGGCAATGGAAGACGAGATGAAATCGATGAGTTCCAAAGATGTTTGGGACTTAGAGAATATTCCTAAAGGAGCCAAAACAGTAGGCTGTAAATGGGTCTACAAAACTAAGTATGACTCTAAAGGGAATGTAGAAAAGTATAAAGCAAGACTTGTGGCAAAAGGATTTACACAAAGAGAAGGGATAGATTACAATGAGACATTTTCTCCAGTCTCATGTAAGGATTCCTTCAGAATCATAATGGCATTAGTTGCTCATTTTGATTTAGAGTTACATCAAATGGATGTAAAGACGGCATTTCTCAACGGGGATTTAAAAGAAAATGTCTACATGAAACAACCCAAGGGTTTTATCATGGAAGGCAAGGAAGATATGGGATGCCGCCTGAAGAAATCCATTTATGGATTAAAGCAAGCCTCTAGACAGTGGTATCTAAAGTTTAATGAGACAATTAAAAGTTTTGGATTTAAAGAAAATATTGAGGACAATTGCATTTATGCAAAGTTTAAAAATGGGAAATATATTTTCCTAATCTTGTATGTGGATGATATCTTGCTTGCTAGCAGTGATGTTAGTCTGCTACAAGAAACAAAGAAGTTCTTGTCCTCAAATTTTGATATAACAGATCTTCGTGAAGCATCATATGTTTTGGGCATAGAAATTCACCGAGATAGGAACAACGGAGTCTTAGGACTATCGCAGAAAGCATATTTAGAAAAGGTTCTTCAAAAGTACAATATGCATGCGAGTAAAGCCACACCTGCTCCTATAGTCAAGGACGATAGTTTTGGGAAATTCCAATGTCCCAAGAACCAGTACGAGATCGATCAAATGAAAGCAGTACCATATGCTTCGGCTGTTGGAAGCTTACAGTATGCACAAGTGTGCACTCGCCCTGACTTAGCTTTTATCACCGGGGTACTCGGTAGATATCAAGACAATCCAGGCCTAGAGCGCTGGAAGATGGTAAAGAAAGCATTGCGTTATGCGCAAGGCACGAAGGACTACATGCTAACATACAGGAGAAGTGATTCCTTAGAGATAAAAGGGTATTCAGACGCAGATTTTGCGGGGGACAGAGATGATAGAAAATCCACGTCAGGATACATATTCACTCTCGCTGGGGGAGCTATTTCATGGAAAAGCTCCAAACAGTCGATAGTTGCATCATCCACGATGTATGCAGAATTCATAGCATGCTTCGAGGCCACGGGGCAGGCGATATGGCTAAAGAAATTTATACCCGACTTGAAAGTGGTAGATTGTATTCACAAACCACTAAAGATGTACTGTGACAACCAGCCCGCAGTATTCTATGCTCACAACAAGAAGTCGAGTAATGCTGCCAAAACAATAGAGATAAGGTATTATATTGTGAAAGATAAAATCCAGGATCACACTATAAGTCTCGAGCATATAAGGACAAAGGATATGCTTGCGGATCCGCTAACGAAAGGCTTACCACCCAATGTGTTCAAGGAACACTTAGCCGGCATGGGTTTAAGGGAAAGCCTTATGATTCCTGGATCATGAGAGGCCCAAAAGGAACAGGATTTGTTTCTGAACAAAATGTATGTTGTAGCTGTATGATTCTATCGGCAATTAAGCTGTGACGATGAAACATGCTCTATGTACCAATATGTGATGAAACAAATAAACTAGAAAGTATAAAGTTAAAAGTAAAAGTTGAGATCAAGGGGGAGAATGTTAGGTTGATCTCCTCCCGGATCGAGTCCAACGGCTCGATCTGGAACTTGACTCGCGCCCTGATCGGGGGCGCCCAACCGCATCTGGTTGGTGGGCCCCTGTCGCCAGCGCCATATATAAAGAGGTGGGGTGCCGGGGCACGGATCACCAAGTTGATCGTGCACCCAACACCACCGAACACCCCCCTACCGATCTAGGGTTAGCGCTAGGCCGACGGGAAGCTCCATCACCGCCGCCACTTCGCACACACCCGCACACTCACCACCATCGCCACCTGCATCACCATGGCCTCCGGCTCGAGCTCAACATGACAAGGAGAAGGTAATCTACCGGGATCTCTAGCCTACCCCGATCCAGAGGGTCTAACAAGGTCAAGCAAGCTATGGAGGGGGTTTGGGCAATGAATGGCATGTTGTGAAGATGTGGGGGTCATCAGGTCATGACAAGTGTGGAGGCCGCGATGACTGTGCCATTAGCGGTGGATGGATCGGGGTGGACCGCAAAGGGCGGGGGATGCCCCGAATCACAATCGCTTGGTGGCACGCATGGAGACACAGTGGAAGCCGAAGCCGGTGCTGCAAGGGCATTCTTCCTCGACTACAGCCTCCACCAAGCAAGACAGAGCTACTTCTTCTAAGGTAAATGTGCCTGTATAACCACATAAAGGAATGAAAGTTTCGATCTGGGACAACAGGCCAAACCGTCGCAGCGCGTGGAAACTACATTGACCCTCGGTTTGATTCGAGTGTTTAGAGGTAACCTTACTCCCGCATTGTTGTATTGTGGTTTCTCCGTGCGGTATTAACGGAATCAGTCATGGAAATTTGTTGCTAAAGGAGAGGATTTTGTCCCCTGCAAAAAATGGGGAGGATTTGTGATACAGTTTCCTTCTCCTGAGATGATTGAAATGTTGGTTGATTTCGAGGATTTCAAATTAGAAGGCTGCAATGTGTATGTAATAGTGAGGGTTTTGACTGAGTTTAGACCTAAGGGGAGATTGCACAGGCGCGTGCGGTCAGATGGAGCCCAGAACAGATGAGATATTACAAGGGGATATGT
Source organism: Thinopyrum elongatum (assembly GCA_011799875.1). NCBI lineage: Eukaryota > Viridiplantae > Streptophyta > Magnoliopsida > Poales > Poaceae > Thinopyrum > Thinopyrum elongatum. The sequence continues at coordinate 679,271,271 of CM022298.1, forward strand.
GAGGGTGGATCTTTCAATGGAACATTGCACACAGTGGATATGCAGTTGTTGGAGGGCCTCAATATTGTCAGGTTTAGAGTGGATGTAAAAAAATGTCAAGAAAATTCGACGTATACTGGGGGTTAGGTGAAACCTTGGATATATGATATTCATTTTTCAGTAGAGTCAACTGTGGAGCATGGTATTCTGAATCTGGATACAGGTGGGCCGACTGGAAAGAGAACAACTGATAATCATTAGCACTAAACAGAGAAAGACAAAACAGAGAGTAGAAAAGACAATAGGCACAGAGAAGTAATGAGCCTGAAGGCTACCATCACTGCTGATTTCGCAACAGTTATATTTTTAACTGAGATTGGAACTGTGGTTATGCCTGAGCTAGAGAGTGTTACCCTGGAAACAGCAAAATTTTCAACACTGTCTCAGACTGAGCAGACAAAGTCACGGGCAATAATAAGATCCAGGAAGCAGAAAACATGTAGCATTGGATAGGCTCGTTGACAAAGACAAGGATATGGAAGAAGAAACTGTGGAGATAAAGAGGAAGCAGGAGGAGATGATGATGAACAATTGACTTATTTTGAAGGGTGTCAAGACAGAGTTCATTTTTCACAAGTGAAAGTGGCAGAATCCCGAGAACCCTTTGGCGTCAAAATAAAAAATGCTTTTGATCCCGATAATGTGAGCATTAAAAACGACAAAGAAAATGAGGAACTGAAACTAACTGATGCTGGGTGGCTTGGGGTTCAGGAGGCTGGGTCTTCTGGAGCTGGCTATGAATGCAGCAGCCCTGAAGAATGCCAATATGCTCACATGACTGAGCTGGCTATGAAGACAGCAGCCCTGAAGAATGTCTCTGATAGCTCCCTTCTACCAACTACGTATTTTAAATACTAAATGATGTTTCGTTAGATCCAACTAATATGCTAGGATGGGTTAATGCTAGTGATACTGATTCACGTTCTTTTAACTTCTGTTGATACATCTTTAGAAGTGGTAAGAATGAATTTGTTTGAGGAAGGGGAAAAAAGATAAAAATGTGCAAGAACCCATGGAAGATAATCTGTTTCAAGTTGAGTCAGAGGAGAAGAAGATCTTACTTCTGATAGTGGGTTAATGTCCCAAACGCTAACCCTAGTAGGGCTATGTTAAACATAACAAATAACAAGATTTTCAAGTTGTGCTCCTCAGTTTTTATGGTTGAGCCGACTAAAAAGGAGGTAAACACCGAAAGAAAAAAGTTAGTAGTGTCAGGACTCTTTTGGAATTGCATTGGTTTTGGGCGCCCTGGTAAGCAAAGGCTCCTAAGGAATATGATTAGGGAAGTTGACGTCCATTTCATCGGTGTAGAAGAGACCATGAAACAGGATTACAACCCTTAGTGGCTCAGGAAAGTTTCTAGGGCTAGAAACTTTACGTGGCAGCACTTGGCCCCCACATGGAGATCTGGTGGTCTACTGATAGGGGCTGATACTGATGTATATGAGACGATGGCCCAGTCTGAAGTGGGTTATCATTTCATTAGGACGTTGTTGGTGGATAAGCATCCCAAATTCAGCGTCACTTAATTGTGGTGTATGGACCTGCTCAGATTGAAGGATAATTGCTTGCTGGATTTGCTCAATTTGCAGCAAGATCAAGGGTCCATGATAATAGGTGGTGATTTTAGTATATCATCAGCAAAATAAGAGAACAAGTTAAAGCATGCTACCCTCCCAACATGGAGTCACATCTTTAACTCCATTATTACAAGTTTACAACTAATGGTTTGAACCAAATGAAACTTCACGGGAGGATGTTTACTTGGGCTAATAATTTGGAGGATCCTACCTTTGAAATGAAAAGACAGATTTCTGATTTTCTTCAGAGTGGGATCTGGCTTTTCCTTTGGCAACAGTATCAGGTCTAAATAGAGATCTTTCTGATCACGTAACCCTGTTGCTTGCTACCGGAACTGCGATAACTGCTGGGTGGAGAGAGAAGGTTTTCATGATGTGGTTAGGAGAAGTTGGCATGCTGCAACATACTGTAGACATGATGCTGACAGTTTGCAAGAGAAAACTAGGAGGCTAAAGAGAAACCTTAAAGACAGGCACATCAATGTCATTTCTGCTGTCACAGAGAAACTTTGTGTCTTTAGATAAGTTGATATGGCAAGTGATCCTTTGTGTCTTTGACCTTGTTAGACCCCCAGACAGTACTGAGGATCAACTTGGTGGGTGGCTTGATACATTCCCAGTGTCCTATCACAAATTGGTGCTTTGTGGGGAAGGAGCAATATGCTCAACAATTTGGAAGGCCAGAAACACAGCTTGCTTCAAACAACAATATCCTAGTGATCTTCTCAGCCTGTACAGCAACCTTGACGCTTGGGCTATTTTGCAGAAAGAACAAGATCGAAGAAATCTTGAAGAGTCTTGATGATAAAGCTAGTGGTCTAAGAGGCTTACGCGAGAAGACATGGCTGGGCACCGATGGTTGGCAGGTTAATGAATTAATGCAATTGCTTGATCCTGAGATTTTTTGGGGGCTGTTGGCTCCTACATTCCTGGATCTGTAATAAGTAGTTGGTTTTGTAGCTGGAAAAAAAAAGTAGTTAGTTTTGCAAAAACTTCTTTATGCTGCTTTGTTTAGTTTTTGCTTTTATCACTAAGAACTATGTGGTTTGGGTGGTTTCAGGTTTCGCTAATGGAAATCGACAAGGGAGCTCGTTATTTCAAAAAATTGGCGGCGACAGAAACTAAATCAGTTATTGGTAAAATTGGGCCATGCATGTACCTATCAAATGACATATTCACTCTCACATCTTTATATCATCAATTACAAGAAAGGGTGGAGGTCTGGACGATAAAAAACCTAAAATACTCACACTACGCTTTCCCAGTTGGCACATGCATATGGTGGATCGGTAGTTACTGATAAACTATTAAACTGCACATTGCCTAAAGGAGGGAGTAACATAGAAATTTTCTCACACTATACTTTCTCAGTTAACACATGCATATGGTGAATTAGCAATTCTTGATAAACAATTAAACTGCACGTGTATTGCATAAAGCCGTAAACGAGGGACTAACATAGAACTAACCTCTAAGCCAGCTTCTCTTGCTTTTCCCTTGGCATATTTAAGCTGCTCCTCCGACAAAGTGACTCCAGTGTATTTGCAGCCAGTTTGCTTAACCACTTGTATTGCTAAACTTCCCCAGCCAAAACCGATATCAAGAACATGATGCCCCCTCTCGACTTTAGCCTTTGGTTAAATGTGTATTTTGTACGGTTGGAGTACCATTAGATCATGTTCACAACGTTGTCTAACTAGTAATCAGTCGAATGAAACAATCTCTGGAGACATGGTAGTATTACCTTGTTGATTAGAAGGCTAAGTTTACGTTCCTGGGCTGCTTCTAAGCTTTCGTTCTCCATCTACCAATTTAATTTTAGTCCATGATTAACAAAACTACTCTACAAAAATTACAAGCTGCAGAACAAAATAACAAGATTTACAAACCTTAAAAATTGCACAAGAGTAAGTCATCGATTTATCCATAAAAAGCGAGAAAAATTCGTTACTCTGCACACATACATGAGAAGAAAGACAGAACTATTAGTATTATTTGGTATGTAGACATATGGCAAGTACCGAATGATAATCTATCATTTTGATAAGGTTTGGACCACAAAAAATCTCAATTTCTATAAGATCTGCAATAATTCCAGTATTACAAATTGACCGAAGCAGCTAGTTATCTTAATCCTGATGGAATATAATAACAAAAGAAGAGACATGAATACTGACAAGATCATAGTGCTGAGAGACGTTTCGACGACTTCGTGTCACAGTGTTCTTCCTCGAGAATTTGCCCAAAAAGTACTTAGCATGTGCCAACTGACCTAGTACATGCAATGGTGTCCATCGACCCCTGCAAACCGAACAATTTTTATATACATGATTAGTCACAAACACAGAGATTCATAGATACTACTTCATTTTTATGAAACAATTCATAGGAATCTGTTGGAGAATTGAAGGTTTCAGAACCCTTTTCTGGCAATGCGGCGGTTCCTACGGTCATCTCTGTTAGCAATGAGAATCTGCAAGGGAGTGATCATTGATTTGATCTGTAATGAAGAAAGAAATAGCTCTACCAATAAGCTCATGGACTATGATATAGTTTTACCAGGATAAGATTCAGAAGGCCTTCTCTCTTGTCGAGAAAAGAGAAACAGCCGTTAATATAGGCTTCTGCCAAGCCAAGGTTTCCTTCTGTTGCAATCTGAAAGCCATGAGAGAGCCAGGATAAACACATGTAGTTCAAATGAGAAGGTTGGATAAAGCAATTGCAGTGGAGTATATAAGAAATAAAGAATCATGCATGGACACATCACCAATCAGAAAAAAAAATGCATGTGTAGGAAGAAAAAGAGAAGAGAAGATAACCTTCCAATAGAACAAGGGGTCATGAACTCGCATGACAGATTTTACACGGCATTTGTCGCAAGCTTTACCAAAGCTGAACACACTACCTCCTTCTTCAACCAATCTGCATGAAAAAATTTAAGGTGAAAAATAATCATAATTAGATGTTGTGTAGTATATTGACTCACAAAAGGACTCACATCAAGTTGCCGATGGATATGTATAGGTTAAAAAATCTTGCAACTGCAAGGCGCACCCCAGCCTCAGTCCATGATGGAATCATCTGCTTTGGGTTCAGCAGAAGCTCACATTTCTTTCCAAGCAAACCTTGAGCTGCTGCTTTCCCAGCCTGTATCGATTCAATATGTCCAATAAAAATAGACCTCATGTATCTATTTCATGAAATAGTCACTCTGAATTATGTGATTGAAACCAAAAACGTATTGTCAGACTGTTGTAAAAAGGAAACGACCCCCATAGATTAATAAAGGAGAACCTTGAAGATCTAGTAGCTTGGGCCTTAGGCCAACTAGAGGTAAAGAAGGATATAATTTGCTATGGTTATGATAGGATTATTTATGTTCAGATTTGTTAGACCGTTGCCAATTTTAGCACCTAACAGTATGGTCCACTATGGCACACAGGTCCAAAGGAGTGGAGAGGTTGTGCATGCTACCTTCAATCCATCTTCATGGAAGCCATGACCTGTTATCCAAGGCAGAAGAGACATTTGAGACCTGATGTTCTTATTTCATACCAAACTTTAATGTAGTAAAAGTATGTCGTACATCTACATGCAAGTTGTTGCGTCTACAAACTGAAATTCATGAAACAGGTTACCTTGATATGCCCCACAGAACCATATTCCTCTCTTTCCCTGGATCTTATCAAGCTGAAGATAAGCCTTCACCGCAGCCACAGACGGAACAGGAAGGCTTGTAGACCATTTAAGTAGTACATGATCCGGAACACAGGGGGGGTTGAGTGTCACCAGGAAAGGCCTGGCATATTCAATTTTCTAGAATTGCAAAAAAAGAACAAATATACCACAATTAAAAATTAAGTAATCCATTCATACTGCTGGAGGGATTGGACCGCAGGTTCCATTTTGCTTTTATTCTGTGAGCCTGCTCTAGAGTGTGTTCTAAGGTGATGAAAATATGGCTGTATTGCTACACAGAAATGACTTTATCCATTGGTTCTTTCTTTTTGCTGGGGAGGCATGCCTAGTCCTGACATGTAACGCTAATGTACAAAATGGTGTTAGCGTTGTAATAAATCCGGGGCAGGGCCCTTTCTTCAAGATATATATCATCAATACAATTAATTCATTATACAAAACCTGTACGTGAAACGAAAGAATTTACCTGTATATGGTTTAGCCAGTAAGTAACAGAAAAACCCCTGCTAGTTGTCCCCAGGAAATTCCGGGCGCTCCATGCCGACGAATTTCGGGGCATCAAATTTTGATCGCAGTGGAGGTATATATCCCTGCAACATAAATGTGTCGTATGATTAGTACATCAGATCAAACTTTATTTAAGCGCTTGTTTAACAATAGAAGACGGGCTTTACCTGTGGACATACTGACAAGCACCTAGAATTTTCAATTCGTAATGTGTAGCTTCAGCTCCTAGTACTTTCAGAGCATTGGGTGCATGGACCCCAAGGATAACACTGTCGTATGTTTCCTCTGAACCATCATTCTCCAAGACTCTGTGGCCAGCTGCCAGTGCCAAGATATTATTTCCGTTAGTGCCAAGATAATACGATGACAGACACATTGTTTGTACTCCCAGGGAATCAACAAAGAGTTTGGCATTAGCAATAACGCATGTATTTACCTCCATCAAAACTTGAAACGGATTTGACCCGACAGCTGGTTTTAATTCGACAGCCCAAGCTTTCCAATTCTCCTTTTACCTGCGTGTACGCAACAGTTGCACTGTTTAATCCCTGCATTTGGCTGCAGCTAAAGCCTATAGAGTGTAATAAACAGAGATCATGTGTGACTGTTGTTGCCCATATGGGTTGCTGTAAGTACCTTGTCTACAACGGACTGCAAAAGAGCCTTGACAGTGGGCAACTGGGGGTAGCGAAACAGCTGAGAGTGCAGCGACTTTAATCAGCTTTCTAATGCACAAAGAAGAATTAAGCATGCAAATGTAGTGGGAATGGAACATGTATAAAATGTAGCTAGGCACCTGAAGAAGGTCATGGTTACGGAAAAATGATAGCACAAAGAAAGCGGACAAGCTTAAAACACCTTGGGATGAAGATGGCCACAGGCCTGCACACACTGGAATCTGCACCAAATATATATTTTCGTGTCACCAACTAAAAACTGCATAATAACCAGCCTTAATTACCGTCCCCTGCACTGCACCAATGTTGGTGGGAAAACGTACTAGCCATCAAATAGTCAGCCCAGATTTTCGTTAGAATTTAAACATTTCATCTGAATTTTATAATTAATTGAAAATTGTAGTTTCTCTTTACAGTTTTACAAGACTGTTCAAAAACATAAAAATCAAAACTTGAATATAGAAATTCTGATGTTCGCCAAAATGAAGAGTTGGTGGATACACTAAAAAAGGAGAAGCATAAGCAAGTAGATTAGAAGCAGTACAAGATAAGCTTCTTGGAAAAATAGGGAATATCCATGTGATTGAATGAACTGCCCCAATGTCTCATTACAGTCCACGTCAGGGTTATGTTCATGATACTCCAGGTACCTTCATTCCAAAGATTAAACCAGCAAGTTAATTGTTATCATATATAAACACAAGGCATATATATGTACAGCTTCAAATGGAAGTATTATATATGGACATGAGAACTGAGGGACTGGACTACTTACGTCAGAGCGTCGTTCTTGAACTTGAGTATCTCACGGACCATACGCCAAAAACTGGTTTTCAGTATATTGGCTTTTTGCGCCAAGAGGCTCGAGATACCGTTGCCATTGCCCCACTCACATCCTCTGCTGCCGCCGTCCAATTGTGTGCTCACTGAGAAAGACATGTCTGATCTCTCCATCTCCACCCCGAGCCCTTCTAACCATTCCATCATGTGGGAATATGTTACCTACAATTGATGCATATGGTACAACAAAAACCTTAGCGAGGACCAAAAAAAATCTTATAATATAGGTTTACAAAGATCTTCCTCTGAATAGATCTAATCAGAGTAAAGAAAAATAACAAAATAGGTTACAACCATGCACATTAAACAGATATAAACTAACATGTACAGCTACAACCGCATTTGCAACCATAAGTATTATAGTACAATTTTGAAAACATGACAATACATAACTTAGGCAGTCAATGCGGCTCCGTTCAAGGGATGTACAACAGATGACAGCAAATGCTAGATGGACACATGTCATAATCTTAGATAAGCACTGAATTGTAAGAAGGGAACAAGAGCTCTGATTGTTGAGATCAAGCCAGATACCGTGAGGAAAGCCTCCCACCATTGGTTAATGCTAGGTGTGGGCGCCAATAGCGCTGGAAACTTGATACCGAGGAAAAAAAAGTCTATCTCTGAACTCTGAGTAAAAAACATAGATGAACACACGAACTTACACCACCACACACATTTCGACAACGCCTACGAAAAACTAACTCTTGAACAATTTTTTAGTATAATATTTTTCGAAATTTTCCTAATTGCTCCAAAAGCCATAATGTTTTCTTCCTTCTGAAAAATTTTCACAAGCCTTGTAAACATTCTCATTGTGACAGCTGAACCTTTTCCTGTACTTTTCAGAAACTTCATTTTCCCAGCAAAAACCATAATGTTCGCTTCCCTCTATATAATTACAACGGAACAATTTTCATAAGCCTGGTGAGCATTCTCGTTCTGACTTCTGACTGATGATCGACGGGAACATTTTTATGAGGTATAGACACATTTAAGAAAACGAAACAGTAATGCGAAGAAACTAGTGCTGTAGAATCACGGCCAATGAAATTGCTTCCCTCGAGCTAGTAACAGTGTCATTTAGATCAAGCCTACCTCTGAATGGTGAGGTCAGATACTGTAGGTTCATCTGCTATGGTGGTGACCAATCTCCAAGCTGACATAACCCGGTTAAAAAATGATCGAATGAGTCAAGCTGAGTCTTAGTTTGAAAACAAAATGAGTCAAGTTGAATGGTAGTATTTGGTTGGGTAATTGTTTATACACAATCAGTCTTTCCGAACTAAATCAATGAGCAAATAAGTAGACACTAGATGAGTTTTGCGCTTAGAAGCATTTTACCGAGCACCTTCCCTGCTGTCTTGGAGACTGACGGGGCTTGCATCAAATGACGGCGGCAGGGTGCTGCAGTAGGCGAGGGCACAGGGCTGCAAGGGGGAGGCATCGTGGCGGCACTGAAGCACCATCGGAGGGTGCCGGGGGGCACCTCGTCGGAGGCCTTCGAGACGGCGCCGGCTGACGTAGGCTAGGCACAGAGCAGCGATGGGGAAACCTAGGTGGCGCCGAAGCTACGTCGGAAGAAGCCGAAGGTGTCATGGGGATGGTACTCCTTGTCGGAGTGGTCGAGATCGCCGGTTGCGGCCCGCCGGAGACGACGAAGTTGGCCGCCGCGGCGGAGGACCACAGATGATGGCTGGCGAAGTCACAGTGGAAAGTTTTGTTTTCGAGGAGAAGAGTAAGTGGAAAGATGTCCAACGAAATTAATTATTAGGGCCGGGCCCATTTCCATCCGTCTTCTGTTTCAGGTTTCCTTTTTTATTATTTTATTTACTAATAGTTGTTTTCTGCTGTTGTTCTTTTCATCTTTCATTTCATTTTCTTTTCTTTTATTTTTAATTTGATTCTTCGCTTATATTTACCTTTTTACTTGCATGGTATATGTTTGAGTTTGAAATATGTTAATAATTTTTTAAAGTATATGAAGAACATGTTTAATCTGTCAACGTTTTCTAATATTTTTTTATATACATGAATATCTCTAAAAATGTGTGATAAACATTTTGTTTCATTTATATGGGCATATCTACCGAGGTACGTGAATTTTTTTATGAAAATTGTAATATATTAATTTTCCCGTTGTTTTAAACTCATTTTGACAGTAACATTTTATGACATGTTAAAAAACACATTTAAGAAAACACAAACTTAATGGGCCGTTCTAAACATAACATATTGTCCACTCAAAAATTGAAAAGAACATACCCGGTTCTATAAGAACATATCACAAAGGGTCAAGGGAACCCCTAAAAAACAAATGGTAAAAAGAATATGTCATAACTAAAATTAGCACCGAGTTACCAGAAGCAAACAAGAACTCCGAATGCCAAGATCAAGGTAGGATCTATATATTTCTCGCAAAAAAGAAAATGTAGGATCTATATCTAGAGGTTCAGCTCCAGTGATGTAGTATATCGGGGTTTTTTTTTACGGTTTTTTCCTTCTCTCTTGACAATGGAGCAATTTTTACAAGCCTTGTAAACATTCTTGGTACGTTTTTGTATACTTTTTTCAGAAATAATTTTATGCGAGGTACAGACACACTTATAGAAAAACCAAAGAGTTGTGCTATCGTTCTCTTCTCGAGCTGGTTCTGCATGAGGCAGGTGGCTTGGGTTTCCCCCTGCTTTATATTATAAAGCAACCGCATCAAGCATCCAACAACAAATCAAGTTTAAGTTCAAGGAGAAAGAAAGAAGGAGAAATCTCAAATAGCAGCTGGGGGCATAGCATAACAAGCCCCAAACATAATAAGAAAACAGGTGCTAATCCGGCTCCGGAGTGGCAGGTGGCTTCACTCATGCATGTACGTACGGACCTGGTTGAAGATCAGGAAGCCGAGGTCGAGGTGGACGCGTCCGGCGCCGTCGTCAACGGCCACCATGCTGGCACGCCCTCCAAGGCGGTCCTCCTCCTCGTACAGGGTCACACGCACGCCGTCTCCGCCGCTGGCGGTAAGCAGCTCGTGCGCCGCCGCCAGCCCGCTCACCCCGCCGCCCACCACCGCCACCCTCATCCTGCTCTGCTTTGTTCTCCTCTGCTCTCTCTCTCTCTCTCTCCCTCTGGCTCTGTGCCCTCTGCTCTGCCCTCCCACTTCTATTTAAGTCGGACTGCCGGAGTGGACGATGGGCTTGGGCTGGTCTAGTCTAGTGTGAGTCACACAACTCACATGGCATCGTCCTCCAACGTGCTACGTCTGAACAAACAGGATTTAGAGACAAAGAACGGGATTAAGGATTAAGATCCCCGAACAAACAGGATTATAGATCGGAGCTTAATGATGTCCGCCCCTCTTCACCCTTCTCCTTCTTTCGTTCTCGTAGGCTGTCCCTTGCTAGTATTTATTAGTCTTCAAATAGTAAATAATCTAGTGTGTTCAGCTAGAAGAAATATTCTAGAGTGCTAATATTTCTGGTAAGATACAATTCTTCGTGTTTGCTATATACAAATTGCATCAAATTTGAATTCGGGTTAGCGATAATGGAGAGAAGAGGAGGCGTAGACGGGGTGCCAAGGCAAGCGACATCGAGGTGCGCGGTCGCTGAAGAGGCCGATCTGGTAGTGACTTGGAACCAGGGACGACGCACCAGCATCGTCGTCAGGGGAGGGGAGACAGGGGATGACGGTTCGGGGTGTGGGGTGGGTTGCTACCGTCCAAGAAGAACGATGGGGTGTGTGTGTCGGGGGGAGGGGGACAGAAGCATTACGGAGGCGGAGGCGGCGAGGCGTCGAGGGGGTACCGCCAGTGGCGGCAGTAGGCGGTCCGCGGGATGAGCGTCTCGAGGAAAAAAGGACAGGGAAGAAGAAGAAGAAGAAGAAGAAGGCCAAACGACTGGAACCTTTTTCGAATGCCTCATATATAATCGGCCCATATTTCTTCAAATTTTAGTACCTTAATTATGAACATAAATTTCTTTCGTTGTTAATTTTTACACATAAAAGCATCTCCAACCAGACCCCTCTACGCTGCCCTCATATATATCTGGGTGCATAGCTCAGACACCACAAAACGACATCCAACCGGACCCCCTACTCTACCCCATATGTCTGGGTGCATAGCCCAGGCACCAAAAAAACGACATCCAACCGGACCCCCCCCCCCTCCCAAAAAAAATAAACCTAGCCCATATGTCCGGGTTGCCCGGCACCCCTCAAACCCAACCCGTATGTAGGGCAGATTTGGGGCCGTCCGGAGGCGACCACCATGTAGGATCTGACAAGATGGATCCACCCTAAACCTCTCCAAATCGTCCCCAACCCTCACCTGAATTGCCCTCTTCCTCTCTTTTGCCTCGTCTGCACCACCCTTGCCTTGCTCGCCGTCGTACCCACCTTTGTCGCCATCCCAACCCGTAGCAGCACCACCATGTGCCCGAAACCCCTCTCGGGCATCCATGCCTCCCACAAAATGGTCGTCGCCTCGGTGCGTCCTATTCAGGTGGACGTACACCTCTCCCGCCATGTGTTCGATGAAATGCCTGAGCTGTTTTTTTGTGATTCTTTAGCTCATATTTTAGAAAAAACGAGGGATTCGTTGAATGATGATTTTTGTTACAAGGAGCTTGATGGCTACATATTTAAAAAATTCATCGATTCCAACAATTCAGACATCGATGACAATGAAGATGTCTATATGATGGTGGTGGTGTACATAAAAAATAAATGGATAAGAAAAAGGAGCAGCATGTTGAAAGATCGAGGATGTCGCCTAGAGGGGGGGGTGAATAGGCGCTTTAAAAAAATTACGGTTTAGATTGAACAAATGCGGAATAAACCTAGCGGTTAATTTGACAAGCACAAAACCTACAACAACTAGGCTCACCTATGTGCACCAACAACTTATGCTAAGCAAGATAAACAACTAAGTGATAGCAAGATATATGACAAGAAACAATATGGCTATCACAAAGTAAAGTCCATAAGTAAAGGGCTCGGGTAAGAGATAACCGAGGCACGCGGAGACGACGATGTATCCTGAAGTTCACACCCTTGCGGATGCTAATCTCCGTTTGGAGCGGTGTGGAGGCACAATGCTCCCCAAGAAGCCACTAGGGCCACCGTAATCTCCTCACACCCTCGCACAATGCAAGATGCCGTGATTCCACTAAGGGACCCTTGAGGGCAGTTGTGACGCCCCCGGCCCGATCGTGCACTAATCATACACGCACATGCACACGATCAAGCCTAAGGACTCACGGGAAGATATCACAACACAACTCTAAAACATAAATAAAGTCATACAAGCTTTATATTACAAGCCAGGGGCCTCGAGGGCTCGAATACATAAGCTTGCGAACAAGCGTCAGCGGAAGCATCAGATATCTGAGTACAGATATGAAATAGAAACAGAAAGGCCTTTAGGAAGGCGGGGCAAAATAAAACACTACGATCGAAAGGCGAAGGCCTCCTGCCTGGGACCCTCCGATCCTACTCCTGGTCGTCAGTCAACTCGTAGTAGTATCCATCCTCTGGGTAGTAGTAGTAACGATCGTCGGGGCATCTGTCTCAGGGGGCTCCGTCATCTTGGTCTCGACAAACTGATATGGGGAGAAAAGGTAAACAAAGCAACCGTGAGTACTCAGAAGTACTCAGCAAGCAAGGATCTACACTATATATGCAACATTTTCAAGGGGAGGCTGTATATGTGGACTGGGCTGCAGAAATGCCAGAATAGAGAGAAGGCCTAGTCCTATCGAAGAATAGCGTCTTCAGAGGTCTTGCAGCATTAGAAGAGTGTAGACAGTACCATATAATGTAACAGTATCATTAAGTCTCAACCTCACCCAGAGATCCTTTCTCGACTCCCTGCGAGAAAGCAATCCCAGAGCCATACATACAGGTCTCATCACAGGTATCCAGTTCTAAATTGTATCAATCAGGATACAACTCCGAGTGTCCTTTACCGTAGGACCGGCTATCGATAGAAGTGTTCTTCCCTGCAGGGGTGCACCAACTTACCCAACACGCTCGATTAACTTCGGCCGGACACACTTTCCTGGGTCATGCCCGGCCTCGGCCAAACGACACATCGCAACCCTACCTACGGCTCAGCAGAGAGGTCCCCGCCGGTCTACGTCCTAAGCGCAAGGGGGTCTTGGCCATCGCCCCTCACCCTCCGGGTCGTTGCGCACAGGGTGGATACCAGCATCGCCTCGGGTGGCCGACACGATCCGACCGTGCCGCAGTGCTGAACTGGACGTCTGACAGAGCTTTCGGCTGATGCATACGATGCAGAACGCCCATACTATGCCCACGTGATGGTTAGTGCTATCAGGCCAGAGGCCTGCTCAGATCAAATATCCAAATCGTTAGGACTAGGGCTTGCGGTAACGAGCAGAGACTCACGAAAGATGTGACCCCGTCGCCCCGTCTCGAGGACTTGCGGCAAGGGTTAAGAATGCCCGGCCGCGCCTCGTATTCACCACTCGGGCACCACACTGGCAACCCGCCTTCACATCACACGCGGGTACCCCTCAGGGTCGACCCGCCTTTCCAAGTAACATTGTAAAGTCCAAGTATCCGTGTGTCCATAACATCAGGGAATCCGAGGTATCACCCTCATTGAATTCCCACTCGATGTATCCGTCAAGGTGAACTAGGAGGAATCACCCTCACTGGGTCCACACTTGAGGTGTTGTACGACAGCGTCGTTATCGGAAGCGGTGAAGGAGGAATCACCCTCGATGACCATGACCGAATAGCTACTCTACAGAGTTAACATCAGAAGTGCTACAAGAGGTTTCACCCTCGGCACTCGATAGTAACGCTGCAGTGTCGTTACAACTAAGGGGGGTGATGTGCGGTGTCGGGTCCTGGTCTTCAATCCCATTGATCGGGTCTTCTGACGATCCAGCGCGGCAGTCGGGATAAGTGGGGTCTCTGATAGGTCTCTACCCAGCCTAGACTAAACAGTTTAGGATATGTAGGTAATTATCAACAGTAGGTTACAATGAACAGGCTATGCATCAGAATAGGTAAAGCAGCAGCAGCAGCAGCAATTCTAATGCAAGCATGGGAATATAGAATGGGCGATATCGGTATGCTCAAGGAAGGGGCTTGCCTGGTTACTCGGCGACAAGGGCAAGGTCGTCTATGGTGTCTTCGGGATCCGGAGCTGCGTCGGTCTCGGGGACGACGTCAGGGTCGGGGGCTATCGAGAGAGAAGAGGGGGAGGAAACAGTATAAATATATAGCAAACATGAGCATGACAAATACGATACACGGTGCTAGGGGTAGTCTAACGCAGCATCACACGTAACAGACGGAGCGGGAGAATATCTGACGATATATCCCGGGTCTTTGGAATTATCGGACAAAGGATAAGAGGGGAACGGTTGCAAGTTCGGATAGTTAGGGACGCGTGACGGGCGAACGGACCGCGTATTCAGATTCGTCTCGTCGTTCTGAGCAACTTTCATGTACAAAGTATTTTCATCTGAGCTACGGATTATTTTATATGATTTTCTAAAGTTTTTATTAATTTCTAGAATTTAATTAATTATTTAAATTAACATTATCCGAAACAGTGTCTTGCTGACGTCAGCATGACGTCAGCATGACGTCAGGACCAGTGGGTCCCACCTGTCATACTCACATTAGGCTAATTAGTGATTAACTAATTAATTAACATTTAATTAAACTAATTAATTAAATTAGACTAATCTAAACAGGGTTAATTAAATTCCTTGAAATCCAAAAGAGTGGGTTCATTGCTACTTAAAGTTTTGACCTCTCCAATCCGACTTTTATCAATTTTTGCATCAAGATCTAAAAACTCCGAATCATCGGGACACCTTTTAACTCAAGTTGACTCATCTCTAGTCCCATCTTTATCAAGATTTATATTGGAAAACAAAGATTCAATAGGAGTCAAATCAATCACTTTAAGATCTTCATCACTATTTTCACGGAAAATAGAAGAACACGTTTTTATAAACCAATCTCGTTTAGCACGCATCTTAGCGGTTCATTCTTGTGACGCCCCCGGCCCGATCGTGCACTAATCATACACGCAAATGCACACGATCAAGCCTAAGGACTCACGGGAAGATATCACAACACAACTCTAAAACATAAATAAAGTCATACAAGCTTTATATTACAAGCCAGGGGCTCGAGGGCTCGAATACATAAGCTTGCGAACAAGCGTCAGCGGAAGCATCAGATATCTGAGTACAGATATGAAAGAAAGTACAGAAAGGCCTTTAGGAAGGCGGGGCAAAATAAAACACTACGATCGAAAGGCGAAGGCCTCCTGCCTGGGACCCTCCGATCCTACTCCTGGTCGTCAGTCAACTCGTAGTAGTATCCATCCTCTGGGTAGTAGTAGTAACGATCGTCGGGGCATCTGTCTCAGGGGGCTCCGTCCTCTGGTCACGTCAAACTGATATGGGGAGAAAAAGGAAAACAAAGCAACCGTGAGTACTCTGAAGTACTCAGCAAGCAAGGATCTACACTACATATGCAACATTATCAAGGGGAGGCTGTATATGTGGACTGGGCTGCAGAAATGCCAGAATAGAGAGAAGGCCTAGTCCTATCGAAGACTAGCATCTTCAGCGATCTTGCAGCAGTAGAAGAGAGTAGAACAATACCATATAATGTAGCAGTAATAATATCAACCTCACCCAGAGATCCTTTCTCGACTCCCTGCGAGAAAGCAATCCCAGAGCCATATATACAGGTCTCATCACAGGTATCCAGTTCTAAATTTTATCAATCAGGATACAACTCCGAGTGTCCTTTACCGTAGGACCGGCTATCGATAGAAGTGTTCTTCCCTGCAGGGGTGCACCAACTTACCCAACACGCTCGATTAACTTCGGCCGGACACACTTTCCTGGGTCATGCCCGGCCTCGGCCAAACGACACATCGCAACCCTACCTACAGCTCAGCAGAGAGGTCCCCGTCGGTCTATATCCTAAGCGCTCAGGGGTCATGGGCCATCGCCCTGTGCACTCCGGGTCGGTGTGTGCAGGGTCGGGACGAGCACCACCTCAGTCATGGATGGTACTGGCCCGGCCCGGCCACGAGGCTGAACTGGACGTCTGACAGAGCTTTCGGCTGATGCATACGATGCAGAACGCCCATACTATGCCCACGTGATGGTTAGTGCTATCAGACCAGAGGTCTGCTCGGATCAAATATCCAAATCGTTAGGACTAGGGCTTGCGGTAACGAGCAGAGACTCACGAAAGATGTGACCCCGTCGCCCCGTCTCGAGGACTTGCGGCAAGGGCCAAGAATGCCCGGCCGCGCCTCGTATTCACCACTCGGGCACCACACTGGCAACCCGCCTTCACATCACACGCGGGTACCCCTCAGGGTCGACCCGCCTTTCCAAGTAACATTGTAAGGTCCAAGTATCCGTGTGTCCATAACATCAGGGAATCCGAGGTATCACCCTCATTGAATTCCCACTCGATGTATCCGTCAAGGTGAACTAGGAGGGATATCACCCTCACTGGGCCCACCACTTGAGGTGTTGTAGGGACAGCGTCGTTTCGGAAGCGGTGAAGGAGGAATCACCCTCGGCTGGACACGACCGGATAGCTACCTCCAGATTAACATCAGAAGTGCTACACGCAGGTTTCACCCTCGGCATCGATAGTACGCTGCATGTGTCGTTACCAATCAACTAAGGGGGATGATGTGGGTCGTCGGGTAGCCTGGTCTTCAATTCCCATTGATCGGGTCTTCTTGCCTATCCAGCGCGCAGTCGGATGAGTGTGGTCACTTGATAGGTCCTCTACCCAACACCCCCAGCCTAGAACTAACAGTTTAGGATATGTAGGTAATTAATCACAGTGGTTACAATGAACATCTGTGGTGCACTCAGATATAGGAAAGCCGCAGCAGCATATTCCTAATGCAAAGCATGAAAAATTTATAAATGGGCGATATCCGGTATGCCTCCAAGGGATGGGCTTGCCTGTTTGCTCGCGGCAAGGGCAAGGTCGTCTCATTGGTCCTTCGGGATCCGGAGCTGCGTCGGCCTCCTCGGGACCGTCCAGGAGGCGGGGGCTATCGAGGAGAAGAGGGGGATGAAAACAGTATAATATACTAGCAAACATAGCATGAGACAAATACGATACACGGTGCTAGGGGTAGCTAACGAGCATCACACGTACAACAGAACGGAGTCGGGAGAATATCTGACCGATATTTCCCGGTCTTTGGATTGTTCGGACAGAAGATACAGAGTGGAACGTTGCCAAGTTTCGGATAGTTATAGGACGCGTGAACGACGACGGCACAACCGCGTATTCAGATTCGTCTCGTCGTCTGACACTTTTCATGTACACAAATTTTTCGCAATCTGAGTTAAGCGGATTATTTAAATGATTTTCTAAAGTTTTATTAATTTCCTGGAATTTAAGTACTTATTTAATTTGAGCTTATCCAGAACCAGTGTCTTGCTGACGTCCGGCATGACATCGGAACCAGTGGTCCCACCTGTCCATAGGGCTGTTAGGTTAATTAGTGATTAACTAATTAAATTACTGTTTAATTAACACTACGACTTTACATTTTAGATTAACCTAATCGGATTGACTTAACCTTCATTAATTACCTAATTAATTATTTAATTATTTACTTATTTTTTATTTTTTTAATTAACAGACAGGCAAAGGGCTTTGGTCCCCCTGGTCATTTGGACCATGGCCGGACATGTCCGTGGGTAGCATCCCTTTTTTTACCTTACATTTCTTTGCCCGCAAATTTCCAAACTCTCGTATCTCTTCTTTTCTAAATTCCTCTTCGGTCTCCAGTCATTCCTCTCTTTATTCCCTTATCTTCCATTTTGTTGTTTCTTCCTTCTTCTCTTCTCTTTGTTTTTTCTTATCTATTTTATCTTCTTCTTCGCTTATCCTTTTTCTTCTCTTCCCTTGTTTTTTCCTTTCTGTTTGCTTTGCTTCTCAATTCAATCATTCTGTGCTTATCAATTGCTATAACTATCTCTTTTTTTCTTCTGGCTTTTCTTTATTCATTTATTTGGTCTCTTTTTGTAATTTTATATAGTTCTGATTTCCTTTCTGCTTTTGTTATTTTTTATATTCTTTATCGGTTTTTTTTTCTCGGGGTGGTACTCATCTTTTCTCATGTCTCCTTCTCTTTACTCTTTTTCTGTTTTTTTCTTTTGACTTTCTTTTCTCCCTTTTTCCTTACTTCTATTTTTTTTTTATAAAAATTATAAATAAAATTAAATAAAAACTTTTTCATCTTTCTCTTTTTTCCGTTTTCTATATTTCTACATTAGTTCTTTCTTCTGTATTTCACTCCTTTCTTCTTTTACTTTCACGCTTCTCGCTTTCTTCACTCTTGCTTCTTTTGTTTTTCGATTATTCCTTTCTTTTATTATTATTATTTTGAACTATTCAATTATAATTCTTCTCTTATCTTTTCTTCCATCCATTCTTCATTTTATCCTTCTTTTCCTTTCTTCTTTCTTTTTCTTGATCTTTTCGCCTCTTGCCCCTATCCGATGATCCTGTAGTGTAATTTGTATCTATTTTCTTTTTTTATATTATTCCTATGTTTTGTGGGTAACGTTCACTCTGCAAGGGTCGGGGTGGAGCGTGTGGTGGTGATCTCCTTGGGGAGGGAGTGGCGTTCACCGGCTTGGCCGCTTTCTACCCAGTGGCCGTGGGCCGAGCCGCATCGGGGGGGGGGGGGGTTGTGGCTTTATTTTCTTTTGTTCTTTTTTCTTTTTTATAAATTCATATACCTCTGTTTAGTAAATAGTTAGGCCCCAAACCGAATTTTGTAAAAAGGGAGACCTAGTCCATAAATACCAGTGCTTTTATTCCCTAACACCTAAAATTAGTTTGGGCAAAACATCATTTCATACTTAAATTAGATTTAATAAATGGTTATTAAATATTGTTTTTAGTCGCTGTTTGAAGATGTTTGAGTCACTTACCCAACTCCAATGATGTTGGTTTCAATTTTAGAATTGTCTCTGATTTATTTGCTATTTAATGAACAATTTAGTTTCTATGTTGGACAACTTTTATTTTCCACTTTCATTTAAATTTGAATTTGAGGTTAGGAGTTGAAATGCAATATGATGTTAATGATGATCATGCACTGTTAATCATGCTGACGTGTCATAATCAAAATGGGATTACTGTAGTTAACCACCGGGGGTGTTACAGCAGTCACCGAACCCGTACAAATGGCAACCCTTGGGGGCGGTCACCGAACCCGTACACTTTGGCAACCCTTGGGGGCGGTCACCGGTACCCGTCAAATTGCTCGGGGCGATCTCCACAACCTAATTGGAGACCCCGACGCTTGCCCGGAGCTTTACACCACAATGATTGAGCTCCGAACACCACCAACCGTCTAGGGCGCCAAGGCAACCAAGAGGAACAAGCTCTAGGGTGCCCAAACACCCAAGAGTAATAAGCTTCTCAAACTTCACTTCCACGTATCACCGTGGAGAACTCAAACCGATGCACCAAATGCAATGGCAAGGGCACACGGAGTGCCCAAGTCCTTCTCTCTCAAATCCCACCGAAGCAACTAATGCTAGGGAGGAAAATGAGAGGAAGAACGAAAGAAGAACACGAAGAACTCCAAGATCTAGATCCAAGGGGTTCCCCTCACTTAGAGGAGAAAGTGATTGGTGGAAATGTGGATCTAGATCTCCTCTCTCTTTTCCCCCCAAAACTAGCAAGAATCCATGGAGGGATTGAGAGATAAGCAAGCTCAAGAGAGTCAACAATGGAGGAGAGAGAAGTGCTCAAGAACTTGCAAGTCGGATAAACTCAAGGGGGAAGAAGACCCCCTTTTAAAGGAGGGGGAAAAACCAACCGTTACCCACTTACTCAGCTCGCGACATGCGGTACTACCGCACCAGACACGCGGTACTACCGCAAGGCATTGCGGTACTACCGCCAGCCTGTGCGGTACTACCGCACCCACGGCAGAGGCCAGACGAAGCCCTGTTGCGTTGACGCAACGAGCGGTAGAACCGCCGGAGCGGTACTACCGCGCGACCTTGCGGTACTACCGCAAGGCAGGATTCGACTAGGCTGGGAAGGCACGGACGAATAAAATTACATCTGTGGCTACTTCCGCTGAGTTTTGATCTGTGCAAAAATCCGACACGGTACTACCGCATCTAGGGAGCGGTACTACCGCGTAGGGCGCGGATGTAAAAAATTACTTCCGCGCCTACTTCCGCGCATGCCAGTGTTCTGGGCCAGAGGCAGCGGTACTACCGGTCACCAGGAGCGGTACTACCGCCGGCCCCTGCGGTACTACCGCTCCCTTGAGCAGTACTACCACAGGCCACAGAGGCTATAGCACTTGGAGGCCTTCATTTTGTAAAGACACGGATAAACGGAAGGATACAATAAAACCAGAACTGCCATAACTTCTGCAAATGAGCTCCGAATTGAGCAAACTCAAGCTTGTTGGATAGAGGACGATGAGAGCTATCCAAACAGCGACTGGTTATAGAAAGAAGAGGCAGGGGAGGTATGCCTAGCTTATAGAGGAGTGAAACCTCCAATAGAGAAGAACCGGCATAACCTCCAACATCGAAAACATCATAGAAGAAGCAAGTGAACTCTGTTTTCGATGAACACGAGCTTGTCATGAAAATGACCAAAAGCTCGAAATCTCACAAGGAGAAGAACCAAACAAGAACCAATAAAGATGATGCAAGGATGCAATGGTTTGAGCTCTCTACGACGATACGATCAAGCTACTCATCGAGAGCCCCCCTTGATAGTACGGCAAACGATCCTATAACCCGGTCTCCCAACTACCACCATGAGACCGGTAAAAGAGAAAACCTATCAAGGGCAAACCTTTGCCTTGCACAAAGTCCACTTGAGCTAGATGATGACAATCTTGACTTCCTCAAGTTGGACCACCTTTCTTGATTCCGTTGGCTCGGTGAAGACTAGTTGATTGCTCCCCCATACTCCACTATGGGTGAGCCACTCTTTGGCTCATCTTCACACGTCCATTGCCACCACAATGGACGGCAAGCTTCAAGCATGTGATCTCTTCGTGATGATCCACTTGAACTTGCACACCGCAACCTAACCCCACAAAGAACTCTCACGAAGACCATGGGTTAGTACACAAAGCGTAATTGACAATGCTTACCATACCACGGGATCGCTTGGTCCCCCTCGGTACATCTTCTACGCTTTGTGTGTTGATCAGCTTGATTCACTCTTTGACTTAGTCTTGATCAACCTCTCACATGACCAATCTTTAGGTAATTCCTTGAATAGCATCTTGGTCATCACAAACTCTCCTTGAAACCAACAAATGGACTCCAAGAAAAGCCTATGGACAAATCCTTCAAATATAACTCAAGGCAACCGTTAGTCCATAGAGATTGTCATCAATTACCAAAACCAAACATGGGGGCACCGCATGTTCTTTCACATGTTCTCAACTTCAAGGGTTCGATAAAGGGAATGATAGGTGTTGCATTAGATAGGATAAGTGAGGCGTAGAGTCTCTACAATGACTACTCCAAACCCAACCCGGTATTTCATGAGGGTTTATTCAGCATCGCTTCCGGATGAGCACTCATTTGTTCTCGTGCATAGTGGATGATGAGAAGGCATATGATCCTTACTCCACGCTGAGGATGAATTGTTGCGTACAACTGTCCTTCTCTCCTATGCAGAAATGCACGGCTGCTCTGTGGAATGCTTGCATATGGTAAAGCCATTCATGGGTATGTCCAAATGGGGAAGATCACGTGCATTGAGTCCGTGGAGAAATTTTCCTACACCGTGAAGAAGGTGTTTGAATCGGAGTACTTGAGAGAATCAAATGTCGAGGACACAGGAAAATTATTGGCAAATGGAGCAGCAAAAAGTTTTCCAGGTACTTGGTTCAGTCATTGCCAATGAAAAAATTGCCCGGCGGGTTTGCATGGGCAAGGTCACAACAAAAAGGCCACCATCATACTTGAAGTAGCGGCATTAAAGGACTTGTGTATTTGACATGCTTTCTTTGGCATGCTCGATTCTCACAACTACATCAACGTGCTTCAACAATCGACGTTGTTCAAGAGACTTTATGATGAGGAATCGTGCAAATACACCATCAACCGGTATGAATACAACATGGCGTAATACCTTGCCGATGGTATCTATCCTCACTGGGCGGCGTTTGTGAAGACTATACACGATCCCCAAGGTAACAAAACGATATTTCTTTGCACAAAGGCAAGAAGGTGATAGTAAGAACATGGAGAGAACATTTGGAGTGCTCCAAATTCGTTGGGTAATGTTCATGGAGCTGTAATAATGTGGGATCCAGAGACATTGTGATGGGGTGATGACCACTAGTGTAATCTTGCACAACATGACTGTGCAGGACGATGGCGAAGGGGCAACCCGTACACATGATTTTGAGAAGTCCATAGTAAATGTCCGTCTCCCGGAACAAGATGCAGAGCATATTTTATTTCAGTTTTATTCATTGTAACATGTATTCGTATCGTTCAATCGCCCATGTGTGTGCGAACTAAACGTAGCTCAAATTGTTAGGTTCCTTGTGATGGAACCAACCAATCAGGGTTCATATCCTAGACTTGTCACTAGTTTCGCATTTTTCTAGATTTTTTTCAGGCCTTTCGGGATGTGCGTTCAGTGGGAGGAGACATTCCCATCGACCACAAGGGTGTGTGTGACAACTTCATTAATGTTAAGATGTTGTGTTGGCTCAGTATCTCAGATGTATTTATAGGGATAGGGTGTACGTGTATGTGGAGGACATCTGCATTTGTACTATGCTAAAAAAGATCCATATGCATGTGTTTACATGAATTTGAGATTTTATATAAAAAAGTGGTTGCAGGGGCGAACATATAGGGTTGGTCGGCTCTCCTATTCGTAGGAGGTTAGTTGGAGATGTTGTAATATCTAACTCGTATCGAGCCCGGGAATTTGTAAGGTTTGATCCCCTACCGCGTCGTCCCCGTGAGTGACGTGGTTGGGCCTTTGATCTCTGCCAGCAAGAGTCGGCCTCCTCCTCCACCACCGCCAAAGGGCACTGTCAAGTGAAGCCTGATCGACGCCGGCACCAGCGGGGCGTCTTCTTCCCCTTGCATGATGGAGCGGCGTGGGCTGATCGGCTGATCCTCTTGGGCCTAGGCGCGGTACTGGCATGGGGTGCCATGGCGCGGCGGCTCGCCGTCGTGGACTTCACGCGTGAGTGCAGCGGTGGCGTGTGGGGCTGTGGCGGGTGGTGCTCGTCTGAGTAGCGGCGGCCGGATTTGGTCATGTGGGCGGCAATGGGTGTAGCGGTTGGTGGCTCGAGCGCGGTTTATGTCGTTGGCATAGGCATCATCCAGATCCGGATCTGGTAGTTAGAACTCGTCACAGATGCACTGGTGATATCGTGATGGCACGGGTGAGCTGTCGAGCGAAAGTTCCGTGCTTTGGCGCCGACGGCGACGCCGCCCATGAGCGTCGTTCTCTTCTTAAAGACATTATTGTGGTTCTACTCTCTGTGTCAAGACTCCGAGTGAAGACCCATGTCCACTATGGACTTGGCAGGGCTACGGTAGGCGTTGTTCTTCCTCTTTAGAGGCTTGTCGTGAAGACTAGGTGTGCTAGGGCGTGGCGTGGCATTGTACTCTGAGTTCCCTGTGTTCTCTCTCGGTAATATAGTCATGCTCACAATATCTCAGGATCTGCTATGTAAGAAGGCTACATTTTTCCTCGAAAAAAAAGAGGGCTATCTTTTTATTTTTATCGTTCGGTCATGTACTTTGTCTAATTATATATAAAGTGGATCACAAACCTGTTTCGCGAATTTGTAAGGGTGAAAATTAAAAAAAAATACAGGGATGCTACGCCCTCACTTCATTATAGTCCATGGAAAAGGGCCGGTTGCTCTCGTTCCGTATCGAGTGTGGACCTGCGAATCAAGAGCGTATACGGTGGACATGGGTGGGGATGGCATGCAGTCTCTTGTTGCAATTCATTGGCTCACGACGAGATCGGTTTCATGAGACGGCGACGGCGAGGACGGTTGATTGGCTCCGCCATTATTGTACCGGTCGATCCGCAGCAGTTTCCTTGAATGCTCGACGCAGTACGTGCTGCCACCACGCGCAGGTGCATGTGATGTGCCTGCCTACCATGGCCGGGTACGTGTCAGCATGCATGCATGCATGTGACCCTCTGCACAGCACAGTCAGTCAAGCACGGGCAGCGCTGCAGCTCGTACGTACACGTACGTGTTTATTAACCGCTTTCGTCGGCATGCGTGAAAATGAACAAAACTGGTCCCTTTTTTAAAGTTCAACACAAAATGGCCTCGATCTGAAAATATTTCATAAAATGGACCTCTTTTGCATGACGCCCGTGACACAAAATGACCTCTTTTGCACTATCTAGCATGACGCCCTAGGCCCGGGCGTCATGCAAAAGGGTCATTTTGTGAAATATTTTCAGAATGGGGCCATTTTGTGTTGAACTTTCGAAAAAGGGCCGTTTTTGTCCATTTTCACTCGGCATGCACCTCATCCTCACTCGTTTCTCTGCAGCAAAGCAATGCACTGTGCGCATCTGTGCAGCCGGTGAGGTTGGCCCGGCCGGCCGGCCCCGGGTGAAAACGCATGCATTTCTACCGCAACACCTCGGTACGTACGTGCGTGCACTCCGCTACACGTACGTACGCGTGCTAGATGTGCATGCAAAGCCCAGTGCAACCTCACATCACATGCACGACGACAGATCGATCCACAGTCGTAGTAATATCAACATCGATGCTGTAGCTACTTTCGTCCTCTCATTCACTGTCACGTGGTCACTGGTCATGGTCAGCCAAAAACTTTTGCTCCATCCGTCCGTCGATCTCAGCTGGTACTGTACCAGCTAGCTAGAATCATGTCCATACGCGCGGCATGCACCGTCTGCAGCGATTGTCGGGCATTCAAGGGAGGGCGTGTACCAACTGTACGTCTTCGCCGGCTGTCGAAAGTTGAAACCGATCTTGTTGTTGCTATGTAACGGCATGTCAGAGAAGCGAGTGGTGTTTTTAGTTTTTACTGCTGGTGTCATCTCCCATGAAGTATGTACGTAATCTCGGAGTCACCGTTTGCTTTACCGCTCCTACGAGTTCTCATTGGGTTGCATCATGCTGAACAAATGAAAGAAACACACCAAGCGTACTAGCTAGGGGTCTAGGACCAAGGAATGGCGGCTTGCGAGAGGGGTTGATCGCGAGCCAGAGGTGACGATAGATTGCCCATCAGTGAAAACTACTCCTTCCGTCCCATAATATAACAGCTTTTTTTACACTACATAAGTGTAAAAAAATACCCTTATGTTATGGGATGAAGAGAGTATTACTCCCTCCGTCTAGGTGTATAAGTCATCTTAGGTTGTGCACCGCGATCAAGGCGGAGGGGAAAACGAGATAATTTAATGTTTTTTTTACTAGTTAATAGCATTGCATGCAATGAATTAACCACTGCATGTCATGTTTAGTAGTCTTAAATCATTGAAAACATGCACGGCCCACATCTTATTGGTTGATATGTCACGAAACAAGAAACGAGAAAGTTAATGTACCGTACCTAAGAGTTTTGGGATTATTTGATTTTCGTAAGGTGACTTACACACCTAGACGGAGGGAGTAGTAGATTTTTGATCAATGAACTAACTGCTCTCAATAGATTGCCCATCAATGAACTAACTAGATTGCTCATCAATGAACTAACTAGATTGCTCATCAATGAACTAACTGCTCTGTGTCAATAGATTGCTTCAAATGTCTCTCGGTGTGGATCGCCCTTTTCACTCGGTTCTTTTGCACACGGGAGAGGGGCAAAAGGAGTCGTAGGCAACGCTAGCGAGATTCACCACGGCGCCCGACGGTGACTGCCAAGGCTCGTCAGCATGGACGTGGACGATGGACTCGACAGACACTCACTACTAGGAAATACGTTATAGACAGAAGCTTAGCAGTAGCGAGGGGTATATGGCCGCGCTGCTGCTAATTAGTAGTAGTGCGGGGTATAAACCCACGCTACTACTAAGTTGATAGTAGTAGCGCAGGGTATAAATCCCACGCTACTACTAAGTGATTCCCACCGTACCCCCGCGCTAGTAGAAAACAAGGCTTTGGTCCAGACAGGGCCAGCCCATTAATCCCGGTTCACTCACGAACCGGGACCAAAGTGGGCATCGGTCCCGGTTCGTAAGGCCAGGGGGCCGGCCGGGCCTCGTGGGGCATTGGTCCCGGTTCGTCTGGCCCCTTTGGTCCCGGTTGCAGCCACGAACCGGGACCAATGGGCCTCGCTCCTGGCCCACAACCATTGGTCCCGGTTCGTGGCTGGAACCGGGACCAAAGGGCATTTGGTCCCGGTTCCAGCCACGAACCGAGACCAATGAGATGCCTATATAAACCTCGCCCGCGAGCAGAGCAGTGGAGTGCTCTGTTTTTTGGGGTGGCCGTGGGAGAGCTTTGTGGTGCTCTAGCTCACCTCCTATGCACATGAGGTGTTCGATGAAATGCCCAAGCCACACTTAAGCTTTCTTCTCTCGAAGCTCCTTGTCCAAGCTTCATTTTCCTCGAGATTTGTCTAGGTTTGGCGGTCCGTCCTGTCCCGTCCCCGTCCTCACCGCCGTCGATCGCCCGCGCCGATCTCGTCGCCGGCACCACCGTGGTGAGCCTCTTGGTCTTATCTTCTTTGTAAAAGAAAAAAGTTCTTACTTGTATGATTAAGATAGATACTTGTGTAATTTTCTTACTTTTATTATTGTTTGTTATTATATAGTGCGATGGTTTTGGTATCCGCCTCCGTCGGCCCTTGTCCTGTCTATGATTCGGATGTGGTATATATTATCTTTTATAACTATTTGGTTCATTTAGTGTTTATGACAATTATGCCGACCAACGTGACATAGATTCTTTTATCTAGGAGGTATGTGAACCGGAAATTCCAACCGACCCTATTGTCGAGAGGTTAAATTTAGTTGAAAAAGAAAACAATTACTTGAAGGAAAAATTGAAAAAAATTGAGGAGGAGAAGATGATATTGGAGTTGCATGTTGCGGATGTCGTCGATGATCACAAGATCAAGATGGATAAAATGCGCTTGAAGATTAGAAAGATGAAAAAATATGCCATTCATACCGAGGCTTGGTATCATTATGCCGTTGGATCAATTGTTACCTTAGTTGTGATTATGATCGCATTTGTTGTTGCATTGAAATGTTTTACATAGTTTCAATGTATGGTTTAATTAGATGCTCTAGAGAGCTATATGTTGTTCAATGAGAACTATGTATGTACTTTGGTTTTAATATGATGATGAACTTCTATTAATTAATTTGGTCACTTCTGTATTCATGATGTTCTGTAATGGTTTTTGACACACTTAATTATATATAATGCACGCAGATGAACCGGCAATGGATGTACGGTGACAGACGCACCTCCGAGTACATTAAGGGCGTGCATAATTTTCTCGAAGTGGCTGAGGCAAACAAGCAGAATGGTTTTATGTGTTGTCCATGCCCTATATGTGGGAATACGAAGTCTTACTCTGACTCGAAAACCCTTCACACCCACCTGCTTTATAAGGGTTTCATGCCACACTATAATGTTTGGACCAAGCACGGAGAAAGAGGGGTTATGATTGAAGACAGCGAAGAAGAAGAGGATGATGACAGCTATGTGCCCCCTGAATACGGTGATGCTGCAACGGGGGAAGCTGAAGATCAAGAGGAACCAGACGATGTGCCCGATGATGATCTTCGCCGGGTCATTGTTGATGCAAAGAGACAATGCGAAAGTGAAAAGGAGAAGCTAAAGTTCGATCGCATGTTAGAGGATCACAAAAAAGGGTTGTACCCCAATTGCGAAGATGGCAACACAAAGCTCGGTACCACACTGGAGTTGCTGCAGTGGAAGGCAGAGAATGGTGTACCTGACAAAGGATTTGAGAAGCTACTGAAAATATTGAAGAAGAAGCTTCCAAAGGATAACGAATTGCCCGACAGTACATACGCAGCAAAGAAGGTTGTATGCCCTCTAGGATTGGAGGTGCAGAAGATACATGCATGCCCTAATGACTGCATCCTCTACCGCGGTGCGTACGAGGATTTGAACGCATGCCCGGTATGCGGTGCATTGTGGTATAAGATCAGACGAAATGACCTTGGTGATGTTGATGGCGAGCGCCCCAGGAAGAGGGTTCCTGCCAAGGTGATGTGGTATGCTACTATAATACCATGGTTGAAACGTCTGTTCAGAAACAAAGAGCATGCCAAGTTGATGCGATGGCACAGAGAGGACCGTAAGAAAGACGGAAAGTTGAGAGCACCCATTGATGGGTCGCAGTGGAGAAAAAATCGAGAGAAAGTATTGGGATGACTTTGCAGGTGATGCAAGGAACGTATGGTTTGGTTTAAGCGCGGATGGCATTAATCCTTTTGGGGAGCAGAGCAGCAATCACAGCACCTGACCAGTGACTCTATGTATCTATAACCTTCCTCCTTGGATGTGCATGAAGCGGAAGTTCATTATGATGCCAGTTCTCATCCAAGGCCCTAAGCAACCCGGCAACGACATTGATGTGTACCTAAGGCCATTAGTTGAAGAACTTTTACAGCTGTGGAATGGAAACGGTGTACGTGTATGGGATGAGCACAAACAGCAGGAATTTGACCTGCATGCGTTGCTATTTGTAACCATCAATGATTGGCCTGCTCTCAGTAACCTTTCAGGACAGACAAACAAGGGATACCACGCATGCACGCCCTGTTTAGATGACACCGAAAGTATATACCTGGACAAATGCAGGAAGAATGTGTACCTGGGCATCGTCGATTTCTTCCGACCAACCATCAATATCGAAAGAAAGGCAAGCATTTCAAAGGCGAGGCAGATCACCGGAAGAAGCCCGCCATCCGTACCGGTGATCACATACTTGCTATGGTCAATGATTTACAAGTAAACTTTGGAAAGGGTCCCAGCGGACTATCTGTTCCGAATGACGCTGAGGGACGCGCACCCATGTGGAATAAGAAATCTATATTTTGGGACCTACCCTACTGGAAAGACCTAGAGGTCCGCTCTTCAATCAACGTGATGCACGTGACGAAGAATCTTTGCGTGAACCTGCTAGGCTTCTTGGGCGTGTATGGGAAGACAAAAGATACACCGGAGGCACGGGAGGACCAGCAACGTGTGCACGAAAAAGACGGCATGCCTCCAAAGAAGTATGAAGGTCCTGCCAGCTACGCTCTTACCAAAGAAGAGAAGAAAATCTTCTCTGAATGTCTGCTCAGTATGAAGGTCCCGTCTGGCTTCTCGTTGAATATAAAGGGAATAATAAATATGCCAGAGAAAAAGTTCCAGAACCTAAAGTCTCATGACTGTCACGTGATTATGACGCAACTGCTTCCGGTTGCATTGAGGGGGCTTCTACCGAAAAACATTCGATTAGCCATTGTGAAGCTATGTTCATTCCTCAATGCAATCTCTCAGAAGGTGATCAATCCAGAAATCCTACCAAGGTTAAGGAGTGATGTGGCACAATGTCTTGTCAGTTTCGAGCTGGTGTTCCCACCATCCTTCTTCAATATCATGACGCACGTCCTAGTTCATCTAGTCGACGAGATTGTCGTTCTGGGCCCTGTATTTCTACACAATATGTTCCCCTTTGAGAGGTTCATGGGAGTCCTAAAGAAATATGTCCGTAACCGCGCTAGGCCAGAAGGATGTCATTGGGTTTTGTGTTGACTTCATTCTTGACCTTAAGAAGATTGGTCTCCCTCAATCGCGGTATGAGGGGAGACTGACTGGAAAAGGCACGCTAGGAGGGGACTCAATAATATGTAGGACGGGCATTCTTGGTATCAAGCACACTACACAGTTCTACAGAACTCTACCTTGGTGACCCCGTATGTCGATGAACACAAGAACATTCTGCGCTCCAAACACCCGGAGCAGTGTGACGACTGGATTACATGTGAACACATCAGGACTTTCGGCAGTTGGTTGCAAACACGTCTCAGGGGTGACAACACTGTTTCTGATGAGCTGTACTCGTTGGCCAGGGGACCATCTTCGACTGTATTGACTTACAAAGGGTACGAGATAAATGGGAATACATTTTACACGATCGCCCAAGATCAAAAGAGCACCAACCAAAACAGCAGTGTCCGCTTTGATGCAGCAACCAAGAGGGGAAAGGACACATATTATGGTTACATAGTGGACATATGGGAACTTGACTACGGACATGATTTTAAGGTCCCTTTGTTTCAGTGCAAATGGGTCAATCTGTCAGGAGGCGGGGTACAGGTAGACCCACAGTACGGAATGATAACAGTGGATCTGAACAATCTTGGGTACACAGACGAACCGTTCGTCCTAGCCAATGATGTGGCGCAGGTTTTCTATGTGAAGGACATGTCTACCAAACCGAGAAAAAGAAAAGATAAGGAAGCGAATACATCATACGATGAGCCAAAGCGCCACATAGTTCTTTCAGGAAAAAGAGACATCGTGGGATTGGAGGGCAAGACAGACATGTCTGAAGATTATGAAAAGTTTCATGAAATTCCTCCCTTCAAAGTCAAGGCTGACCCAAGCACCCTGTTAAACGATGAAGATTATCCATGGTTACGATGCAATAAGCAAAAGACACAAGCGAAGAAAAAGTGAAGACTTTCTCTCCACAACTATTATGATGATGCCTTTGATCTAGAATATCACTGCAGTTACATGTGAAGAAATGAAATTCCTTTTGTAACAGATGAGTTTCCGTACGAAACCCTGATACTTCGAAAGAGATTGTCTGTTTTATACACGAAGTGCACCCAGTTTTTGCCGTAACCCTCTCAACTTTTTAGCACATGCTATGTGGGTGAAATGATGATACCATGGCAACTTAAAACCTTTTCAGAGTTCATTTGTAGTGCTTTTCAATTTCAGGGTCATTTAGCTCAAAAAAATTAGTAAATGCATGAAAAATACCAGATGAAGCCAGAAAGGGTTGAAAATTGATGATGTGGCTTTGAATGGTGCATTTTGAACACACAAAAAGTCTGGAGTTCAAATAAGTTCAAAAAAATGAAATCCCATTGTAACATATGAATTTTCGTCTGAAACCCTGATACGTCGAAAGAGATTGTCCATTTTGTACATGAAGTGCATCCAGTTTTTGCCGTAACCCTCTCAACTATTTAGCACATGCTATGTGGGTGAAATGATGAGACCATGCCAACTTTCAACCTTTTCAGAATTCATTTGTAGTGCTTTTCAATTTCAGGGTCATTTAGCTCAAAAAAATCAGTAAATGGATGAAAAATATCAGATGAAGTCAAAAAAGGTTGAAAATTGATGGTGTGGCTTTGAATGGTGCATTTTGAACACACAAAAAGTCTGGAGTTCAAATAAGTTCAAAAAAATAAAATCCCTTTGTAACAGATGAGTTTTCGTCCGAAACCCTGATACTTCGAAAGAGATTGTCCATTTTGTACACGAAGTGCATCCAGTTTTTGCCGTAACCCTCTCAACTTTTTAGCACATGCTATGTGGGTGAAATGATGATACCATGCCAACTTTCAACCTCTTCAGAAATTTTTTGTTTGAAACTTTAATAGCAAACTAAAATAACAAAATCTGTTTTTGATTAAAACAGACATTTCAAATAACCTAAAAATTACCAGATTGAATTTAATGATAAAACACAGTAATATTAAATAGCAGCTAAAAAATCACTCAAAAATCTATTTTTATAGTAAAGTTATTCACAAACTAGTGATTCACACAAATTTCAAAAAATTCAAATTTAAACTATTCAAATTGGAAAACTAATGGCACTAACAGAAAGTTTATAATTTTTATTACCTAAAAGCAAAAAGAATCACTGAAAAACAGTAAGTATTTTGCTGTAAGTAGAAACAAAATAAAATAAATAAAGCAAAAAAGAAAACAAAAATGGAAAAAAAATTAAAAAAATGCCACCTACTGGGCCACCACGGCCTGAATACGACTAGAAACCCAACCATGGGCCAGGATTCAGGCCCGCAGCAGGCCCAGTAGGCCCACAGGTAAGGAGTGACAGATTAGGCCTGAAAGCCTGCAGTTGAGAGGAGCTCGAGAGGGTGGGCGCAGCAGCGCTTATAAACCACTCTCGAGCACTCTCAACTAGTGAGGTGGGACTAAACATCCCACCGCACCGCGCCAGCGCAAGGCCTTTGGTCCCGGTTGGTAGCACCAACCGGGACGAAAGGGGTGCGTTGGTACCGGTTCGTGGCACCAACCGGGACAAAGGTCTATGTTCCCGCCCTTTGGGCTGCTGAAAACTGACCTTTTGTCCCGGTTCGTGGCACCAACAGGGACTAAAGCGGGGCATTGGTCCCGGTTGGTGCCACGAACCGGGACCAATGCTTCGTCTATATAAGCAGCACTTGTCAAAATTTTCACTCAGTTCGTCTTCGATCCCTCCGACGACGCCGCCAGGCTGCCCCTCTGCCCCGCCGTCGCCGTCGTCGCCCTGCCTCCGACGCTGTCGCCGCGCCACCCCTGCCTCCGACACCATCGCCGCGCCCCTGCCCCGAGCCCTCGTCGCCGCGCGCGCCCCTGCCCGCGCCGCCGTCGCCGCGCCGCCCCTGCCACGAGCCCTCGTCGCCGCGCCGCCCCTGCCCCGAGCCCTTGTCGCCGCACCACCCCTGCCTCGCGCCGTCACCGCTCCCTTGCCCCTGCCCCGACGCCTCCCTCCGTGAGCACCGCGCCGCTGCCCTGCCCCGCCGCCGCCGCTGTGCTTTTTTTTTGTTATATATGCTATTTTTTGTTCATATATAATGTATATATATATATATGTATGTGGCTATGTATGTATGGATGTTCATAAAATTGTTTTGTTCATATATGTATTAATTGTTTTTTCATAGCATTTTTTTATATGATGAATTTTTTTTCATAGTATTTTTCATAGCCATATATATGTACGTGGCTATATGTATGTATATATGGATGTTCATAGAATTTTTTTATATGTATGTGGCTATATGTATATGTCGTTGTCGATATAGCCCCTCCCCGATAACTTCGACATGAGGGGGGGTCGATATACCCCTTCCCCGATAACATTTTTTTTATATGATGAATTTTTTTTCATAGCCATATATATGTATGTGGCTATATGTATGTATGGATGTTCATAGAATTTTTTTATATGTATGTGGCTATATGTATGTCGTTGTCGATATAGCCCCTCCCCGATAACTTTGACATGAGGGGGGGGGGTCGATATACCCCCTCCCCGATAACATTTTTTTCTAAGTTACTAAGGTAAAATGTTCACCCCCCCCCTCTCGATATACCGGGCGACCAACTCTCGAGGCCACCCAAACCCTAGAAAAAAAGTGTTGTCGATCTCCTACCCCCTCCCGCCCCTACCCGACAAACTCTCGAGGCCACCCAAACCACTAGAAGAAAACTCCGGTAACTTCGACATGAGGGGGGACGTCGATCAACCACCTCTCGCCCGAACAAGTCTATGTATCATTTTATATCGCGGTGGACATATATCAAAGTTTGATCATATGTCAAAGTTTGAATTTTGACAAATGCAACATTTGATCATATGTCAAAGTTTGATCATATGTCAAAGTTTGAATTTTGACATATATAGATTTATCAAGAATGCCCCCTTTATGGATGTGCACAAGTTGATCCAATTTTTTTCTGATCTCATCTATATATATATATTCTTCTATATGTCACGTTGTCTGTCAAAGTATTGAAGAAATCCATGGCTTCATCATTAGCCGGAAGTAACAGGCGTATGATGCTACGAAGTTCTTCAAAGTTGTTTTGGAACGGAGTTCCGGATAGAATAATTCGCTTTTTGGTATGAATTTCAGCAAAGGCCTTCCAAATAGCGATATTCGGAAGGCTCTTGCTGAACTTCGTACCAAAAAACTAATTATCCTACCCGGGACTCCGTTCCAAAACAATTTTGGAGAGCTTCGTACCATTATGCGCCTGTTACTTCCGGCTAATGATGAAGTCATGGTTTTCTTGAATCCTTTGACACTGACAATGTGACATATAGAAGGGTAGATGAGATCAGAAAAATATGGACCATTTTCTGCACATCCAGAATGGCGCCATTTTGTTAAATCCCTTGTTTGACATTCATGAGAGAGGCGGTCCGGACGTCGGACATTCATGAGAGAACTCCGGTAACTCTTCAACATGAGGGGGGACGTCGATCAACCCCCTCTCACCCGACCAAACCCTAGAAGCGTCGAGGCCACCCCAAACCCTAGAAGCGTTGCCGAGGCCACCCCAAACCCTAGAAGCGTCGAGGCCACCCAAATTTACCAAGTTAAAAGAGTGTTGTCGAGGCCACCCCAAACCCTAGAAGCGTTGTCGAGGCCACCCCAAACCGTAGAAGCGTCGAGGCCACTAATTAATATTCCTTGTTGTGATTAGCTAGCTAGGTCTATGTTTTCCACTAATATATCAATCTCTCATGTTTGTATATTAATTGCCATGTTGTAATATTTGTAGAAACTATGGATCAACAAAGAGACTTGGAAACAGAACAGTTGTTGGGGGACATAATCCTCGGCGGAGGTGATGTCCTGTCGTATCTCAACGACACCGATTGTCTGGAAGGAGAGGGTGAAGGCTCCGATGATCGAACAATGGAGGAGGAAGGACATGATCATGATGGCTCCGGTGACCGAATGCCGGAGGAAGAAGGAGACCATGATGATGGCTCCGGTGATCGAACGGAGGAGGGAGCTATTGCAAAGTCCGGCGAGGTATATATATTAATTAAGCCTGTGCTGACTAGCTAATTGATGCATTAATTGTTTTGGTATGTACATATATTGTCCGGCGAGGTATATATATTAATTAAGCCCGGCTGCTATGGGACAAAGCTGAGAATGACCTTCTTGCTAAAGGGGTCGAACCAGAGACATTGAACTGGCCAGACCGTTCAAGGACTTGGTTCTTCGGGGTTGGGGGAACCTTGGACCCTGAAACAGGGAAGTGCGTTTGGACGGACGAGCAACTTGCAATACCCGTCAAGAAGCATCAGAAGTGTATCGCCGCAGCGCAGCAAGGGACGTTCATTCCCGACAGAGAGAATGACGAGCTGACCGAGGCCCTCGGGAATCCTGAGCACCCTGGACGAACACGCGTGGAAGGTTGGGTTTCCCGGTGCAGGCAGTTACAAAACCCCGGAGAGGAAGAGGAAACTGGAGCTCACCGAAATGCAGAAGCTGAATGCATGAGTACAAAAGCTAGAGGAACAAGTTGAGAGCCAGCGAGCTGCCGGAGCTACCCCAGAATCTACCCCGCCATCTCAGCGGAGAAGCAGCGTGGCTTCCACCGAGCTTGTTCAGCAGCCTGACTTCACGGCTCCTAGCTACCCCGTGGATGCTATCACGGAGGCTCAACATTGCCAGCTTATGACGCAATGGCAGAACCTCAAAGTCAAGGCGGCTGTCGGCTCTGTTGCACCTCCTCAACCCGACGAAACTTTTCACTGCCGTTCGATTCCACATGGTTATGCTATTGTGATGGTGGATGAAGTAACAGAGGGATTTGAGGAGCTCGAGCTTGACCACCCTACAGGTGAAGGGGAGACTCAGCTGGGTCTTGCTCTGAAGACTCCATGTCTATGGCGGAAGGAGCACATCAAGCTTCCGAACTGGACGCCTCCGCCTCCTCCTCCTCCTCCTCCGGCGAGTCAGGGTACTCCACCTCCTCCTCCTCCGGCGAGTGATCAGGGCACTCCGCCTCCTTCAA
This sequence comes from Thinopyrum elongatum, assembly GCA_011799875.1. Classification (NCBI taxonomy): domain Eukaryota; kingdom Viridiplantae; phylum Streptophyta; class Magnoliopsida; order Poales; family Poaceae; genus Thinopyrum; species Thinopyrum elongatum. The sequence goes on from CM022298.1 coordinate 679,307,462, forward strand.
CGGCTCCTCCGGTGCGTGAGGCTGGCACTCCGCCTCCTCCTTCGCCTCTTCCGGCGCGTCGGAGCAGTCCGCCTCCTCCTCCGCCTCGTCAGCAACATAGGAAGACAGACGCCGCCACTCCGGCTCCTCCGGCGCGTCGGAGCACTCCGCCTCCTTCTCCGCTGCGTCAGCCACGGCGGAAGAGAGATGCCGCCGCTCCGGCGGCTAGCAGTACAAGCAGAGGCAGGAGGCAATTCAGATACGGTCCATCTCTCAAGCCTCTAGAAAAGTTACCATATGAGAGGACCGACAAGGAAAGCGAGGAAATCTGTGCTGCCGAACTAAGGGACTTTTTTGCAAAGAAACCTCCACCTCCGAAGGAGACGATAGATCTGGTGAAAGCGAAGCGCACTATCGATGCCCTGAAGCGACCACCACCGCCTCCGCTGGATGGCAACTATCTCCGCGCTCTTCAGAAGACATATGGAGATGCGCGCCGGTCGGGAACTACTTCTAGTGATAAAAGGTTAGAAGAACGAAGAAGTGCGAAAAAAAATCCCCAGCTCGGCGAACAGGCGAACCAATCATGCCCCCCGCTCAAGGTGTCTAGCGATATCGTCGCTAATCTGCCTGGGATGGTGCCCGGTACCAATCCTGATGATTACCTGGGCGATGATGTAGTGTTTGATATGTTAGAGGTGGACGAATTCGGATACCAGTACGGGAAGCCTCTCGTCAAAGATGGAAGTCGTGCTCTAACAACGATGATGCGAAAATTCCATCAATGGTACATGGAAACCTACAGCAACTCTGGGAAGGATGCTTTGATGATGAGAATTAAAGAGGAGCACGACTTCGTTGGATTGGATTATATTGCTGTTGATTTTGATGAGTTTTTCCAGTTATACAATCAAAAGGCCCTCGACAAATCACTCGTGACTTGCTACTGTCTGTAAGTACTACTTCTGTAATTAAGTCGCTATATATAGCTCAGCTCTTTCATTGCATGTATATATAATTATCCTCACTATATTATGCAGATTGAAGATCGTCGAATGCAGAAATGCACAAATCTATGACATTGGGTTCATTAACCCAAATGTCATACATGAATGGACGGTTAAAAAGAATGTCGAAGAAACCGAGGCCAACTTGCAACAATCGTTGCTCAAAAATCATAACAAAGATAAAATACTCATTCCTTACAACTTCAAGTGGGTGTTACTATCTTCTGCATATTTGGTTTCCCTTATTACTCGAGGTTATAGTAATGTAACTGATGAGTTATGCATGCGTGCGCATCTTTCATTTTATTCTGCTAGAGATTAAGCTTGAGCGTGGAGTAGTAACCGTCTTAGACTCGAGACGAAAAGATCCCCAGGAGTATGCGGACATGACTGAAATGCTCCAGAAGTAAGTTCAATCGATCATTATGGCACCAGATCGGCAACTTTGTTCATTTCCTGATATCAAGTAATTATTTTCTTTGTCTGGCAGGGTTTGGAAAGAGTTCACCGCAAGAGCTCCGGGACTGCCGATGTGACGACCCCGGCTTAATCGTGCACTAACCATACATGCAAATGCACACGATTAAGCCTAAGGACTCACTTGAAGATATCACAACACAACTCTAAAACATAAATAAAGTCATAAAAGCTTTATATTACAAGCCAGGGCCTCGAGGGCTCGAATACATAGCTCGATGGCATACAAGCATCAGCGGAAGCATCAGATATCTGGGTACAGATATATTACAGAAATGGAGATAAGCCTTTAGAAAGGCGGGGCAAAATAAAATACTACGATCGAATGGCATAGGCCTCCTGCCTAGGACCCTCCAAACCTACTCCTGGTCGTCGGTCGGCTCCTCGTAGTAGTACTCACCGGGAGGGTAGTAGTAGTAGCCGTAGTCGTCGACAGGGGCAGCTATCTCAGGGGCTTCGTCATCTGGCGGTGACATATGGATATGGGAAGAAAAAGAAAGTAAAGCAAACGTGAGTACTCATCCGAAGTACTCAGCAAGCAAGGATCTTCAGTACATATGCAACATTTTCAATGGAGGGCTGTATATGTGGACTGGGCTGCAGAAATGCCAGAATAGAGGGGAAAGCCTAGTCCTATCGAAGACTAGCATCTTCAGCAATCTTCATCGGTATTGCAGCATTAGAAGAGTGGAGATTAGCATAATGTAAAGTAGTAGTAGTGTCATCAACCTCGCCCAGAGATTCTTCCTCGACTCCCTGCGAGAAAGCAATCCCAGAGCCATACTATCCAGTTATCATCTCAAGTGTCAGGTTCTAGTTGTATCGATCGGGATACAACTCCAAGTGTCCGTTACCGTAGGACAGGCTATCGATAGATTAGTTCTTCCCTGCAGGGGTGCACCAACTTACCCACCACGCTCACTTAACTCCGGTCGGACACACTTTTCTGGGTCATGCCTGGCCTCGGCCAAACGATACGCCGCAACCCGACCTAGGCTCTAAAGAGAGGTCAGCACGCCGGACTAACCTATGCCCCCAGGGGTCTTGGGCCTTCGCCCTGGGAACCCTGCATGTTGCGAGGACGCTCCGGAAGCAGACCTAGCCCCCTTAATACAAGCGCAGGCTTAACCAGTCCAATCCAAAACGGGCCGCTCCTCGCTGACGTCAATAGAGCTTCGGCTGATGTATACGACGCAGAACGCCCATACTATGCCCACGTGATGGTTGGTGCTATCAGGCCAGAGGCCCCTCGGATCAAATATCCAAACCGTTAGTGTGTTGGTAGTGCGGTAACGAGCAGAGACTCACGAAAGATGTGACCCCGTCGCCCCGTCTCGAGGACTTGCAGCAAGGGCGAGGAATGCCCGGCCACGCCTCGTGTTCAACTCTCGGGCACCATCCAGGTCCACCCGACTCCACATCACTTCGCATTTAAGCTCGCGCGGGTACCCCTCAGGGCCGACCCGTCTTTATCCAGTATGAACAGTATCATCAGTAATGTAAAGTCATCTGTGTGGCTACCACATCAAGAAGGAATCCGAAGCATCACCCTCGTTGGATCCCCACCTGACATAATCGTCAAGGTGAACGTAAGAGGAATCACCCTCGAGGTCCACACTTGAGGGATTGCACGACAACGTCGATATCGGGGGTGGTGTAGGAGGAATCACCCTTGCTTACCACGACCGAATAACTAACCTACAAGGTTATCATCAGAAGTGCTGACGAGGTATCACCCTCGGCACTCGATATTAACCCAGTAGTGTCGAGAAGTTAAGGGGGAAGTGACGTGCGATGCCGGGGCCTGGTCTTCGATCCCGTTGCTCGGGTCTTCTGATAATCCAGCGAGGCAGTCGGGACAAGTGGGGTCTCTGATAGGTCTCTACCCAGCCTATACTAAACAGTTTAGGATAACAGGTAAGTATCAATAGCAGGTTACAATTAAACAGGCTATGCAGCAGATATAGGATAACAGTAGCAGCAGCAACTTCTAATGCAAGCATAAGAGAGAGAAGAGTAGGCGATATCGGAATGCTCAAAATGGGGGTGCTTGCCTGGAAGCTCGGTGGCAAGGGTCTGATCGTCAGGAGCGTAGTCGACCTCCGGAGCTGCGTCGGTCTCGGGAGTTACGTCGACGTCGGGGTCTATCGAGAGAGAAGAGGGGGAAGAAACAAATAAATGCACATCAAACGATGCAATACAGGCATGCTATGCTAAGATGCAGTGCAGGGTTGCCTAAATATGCATCTAGGTCATTTTAGTTATTTTAGAATTAACGTGGGATTTATTAACCGGTGTGTGTGCACTATTCATCTTCCGGAATTGGGCTCAAAGTTACGAGTTCTCCTACGTAGGGGGTTCCGATATAGAAACAGACGACACGATCAGACTCGTCTCGTCGTTCTGATCGACTTTCATGTAGAAAGTTCGATCCGAGCTACGGTTTAAAAGTTATTAATTTTCAAAGATTTAAATATTTTCTGGAATTTATTTGTTTTATCAGAAAAGGGAATTATGACGTCAGCATGATGCAATGCTGATATCAGCAGTCAACTGGTCGGTTGACCAGGTCAAACCTGACATGTGTCAGTCTCTGTTAGACTAACTGTGGATTAATCTAATTAATAGACTAATTAGGGGAGTGGGCCCCGGGTGTCAGTGACTCATCAACTTAATTATTAACTCTTATTTATAAAACGTTTCTATTTAATCTAATAAGCGGTGGGGCCCGCGTGTCAGTGACACTGGGCTGCCCAGTCAGCAGTTGACTGGGTCAACCCAGTCAACTGGGACCCGCGGGGCCCACTGTCAGTGTCTCAGGGGTGGCCCCAGGTGGTGCCACGTCGGCGCTGTCGCCGGAGTTGCTCCAGCGAGCAAATTCGCGGCGGCCGATCGTCGGACTTGGCCGGAAACGCTCTACAGGGGGTCTTTCGACGCAGGGTTGGGCTGGTTCGAATGAGCATCAAATGTCGCGTCTAGTGGTGGTGGTGGTTTCGCCAGAACTGGCCGGAATCGACGCCGGCGTCGAGCAAAAGCGGTGCCGGAGTTCGGGCTTCGACGGATCCAGTGCTAGGGGGTACGGGAGAGCGCGTGCGCGGGCGCGTTCAGCTCCTGGGGGCAGCAGGAGCATGATGCCGTGCTCAGACGAGCACGACAGAGGCCATGGCCACGGCGGCGAAGCGAACTGCGGCGGCCAGAGCTCGGGCTCGATGACGAGCTACTATGGCGCGAACCAGAGAACCTAGAGGACAGAGGAGAGAGGCATGCTCACCTAGCAGCACGCCGAAGGCCCTCGAAAGCTTAGGAGGTGCAGTCGTTGCTGGGGACGAGGAAGATCGCCGGAGCCCGAAGCGGAAGGGGGTGCGGCAATTCCGGCGTCGTGGTGGTTCCCGGCTCGAACTGCTAGCACCGGTCGATGTGGAGGAAGACGGCGATCCTCTACGGCTTCATGGTGAGGCGTGGCGTCAACGGTGGCCACGAGAACGGCGACGAGCAGCTACGGTGGCGCACGGCTGCAGATCTGGAGGAGGGGAGAGGCGAGGAACGAGCGAGGGAGAGAGGTGAGGAGTGAGCGAGGAGGTCCAGGGGGGAGGCATGGGCCTCATCCTTATCCCCCTCGTCGGCTGCGGGCGTCGGTGGTGTCGACGGGTCGACGCCTCGCCGGCGCGCGGGCGCTCGCCCACAGGCACGGCGACACGGAGGAGAGAGAGGAGGGAATGGGCCAGGTGGGCCGTTTTCTTTCGGGGCACTGTGCACTTAGGCCCAGTGCACAGTGCCTCTTTTCTTTTTATCTGTTTGTTTCTATTTTTCTTTTGTTTTCTTTTCTGTTTTATTTTTCCTGTGGCACCAAGCACTGTTTGCAAAATGTGCAACTTGTTCCAAAAATCATTAGGCAATATCCCTTACTGCCTCAAAAAGTTTGGGAGAAATATGAATTCATTTGAATTTTATTTAAATAGAATTGGCTTGAAATAGCTGATTTGGGTACTGTTTTTGGAGGTTAGGGTCATCTTAGAAATTCAGTTAGTGTTGATTATATATTTTTACAGTTGCTGCTGGATTATTTGAAATATTGTGAACATTTTTCCAATAGTGTTTGAGCAAATTTATTTTGCACTTTTGAATTTAAGTTGATTTTCAGAGAAGTATTTGAATTGTTGAGATTAACCACTAGGACTAGGCACTGCAAATGAGATGACTTGGCATTATTAGCAGGTAACCACAGTGGCTATTACACAGGGGTGTTACAAATTCTCCTCCTCTAAAAGAAATTCTCGTCCCGAGAATTTAGGAGGTAGAAGGAAAGAGGTCAAGATATTCTTCCCGAAGATGATCCTCGCGTTCCCAAGTGGCTTCATCTTCAGTGTGATTCGACCACTGCACTTTCAGGAACTTGGTCGTCTTCTGACGAGTTCTATGTTCAGCTTCATCAAGGATGCGGATCGGATGCTCCTTATAAGATAAGTCATCTTGCAATTCAAGCATCTCGTGATCCACTGCGCGGTGCAGAGATTCCTTGAAGCATTTACGAAGTTGCGACACGTGGAAGACATCATGGATATGAGAGAATTGTGGTGGCAACTCCAATTTATATGTCACCTATCCACGCCTGGCAACAATGCGAAAGGGACCAATATAGCGAGGAGCTAGCTTGCCCTTGATTCCGAAACGACGAGTGCCCTTCATAGGAGTGACACGAAGATAAGCTTGATCACCTGGTTGATAAGTCAGACCCCATCGCTTGCGATCATAGTTGCTCTTCTGGCGGTCCTGAGTCGCCTTGAGATTTTCTCGGACAATTCTGACTTGTTCTTCGGCATGTTGAATAATATCCAGTCCCACGAGAGGTCGTTCCCCAGTTTCTGACCAATTCAGAGGGGTTCGACACTTACGTCCATAAAGCACTTCGAAGGGGGCCATCTTCAAGCTGGCTTGATAGCTGTTATTATAAGAGAATTCGGCAAACGGGAGAGATTCTTCCCACTTCTTACCGAATGATATAACATAAGCCCGAAGCATATCTTCAAGCACTTGATTTACTTGCTCAACTTGGCCTTGGGATTGTGGATGATATGCTGAACTCCAGGTAATATGAGTTCCCATAGCTTCTTGGAAACTTTCCCAGAACTTGGACGTGAAAAGACCGCCACGGTCCAAACTGATCTCCTTCGGAATACCATGGAGTGAAACGATTCTGGAGATATACAGCTCTGCTAGCTGGCTAGCGGTGATAGTCTCCTTGACAGGCAGAAAATGAGCAACCTTGGAAAGCTGGTCGATGACGACAAGAATAGCATCGTGACCTTCCTGAGACTTGGGAAGACCAGTAATGAAATCCATCTGCACTTTATCCCACTTCCACAAAGGAATAGGGAGTGGTTGAAGAATTCCAGCAGGCTTCTGATGTTCTGCTTTCACGCGACGACATACGTCACATTCAGCAACATATCGAGCAATGTCCTGCTTCATTCTAGACCACCAGTACCTCTGCCGAATATCGCGATACATCTTGGTGCTACCCGGATGGATAGACAGCGGTGTATCATGTGCCTCCTTCATGACCTTGTCAGTCATAAGCTTGAAGCGAGGTACTAAAATGCGGTCTCGGAAATAGAAACTTCCATCTTCAGCAACCAAGAAATCCCTGTACTTCTCAAGGGGAAGCTCTTTCTTCATCAAGTCAATTTCAGCATCTTTGGCTTGCGCTTCCTTAACAGCCTTCTCAAGATCCGGCTGTACCACAAGGTTATTAAGAGAACCCTGCGGAATGATATAGACGTTCAACTTACGCAGTTCTTCATATAGAAGTGGTTGAGCTTGCTTAACCATAAGGTTGTTGCAATAGGACTTGCGGCTCAAGGCATCAGCCATCACATTAGCCTTGCCAGGGGTATAAGAAATACCACAGTCATAGTCCGTGATTGTTTCCAACCATCGCTGTTGACGGAGATTAAGATCCGGTTGAGTGAACAAATACTTCAAGCTTTGATCATCCGTATAAATCTCACACCGGTTACCAAGAAGGTAATATCGCCACTGTTTCAAAGCATATATCACAGCAGCGAGCTCGAGATCATGCACTGGATAGTTTTCTTCATGCGGACGCAATTGTCGTGAGGCATATGCAATTACCTTCCATTCTTGCATTTGGACACAGCCTAATCCCTGTCGAGAGGCGTCACAATATATCACAAAGTCCTTGCGAGAATCGGGAGGAGCAAGCACTGGGGCAGAAGTAAGCTTGTCCTTGAGGGTCTGGAAACTTTCCTGACATTTGTCTGTCCACTCAAACTTAACGCCTTTGTGAAGCAGATTAGTCAGAGGTTTGGCAATCTTGGAAAAGTTCTCGATGAATCGACGGCAATAACTTGCTAAGCCGAGAAAACTTCTGACTTGCTTGGCATTCTTCGGAGGAGTCTAGTCAAGAATAGCCTGAACACGCTCCGGGTTAACGGCAATACGGTCCTTGGAAATGACATGTCCAAGGTAGGTTACTTCAGAAAGCCAGAATTCACATTTGGAGTACTTGGCATATAACTTGTGCTCTCGAAGTCTCTCTAAAACAAGGCGAAGATGTTCGGCATGTTCTTCCTTATTCTTTGAATATACCAGAATATCATCCAGATATACCACGACGAACTTGTCGAGGTAATCCATGAATATATAATTCATCAGGCGGGAGAACGTAGCTGGAGCATTCGTTAGGCCAAATGACATGACGGTGTATTCATAGGAGCCATAACGAGTAACGAAAGCGGTCTTCGGAATATCCTCTTCACGGACACGGATCTGGTGATAACCCAACCTCAAGTAGAGTTTAGAGAACACCAAAGATCCAGCAAGTTGATCATATAAGTCATTGATCCGGGGAAGCGGATATTTATTCTGAATGGTTGCCTGGTTGATAGGGCGGTAATCTTGAACCAACCTATTCGTACCATCTTTCTTCTTAACAAAGAGAGATGGTGCTCCCCAGGCAGAGGAACTGGGACGGATGAAGCCCTTCTTAAGTGATTTATCGATTTCTTCCTTAAGCTCGAGAAGGTGGTGCGGAGGCATCTTGTAAGGACGCTTCGCAATAGGAGTGGTGCCAGGCTTCAGGTCGATAACAAACTTGACAGCTCTAGCAGGGGGTATTCCTGGAAGTTCTTCTGGGAAAACAACCTGGAATTCGCAGACAACTGGAACGTTTTCGATCCCCTCAAGCGGAGAAGTGTTCAACGCATTCAATACATAAATCTGAGCCTCGGCGTTCTGAGTGATATGAGCTCGGTAATTCACTAACTCATCTGATGGATGAAGGAGGTGTACAACTTTACTGGCACAATTAATTGAGGCATAGTGAGCCTTCAACCAATCCATTCCCAGTATAAGGTCAATTTTGGAAGAACTCAGGATAATTGGGAGTGCCTGAAACTTCAACCCCTCAATTTCAACAGTGACTTCGGGGCTGAACAGGGAAGCCCGACATCTACCCGCGGGAGTGTCAACCCCTAACGGATGATGCAGGTTGTCACACTTAACGTCATGCATGAATGCAAAGTCTTCTGACATGAATGAATGCGATGCTCCTGAATCAAATAAAACAGAAGCTGGTACTAAATTAACAAGAAGTGTACCCATCACTGTTGCTGATTGGTCCGGGTCTTCATTCATGTTGACATGAAAGGCCTGCCCACGACCATAAGAAGGTCTGGCATTGTTGTTACGCTGCTGAGGAATACCATGGCCATTACCACGGCCAGCAGAAGGAAGAGCTAGTTGATTCTGATTCTGAGAACAATCTCTGGCACGGTGACCTGGCTGGCCACACTTGAAGCAGAGTCCACTGTCAGGACATGGTGCAGGAGCTCGAGGTAGTGGAGCTCGAAGAGGCTGCCTCGGTGGTGGAGGAGGCAGACATGGCGCAGCATAAGCAGGTCTGTACACTGGAGCTGTTGGACGGTACATGCTTTGTGGAATCCAAATGCGGCGCTTCTGGGAAGACGAGCCCGAAGATGAGCCCGCTTCACGATTGTGTCTGGTCGCTTCCTTGTGCTTCTTCAGACCAGTCTCGACCATGATGGCCTTGTTCACCAAAGTGGCGAAGTCAGGAAAGTCTTAGATGAGCAGGGCTAGCTGAATGTCATGGTGCAGTCCTTCACGAAACTTCTCTTGCCTACGAGCATCAGTAGGGATGTCTTCTTCAGCATAGTGAGACAGGTCAAGGAACTCTCGCTGATAGACCTCCATAGTCTTGTTGCCTTGAACGAGGCTACGGAACTCAGCCTTCTTCTGGGTTATGATAGCTTGAGGAATATATCGGGCGTGAAAAGCAATCTTAAATTCCGCCCAGGTGACGACATTACCAGGAGGTAGGGTCTGTCGATGAGTGGTCCACCATTGTGATGCAGGACCCTTCAGGAAGTATGTCACGAAGGTGACATAGTTGGCAGGGGCGACATCAGCGGACTCCATCTCATAGAAGATGTCATGCAGCCAGTCATCGGCATCCAGCGGATTAACTGTGTTGCGGAAGAACGACGGGTTGAGTCGCACAAACTCTGGCAGTGTGATTGAAGGTGGCTGCTGGTTGGCATGGGGACGAGGGAACTGTTCCATAATTCCCGTCATGAATTGACGGTTGAGTTCAAACTGTTGCATCATAGCAGCCATATAGTCAGGCGGTGGCGGCGGAGGTGGATTGTTATCACCCATCCTGCTAAATTCAACAGGGGTAGTTTAGCAAACGCCACTGCGATTGTTTAGCAACAAGCATGATGTAACACGATGGAATTTAAGTAGTACAACAAATGCTTAATAGTAGTCATTAAGTCATACAGATCCATACAGAGTCGGTTACATTCGGGCAGCATAATGGCGCAAATTCAAAAGCTAGACATGCTAGGCGGCGCGCAGGCACGCGGTAAAGAAGTACACAACAAGACATAGCAAAGGCTACATCAACGTCGGAGAAAACCACTGAAACGGGGTAGCTGCAAGTGAGGACGACGAACGTTCGTCGCAGAAGGATCCTGTGCTCCATGTGCACTCTGATGCAGAACCCGGCCTCGAGCTGAAAGAAGAGGTCCACGTGCAGGTGTGTGACCTCCCACAGCAGGCCAATCGATCCCTGGTGGCATCTCGGTCCTGCGCGGGTAAAGAATGTGCTCCGGATGTATCCCTGCATGAACAGCTGGTAGCAACTGCGTCATAGCCTCGTAGAGCTGTACTCGAGTGGCAAACAACTCGATGGCAAGAGCCCGAACAGTGCGATCCAGAGCCTGAGTACTCTGAATCAGAACTCGCGGATCGTAGCGACGAGGTTCGTACGGGGCACTGATAGCCGTGTAGTATCCAGTAGCATCTCCAGCAGCGACATACGGAATGTATCAAAACTCAGAAGCATCCAAGCTAGCGTTGTGCTCTCCTCGTAGACGTGCGACAGCAGAGTAGGCGGCATCATGGACTGCCATCTCAATCGTCACGCCGATACCGTGGAAAAGGTACAGCTCAGTGTCTGAGTTATCCTGCTGATCATAGATGCGAACATCAGCGTAGTACTGCTCCTAGTTGAACTCGCGGAAAACCTCGTAGACCATGTACTCGGGGTACCAGCGGTAACCCAGTATGGTCAAGAGAGCGATCAGAACAGCTGGAAACCCAGGGACATCACGAGCCCAAGTGCGAAGCACAAGCTGCATCGTAGGGTGCGGTGGAAACAGACGATCCATCTGAAACAAAAAGAAGTTCAGGATTGTCATTCGACGACAAGAAGTATAACAGATCTCAAAGAGAAAGGTTAAACAAAACAATGGAAAGGAAAATGATTATCAGACTAATTAGATCAATGATAGGGAAATCGCACAGAAATCCAGCTCTCCGGGAGGACAGAATTTGCGAGATCCTAAATGTCGGTGTTAGTAAATTTATTAAACCCGAATGGAAGAGATATCAGAGTCCAGAGTAAAGACGAGGAATAAAAGATCCTAATACCATCCAATTGGCGACGTGGGCGCGTAAGCCACACAGCCAAGTTAGAAAAATAGTTTTCGGTTTCTAGACTCAACTTCGGCCAAGGAAATGGATAGGGGGATTCCTAGAGGCAGTCGGCTCTGATACCAACTTGTGACGACCCCAGCTTAATCGTGCACTAACCATACACGCAAATGCACACGATTAAGCCTAAGGACTCACTTGAAGATATCACAACACAACTCTAAAATATAAATAAAGTCATACAAGCTTTATATTACAAGCCAGGGCCTCGAGGGCTCGAATACATAGCTCGATGGCATACAAGCGTCAGCGGAAGCATCAGATATCTGGGTACAGATATATTACAGAAATGGAGATAAGCCTTTAGAAAGGCGGGGCAAAATAAAATACTACGATCGAAAGGCGTAGGCCTCCTGCCTAGGACCCTCCAAACCTACTCCTGGTCATCGGTCGGCTCCTCGTAGTAGTACTCGTCGGGAGGGTAGTAGTAGTAGCCGTAGTCGTTGACAGGGGCAGCTATCTCAAGAGCTCTGTCATCTGGTGGCGACATATGGATATGGGAAGAAAAAGAAAGTAAACCAAACGTGAGTACTCATCCGAAGTACTCAGCAAGCAAGGATCTACACTACATATGCAACATTTTCAATGGAGGGCTGTATATGTGGACTAGGCTGCAGAAATGCCAGAATAGAGGGGAAAGCCTAGTCCTATCGAAGACTAGCATCTTCAGCAATCTTCATCGGTCTTGCAGCATTAGAAGAGTGCAGATTAGCATAATGTAAAGTAGTAGTAGTGTCATCAACCTCGCCCAGAGATTCTTCCTCGACTCCCTGCGAGAAAGCAATCCCAGAGCCATACTATCCAGTTATCATCTCAAGTGTCAGGTTCTAGTTGTATCGATCGGGATACAACTCCGAGTGTCCGTTACCGTAGGACAGGCTATTGATAGATTAGTTCTTCCCTGCAGGGGTGCACCAACTTACCCACCATGCTCGCTTAACTCCGGCCGGACACACTTTTCTGGGTCATGCCCGGCCCCGGCCAAACGACACGCCGCAACCCGACCTAGGCTCTAAAGAGAGGTCAGCACGCCGGACTAACCTATGCCCCCAGGGGTCTTGGGCCTTCGCCCTGGGAACCCTGCACGTTGCGAGGACGCTCCGGAAGCAGACCTAACCCCCTTAATACAAGCGCAAGCTTAACAGTATCATCAGTAATGTCAAGTCATCCGTGTGGCTGCCACATCAAGAAGGAATCCGAGGCATCACCCGCGTTGGATCCCCACCTGACATAATCGTCAAGGTGAACGTAAGAGGAATCACCCTCGAGGTCCACACTTGAGGGATTGCACGACAACGTCGATATCGGGGGTGGTGTAGGAGGAATCACCCTTGCCTACCATGACCGAATAACTAACCTACAAGGTTATCATCAGAAGTGCTGACAAGGTATCACCCTCGGCACTCGATATTAACCCAGTAGTGTCGAGAAGTTAAGGGGGAAGTGACGTGCGATGCCGGGGCCTGGTCTTCGATCCCGTTGCTCGGGTCTTCTGATAATCCAGCGAGGCAGTCGGGACAAGTGGGGTCTCTGATAGGTCTCTACCCAGCCTATACTAAACAGTTTAGGATAACAGGTAGGTATCAACAGCAGGTTACAATTAAACAGGCTATGCAGCAGATATAGGATAATAGTAGCAGCAGCAACTTCTAATGCAAGCATAAGAGAGAGAAGAGTAGGCGATATCGGAATGCTCAAAATGGGGGTGCTTGCCTGGAAGCTCGGTGGCAAGGGTCTGATCGTCAGGAGCGTAGTCGACCTCCGAAGCTGCGTCGGTCTCGGGAGCTACGTCGACGTCGGGGTCTATCGAGAGAGAAGAGGGGGAAGAAACAAATAAATGCATAGCAAACGATGCAATACAGGCATGCTATGCTAAGATGCAGTGCAGGGTTGCCTAAAGATGCATCTAGGTCATTTTAGTTATTTTAGAATTAACGTGGGATTTATTAACCGGTGTGTGTGTGCACTATTCATCTACCGGAATTGGGCTCAAAGTTATGAGTTCTCCTACGTAGGGGGTTCCGATATAGAAATAGATGACACGATCAAATTCGTCTCGTCGTTCTGATCAACTTTCATGTAGAAAGTTTTTCGATCCGAGCTACGGTTTAAAAGTTATTAATTTTCAAAGATTTAAATATTTTCTGGAATTTATTTATTTTATCAGAAAAGGGAATTATGATGTCAGCATGATGCAATGCTGACATCAGCAGTCAACTGGTCGGTTGACCAGGTCAAACCTGACATGTGGGTCCAGTGGGACCCACATGTCAGTCTCTGTTAGACAAACTGTGGATTAATCTAATTAATAGACTAATTAAGGGAGTGGGCCCCGGGTGTCAGTGACTCATCAACTTAATTAATTAACTCTTATTTATAAAACATTTTTATTTAATCAAATAAGCGGTGGGGCCCGCGTGTCAATGACACTGGGCTGCCCAGTCAGCAGTTGACTGGGTCAACCCAGTCAACTGGGACCCGCGGGGCCCACTGTCAGTGTCTCAGGGGTGGCCCCAGGTGGTGCCACGTCGGCGCCGTCGCCGGAGTAGCTCCGGCGACCAAATTTGTGGCGGCCGATCGCTGGACTTGGCCGGAAACGCTCTACAGGGGGTCTTTCGACGCAGGGTTGGGCTGGTTTGAACGAGCATCAAATGCCGCGTCTAGTGGTGGTGGTGGTTTCGTCGGAACTGGCCGGAATCGACGCCGACGTCGAGCAAAAGCGGCGCCGGAGTTCGGGCTTCGACGGATCCAGTGCTAGGGGGTACGGGAGAGCGCGTGCGCGGGCGCGTTCTGCTCCTGGGGGCAGCAGGAGCACGATGCCGTGCTCAGACGAGCACGACAGTGGCCATGGCCACGGCGGCGAAGCGAACTGCGGCGGCCAGAGCTCGGGCTCGACGACGAGCTACTACGGCGCGAACCAGAGAACCTAGAGGACAGAGGAGAGAGGCATGCTCAACTAGCGGCACACCGAAGGCCCTTGAAAGCTTAGGAGGTGCAGTCGTTGCCGGGGACGAGGAAGATCGCCGGAGCCCGAAGCAGAAGGGGGTGCGGCGATTCCGGCGTCGTGGTGGTTCCCGGCTCGAACTGCTAGCACCGGTCGATGTGGAGGAAGACGGCGATCCTCTACGGCTTCATGGCGAGGCGTGGCGTCAACGGTGGCCACGGGAACGGCGACGAGCGGCTACGGTGGCGCACGGCTGCGGATCTGGAGGAGCGGAGAGGCGAGGAACGAGCGAGGGAGAGAGGTGAGGAGTGAGCGAGGAGGTCCAGGGGGGAGGCATGGGCCTCGTCCTTATCCCCCTCGTCGGCTGCGGGCGTCGGTGGCGTCGGTGTGTCGACGCCTCGCCGACGCGCGGGCGATCGCCCACGGGCACGGCGACACGCAGGAGAGAGAGGAGGGAATGGGCCAGGTGGGCCATTTTCGGGGCACTGTGCACTTAGGCCCAGTGCACAATGCCTCTTTTCTTTTTATCTTTCTGTTTCTATTTTTCTTTTTTTTCTTTTCTGTTTTATTTTTCCTGTGGCACCAAGCACTGTTTGCAAAATGTGCAACTTGTTCCAAAAATCATTAGGCAATATCCCTTACTGCCTCAAAAAGTTTGGGAGAAATATGAATTCATTTGAATTTTATTTAAATAGAATTGGCTTGAAATAGCTGATTTGGGTACTATTTTTGGAGGTTAGGGTCATCTTAGAAATTCAGTTAGTGTTGATTATATATTTTTAAAGTTGCTGCTGGATTATTTGAAATATTGTGAACATTTTTCCAATAGTGTTTGAGCAAATTTATTTTGCACTTTTGAATTTAAGTTGATTTTCAGAGAAGTATTTGAATTGTTGAGATTAACCACTATGACTAGGCACTGCAAATGAGATGACTTGGCATGATTAGCAGGTAACCACAGTGGCTATTACACAGGGGTGTTACAGCCGACGGAGCTGCGATTTACACACCCGAAAGTAAGTACTACTACCTTGTTCCGCGCATCTCCCATTGATTCTAGCTAGTTTCATCAATACCATTTAGCATGCTTGCTTATCAGTTTGATTGACCTCTATTTCTCATAAAGTGGTTGTGGCAGGAAGCCGGGAATGATTTATGTGGATACTACGTTTGCGAGTTCATCTACAACGCGACGGCCTTTAATAAGCGGGGGTACTCTAAAAAACAATATGATGTGCATAAGCAAAAATATTCACAATTTTATTTTATTACCATCATTTGTGTTGAGTTTCATTCATACACATGTATTGACCCTCTTCTTCAATTTAGATCTGGCAGCTGCGGGATGAACTCCTACCACAAGATCGCATACGAGCAATTTAGGAGGAATTGGCGGGATTCTTTCTTGACCACGTCATCAATCCAGCCGGAGAATACCATGTGGAAATTGACTTTAGATGTTAGGGATTGTAAGAAATCTTATATTGTATATATTTAGCTAGTAGCATTGGATAGATATACGAAAACTTGTTGTTCGACCAATCTCTCGGAGAAGGAGAGGTCGGTCACTTCTCTCTGTATATGTTCATGACGATCTTGTGTACTTATTGGTTCCTTCATTTGCTTACTAGCTAGCGTGTCGAGTTCTCTCTATACGTATAGTACCTAGCGTCGACCAAGCACGGAGATAAGAGAGGCACTTCTCTCTATTAGCTAGCTAACACAATATATGAAACCCCAAAATTAACCCTCCACCCCCCCCCCCCCCTTCAAAAACAAAAAACAAAAACCCCAGCTCCTGAGCTGCTGACGCGTGGATGCTTTTTGGTCCCTGTTGGTGTTACCAACCGGGACTAAAGGCCCTCCTGCCCGGGCTCCCCGCGGCGGCCACGTGGAGCACCTTCTGTCCCGGTTCGTAAGCGAACCGGCACTAAAAGTTTTGGGCTTTAGTCCCGACCCTTTAGTCCCGGTTCCAGAACCGGGACGAATGGGCCTCTGGAACCGGGACAAATGGGCCTTTTTCTACTAGTGCCGGGATCGGCCATAGTAGTAGCGCGGGGTATAAACCCCACGCTACTACTAAGTTGATAGTAGTAGCATGGGTTATAAGGCCTACGCTACTACTAAGTAGACCACCCGGACATGCTATAGTTGTAGCGCCGGTGAAACATGCCACGCTACTACTATTTTGTCGCTGCCTACGCTGTAACTACAACCGTGTAATTATAAAATACAAATGCGTCCCGTCGCCTCGGTCTCTCCCTCCCCCACATCTTCTGCTTATCCGTCCGCTACGTCCTCATCCTCCTCCACCACTGGATCCGGCCACCGCCAAGATTTCCCCTCACCCAGCTCAGAGCGGCGATGTACGCTACTTCTCCAGCCGCCGGCGAAGTGCGGACGCCGGCCGCTGGCCGATGCGGGGGTCGTGTCGTTCCTTGTGCAGCAGCTCATGGTGACCTGCACGTCCGCCACCGGCGAGGACGCGGCCGACGCGCTACTCAGCATCTCCCTCCCCGCAGCTCATGTCATCCCCCGTCCCGGTCGTCTCCCATCCGGCCAGCAACAGTGAGCCCCCTCTCCTTCCCATCTCACTCTTCTTCATGCTCCGTGACAGAAAAATTAACAAGGGAGCCCCGTGTTTTTTTGTAGTAGATCTCGTCCTACCTAGCTTGGATCCGTGGACGGCGAGTGGATCAGGTAACTTGGATGCCGGTGACTCCGGCTCATCTCCAACCCAATGCACCGTGTACTAGTTAATGCAAGTGATCAATTGATGTTTGGAGCATATACATCTCAAAAGCATAAAATGGAATTGGTGGATATTTTTAAAATAAATCCTAATTAATTAGTAGTAGCGCGGGGCAGCATCCGGCGCTGCTGCTATTAGCAGTAGCGCGTGTGCAACCCACACTACTACTATCACAACTAGCTGTAGCGCGGGGTAAAAAACGCGCTACTGCTAAAATTTAGCTGTAGCGTCGTAACAGTAGCGCGGCTACCTACTCTAATGCTATGCAAAAAACCTACGCTACTGGTAGTGTTTTCCTAGTAGTGACTATTTTTAGCACATATTAATCCATCTAGGCATATATAGGTTTGGAACACCATAAATCCATACCTACATTTAGGAACGGAAAGAGCCTTCGTTTTGAAATATATGACGTTTTGGTAGGCTAAGAATGGAGGTAATAGGTATCACTCGAGGCGGTGCAAGAAACAACTACAACAATTAATAAGTATAAACAAATTAGGGTGAGGCTCTACATCCAACAATTAATGACACCTGAAAGTTGGTTCACCAGCATGCCCAGGAACATGACTACAACAACCTCATTATTCTACCAGTTTTTTCCATGGTGTTATGAACGCACACTCGCTGTAACTGTTTCATATTTATTTCACGCAGGATAATGCTGTGGAATATATGACATGATAATTTTTCTGAAAAATATATCCTATCATGCCCTATAGTCTATAGTTGTTCAATAGAGAACAATCTATCTGCTCCTGATTTAGGTGAAAAACTACCATGCATATATAGAACTGTAGCCATTAAGAATTGAAGAGAAGCAAACAAATCATAATCAATCCACCTCCATTTTCCATGATGTAAGCGTTAGTTTAGAAATATATGGAATGTGTGTTCAACTTAAAGCATCGAGAGTCGCAAGTTTTCATATTTCCTAAAAACGATGAAGAGGCCCGCTCACCATGTAGGATAGTTGTATGTGCGTCTCATGGTCGTACCTTTGTACGGCAAGGACGGCCGCGGCCGCCGCTCGCCAAGCAACACGGACGGCCCTGGGCGTGAGAGAAGGGAGGGACGGGCCATGGGCGTGGAGAGCCGACATCAAGCAATCCGCCAGAGGACGACATAGCTAAGTGTTGCTCCGTGGAAGTCGCCCCGCGCACTGGCTGTTCTCCGCCTTCCCCGCGTGGCAGCGTGCAGCCGCCTTGTAGAACGGAAAAATGGCGAGGTGGATGGGGATGGAAGCGCAGTCGGGGAGTTGCGTCGATGACGGTCGGTGGAGGACCGCAACGGCGAACGTTGGGGGCAGCGTGGTAGGGATGGACTGGTGGAGGCGAACAGTCGGCTTCCCTTTTCTTCGTCCTTCTCTGGCTCTCTCATTATCTCTTTCCGAATGGATAAGGAAGGAGTAAAGATCAGCAGTGAGTACTGGGCCCAGTTGAAGATATTTACGTCGTCTTAAACGGAACAACGCCGTGCCCGTGACCTGAGTTCATTCCGATAATGTCCGGTTTTTGTTTGGGTATTTGTTAGTAGATACTGTTTCGGTTTATGATTCAGGTGGGCTAATGTTTTCGGTTTATTCCAGTATTGGTCTGTTTCACTGGTTTTACTGTTTCGGGTCTAGGGAGGAGGAGTTCCAGTTTTTTTGGTTTTTTTTAATATATTTCTTATGGATTTCTGTTCACGTGAATGTGTAGTGTTTTTTTTCTTTTTTTAGTTGTTTTGGTTTATTCGAGTATATTGTTTTGATTTAAAATTCGGTTACTGTTTCAGTTTTATGATCCGTGTGGGTTAATGTTTTCAGTTTATTCATGTGTTGTTCCGTTTCGCTGGTTTTATTGCTCTGGGTTATTCGGAGTTGTTGTTTAGGTTTATTTGGGCTATTGTTTCGGTTAGTAGTCCTGAGTTCGTTCGAAAAATGTCCAGTTATTGTTCGGATATTTGTTAGTGTATTTTTAATTGTTGTTGCGTTGTCAAAATGAGCAGTAATCGGTCTAGAATTTATTTTTCCCATGGATTACTGCTCGTGTAAATATACAATTCCGGCTTACTGTTTTTGTGCTCTGTTAACACTATTATCGGAAAGAATTAGGAGACGATTGAGGCGGCTGTGTATTGGTATGCCGGTGTTGTATATCGGTACATCGGTGTCAAGAAATGATGTATAGAAAATTCTAAATCCTAAGAGCATCTCCAACAGCCGCCCAACGCACGGCGCGCTAAAATAGCGTTTGTAGGGCGCCGATCGCCTGTTTTTGCACGGCGCGGAGCGCTGGCTCTAGCGGCCGCTGTAAACTTTAGCGCGCGAAGTAGCTCCAGCAGGCGCTGCAAAAATACTGCGCGCGCTCTCTCACAAACAACATATGCACTCCAAACACAACCAAGAAGATCAAACACAAAAAAAAAATCAACAATAAATAGTTCAATTTCGTTATTACAACTCAAACAAATAGTTTATCTTTCAATACAACAAATAGTTCAACAATACAACATCAAACGAACAAATCATGATGCTCTTTGTCGGCCATTCCATGCCCATCACTCCTCGATGAGATCCTTATGAAGATCATTATGCGTTTTGGCACGTCGAATGGCATGATAGGAGGCAACAAAACGGGCCACCTTGTCAGCCCTCCGTCGCACTCGCACGGGATGTCCCAAGAGCTCATAGTGAGAGTAGTCTACATCTTGGCCACGCTCATTCTGTATGATCATGTTGTACATGATCACACAAGCGTGCATGATGTACTAAAGCATTTTTTGATCCCAAAATCTAGCCGGTCCTCTCACAATAGCAAATTGGGCTTGCAAAATCCCAAAAGCTCTCTCCATATCTTTTCTAGCCGCCACCTGAGCATTGTGGAAATCAAGATTTTTCTTACCTTCCGGTTTTTTCAACGGCTTCACAAATATTTGCCATTTTGGGTAGATGCCATCCGCAAGATAGTAGCCATAGTTGTATGTACGGCCATTTGCTATAAATTGCACCGGTGGCAGGTCACCATTTGCAATCTTATTCATTAGTGGTGACCAATTAACAACTTTGATGTCATTCAAAGATCCAGGCATTCCAAAAAAAGCATGTCAAATCCAAGTCTCTTGATCGGCCACCGTTTCAAGGATTATAGTGGAACCCTTTTTTTGGCCATGGAATTGGCCATGCCATGCCTTAGGACAATTCTTCCAACTCCAATGCATGCTATCTATTGAGCCAAGCATACCTGGGAAGCTGCGAGCTTTGTTCATCTCCAATAGCCTTGCGGCGTCTTCGGCATTGGGAGATCTCAAATACTCCTGGCCAAACACTTGCACAATTCCGGCTGCGAAGCGCTTGACACACATGATGGCTTGACTCTCACCCATGGCCAAGTGATCATCAACTAGATCAGCGGGGATACCGTATGCCAACATACGCAAAGCGGCTGTCACCTTCTGAAAGGTGCTATGCCCGAGCTCTCCGGCGGCATTCCTCCTTTGCAGAAAAAACCGGTCATGGCTCGCTAGTTTCTCTCAATGCGCCTGAATAACTTGGTGCTCATCCTAAACCGGTGCTGGAAGTACGACTCGGAGTACACGGGAGGATCCGCAAAATAATGCCTGATCAATCTGTTGTGGGCATCGATCCTATCCCTCCAATTTTTCTGCCGACCCATAACCGAACCACCGTGCTTCGGTTTTTTATTGATGTGCATAGCTAGGATCATTGCAAGATCCTCCTCCTCTTCAATATCAAATTCTTCTTCGGAAGAATCATATGACGAACTCATCTACAATGTTCAATTTAAACTAGGCTATAAAAACTACAAACAACATGCACCAAATTCATGTAAAAAATGTGAAGTTGAAGCAATACATATCTTGCAAGCGTTTTGTCGAACACCTTGCGGGCGCCGAGCGGCACTGGGCGGCCGGGCGCTGTTCGTCGGAGGAATGCCGCGCACGAGGGAGACGGAGGAAGCAGCGGCGGCGCGGGGATAGGCCGGGGAAGCGCCGGAACGGTCGCCGGAAGAAATGGGGTGGCGCGGGCGGCGGCGGCACCAGCGGCTGGATGGGGGTAGGTGGAAGTTGCGAGCGGGCGCTCGAGTGTCCAGCGCGCGGGAGCGAGCGCAGCAAATAAACGGTGCGCGATGGCGTTTCGGCTCGCGCGCTGAACTAGTTATGCCGCGCGCGCGGTTTTTGCGCCTTCGCTGGAGCGCCCGGAGCGGTAGCTCGCACGCAAAAAACACTAATTTTTCAGCGCGGCGCTTATATAGCGCGTCTGTTGGAGATGCTCTAACTCTCTATATAAGGCCGTAAGGGTGGAAAAAGGGAGAGAAATGATGTGTAAAATATATCCTATTTATTTATTTAAATTTGCATATTTTTTTCCTTGGGGGATTTTTTTTAGTGAAAGGAAACACTGTTTATGGGGTAGTGTCCATGAGTGGATACTGTTCACACGTGGTTTACTGGTCATTGACAAATACTGTTCTTGTGATGTTACTGTTCATATGTATTTACTGTCCACTGACTACGCCGTGAAATACGGACAGTAGGCGCTGAAAAAAATTCAAAAAAACAGAAAAATCAAAAGCTTCCCCCTTTAGTATTAGTACTTATATATAAAGTGGATCACAAACCTGTTTCTCTAATTTGTAAGGGTGAAAATTCAAAAAATTAATATAGGGATGCTACTTCCTCCCTTCATTATAGTCCATGGAAAAGGGCCGGTTGCTCTCGTTCCGTATCGAGTGTGGACCTGCGAATCAAGAGCCTATACGGAAATTTCAAAAAAAAAAAAAAAAAAGAGCCTATACGGTGGACATGGGCCTGGGTGGGGATGGCAGTCTCTTGTTGCAATTCATTGGCTCACGACGAGATTGGTTTCATGAGACGGTGACGGCAAGGACGGTTGATTGGCTCCGCCATTATTGTACCTGTCGATCGGCAGCAGTTTCCTTGAATGCTCGACGCAGTAGTACGTGCTGCCACCACGCGCAGGGTGTATGTGCCTCCCTACCATGGCGGGTACGTGTCAGCATGCATTGATGACATCTGGAAGACGGAACGTGTGCAGGGTTCGTGGTTCATGGATGAAAGGTATGGTTTCCTCGTTCGGCGTCTTAGTCGTGGTGGGGTGCACTAGTAGAAAAATGCTCATTTGTCTCGGTTCATAAGGCTCATTTGTTCCGGTTCGGGAACCGGGGCTAAAGGGTCGGGACTAAAGCCCAACACCTTTAGTCCCGGTTCTTATACGAACCAGGACAGATGGGGCTCCACGTGGCCGCTGCGGCGAGCCCAGAGAGGAGGGCCTTTAGTCCCGGTTGGTAACACCAACCGGGACCAAAGATCATCCACGTGTCAGCAGCTCAGGAGCTGGGGTTTTTGTTTTTTTTAAGGGGGGGGGGGGGTGGGGGTTTTGGGGGTTTTGTAGGGTTAATTTAGGGGTTTCATATATTGTGTTAGCTAGCTAATAGCTAGAGAGAAGTGTCCTCTCTTATCTCCGTGCTTGGTCGACGCTACGTACTATACGTATAGAGAGGACTCGACACGCTAGCTAGTAAGCAAATGAAGGAAACCATTAGGTACACAAGATCGTCATGAACATATACAGAGAGAAGTGATCGACCTCCTCCTTCTCCGAGAGATTGGTCGAACAAGTTTTCGTATATCTATCCGACGCTACTAGCTACATATATACAATATAAGATCTCTTACAATCCCTAACATTTGATGTCAAGTTCCACATGGTATTCTCCTGCTGGATTGATGACGTGGTCAAGAAAGAATCCCGCCAATTCCTCTTGAATTGCTTTTATGCGATCTTGTGGTAGGAGTTCATCCCGCATCGGCCAAATCTAATTTGAAGAAGGGGGTCAATACATATACATGAATGAAACTCAACACAAATGATGGTAATAAAATAAAATTGTGAATATTATTGCTTACGCACTTCATATTGTTTTTCAGAGTAGCCCCGCTTAGAGGTCGTCGCAATGTAGATGTACTCGCAAACGTAGTATCCACAAAAATTATTCCCGCCTTCCTGCCACAACCACTTTACGAGAAATAAAGGTCAATCAAACTGATAATCAAGCATTATAAATGGTATTGATGAAACTAGCTAGAACCAATGGGAGATGCGCGGAACTAGCTAGTAGTACTTACTTTCGGGTGTGTAAATCGCAGCTCCCCCGGCAGTCCCGGAGCTTCTGTGGTGAACACTTTCCAAACCCTGTGAGACAAAGAAAATAATTACTTGATATCGGTTGGTGCCACGAACGGGGACAGGCCACATTTGGTCCCGGTCGTGCCACCAACCGAGACCAAAGGTCTGTTTTGGCCAGGCGAAAGGGCGGGAAGCACCAACCCTTTGGTCCCGGTTGGTGGCACGAACCGGGACCAAAGGGTGGCATTGGTCCCGGTTGGTGCCACGAACCGGTACCAATGCACCCCTTTAGTCCCGGTTTGGTGTCACCAACCGGGACCAAAGGCCTTGTGCTGCCCGCGGCCAAAAGTTTAGTCCACCCTAGTGTTGAGAGGGGCGCGGAGTGGTTTATAAACCCCATTGCCGCTGCCCTCTCGAGCTCCTCTCAAATGCAGGCTTACGTGCCTAAACTGACTTTGCTGTGCCTGTGGGCCTACTGGGCCTTCTGCGGGCCTGAATCCTGGCCCGTGGTTGGGTTTCTAGTCGTATTCAGGCCGTGGTGGCCCAGTAGGCGGCATTTTTTTTCTATTTTTTTCCAGTTTTTCTGTTTTGTTTTTTGCTTTATTTATTTTCTTTTATTTTTTTAATTCTTTTTGCTTTTAGGTAATAAATATTATAAACTTTCTGTTAGTGCCATTAGTTTTCCAATTCGAATAGTTTAAATTTGAATTCTTTGAAATTTGTGTGAATCACTAGTTTGTGATTAACTTTACTATAAAAATAGATTTTTGAGTGATTCTTTTTACTGCTATTTAATATTACTGTGTTTTATCATTATATTCAAAAACAGTTTTTGTTATTTTAGTTTCTAACAAAAAAAATCTTTTTGCTTTTTGTTATTTTTGAGTGATTCACACAAAAAAAAATTCTATTTTTTTCAAGTTTTTCTGTTTTGTTTTTTTATTTATTTGTTTTCTTTTGTTTTTTGCTTTATTTTTTAATTCTTTTTGCTTTTAGGTAATAAATATTTGAAGTCCAGACTTTTTGTGTGCTCAAAATGAACCATTCAAAGCAACATCATCAATTTTGAACCCTTTCTGAGTTCATCTGTTATTTTTCATGCATTTACTGATTTTTTTGAGCTAAATGACCCTGAAATTGAAAAGCACTTCAAATGAACTCTAAAGAGGTTGAAAATTGGCATCATATCATCATTTCACCCACATAGCATGTGCTAAAAAGTTGAGAGGGTTACGGCAAAAACTGGATGCACTTCGTGTACAAAATGGACAATCTCTTTCGAAGTATCAGGGTTTCGGACGAAAACTCATCTGTTACAAAGGGATTTTATTTTTTTGAACTTATTTGAACTCCAGACTTTTTGTGTGCTCAAAACGAACCATTCAAAGCAACATCATCAATTTTCAACCCTTTCTGAGTTCATCTGTTATTTTTCATGCATTTACTGATTTTTTTGAGCTAAATGACCCTGAAATTGAAAAGCACTTCAAATGAACTCTGAAGAGGTTGAAAATTGGCATGATATCATCATTTCATCCACATAGCATGTGCTAAAAAGTTGAGATGGTTACGGCAAAAACTGGATGCACTTCATGTACAAAATGGACAATCTCTTTCGAAGTATCAGGGTTTCGGACGAAAACTCATCTGTTACAAAGGGATTTCATTTTTTTGAACTTATTTGAACTCCAGACTTTTTGTGTGCTCAAAAAGAACCATTCAAAGCCACATCAATAATTTCAACCCTTTCTGACTTCATCGTTATTTTTCATGCATTTACTGATTTTTTTTAGCTAAATGACCCTGAATTGAAAAGCACTTCAAATGAACTCTGAAGAGGTTGAAAATTGCATGATATCAATTTCACCCACAAGCAGTGCCAAAAAGTTGAGAGGGTTACGGCAAAAACTGGATGCACTTCCTGTACAAAATGGACAATCTCTTTCGAAGTATCAGGGTTCGGACGAAAACTCATCTGTTACAAAGGGATTTCATTTTTGAACTTATTTGAACTCCAACTTTTGTGTGCTCAAAATGAACATTCAAAGCACACATCAATTTTCAACCTTCTGACTTATCTGTTATTTTTCATGCATTTACTGATTTTTTTGAGCTAAATGACCCTGAAATTGAAAAGCACTTCAAATGAACTCTGAAGAGGTTGAAAATTGGCATGATATCATAATTTCACCCACATAGCATGTGCTAAAAAGTTGAGAGGGTTACGGCAAAAACTGGATGCACTTCGTGTACAAAATGGACAATCTCTTTCGAAGTATAGGGTTTGGACGAAAACTCATCTGTTACAAAGGGATTCATTTTTTTGAACTTATTTGAACTCCAGACTTTTGTTGTGCTCAAAATGAACCATTCAAAGCCACATATCAATTTTCAACCCTTTCTGACTTCGTCGTATTTTCATGCATTTACTGATTTTTTTGAGCTAAATGACCCTGAAATTGAAAAGCACTTCAAAGAACTCTGAAGAGGTTGAAAATTGGCATGATATCCTATTTCACCCACATAGCATGTGCTAAAAAGTTGAGAGGGTTACGGCAAAAACTGGATGCACTTCGTGTACAAAATGGACAATCTCTTTCGAAGTATCAGGGTTTCGGACGAAAACTCATCTGTTACAAAGGGATTTCATTTTTTTGAACTTATTTGAACTCCAGACTTTTTGTGTGCTCAAAATGAACCATTCAAAGCCACATTATCAATTTTCAACCCTTTCTGACTTCGTCTGTTATTTTTCATGCATTTACTGATTTTTTTGAGCTAAATGACCCTGAAATTGAAAAGCACTTCAAATGAACTCTTAAGAGGTTGAAAATTGGCATGATATCATCATTTCACCCACATAGCATGTGCTAAAAAGTTGAGAGGGTTACGGCAAAAACTGGATGCACTTCGTGTACAAAATGGACAGTCTCTTTCGAAGTATCAGGGTTTCGGACGAAAACTCATCTGTTACAAAGGGATTTCATTTTTTTGAACTTATTTGAACTCCAGACTTTTTGTGTTCTCAAAATGAACCATTCAAAGCCACATCATCAATTTTCAACCCTTTCTGACTTCATCTTTCTTCACTTTTTCTTCGCTTGTGTCCTTTGCTTATTGCGTCGTAACCATGGATATTCTTCATCGCTTGACAGGGTGCTTGGGCCAGCCTTGACTTTGGAGGGAGAAATTTCATGAAACTTTTCATAATCTTCAGACATGTCTGTCTTACCCTCCACTCCCACGATGTCTCTTTTCCCTGAAAGAACTATGTGGCGCTTTGGCTCATCGTATGATGTATTCGCTTCCTTATCTTTTCTTTTTCTCGGTTTGGTAGACATGTCCTTCACATAGAAAACCTGCGCCACATCATTGGCTAGGACGAATGGTTCGTCTGTGTACCCAAGATTGTTCAGATCCACTGTTGTCATTCTGTAATGTGGCTCTACCTGTATCCCGCCTCCTGACAGATTGACCCATTTGCACTTAAACAAAGGGACCTTAAAATCATGTCCGTAGTCAAGTTCCCATATGTCCACTATATAACCATAATATGTGTCCTTTCCCCTCTTGGTTGCTGCATCAAAGCGGACACCGCTGTTTTGGTTGTTGCTCTTTTGATCTTGGGCGATCGTGTAAAATGTATTCCCATTTATCTCGTATCCTTTGTAAGTCAATACAGTCGAAGATGGTCCCCTGGACAACGAGTACAGCTCATCAGAAACAGTGTTGTCACCTCCGAGACATGTTTCCAACCAACTGTCGAAAGTCCTGATGTGTTCACATGTAATCCAGTCGTCACACTGCTCCGGGTGTTTGGAGCGCAGAATGTTCTTGTGTTCATCGACATACGGGGTCACCAAGGTAGAGTTCTGTAGAACTGTGTAGTATGCTTGAGACCAAGAATGCCCGTCCCTGCATATTATTGAGTCCCCTCCTAGCGTGCCTTTTCCAGTCAGCCTCCCCTCATACCGCGATTGAGGGAGACCAATCTTCTTAAGGTCAGGAATGAAGTCAACACAAAACCCAATGACATCTTCTGTTTGATGGCCCATGGAGATGCTTCCTTCTAGCCTAGCACGGTTACGGACATATTTCTTTAGGACTCCCATGAACCTCTCAAAGGGGAACATATTGTGTAGAAATACGGGGCCCAGAACGACAATCTCGTCGACTAGATGAACTAGGACGTGCGTCATGATATTAAAGAAGGATGGTGGGAACACCAGCTCAAAACTGACAAGACATTGCGCCACATCACTCCTTAGCCTTGGTATGATTTCTGGATCGATCACCTTCTGAAAGATTGCATTGAGGAATGAACATAGCTTCACAATGGCTAATCGAACGTTTTCCGGTAGAAGCCCCCTCAATGCAACCGGAAGCAGTTGCGTCATAATCACATGGCAGTCATGAGACTTTAGGTTCTGGAACTTTTTCTCTGGCATATTTATTATTCCCTTTATATTCGACGAGAAGCCATACGGGACCTTCATACTGAGCAGGCATTCAAAGAAGATTTTCTTCTCTTCTTTGGTAAGAGCGTAGCTGGCAGGACCTTCATACTGCTTTGGAGGCATGCCGTCTTTTTCGTGCACACGTTGCTGGTCCTCCCGTGCCTCCGGTGTATCTTTTGTCTTCCCATACACACCCAAGAAGCCTAGCAGGTTCACGCAAAGATTCTTCGTCACGTGCATCACGTCGATTGAAGAGCGGACCTCTAGGTCTTTCCAGTAGGGTAGGTCCCAAAATATAGATTTCTTCTTCCACATGGGTGCGCGTCCCTCAGCGTCATTCGGAACAGATAGTCCGCCGGGACCCTTTCCAAAGATTACATGTAAATCATTGACCATAGCAAGTATGTGATCACCGGTACGGATGGCGGGCTTCTTCCGGTGATCTGCCTTGCTTTTAAAATGCTTGCCTTTCTTTCGACATTGATGGTTGGTCGGAAGAAATCGACGATGCCCCAGGTACACATTCTTCCTGCATTTGTCCAGGTATAGACTTTCGGTGTCATCTAAACAGTGCGTGCATGCGTGGTATCCCTTGTTTGTCTGTCCTGAAAGGTTACTGAGAGCAGGCCAATCATTGATGGTTACAAACAGCAACGCATGCAGGTCAAATTCCTGCTGTTTGTGCTCATCCCACACACGTACACCGTTTCCATTCCACAGCTGTAAAAGTTCTTCAACTAATGGCCTTAGGTACACATCAATGTCGTTGCCGGGTTGCTTAGGGCCTTGCATGAGAACTGGCATCATAATGAACTTTCGCTTCATGCACAGCCAAGGAGGAAGGTTATAGATACATAGAGTCACGGGCCAGGTGTTGTGATTGCTGCTCTGCTCCCCAAAAGGATTAATGACATCCGCGCTTAAACCAAACCATACGTTCCTTGCATCACCTGCAAAGTCATCCCAATACTTTCTCTCGATTTTTCTCCACTGCGACCCGTCAGCGGGTGCTCTCAACTTCCCGTATTTCTTACGGTCCTCTCTGTGCCATCGCATCAACTTGGCATGCTCTTTGTTTCTGAACAGACGTTTCAACCGTGATATTATAGGAGCATACCACATCACCTTGGCAGGAACCCTCTTCCTGGGGCGCTCGCCGTCAACATCACCAGGGTCATCTCGTCTGATCTTATACCGCAATGCACCGCATACCGGGTATGCGTTCAAATCCTCGTACGCACCGCGGTAGAGGATGCAGTCATTAGGGCATGCATGTATCTTCTGCACCTCCAATCCTAGAGGGCATACAACCTTCTTTGCTGCGTACGTACTGTCGGGCAATTCATTATTTTTTGGAAGCTTCTTCTTCAATATTTTCAGTAGCTTCTCAAATCCTTTGTCAGGTACACTATTCTCTGCCTTCCACTGCAGCAACTCCAGTGTGGTACCGAGCTTTGTGTTGCCATCTTCGCAATTGGGGTACAACCCTTTTTTGTGATCCTCTAATATGCGATCGAACTTCAGCTTCTCCTTTTCACTTTCGCATTATCTCTTTGCATCAACAATGACCCGGCGAAGATCATCATCGGGCACATCGTCTGGTTCCTCTTGATCTTCAGCTTCCCCCATTGCAGCATCACCGTATTCAGGGGGCACATAGCTGTCATCCTCCTCTTCTTTTTCGCTGTCTTCCATCATAACCCCTCTTTCTCCATGCTTGGTCCAAACATTATAGTGTGGCATGAAACCCTATAAAGCAGGTGGGTGTGAAGGGTTTTCGAGTCAGAGTAAGACTTCGTATTCCCACATATAGGGCATGGACAACACATAAAACCATTTTGCTTGTTTGCCTCAGCCACTTCGAGAAAATTATGCACGCCCTTAATGTACTCGGAGGTGCGTCTGTCACCGTACATCCATTGCCGGTTCATCTGCGTGCATTATATATAATTAAGTGTGTCAAAAACCATTACAGAACATCATGAATACAGAAGTGACCAAATTAATTAATAGAAGTTCATCATCACATTAAAATCAAAGTACATACATAGTTCTCATTGAACAACATATAGCTCTCCAGAGCATTTAATTAAACCATACATTGAAACTATGTAAAACATTTTAATGGAACAACAAATGCGATCATAATCGCAACTAAGGTAACAATTGATCCAACGGCATAATGATACCAAGCCTCGGTATGAATGGCATATTTTTTCATCTTTCTAATCTTCAAGCGCATTTTATCCATCTTGATCTTGTGATCATCGACGACATCCGCAACATGCAACTCCAATATCATCTTCTCCTCCACAATTTTTTTCAATTTTTCCTTCAAGTAATTGTTTTCTTCTTCAACTAAATTTAACCTCTCGACAATAGGGTCGGTTGGAATTTCCGGTTCACATACCTCCTAGATAAAAGAATCTATGTCACGTTGGTCGGCATAATTGTCATAAACACTAAATGAACCAAATAGTTATAAAAGATAATATATACCACATCCGAATCATAGACAGGACGAGGGTCGACGGAGGCGGATTCCAAAACCATCGCACTATATAATAACAAACAATAATAAAAATAAGAAAATTACACAAGTATCTATCTTAATCATACAAGTAAGAAATTTTTTTTTACAAAGAAGATAAGACCAAGAGGCTCACCACGGTGGTGCCGGCGACGAGATCGGCGCGGGCGATCGACGGGGGTGAGGACGGGACGGACCGCCAAATCTAGACAAATCTCGAGGAAAATGGAGTTTGGACAAGGAGCTTCGAGAGGAGAAAGCTTAAGTGTGGCTCGGGCATTTCATCGAACACCTCATGTGCATAGGAGGTGAGCTAAAGCACCACAAAGCTCTCCCACGGCCACCCCAAAAAACAGAGCACTTCACTGCTCTGCTCGCGGGCGAGATATATATAAGCATCTCATTGGTCCTGGTTCGTGGCTGGAACCGGGACCAAAGGCCAGACGAACCGGGACCAATGCCCCACGAGGCCCGGCCGGCCCCCTGGCCTCACGAACCGGGACCGATGCCCCCTTTGGTCCCGGTTCGTGAGTGAACCGGGATTAATGGGCTGGCCCTGCCTGGACCAAAGCCCTGTTTTCTACTAGTGTACATATGTTCTCCATTAGAAAAATTGTCCGTGCGTTGTAAGAAAATAATATCCCTACATCCTTCTACTAATGTAACACAACTTGCAAGGCACGAGAATCAGGTTGTGCGGATATGATAGAGATAAAAGCAGATAAAGCAGAACACACACGGAAAAACGCACGTCTGGACGCAGCGGCATATGCACGCGAGAGGAACTTCGTGATTCGCACCAAGGTAACATGCTGCTTAGAGTATAGGCAGGCGCTGGACTTCATGCTGCAACTTATATGCGTAGGCAGGGGAGCGACCTCACTGAAGAACGCTTGAGTAGGTGGAACGGAGGAGGCTGTGTGCGTATGCGTTGGACACCGAGAAGAGGTTGGAGGAGAAACAATGGATTGTTGCAGTACGTGAGCGTGGATGTGGCAGCTTGCATATGTGCATGTGCTGTCTGTGAATCGGTGGACAAGTTTGTCAACAGATGTGTGGCCCACATCGAACTCTTGGAGGAGTTTATCAACGAAGTGTGGTCCATAATCATTAGTGAAGGTCCTTCCTGTACGTACATACACAAAAATTACAACAGAATGTGGTCTGCATCGACGGAATCTGAAAGATGGTGGATCATGTGCTGGGTTAGTGGTTCGTGGATGTCAGGTATGGTTTCCTCCTCCGACGTCTTAGTCATGTGAGGGTGCCAGATCTAGAGTTCGATGGCATGTCCGGGGTGTTGCCCTGGTCTGATTCGTTCAACGGTAATGGTTTCGCCTTTGGCGAGCCACTTTGGAGGTCGGCAAAGCTGCATATCAGCGATGGAACCGTGTCGAGCTCGGATGATCCATCATTTTTTTTTCTTTGGTGACTTCTGTGGTGGTGCCAGAGGCAGGTGACGGACGTTGGTGTCAAGTTCAGAGGATTCTCCGGTCTTGTTTGTAATTTTACTTGGCTGGTGTTCATTTGTACAAAGGTTAGCGTTCAACTGTCTATTCAATTTTGTCGGGTCAGTATGTATGTGCCTTGTACTATGATCCTTATGATATATAAACCAGAAACGTATTAATACTAAAAAAAAGGGTCATTCCATATCCAGTAGACCTGGGGCCATAGGCGCATCGGGCACCCTGCAGCAATTGTCGAGCATAGTGCCAGCTAACTTCGCCGTCTGTTGATAGTACGCAAACGAAGCGAGTAGTGTTTTTACTGGTAAAGTACTCCCTCCGTTTCGAATTACTTGTCGCAGAAATGAATGTATCTAGAACTAAAAATATGCCTACATACCCTCAACTCTGTTTCTAGCATCCTCTTGAGCATGACCAAGGTGATCAATGTCTTCTTCCTGATGCCCTGAACTCTACTTCTAGACCCCACAAGTCATGAAAAGGTGATGAGCATTTTCTTGTGAAGAGTTGCAGAAGCAACATGATGCATTATGTGCCAGGCTTCGCTTGGCAAGTCAGTGTGAATTCTCCCTCTTACGACCAAAAATGTCAAAAGTTTTACACTTGAGGGGTGCCCAAACCTGTCAAATAGCATTAGCACTGTTGCAATTGATTGCCATGCAAAAAATGAGCTTTGTAAACATATTTGGCCTGGTAAAACCCATTTGATTCCCATAGCCAGGTCCAGCTATCATTTGAGTTAGGCGTGAAATGAATTTTGGCAAGAGACTACAATAAAACCAGGACTTGCAAGAAGATGCAGATGTTCATCTGTTTTTGAGCTATGTTTTTCATCGATTGGTTCAAACTAATAGGCTGGGAGCTTTTGTTAATGCAACAGTGAAGTTAATTAACTTAATTATGAATTTGTGTTAATGATCAACTGGAATGTTCATACGGATGCACAACGCAGCAGAATTGCAGTCCATACTGTGTTTTTGCGGTTCAGTTTTTACGGATTTTTGGGATTTAATTACTGGGGCTGGTTTTGGGAGGTTTAGGTTTCAGGGTTTGACTAGAGATGCACTTAGGCTTCACTTCTTCAACTCGTAAGGGAGGAGGAGTAACCTCATCCATGTTTTCCTTAATATCAAACAGGATCAGGTTGAAAAGTTACAAACAAGGAAATCAACTCTTTCTGGTAGATATTAAAGCAACAAACCACTTGGTATTTCATACAATTCTCAAATTCTAGGAACAAGACTAAGGTACCACTTGCAGAGCACATACGCACATACAAGTTTATTGATAGAGATAACAATACACTTCAGTGAAAAACTAAAGATTGGATGATTAAAACAAGAAGGTAGATCACCACACGATCTGGTTTATTAGCTAGGCCGCCTGTATGAACGATCATTCCAGGGCTGGCTTATTAAAAGGTCGTATTCTATTGAAAAGTAATAGTTCGACAGCTGAACGGAGAAGGATAAGTTGCCTTTAGGCTTTAGCCAAAGGCTGGTCTAGCCGACGGTTGCCTGGGCGAGAGAAAACAACCTGCATATAGCATATACATATGTCAAGACAATCAGGCATCATCACAATCAGTACATGGAGTAGTAGCTCCATTCCACAAAAAAAGTGCAGGTTCAGACATAATTTTGGTCAAAGTTTCAAAGTAAGGACAATGGCTGAGCTTAGTGCATGTCAGGGGGGGTGGGGTGGGGGGCTAAGTACCTGGTAATCTCCAAGTGCTCGTGCCTTCATACAAGCCGCAGAGAATATGAGGTAGTACTCCCATATACGGATGAACTTCTCATCAAAGCCCAGGGCCAAAATTTTACTGCAAGATAAAGAAGCGGTAAGAAATAAATACCAACTGAGCAACCAACTGTAACAACATATGTATATGTGTATATAATCGTCACAACAAATTTACTTGCTCAATGAACCTATGATGTATGTGCTAGTCTTGCTGTCGTCAATTTTTTCCTAATGAACTGGAAAACACCATTCTTCTATAGTGAATGACAAGTGGTACTTACTCTCTGTTGGCAATGTAGTTGTCCATCCAGCACATCAGAGTTGTGTAGTAATGGGGCCCAATATTCTCGACATGCTCTATGCTACACCCAGTGCACAACAAGATCAGGGAGGGTTTAATCCATGTAGATCCATCCATGACCATGAAGTAACCAATCAAGCATCGATCAATTGATGTAAAACGTACCTGAACCTCGAAGATGTGGTCATGGTAGACATTACACGGGACAAAGAAGGAAGGCAACCACCAGGAAATATGTACTCTTTTATGAAGTCTGGCTTTCTTCTGTATTGCTCATACCGTTCGTCTGGAACTGAGATGAACTAAACGCACAAGATATATTGCAGATAATGGTTAGTTCATGATCATGTAAGCCTAAGGTCTTGCTTGGATAGGAAGGAGTATGTTACATTGGGTTTTTCTACCAATCCACAAGAATAAGGCTTAATCCTCATTCTTGTGCACCAAAATAAGGCATGTACTAATTGGTTGTTGTTCGTAATGATAGTGGAATCCGGCCGTAAGGTTGTTTGGAAATACACTTAGTTGTTAACAGTGATATTTGTCATGAACTAACCTGCAGGGCCATTATGCCATCTTCAGCCAAGTAAGACTCACAGCAGGCAAAAAATTCGCCCAAGTATTCATGGCCAACATGTTCAATCATACAGCTGATTCACAGAAGAGGAATACGTAAGTATAACAATGCACACAGGTATTGTCGAAGTCACAGCGCCCAGCCGTAATTTAGTAACACTTACATGCTTATGATTGCGTCATACTTGAACGGTGGTATTTTACGGTAGTCGCACAGCAGAAAAGTTATGTGGTCCTAAAAATTAATAACGGAGACAATAGAATTGTTAGCTAGGATTTCATGGTGACGAAGTAAGCTGGGGACAAAACAATACTAATTCTCTGTGCATGTCTATATTATCTGTGATGTATATATTTAAAGTACATAATGGGCTAGGCAGAAAAAGATATTAGATGTGCTAGAAAATCTCAAAAAAATCGAAACATATGACCGTTGATTACGTAGACCAGCATAATTACGCAAGTTTTAACGGCTTAGAAGTAAAGTTACTAGATCAATCGCCGCCAGTCAAAGCTGTTTAAGGCCCAACATGACGCGCCGCCTAGGAAGCCCATGAAAAAGTGTGTTTACCGTAGCAATAAAAAAACTTCTGAAATAGTGAAGTGTTTGGATCCTTACTACTGCAAGCCTTTTGATCCTGAGAATTGTTTTGGGCTGTTGGCTCCTGTGTTCCTGGCTCTCTAATAAGTAGGTGGTTTTGCAAACTGCTTTATGCTGCTTTGTTTAGTTTTTGCCTTTATCACTGTACTATGTGGTGTTAAGCTTCATGCACTAGCCAACACAACCAAAAGTCCGGACTGATGGAAAGGGCTAGGCAATCCACATATACACGTCAACATGTGGTTTGGGTGGTTTCTCTAATGGAATTTGATGAGGGGGCTCGTTGTTTCAAGAAAAAAAGAAAAAACATAGGCAGCAACAAAACAAAATCTAGTTATTGGCAAAATCAGGCCATGCTATCAAATGACATATTCATTCTCACATCTTCATATCATCAATTACAAGAAAAGCTGGAGGTCCAGAGGATAAAAAGGCTAAAATACTCGCACCGCACTTTCTCAATGAACACATAATGGTGGAATGGTAGTTAGTGATAAACTATTAAACTGGACAGAATTGCGTAAAGGGGGGAGTAACATAGAACTAACCTCTAAGCCAGCTTCTCTTGCTTTTCCCTCAGCATACTTAAGCTGCTCCTCCGACAAAGTGACTCCGGTGTATTTGCAGCCAGTTTGCTTAACCACTTGTATTGCTAAACTTCCCCAGCCGAACCCGATATCAAGAACATGATGCCCCCTCTCGACTTTAGCCTTTGGTTAAATGTGCATTTTGCAAAGTTGAAGTACCATCAGATCTTGTTCACAACGTTGTCTAACTAGTAATCAATCAAATGATACAATCTCTGGAGACATGGTAGTATTACCTTCTCAATTAGAAGGTTAAGTTTACGTTCCTGGGCTGCTTCTAAGCTTTCATTCTCCTTCTACCAATTAGTTTTAGTCCATGAATTAATAAACTACTCCACCATTTACAAGCTGTAGAACAAAAACACAAGATATACAAACCTTGAAGATTGCACAAGAGTAAGTCATCGATTTGTCCATAAAAAGTGAGAAAAATTCGTTACTCTGCACACATACATGAGAAGAAAGATAGAACTATTAGTATTATTTGGTATGCATAGACGTATGGAAAGTAATGAATGACGAAAAAACATTCTTTATAAGGTTTGGAACACAAAAAGCTGAATCTCAATTAGATGCAATAAAATCTAGTATTAATAATTGACCTAAGAGGCTAGTTATATTAACCCTGATGGAAGGTGATAACAAAAGAAGAGACATGAGTACTAACAAGATCATAGTGCTGAGAGATGTTTCGACGACTTTGTGTCATAGTGTTCTTCCTTGAGGCTTGGCCCAAAAAGTATTTAGCATGTGCAAACCGAGCTATTACATGCAAGGGTGTCCACCGACCCCTGCAAACCAAATAATCTTATATGATTAGTCACAAACACATAGATTCATATATACTACTTCATTTTTCTCAAACAATTCATAGTTATTTAGTGGTCAATTGAAGGTTTCAGAACCTATTTCCGGCAATCCTGGAGCTCCTACGCGCATCTCTGTTAGCAATGAGAATCTGCAAAAGAAATGGATTATGGATTTGATCTGAAATGAAGAAGAAATAGCTCTACCAATAAAATCACTATGATATAATTTTACCAAGAGAAAATTCAGAAGGCCTTCTCTCTTGTCAAGAAAGGAGAAACAACCATTAATATAGGCTTCTGCCAAGCCAAGGTTTCCTTCTGTTGCAACCTGAAAGCCATGAGAGGGCCAGGATAAACACATGTAATTCAGATGAGATAGTTAGATAAAGCAATTGCAGTGGAGTATATCAGAAATTAAGAATCATGCATGGACACACCACCAATCAGAAAAAATAAAAAATGCATGTGTAGGCAGAAAAGGAGAATAGAAAATAACCTTCCAATAGAACAAGGGGTCATGAACTCGCATGACAGATTTTACACGGCATTTGTCACAAGCTTTACCAAAGCTGAACACACTTCCTCCCTCTTCGACAAATCTGCACGAAAACTATCAAGGTGAAGAACAATCCTAATTAGATGTTGCGTAGTATATCAACTCATACAAGGACTCACGTCAAGTTACCGATGGATACGTATTGGTTGAAAAATCTTGCAACTAGAAGGCGTGCCCCAGCCTCGGTCCATGATGGAATCATCGGCTTTGGGTTTAGCACAAGCTCACACTTCTTTCCAAGCAAACCTTGAACTGCTGCTTTCCCAGCCTGCATCGATTCAATATGTCCAATACAAATAGACCTCACATGTCTATTTCATGAAATAGTCATTTTAAATTATGTGATTGAAACTTATTTGTGTTTAGCTTTGTCAGACCGTTGCTAATTTTAGCACATAACAGTATGGTTCACTATGCTAGACAGGTCCAAAAGAGAATGGAGAGGTTGTGAATGCAAATACCTTCAATCCGTCTTCATGGAAGCCGTGACCTGTTATCCAAGGCAGAAGAGACATTTGAGACCTAGTGTTCTTTAGATCATTTCACACCTAACTTTAATGTAGTAAGTGTCTATCGAACAAATTATCTACAAACTGAAATTCATGAAACAGGTTACTTTGATATGCCCCGCAGAACCATATTCCTCTCTTTCCCTGGATCTGATCAAGCTGAAGATAAGCCTTCGCCGCAGCCACAGACAGAACAGGAAGGCTTGTAGACCATTTAAGCAGTACATGATCCGGAACACAAGGGGGGTTGAGTGTCACCAGTAAAGGCCTGACAGATTCAATTTTCTACAAGTACAATAAAAAAGAAAAATATACCACAATTAATATTTAAGTAGTCCATTCATTCTGCTGGAGGGGTTAGGCTGAAGCTTCCATTTTTCTTTTATTATTTTAGCCTGCTCTACAGTGTGTTCTAACGTGATTAAAATGTGGCTGTATTGCTACGCAGAAATGGCTTTATCCTTCGGTTCTTTCTTTTTGCTGGGGATGCCTAGTCCTGAGGACATGTAAGGCTGATGTACAAAATGGTTTCAGCATCATAATAAAGCCAGGGCATATACCACAATTCTTTGGTTCTTTCGTCAAGAATTATATCATCAATACAGTTAATTCATTATACCAAACCCTGTATATGAAACCTATGTTTTTAAGGCGACGCCTTACCGCCTTAGGGAGGGGGGGCGCTTTGGCGCCTAGGCGACGCCTAGGCGGGCGCTTTGGACGCCTAGGCGCCCAAAGGGGTCGATTTTCCAAAACAGAGGGGGAGCGCTTCGACGCCTAGGCGTCGCCTTAGGGACGCTTTAAAAACATAGATGAAACCAAAGAATTTACCTGAATATGGTTTAGCCAGTAAGTAACAGAAAATCCCCTGCTAGTTGTCCCCAGGAAATTCCAGGCGCTCCATGCCGACGAATTTCGGGGCATCAAATTTTGATCGCGGTGGAGGTATGTATCCCTGCAGCATAAATGTGTCAGACAATTAGTATATCAGCTCAATTATGCGTTCATTGAGCAATTGTAAGTAGGCTTTACCTTTGGACATACTGACAAGCACCTAAAACTTTCAATTCGTCATGTGTAGCTTCAGCTCCTAGTACTTTGAGAGCATTAGGTGCATGAATGCCAAGGATGACACTGTCGTATGTTTCCTCTGAACCATCATTCTCCAAGACTCTGTAGCCAGCTGCCAGTGCCAAGATATTATTTCAGTTAGTGCCAAGATAATAGGATGACAGACACATTGTTTGTACTCACAGGCAATCAACAAAGAGTTTGGCATTAGCAATAACACATGTATGTACCTCCACCAAAACTTGAAACTGATTTGACCCGACAGCTGGTTTTAATTCGACATCCCATGCTTTCCAAAGCTCCTTTTACCTGTGTGTGTGCAATAGTTGCACTGTTAATTCCCTGCATTTGGCTGCAGCTAAAGCCTAGAGAGTGTAATAAACAGAGATCATGTGCGACCCTGTTGTCGCCTGTATGTGTTCCAATAAGTACCTTGTCTACAAAGGACTGCGAACGAGCCTTGACAGTGGGCAACTGGGGGTAACGAAACAGCTGAGAGTGCAGCGACTTAATCAGTTTTCAAATGCACAAAGACGAATTAAGCATGCAAATGCAATGGGAATGGAACATGTATACAAAGTAGTTGGGCACCTGAAGGTCATGGTTGCGGAAAAATGATAGCACGAAGAAAGCAGACAAGCTCAAAACACCTTCTGATGAAGATGACCACAGGCCTGCACAGACTGGAATCTGCACCAAATATATTTTTTGTGTCACCAACTCAAACTGCAAATAACCAGCCTTAATTACCGCCCCCTGCACTGCACCAATGTTGGTGGGAAAACGTACTAGCCATTAAGTAGTCAACCCAGATTTTAGTTAGAATTTGAATATTTCATCTGAACTTTCAATAATTAATTGAAAATTGTAGTTTCTCTTTCATAGTTTTAGACTGTTCAAAGAACATGAAAATCAAAATTTGAATACAGAAATCCTAATCTGGTATTTTTCCAAAATGAAGGGTTGATCGATACACTAAAAAGGGTGTAAGCAAGTAGATTAGAAGCAGTACAAGATAAGCCTCTTGGAATAGTAGGGAATATCCTTGCGACTGAATGAATTGCCCCAATGTCTCAGTACAGTCCAGATCAGGGTTATGCTCTTGGTCCTCCAGGTACCTTCATTCCAAAGATCGTACCAACGAGTTCATTGTTATCATATATAAACACAAGGAATATCTAAATGTCCAGCTACGAATGGAAGTAGTAAAAATGCACACAAGAACTGAGGGACTGGACTGCTTACGTCAAAGCATCGTTCTTGAACTTGAATATGTCACGGACCATGCGCCAAAAACTGATTTTCAGTATGTTGGCTTTTTGTGCCAAGAGGCTCGAGATACCGTTGCCATTGCCCCACTCACACCCTCCTCCACCACCGTCTGATTGTGTACTCACTGATAAAGACATGTCCGATCTCTCCATCTCCACCCCAAGCCCTACTAACCATTCCACCATGTGGGAATATGTTACCTACATTGATGCATATATGCCACAACAAAAATGTTAGTGCGACACCAAAAAAAACTTATAATATAGGTTTACAAAGATCTTCCATGTTCAGCCCAGTGGTTACGAAGTCCTATATCAATTTAATCAGAGTAAAGATAAGTATCAAAATATATTGCAACCATGCACATTAATCAGATATAAACCAACACGTAAAGCTACCACTGCATTTCCAACCATAAGCATTATAGTACAATTTTAGAAGCATAACAATACATGACTTGTTCCATTAAAACAGAATACATGACTCGGGCAGTCAATGAGGCTCCTTTCAAAGGATACAGCAGTCTCCAAACTGACATAAACCCGTTAAAAATGATCGAATAGTTCAAGATTAATGGTGATCTATGGTTGAGTAATTGTTTGAACACAAGTTGTCTTTCCGAACAAAATTTCATGGCACCCTAATACTTAAGTTAGTGTTGTATCAATTTGCTACAAACCCTGCACAAGCAATCAACCACCTCAAAACACAAACACAAATCGACAACCTAATAACTCTAATCCACTCCTTGCGTCTTGTCCTAAAAATAATTAACCCTAATCTTTTCTACTTACTTCCATATCTAGATCTGGTACAGGGTGTTTTTT
Source organism: Thinopyrum elongatum (assembly GCA_011799875.1). Classification (NCBI taxonomy): domain Eukaryota; kingdom Viridiplantae; phylum Streptophyta; class Magnoliopsida; order Poales; family Poaceae; genus Thinopyrum; species Thinopyrum elongatum. The sequence goes on from CM022298.1 coordinate 679,348,118, forward strand.
TTTTAAGGGGAATACACTGCCGATGAGAATGCAAAGATTTTCCAGAATGGCTGTGAAAATGTGATGGTATTTGTAGTAGAAAGTAGAAACACTGGATGAGCTTTGTGCGTAGAAGCACCCTGCCGAGCACCTTCCGTGCGATGAGCAGAGCAGGTGGGCACGACCAGCACTGGAAGAAAGCGTGGGGGTGGGGGGCAGCTATGGGTTCAGATCAAGCCTGTATCGCCTGCCCTTGGGTACCTACCCGATAATGACGGCGAGCTCACGGCCGAGGTTCGCTCCTGTCGGGCCGGGGGCCTGCTTGAAACGACGGCGGCAGGGCTCTGCGGTGGGCGAAGGCAGAGGGCTGCAAGCGGGAAGCCTCGGCGGCGGCGCCGAAGCCCCATCGGAGGAAGCCGAGGGTGACATGGGGCGCCTCGTCGGTGTGGTCGAAATCATTGTCCGACGGCGAAGTGGGCTGCCGCGGCGGAGGACGCAACAGAGGTCAGAGGGCGTAGTGAGTGAGTGAGTGGAAAATGCCTTTGGTGCCGGACAAAACACATTACCACAGACGTAAAAAAAAGGTATTTATCAATTGAAAATGTTAATCCTACTAAAAGTTCTACTGCTCTCTCTTTCTTTTTTGAGAGAATATCAGCGTGTCCATTAGATGGTAAACAAGATACAGGAAGCACACACGCCAACACTCACGCGAAACATCGAGCACTGCCGAGAGAACGGAACAATAGCAGAGACAACTCTGGAAAAAAAAATACAAGAAAAGCCCCTCCAGGGCCCTGCAAACGCCAGCTCCACCGCTCGCCGCGACCGCCCACCGACTCCCCGCCAACGCAGAGAGCAGCGAATCTCTGGCAAGCCCAAGCATCGACGAAGCTCCTCGCAGACCAGCTGCTTTATGGCGTTCACCTGAGGCCCGCCGAATCCAGCAGAGCACATTGGAGATAGGGATCACCGGTGGAGCCACGCTCCACAACTTCGCCGAGCATGACGCCGCCGTCTCCCGTCGCGGCTGACGCAGAGAAAAAGGCGACGCCGCCATACCTCGAACCACAAGCCCGCAGTCGAGCCAGCGCATTCCAGACCACGCCGGCAGAGCACGACTCCTGCAAAAGCTCCACAGCGTCACTGGAGCACGCGGCACTGTGACGACGAAGCCCAAGCACAAAATCCACGTCGAGGCCACCACCGCCGCTGCGTCGGCCTCGATAGGGCATCCTGCAATCTGAACCGCCGACGACACCCACGAACCAAGTCGCCGGAACCCGATCCAGAGCAAAAGAAATCGGCGCCACCGCCTGCACCGAAACAGCGGCCCGCCAACAACCTAGCCTCGCCGCCTAGCAAGGACGACAGGAAACTACAGCCAGAATCCCAGCAGCGCCGACACAAGGAGCAGCGCCGAGAGGAGGAAGAAACTCCAGCAGAAAAAGCAAAGACGTCGCCGCCGCCTCCTCCGAAACGCCGGCGCCACACACACCTAGCTCATACCTCTGTACACGCCGGGATCGATGATCCGGGGTTCCCTCACCCTCCCGCCGCCGGAGCGGGCGCCGGAGAGGGGAGGAACCCGCGGCCTCGCCGGCGAGCGCGGGCTGCAAACGGGTCGCCTCCCTTTTCGCCCTCGGATACTGTAGCGGGGGAAAGGGGAACGAAGACTCTTCGGTGACGCTCAGTTCTACTGCTCTCTCGACATTGTATACAGGTTGCGTCAATTAATTTGGACATGAGGGACTAGTTTATTTCGCTCCCCCGCCGCCGCGGTCATTTCTTCACAATTTTTTTTTTGGCCAAGGTCAAAATACAAAATCAGTATTCAGAGGTTAGGCACGAATCTTCTTCTTCTTTCTTTTTTTTTTGCGGGTGTCGAATCTTCTGTTTGAAGGGGCTTCCTGCAAAGACAAAGAGAGAGCCTCCCGCCGCTGGGAGTCCAAAGAGACCAAGACGGTGGAAACATTTTTCCACCAATAGGTAAGATTGTGTGTCATTTTACTCAAGACGGTGAAAACATGATTCTAGCACTGGCGGAGCTACAGCCAGGCCAAAGGGGCCGTGGCCCGCTCAGCTCATGGCTAAAACTGCGAAGAGTAGAGAATAAACTCAAAATCACTAATTGAGAGGAGTACTTTTTCCAAAGATCACTCCCACCTTCTCTGATTGTAACAAGTGGCGTGCTGCATGTGCGTCACTTGTCGCAACCTGTGAGTTTTTTCTTTCTTCGTGGATTCGTTTATTCAAAACATTTTATCTCTAAAACCGTGCATCCAAATCTTGAACCGTTTTCACCGTTGGATTCCTCGTGTCGAGATTTTCAAAACTAGATCACATGTTGATAGGTTTTGACGAACTTTTTTTCATGAAAAAACCGACAAAAAAACCAAACCGGGAGCACGGTTTTTTTCCTCTCTGAAAGAGGCACGGCTGTGCCTCCCACGAAAGCACAACCGTGCCTCTCGTGAAAAAAAAAACAGAAAACACGTTTTTTTCGTTTTCGAGAGGCATGGCCGTGTGTCTCTCGCGAAAGCAAAACCGTGTCTCTCGCGTAAGCAAAACCGTGCCTCTCGCGGAAGAAGAAAAAAACATAAACACGTTTTTTTCGTTTCCGAGAAGCACAACCATGTCTCTCGCGAAAGCAAAACCGTGCCTCTCGCGGAAGAAAAAAAATAGAAAATATGTTTTTTTCGTTTCCAAAAGGCACGGCCGTGCCTCTCGTGAAAGCAAAACTGTGCTTCTCGCGAAAGCAAAAAAATATTTTTTCGCGCAAAAGAAAATTAATAAAATTGGTCCAAAAGCTAAGAAAGACCAATGAAAAACCGAAAAGTAAAAAAGAACTGAAAAAACCGCTCAAAAAGCCGAAAACACGTGCAAGAAAATAAAAAAATAAAATCCGACGAGAGTGCCCAGAGGACGACACGTGCCGGCGGCTGAGAGCACGCCAAATAACGCGCTCTCAGCCCACCCTGCAAGTGATTGTTGCGAGGCTCCCGAAGAAGCGCTCGTTAACTAATTGCTCCCGAATAAACTAGCTCTTTTGAGAGAGAAAAAAGTATGTTTACTTCCGCATGGCCTATCTTAGCCTACCCAACTAGTTTTGTGTAGCTCCCCCACTCGATACTAGTATTATTATTTTTTATGATTGATACTAATCTCTCTGTCTCAAAACTAGTACAAAGTTGAGACACTTATTTTAAGACGGAGGAAGTACTATTTACTAGTGATACAAAGAAAAAAATCTAACCTCCAAGTAAAACACGTGGACCCACACACTCACTTACACTGTCACACATTAAAAAACACCGTCACGCATATTTAGAACCTAGATCATGGCCGGCAACATATTTCTCTCTCGAGCTAGTATGTAATGGAATCATTTTTCTGGACCATGCACGCATATAACTCTGAACGGCGAGCTAGTAGAATAGATGCAACCATGCATGACTGATGCACCACCGACCTGGTTGAAGCTCATGAAGCCGAGGTCGAGCTTCACGCAGCCGCCGGCGCCGTCGTTGACGGCCACCGTCCTGGCATGCCCCCCGAGGCTCTCCTCCTGCTCGTACAGGGTCACACGCACGTCGCCTCCGCTCGTCGCGAGCAGCTCGTGCGCCGCCGCCAGCCCGCTCACCCCGCCGCCGACCACCGCCACTCTCATCTTGCTCTCTGCTTTGTTCACTCTCGCCGACTGGCCCTCCCCCTGTTCTACCTAAGTTGGAGTGTGTGTCACAACTTATATAATGGCCCTTTGGCTATTCTTCAGGCGGGGAATATTTTTTTTAGTTCAGTCATTTCTTTTCCTTTTTATGCTTTTTGTTTAGCCCGTTGTTGTTTCAATGTGCATACGTGTGTTGTGTATGTGTGTGTGCGCCTTCATTTTTTTCTTGCGTGCGTGTCTATGAGAGAATATCAGGTGATACAGGAGGTTGAATGATCCCCTGTTGCTCCTGCAAGTTTTCAGAAAAGCCCTCAACAAATCAAATATTTACTCGCAAGTCCAGGAGCTCGTCTTTTTTTTGAACAATAACAAAATTTTATTAATTACAAATAACAGTTACATCGTCTATAAGGAGAGATATAATCTCATCCAAGGCTCCTCAAACCAATCCCTTGTCGCTCAAAATATCACTAACCTACCAAGTTCATGAGCAACCTTATTCGCTTCCCTATTACAATGTTCAAAACTAGTAAAAGGAAAATCACAAGCCAAAAAATAGCAGTCATCGAAAACTGTCGCCGCCGCTCCCGCAAACCGCCCTCCATTCTTCATTGTATCAATGACTTTCATATTATCCGAATTAATAACAAGGTGATTGCAAACCGCTTTTTGTGCAAGAGATAGGCCAAATCTTAGAGCCAACGCTTCAGCTGTCAGAACGTCAGAACACCAACCAATCTTCCAATTTCTAGCAACGATGAGTTTTCCTTTGTCATCTTTGAGTAGAGCGCCCGCTGTTCCCCTCAGCAGATCATGATCGAAAGAAGCGTCTACATTTAACTTAACAAAACCCATAGGAGGTCTGCTTCACCCCCTTTTTTATTGATAGCATTAGGGGGCTGACCATTGACATAATTTGTTGTTATAGCACGAACCCCATAGACGTCTGGATTGCATCTTGAGACTTTCCTTCATGAACCAGTTTACGTCTATCCCACCATAAGTACCAAGTGGTTATGGCAATCAATTCATGAACATTCAGGATACCCAAACTAGGTAAATCTTGATCTGGCATAATGAGTAAGAATTCAAGGAACACCTGACCTCCCATATCACCTGATATTCTCGTGTGTCTATGTGTGTGTGTGTGTGTGTGTGCCTTTGTTCTTTTTTTTTTGCTTTGTGTGTGCATGTGTATGTTAGTGTGTGTTTGTGTGCACGCGCGCGCTCCCGCGCGTGTGCGTGCCGGGTGTGTGACGTGTAGTATGTGCACACATATGTGTGATGTATGTATGTGGTCATGCTTGTGTGCGCTTACCAGTGTTTGTGTTCCTCACGATACCAACACTTAATGCAATTCATCTTCGACGTGCTCGTGTCGTGTGTGCGAGTGTGTATCGCATCAACATGAGATAAGACAATTAATCTTTAAAGTATACATGCAAGTACAACAAATATATGTGCAAATCGTACTACTGTCTAAAAATTGCATTGTTAAATGCTTGTTGTTGCATATTGTCAAAATGTGCAATTTATGTGGTTTTTGTCATCATTTGTTTGAGTCTTTATATATTTTTCTTTCTTCTTGTAGAGTAACCAGAAGATACTTCGCGCGCAGTTCCGGAGATTGGTTGCAATATATTTTTGATGAGACTTTACGGTTTGAAACATGAATATATGAATGAATAATATGAGAGCTGGAACAAAAAATGTATGTAATTTGTTTTAATTGTTGAAAATGGTCCTTTTCACATGCATGTTTGTATTTATTTTTTAGAGTGCATGTTTGCATGTCGATGTGGCATGTATGCTTACTGAGAGAAATAAATTAGCGAGGATTGAGATGACATGCGTGCATGTTGAAAGAAATAGGTCAATGAGGATCATCTACTTTCTGTAGTAGAGAAGTTAGGGTCATCTACTTAGTTACTACTGCCCTTAATACATTTTTCTAACCTAAAAATATTTTTTTCTTTAGAAAAATATGTTTTTGACTAGGTAATTTCCCGTGTGTTGCAACCGGGTATAAATATTGTAGTATGTTCGCCCGTGATTTACAGATTCTATAAATAAATAAAGTCTTTGCCATAACCTATCCGTGGTTTAACTCTCTAAATAAGTTTTAGGATTTTATTTGATAAATTCTTATATTTGGTAAAAACTTATTGGCTTACCAAAAAACTTAATTTTACATGGTAAGTTAATAAAAGGCGAGGCAATTAAGATGTTTTTTTTTTACAGAAACACCGTGCATTCCATTAACTAGTGGCGACTAAATCGTCAGCCACATCACACAATACATCAGGCGGTAAGTCAGTGAGCCACAAGCAATCACCTCCCAATTCCAACCTAGAACCATGACAAGCCAACAGATGGGCAGGTTTGTTACATTCTCGGCGATCAAACAGAACTTTAAAATCGATGAAACCCATTTGGAGAAGGAACTTAGACTCCCTAAAAAGACTCCCGAGCTGGCTGCAATCAGATGTGCTGGAATCTATGGCTTGCTTCAGTGGAAGACAATCAGTTTGTGAAGATCACACGACCCATGTCAAAATTCTCATCCAAAGAAATGGATTTCATGAGGGCCGCAGCTTCAGCGTGCGTAGCATTTGAAAGGTTTTTGAGAGTGCCAGCCGCAGCAAAGATGGTGTTCCCCTCCATATCCGTGGCAATACACCCCCAACCTCCCGATGCAGAATGGGATAAAAACGAAGCATCAATCAAAAATTAATAGACACCCAGTCCATCGGAGGCGGCTTCCATCTGATTGGAACAATGGTCGAAGCCCTTGTTGCAGGTCCATGAAACTCGATCCGCTCCACTCCACCGTTTTTGTCCGAATTTGATTAGCAAAACTCCGATGCTGAACTCCTTTTCTCACCATGCTTGATATGATACGGTTCCTCTCGGTCCATGCAATTAAGATGGTTTTCAAAGAAAAAGTAATGGAAAAACCAGACACGGAAGGTAAGTACATAAGATTGGACGAAGGACGAGGTAAAGGACAGAATCTTAAGTTCTTTTAAGTAGGAGGAAGGAAGGGAAGAGATTTTCTTTTTTGTTATTTCAGTCGCCCACATATAATATCCTCTCGTACCATATCTCAACAAGGAAATTGTCTTGTTCATTACAAAAGCAGATACAAGCAAATGAATGAATCGATTTTGCATGCATAGATCGATGAGCCCGGGCCCCGGGTGGGTACGTACGTGTTCACGAGGACTGTCGGTCGATCTGTCTGCACGCGGTTGACGCTCTTGATCAAGCATGGCTGCTACCAGTGCACTGACAGGATCATGCATGCATGCAGGCGACTGCACAGTACGTACTGACGACCGCTTTCACCACGCAACCGTCGTGCATCCATTTCAACTTTGTTTTTTTGCCATTTATGGTACGTCGTCATGCATGACGTGATGTGATCCTCTGAGCCTGCCGGCGGCGACGGGGCCTGCTCCCGCTTTCACCTCGGTTAGGTGGCCGCTGGCGGGCACGAGATCCCGCGGCGGCGGTCAGAAGGCTTTGCGGCGTTGGGTTGGTGGCTGGTGGACGGTCGTTTCAATTGCGGTGGTTTGGCATGCGTGGCGATGCAGCATTCTCGGTTTCACGTGGTTTTCGGTTCGCCGGTGCAGATGCAGATCGATGGGGTTCAAGCTGCGTTTTGTAGATTGTCATGTCACTGGCTCTCCATCCTGAAAACAATTATATTGTGGGGTATTTCAGCCGCACACCATCCTAGTACAAACGATTGCGGCCTTGCGGGGTATTTGGAACACGTTAAATCTTGAAAATGGTTGTGGGGTATTTGGAACGCACTTCATCCTGAAAACGATTTGGCACGGGCACACCGTTTTTTCCTCCCACTTTTGTTATCATCCAGGCCCCGCCGCACCCCATCACCGTAGTGTCATCTTGTGAGTTGTGACCGCTTTCGACCGTCTGACGCCATGGACGCCACCTCAACTCTCGGGGTCCCGGTTTGTCGGTCTGTAGTCGGATCCCACAACTTCAATGGTTGTTGCACTTCCCGCGCCTTTGATCGTCTTCCAACATCGCCCAGGCCAGCACCTCGTCCACCTTGCCGGCGACGACGTGGAAAACCCTGTGTAGCTGCATGTAGGCACCGGCCTCTCCCCGCCAGTGCCGCAACGGCCCTCAACGAAGAGACCAAAGAAGACAATGTCTTGTCGCGCCCAATCCTCTTCTTCCTTCGTCCCGGTGATTGGCAAAACTCGGACGCCTTCCCAGTCCGACGCGGGAGGGGTGACAACCTTGTTTTCATTTGTTCGGATGAATGTGGCATGCCCATAGAAAAATGTTTGTGATTTTAATGAAGATTTTGTGATTTTGGGGGATCGATGGTCAATGACGAATCATGTCTTGAAAGTACCATTGCTCTTGTGAGGGGATGACAAGAGATTTCTCTTGATGCAAAGAGGGAACTAAATGACCGCCCTCCTAGGGGATGATGAACAGACGGAAGAACAGGGCGGTGAACACGCCGGCAACATGTGATTTTGGAAGCAATCAAAGTGTTTGCATAAAGAAAATGGAGAAAAATGGAGTCTGACAAAAAATTTGTAGTAGGATAAGCGACATCACTATATCGTCACCCAAGAATCTGTTTGCAGCCAATACCTGTAATGGCTTTCTTTTATTAGAGACATTAGTCCAAGCCTCTAAATATCTTGAAGACCCAAAAACCCAACTCTGCCCTTACGTGAAGTTTTTAGCCTCCAAAGCATTATCATGCACGTACCAAAGCATTTGCAATATACCGAAAAAGACTTTCACCCCGCTTTATATATAAAGCAAACCACCGAAACCACAAGGTCCAACAAAGGTCACACAGTAAACACACGCACATACACGCCGCACACGAAGCAGCACAACACAAGGTACAAGTAGGTTCTGCTGAGGGCACAGCTCAACAAGCCCAAAAGTAAAAAAACAAGTGGCGGCACAACGACTCTCCTAAAGTTGATCTAAGGGCTTGTTAGGTGGAGAGGCTAAAGGCTCGAGCGAAGTTCTTATTCTTCGATGGGAATCGATGCCGGTGATGAAGGCACTCAAGGGTGTCTTCCTTTTCTTTGGAGGCATTGTTGTAGAGCGTGCCTCCTCTTTACTGAATCATGCCCGTTTAACGAGGAGGAATGATGAAGGTTGTTGGTGTGGCCGAACAGACACTCTCGAGGATTGGTGAGATGGCTGTGCGCGGTTCTAAGCAAAAGCTTGCTTTTCAACAGGGGTCAATGTCGGCGACGACAACATGCATCCACAAACGTTGTTTTCCTCCTCCTTAAGACATTTTCGAAGATCTTGCTCACTATCCCTAGGCGGCCGTCATTTTGGTGGTTGAGGTCTAGCTAGGGCGACTCGGTGGGTTCTTTCTCTTCTTCTTACTTCTGTTCTTTGTGGTATTCGTTCTAGTTTCATTCATAGATTGACTATGAATTTTTAGTTGCCTTTCAATGTCCGCATGAAAATGACAGACCTTCGGTCGTTAAAAATACGACTACCCTCGTCTTATATTAATTGACGCTCAAACAGATGTATCTCTATCACAATAAATATATTTAGCACTGAAATACGTCTAGGATGTATCTATCACAGTGAATGTACCTAGTGCTAAAATACATCTAGATACATCCATTTGAGCGCCAATTATTATGAGGCACATCTAAATACGTCCGTTTAAGGGTTAATTAATATAAGAGGCATGCCCCGCAAAAAAAGTTAATATAAGAGGCATGGAGTATTACTCGAGCATGTGGGGGCTACACTGCGTTTTGCATGCGCACCAGACGACTACACGTACGTAGCGTCCACGTACTACTAGCTAGCTTAGCTGTGGTTGATGATGATAGAGACGAGACGTACGTGTTCGAAGTCGGCACGTAGTCGCCTATCGAGCCAAACCTTGTCGGCCGCCTGAGACGCTGCTCCGCAATGCAAATGGCGACAGTGCATTCGCCGCAGAAAGATGATACAGTGCGTGCCGACGAAAGCGGTCAGTGTCACCACGCACACATGCTTGAGCATGGACAGCAGGACAGGGCCGCATGGACGACGGCGGCAGGTCGGCGGTCGTCGCAATGTCGTGAACCGGTGCCGGGTCCATCTCCTCCTGCACGCAGTGTGCATGCAGCGGCTAGTCTCGTTCGTCTTTTCAGTCACGAGGCCTGCCAAAACTCTTGCGGTACAGTTTGCTGGATCGATCTCAGCTAGAATCACGCCGGCCCATAGGCACATGATGCACCAATCGCCGAGCATTGAAGCGAGCCCGTGTAGATAGATACTGCTATTGGCCTGCAGAACCAGACTCTATCGCTCTAGCTTTTAGTTCTCCTGCTTTTAGTTCTCCTGACGCTGACCTTGTCGTTATATACTACAGTATGTACAAAAAAAACGAATGGTGTTTTTACTCGTACAGTGTGCGATTTACTGCCCCTGCGAATTTCTCATTGGGTTGCATGAATGGTGCTGGAAAGAAATACAACAAATGTGTGACTGAAAAGATGGCGGGTGGTGAGGGGGTGATGGCGACTGAAGCAAGCGTGCCGGAACAATGTGTTGGTCCGGAGCAATCCTTATTAATCGAGGTAATTGTAAGAGGGGAATAGAGATGAAATTGTAGATGTATTGCGTGAGCCTCGTGGGCATGTATGTATATATATATATGAAAACTACTCAATCGGAGCTCGTTCTCACCCGCGTTGATAGTCTCGATCAGTACCCTCTGTAGGGTTTTTCTTGTATTTTCTTTGCTCACCGTTTCTACTCTCGTGTGAGCCTGTTGTATCGAATCCATGGTTGGGGCACATAGCCCTGAAGACCATGCGGATGCACCGGCCGGTCGAATTTTGAGCTGTAACTACGAGAACATTCGTTTTCTTACCCTTGCGATCCATTTTTGACGGCCCAAACAGTCTTTTTTAAGCTCGATATTCACCGCACACGTGCTCATGTGTGTGTGCGCATGTAAAACTTTCCAGATCGCTAAAGTTAGTAGTCCTGTCATTTCAATTTCTGGAGAACTTTTCAACACCTATGAAAACTACTCAATCGGAGTTCGTTCTCACCCGCGTTGATAGTCTCAATCAATACCCTCTGTAGTGTGTTTCTTGTATTTTCTTTGTTCACCGTTTCTACTCTCGTGTGAGCCTAACACCCTGTTGTATCGAATCCATGGTTGGGGCGCATGTAAAATCTTCCAGATCGCTAAAGTTAGAAGTCCTGTCATCTCAATTTTCGGATAGCTTTCCAACACCTATGAAAACTACTCAATCGGAGCTCGTTCTCACTCGCGTTGATAGTCTCAATCAGTACCCTCTGTAGGGTTTTTCTTATATTTTCTTTTGTTCACCGTTTCTACTTGATACGTCTCTAACGTATCTATAATTTATGAAGTATTCATGCTGTTATATTATCATTCTTAGATGTTTTACAATCATTTTATAGCAACTTTATATCATTTTTTGGGACTAACCTATTGACATAGTGCCCAGTGCCAGTTGCTATTTTTTGCTTGTTTTTTACATAGAAAATCAATACCAAAACGGAGTCCAAACGCAGCGAAACTTTTTGAAGATTTTTTCTGGACCAGAAAACACCCGGTGGGCCAAAGAAGTACCAGAGGGGAGCTCCGAGGGGAGCACAACCCACCAGGGCGTGCCTGGGGGCCCAGGCGCGCCCAGGTGGGTTGTGCCCACCTCGGTCGCCTCCCGCACCGTCTCTTCGCCCTATAAATTTTTAAATATTCCATAAACCCTGGGGGTAACCCTAGATCAGAAGTTCCGCCGCCGCAAGCCTCTGTAGCCACGAAAAACAAATTTAGACCCCGTTCCGGCACCCTGCCGGAGGGGAAAATCATCATCGGTGGCCATCTTCATCATCCCACCGGCCACCATGATGAGGAGGGAGTAGTCCACCCTCGGGGCTGAGGGTTTCTACTAGTAGCTATGTGTTTAATCTCTCTCTCTCTCTCTCTCTCCCTCTCGTGTTCTTGAGATGTTACGATCTTGATGTATCGCGGACTTTGTTAATATAGTTGGATCATATGGTGTTTTCCCCTCTCTATCTTGTTGTGAATTGAGTTTTTCCTTTGAGATTTCGTTCTTATCGGATTGAATACTTTTATGGATTTCAGAACACTTTATGTATGTCTTGCTATGAATACCCGTGGTGACAATGGGGTATCATATTGATTCATTTGATATGTGTTTTGGCACTCAACTCGCGGATTCCCGAGGTGACATTGGGGTAATCTATGCATCGGGCTTGATGCACGTTCTCGTCTTTATTTCTCCGGTAGAAATCTTAGGGTACTCTTTGAGATTCTTTGTGTTGGATTGAGTATTATGAATCTAAAATTGTTTGATGCACATCGCATAATCAACTCATGGATACTCGCGGTGACATTGGAGTATCTAGGTGACATTAGAGTTGGTTGATGTGTATCATATGGTGTTATTTTAGTACGAACTCTTGGTTAGATCGATCGGAAAGAATAGCTTGGTGTTATTTTAGTACGAACTCTAGGATAGTTTGATCGGAAAGAATAGCTTTGAGGTGGTTTCGTACCCTACAAATAATTTCTTCTTATGTTCTCCGCTAGATAGGAACTTTGGAGTAGTTCTTCATCGCACGTTGAGGGAAGGTTATATGATCCAATTATATTAGCATTATTGAGAGATTGCACTAGTGAAAGTACGGACCCTAGGCCTCATTCTTAAGCATTGCAATACCGTTTGTGCTCACTTTCGTTACTTGCTACCTTGCTGTTTTTTATTGTTCCTATTACAAAAATCAATATCTACTATCATTACTACACTTGTATCACCATCTCTTCGCCGAACTAGTGCACCTATACAATTTACCATTGTATTTGGTGTGTTGGGGACACAAGAGACTTTTTATTATTTGGTTGCACGGTTGTTTGAGAGAGACCATCTTCATCCTACACCTCCCACGGATTGATAAACCTTAGGTCATCCACTTGAGGGAAAATTGCTAGTATCCTACAAAACTCTGCGCTTAGAGGCCCAACACAAGTCTACAAGAACAAGTTGTGTAGTAGACATCAAGCTCTTTTCTGGCGCGGTTGTCGGGGAGGTGAGTGCATGAAGGTATATATTTAGATCTCGCAATTGAATCTTCTAGTTTCTTGTTTTCTCACTAGTTTGGTTTATAAAAAGAAACTACAAAAAAATGGAATTGATGTTGCATCATATTATTCATCTTTATAATGTCTTTCGTGAAAATGATGGAAAGGGAAATTGTGCTCAATTGATAGAAGAAGAATTCTATAAAGTGTTTGATAAAAAATCTTTGAATGATGAGCATGATTGCAATGTTGTTGGTATGAACTCTTTGAATATCCATGATGCTAGTGATATGCAAAGCCATAAGCTTAGGGATGCTATGTTTGATGAAGATGATATTTTTAGTCCCCAAAATTTTGATGAGAAATTTTATTATGATGAAAGCATGCCTCCTATTTATGATTATTATATTGATGAAAGTGGGTTTGGAAGAGTGTCAACTCTTGGTAGTAATGATCCCACTATTTTGGAGGGTGTTGAATCTTGTTCTAATAATTATGAAAGTGGATTTGGAGAGGTCATGACTTTATTTAGTGATGAATCCACTATTTTGGAAGAGGTTTCAATTGACTATGATAACAAAGTTGCTATCTATGATGATTATGGTGATGACATGTATCCTATATTGAATAATGATAACCATGAAACTTTTCATCATGATTTTAATTTCCAATCACATGATAGTTATTTTGTTGAGTTTGCTCTCACCACTATTCATGAGAATAAATTTGCTTATGTGGAGAGTAAGAATTTTTTTATGCATGTGGATCATGAAAATAATGCTTTATGTAATAGCTATATTGTTGAATTCATTCATGATGCTATTGAAAATTATTATGAGAGACGAACACATGCTTCTACATATTTCAATAATATCAAGTTTCCTCTCTTTATGTTGAAAGTTTTGAAGTTGCACTTGTTTTGCCTTCCTATGCTAGTTGATTCTTGTTCCCATAAGTTGTTTACTCACAAAATTCCTATGCATAGGAAGTGGGTTAGACTTAAATGTGTTAGTAATATGCTTCATGATGCTCTCTTAGTGTTTCAATTCTTGTCTTTTATGTGAGCATCATTGAAATCATCATGCCTAGCTAAATGGTATTAAAGAAAAACGCTTGTTGTGAGACAACCCAACACTTTTACCTACTGTTTTTGTGTGTTCATATGATTATGATACTGTAGTAATCATGTTTTATAGCTTTTGTTTCAATAAAGTACCAAGTAAAGCCTTTGGGATAGTGTGGATGATAGTTGACTTAATTCTGTGCAAAAACAGAAACTTTGCGCCCAGTAACAGAATTGTTTAAATTCACTGGAGCGTCTAAAACCTCTGAATGTTTTACAGTTGTTGAGTCTACAAATTGCCTACGTTGTCCTAAATTTTGAGAATTTTTGGAGTTACAGACGTATGACCTTAATTCAGATCTTTATGTATTATTCTGTTTTTGACAGATTCTGTTTTCAATGCATAGTTCGCTTGTTTTATGGTTTCCATGGCTTATATTGCTTAATATAAGTTGTAGAAATTGTAGGGTATAGTAGGCATTTTGTGAGAACAATTACGAATCTTATCTTGACAGTACCAAAGTGAATGATTTATCTTTATCATACTAACCCATCTCACGAAGTTCCGTTAAGTTTTGTGTGATTGAAGTTTTCAAGTTTTGGGTGAGATATCGATATGAGGAGAATAAGGAGTGACAAGACCCTAAGCTTGGGGATGACCAAGGAACCCCAAGGTAATATTCAAGGAATATCCAAGCAACTAAGCTTGGGGATGCCCCGGAAGGCATCCCCTCTTTCGATCGGAAAGAATAGCTTAGTGTTATTTTAGTACAAACTCTAGGATAGATTGATCGGAAAGAATAGTTTTGAGGTGGTTTCGTACCCTACAAACAATTTCTTCTTATGTTCTCCACTAGATAGGAACTTTGGAGTAATTCTTCATCGCACGTTGAGGGAAGGTTATATGATCCAATTATATTAGCATTGTTGAGAGATTGCACTAGCAAAAGTACGGACCCTAGGCCTTATTTTGAAGCATTGCAATACCGTTTGTGCTCACTTTTGTTACTTGCTACCTTGCTGTTTTTTATTGTTCCTATTACAAAAATTAATATCTACTATCATTACTACACTTGTATCACCATCTCTTCGCTGAACTAGTGCACCTATATAATTTACCATTGTATTTGGTGTGTTGGAGACACAAGCGACTTTTTATTATTTGGTTGTAGTGTTGTTTGAGAGAGACCATCTTCATCCTACGCCTCCCACGAATTGATAAATCTTAGGTAATCCACTTGAGGGAAAATTGCTATTGTATGTCCTACAAAACTCTGCGCTTGGAGGCCCAACACAACTCTACAAGAACAAGTTGTGTAGTAGAGATCAAGCTCTTTTCTGGCGCCGTTGCCGGGGAGGTGAGTGCATGAAGGTATATCTTTAGATCTCGCAATTGAATCTTTTAGTTTCTTGTTTTATCACTAGTTTTGTTTATAAAAAGAAAACTACAAAAAAATGGAATTGAGGTTGCATCATATTATTCATCTTTATAATGTCTTTCATGAAAATGATGGAAACGAAAATTGTGCTCAATTGATAGAAGAAGAATTCTATAAAATCCATGGTTGCGGCGCATGTAAAATATTCCAGATCGCTAAAGTTAGAAGTCTTGTCAGCTCAATTTTCAGAGAGCTTTCCAACACCTATGAAAACTACTCAATCGGAGCTCGTTCTCACCCGCGTTGATAGTCTCAATCAGTACCCTCTAGGGTTTTTCTTGTATTTTCTTTGTTCACCGTTTCTACTCTCGTGTGAGCCTGTTGTATCGAATCCATGGTCGGGGCACATAGCCCTGAAGACCATACGGATGCACCGGCCGGTCAAATTTCGAGCTGTAACTACGAAAACATTAAGTTTAACTACGAAAACATTAAGTTTCTTACCCTTGCGATCCATTTTTGAGGGCCCAAACGGTCTTTTTTAAGCTCGATATTCACCGCACGCGTGCTCATGGGTGTGTGCGCATGTAAAACCTTCCAGATCGCTAAAGTTAGAAGTCCTGTCATCTCAATTTCCGGAGAGCTTTCCAACACCTATGAAACCTACTCAATTGGAGCTCGTTCTCACCCGCTTTGATAGTCTCAATCAATACCCTCTGTAGTGTGTTTCTTGTATTTTCTTTGTTCATCATTTCTACTCTCGTGTGAGCCTGACACCCTGTTGTATCGAATCCATGGTTGGGGCGCATGTAAAATCTTCCAGATCGCTAAAGTTAGAAGTCATGTCATTTCAATTTTCGGAGAGCTTTCCAACACCTATGAAAACTACTCAATCGGAGCTCGTTCTCACCCACGTTGATAGTCTCAATCAGTACCCTCTGTAGGGTTTTTCTTGTATCTTCTTTTGTTCACCGTTTCTACTCTCGTGTGAGCCTGTTGTATCCTGCGTCGCACTGTAAGCCTGACACCATTGCACTATAAGTCTTCAAGGAGTATTATTCATAAATAATATTGCCCAGTTCATTTAAACCTGGTCATTAACCTGGTTGTGCCCCAACAGACCATGTAGATATTATAGTTTATATAATGTAAACAGTTGTTGCATATTTGATGTTGATTTTCTCATATATAATATTTGATATTCGTTTAAGACAATGTGTCCATCGTACGGTGAGGCATAATTTACAAGCCTTACGACATATGCAGTTGATGTGTGACTGCATGTGTCCAATGAAAGTGACATTTGTATATATATATATATATACATAAACACTATTCTGATCACGGGATGAGAATAATATTCTGATAACTACATAACCTGACGCAGCAGTAGCACTTGAACTTCCCCGAGTGCTAGGTTGAACTTCAGCTAAAAACTGTCCAAATGAGGCTTGCGATATACCGTTGGAAAGCTGTGGACACCAGTGTCACAGCCTAGGTTGAATTTTCGGCAAAATGTACACGGTTTAAGAGCAGTTTTGAAAATCGTTTTTTCATACAAAAAAACTTGAATCGTATTTTCGAGCCTATTTCTAAATCGTTTATCGGAATGAGGCAAATGAGATGGCGTTTGATAGCTACTGCAAATACGCTCATTTCACATGTTGAAAGTTTTCCCAAATCCCCTATGGTTAAAGAGGAATTTCTAAAATGGCGGAATTTTAGAAACCGAACAGCCAGGTTCGTATTTTTGGTTTAATTTGAAAACGGCTAGTCCGATTGATGCAAATGATATGGCGTTGGAAAACTGATGAAAATGCGCTTCTTTTTCGTAGAGAAAGTTTTTTCCAATTTAAACTATTTAAACGTAATTTTGAAAATGGCCGCAGTCCCACCAAGTTCGTATTTTCGCGTTATTTTCTCAATAGTTTGTCGGAATGCAGCAAATGATATGGCGTTCCAAAGCTTGAGCAAATGCGAAACTTTTATATGTAGATTGTTTTTTCCATTTCTTTACGGTATTAAGTCAAGTTTGAAAATGGCTAAAAATGTTTTTTGGCCGTATTTTCTGCAAACTTTATCGGAATGGGGCAAACAATATACCGTTGAAAAGCTACGGAAAATACGAAACTTTTTCATGTAGATGGTTTTCTCTGATTCCTAGCCGTTTTCAAGTAATTTTGAAAACAACGAGATCATGCGTTCTGCCTTTATCGCGAAACAGATTCTTCGAAAATGCACCGCGTGAAGAATTTGAACTTCTCGGCATGTCTACTTGAACTTCACTCTGTTTTTCATATGCTTTTTTTGCTCATAGCTCTCCATCCACTCACCAGAATTAAGCAAGTGATATAGCGATGGAAAGCTGCTGTAAACACGCAACCTTCCCGTGTTGATCATTTTTTCATACTCGCGACGGTTTAAAAGATTTTCATCTTAAATTCATTCAGTGTAGTAGTTGAACTTCCTGCTGTTTTCATGTTGAACTTTTGCGACGTATTTTCGTTTGTAATTTCTCATCCATTCGTCGGTGTTACACAAATGATATTCTTTTTGTACAAACCTCTCTCACAATATTTTTTTTTTAACTTTCTTAGATCAAGGACTTGAACCTATAACAACAAACATTTGGACCTTGCCTTTTTATTCATTTTTCTCATATTAAACACACACCATGTAGTATATGAACTTTTTCCGTTTTTATAATTTGAATTTTAGATTTTCTTTTTGAAATCAATTGCTCCCAAATAATAACTGAACTTCTTTGTGGATTGAGAGAATTATTTTAAAACGCAAAAAAAAATTCTTTTTTGTGTTTTTGAACATGGAAATACAAGGTGAACCTCTCTCGCAAGAATTTTTGAACTTCCCCGGACAGAGCACTTGAACTTCTTTCAACAAACCTTTTAAGCTTTTATTGTTCTATACTTTTATTCTCACCTGAAATGCATTCCTTGCAATACTTGAACTTCTCGTTGTTTTCACTATGAACTTCTGTCACATTTTTTGTGTATACGTCGAATTACACGCAATTGAAGGTCGAACGTCATTTTTTGCCATTTTAAAACATGTAATTGGAGGTTGGACGTCCCGCAATATAAATTCTCAACCGTGCACGGAGGTGCACGTGAACTTCTTGCAACAAATCTGAGTTTTTTTATATACTTCAAACTTCTCTGTTATTTTAATTTCAACTTCTTAGTCATATTCTTAGAAAGAAAATATGTTTTTAAATAAGCATCAAACATTTTTTTTTGTAAATTGAACTTCATAGTTTTATTTTTCTTAGAAACGGTAATAATTTGAGTTTCCAGTTTCATAGTTTTTGTAAATTGAATTTCATAGTTTTATTTTTCTTAGAAACATCGAACTACTCCTCTATTTTAATTTGAACTTTGTCATTTTTATTGTTTAGTAACAAGAAAAATCTGAGTTTTTTTTATAAATATCGAACTTCTCTATTTTGTAATTTGGACTTCTTGGTTTATTTCTTTTAGCATTAAAATATCCTAGTTTTGTCATAAATATTGGACCTCCTCGACATTTTTCTAAATTTTGATTTATTTGTAAAAACATAGTCACAAACAGGAGAGAGAATTATGTATGCATAAAGTGGGTAGCAATTTCCAACTTCCCTCATCGAGCACTTGAACTTCTAGCAAGAAATGTTTTTCATTTTATGAGTTGGTTTTAAAAATGCCAAAATGGCATTGGTTTTTGTTTTTCGAACATGTAAATCTTAGGTTTTAATAAACTCCAAACTTCCATGTTATTTTAATTCGAACCACACATTGGTTTTATTTTCTATTAGCGGTTAGAATCCGAGTTTTTAATAAACATTGAACCGCTCCATTACTTTAATTTGAACTTCTAGGTTTCTTTTAGGAACGGGGAAATACATTTTTGAATTAAATTTTCTAAACTATTTTTGTTATTTTAATTTGAGCTTCCGTTGTGGAAACTTTTTGAACAGGAGGAACTTTTTGAACTTTCCCGGGCTGTGCACTTAACTTCTAGCAACAAAATTTTTAGACTTCACCTTTTTATTTCTATTTTCTCATATGAAACACACACCATGCAGTACGTGAACTTCCGTCTATTGTCAATTTGAACTTCTCTCTATTTCACTTTAGTAACGAAAAAAAATCTGAGTTTTTTATAGACATCGAACTGCTCTAACTTTTTTTTCAACTTCTTTGTGTGCTTTTTAGAAATGTCAAAATTGGAGTTTTGTTAGAAACATCGAACTTCTTCGTTATTTGAAATTGAACTTATTCGTTTTATTCTTTAGTAACTAGAAAATTCCGATTTTTCAAATAAATATCAAACTGCTCCGCTTTTTCCAATTGAACTTCTTGGTTTTATTCTCTACTAACATGAAAACCTGAGTTTTTTATCTACTTTGAACTACTCCGTTTTTCGAAATTGAACTTCTTGGTTTTAATCTTTTAGCATTGGGGAAAATCTGAGTTTTTATAAACATTAAACAACTTCATATTTTTTTAATTTTGGACTTCTTGGTGTTATTCATTAGTAACGGGAAAAGTCCTAGTTATGTAATAAATATCGATCTGCTCAATTATTTAAAGTTGAACTTCTTATGATCTTCCCTTCAGCAAATTTGGATTTTCCAATTTTTGTGCATTGAACTACTACGTTATTTTATTTTTGAA
This sequence comes from Thinopyrum elongatum, assembly GCA_011799875.1. Taxonomy (NCBI): domain Eukaryota; kingdom Viridiplantae; phylum Streptophyta; class Magnoliopsida; order Poales; family Poaceae; genus Thinopyrum; species Thinopyrum elongatum. The sequence continues at coordinate 679,367,991 of CM022298.1, forward strand.
CTTCTTGCTTCCATTCACTAATAACGAGGATAATCTGTTTTTTATAAATATCGAACTGCTGCATTTTTGTAATTTGGACTTCTTGATTTTGTTTCTTTTTAGTAACGAAAAAAATCATATGTCTGTATCTGCGCTATTTTAATTTGAACTTCTACATTTTTTTAGACACGGAGGAAATATGTTTTTATGACTTTTTGAAGTGCTTTGTTATTTTAATTTGACCTTCTTCGGATTTTTTTATTGTGAAAATATGTTTTTTGTTACTTATTTTTGAGCTTCCGGACCCTCGACTATAAACTTTTCACAACATGTTTTCTTTCTCTCTTTTTTTTGGTTTAGTTCGGACCAAATTTGTGCATTTTTTTATTTGGGAAATTTTCAACATGGTGTATTTATTGTTTGATGTAACTTCTTTTTCTCTACACTTATTTATCTGGTTTATTGTCTTCGAACTTACAAACTTCTGAAACCTGAACTTCACATGTTTTTTTGAACCTTTTTCCATGTACCCATGAAATTTTTCTCCATGTGTTTTAACTTGTTTTATTTCTCTAATTTTCCATGGTTTTTTTCCTAGCAAACCTCTCGGGTTGTAGTCTCAATATTTTTTAGACCTGCAAGTAGTGTATTGCTCTCAGGAATTTTCCTTTCTTGCCTAGACTGAACCAGAGAGTTACCAGTATCCATATGAATTTTGTTTTTTTTTCTATACAACGAACTGAAGCATGCACAATTGTTGAACTTCATAAGTTTGTGTTGGGGAACGTAGTAATTTCAAAAATTTCCTACGCACACACAGGATCATGGTGATGCATAGCAACGAGAGGGGAGAGTGTGTCCACGTACCCTCGTAGACCGAAAGCGGAAGCGTTAGCACAATGCGGTTGATGTAGTCGTACGTCTTCACGATCCGACCGATCCAAGTACCGAACGCACGACACCTCCGAGTTCAGCACACGTTCAACTCGCTGACGTCCCGCGAGCTCCGATCCAGCAAAGCTTCACAGGAGAGTTTCGTCAGCACGACGGCGTGGTGACGGCGATGATGATGCTACCGACGCAGGGCTTCGCCTAAGCACCGCTACGATATGATCGAGGTGGATTATGGTGGAGGGGGGCACCGCACACGGCTAAGAGATCAATGATCAATTGTTGTGTCTATGGGGTGCCCCTGGCCACGTATATAAAGGAGTGGAGGAGGGGGGAGGGCCGGCCTACCTATGGCGCGCCCTGGAGGAGTCCTACTCCCACCGGGAGTAGGATTCCCCCCCTTCCAAGTAGTAGGAGTAGGAGAGAAGGAAGGGGAAGAGAGAAGAGAAGGAAGGAGGGGGCGCAGCCCCTCCCCCTAGTCCAATTCGGACTAGGCCTTGGGGGGCGCGCGGCCTGCCTCTCTCTCTCCCCTAAAGCCCAATAAGGCCCATATACTTCTTCCCCGTATTCCCGTAACTCCCCGGTACTCCGAAAAATACCCGAACCACTCGGAACCTTTCCGATGTCCGAATATAGTCGTCCAATATATCGATCTTTACGTCTCGACCATTTTGAGACTCCTCGTCATGTCCCCGATCTCATCCGGGACTCCGAACTACCTTCGGTACATCAAAACACATAAACTCATAATACAAATCGTCACAGAACTTTAAGCGTGCGGACCCTACGGGTTCGAGAACTATGTAGACATGACCGAGACATGTCTCTGGTCAATAACCAATAGCGGAACCTGGATGCTCATATTGGTTCCGACATATTCTACGAAGATCTTTATCGGTCAAACCGCATAACAACATACGTTGTTCCCTTTGTCATCGGTATGTTACTTGCCCGAGATTCGATCGTCGGTATCTCAATACCTAGCTCAATCTCGTTACCGGCAAGTCTCTTTACTCGTTCCGTAATACATCATCCCGCAACTAACTCATTAGTTACAATGCTTGCAAGGCTTATAGTGATGTGCATTACCGAGTGGGCCCAGAGATACCTCTCTGACAATCGGAGTGACAAATCCTAATCTCGAAATACGCCAACTCAACAAGTACCTTCGGAGACACCTGTAGAGCACCTTTATAATCACCCAGTTACGTTCTGACGTTTGGTAGCACACAAAGTGTTCCTCTGGCAAACGGGAGTTGCATAATCTCATAGTCATAGGAACATGTATAAGTCATGAAGAAAGCAATATCAACGTACTAAACGATCAAGTGCTAAGCTAACGGAATGGGTCAAGTCAATCACATCATTCTCCTAATGATGTGATCTCATTTATCAAATGACAACTCATGTCTATGGTTAGGAAACATAACCATCTTTGATCAACGAGCTAGTCAAGTAGAGGCATACTAGTGACACTCTGTTTGTCTATGTATTCACACATGTATTATGTTTCCGGTTAATACAATTCTAGCATGAATAATAAACATTTATCATGAAATAAGGAAATAAATAATAATAACTTTATTATTGCCTCTAGGGCATATTTCCTTCAGTCTCCCACTTGCACTAGAGTCAATAATCTAGTTCACATCGCCATGTGATTTAACACCAACAGTTCACATCGCCATGTGATTAATATCCATAGTTCACATTGTCATGTGACCAACACCCAAAGGGTTTACTAGAGTCAATAATCTAGTTCACATCGCCATGTGATTAACACCCAAAGAGTACTAAGGTGTGATCATGTTTTGCTTGTGAGAGAAGTTTAGTCAATGGGTCTGCCAAATTCAGATCCGTATGTATTTTGCAAATTTCTATGTCAACAATGCTCCGCACGGAGCTACTCTAGTTAATTGCTCCCACTTTCAATATGTATCCAGATTGAGACTTAGAGTCATCTGGATCAGTGTCAAAACTTGTATCGACGTGACCCTTTACGACGAACCTTTTGGCACCTCCATAATCGAGAAACATATCCTTATTCCACTAAGGATAATTTTGACCGCTGTCCAGTGATCTACTCCTAGATCACTATTGTACTCTCTTGCCAAACTCAATGTAGGGTATACAATAGATCTGTTACACAGCATAGCATACTTTATAGAACCTATGACTGAGGCATAGGGAATGACTTTTCATTCTCATGTCTCTTACCGATTTACCACTATTGTTTTGGGGTTATGCATTAGAGACAGCTGCATTCACGTTTAATAGGGCACCAACTAAATCCGTTGAGACGACACCGTATGAACTGTGGTTTGGCAAGAAACATAAGCTGTCGTTTCTTAAAGTTTGGGGCTGCGATGCTTATGTGAAAAAGCTTCAGTCTGATAAGATTGAACCCAAATCGGAGAAGTGCGTCTTCATAGGATACCCAAAAGAAACTGTTGGGTACACCTTCTATCACAGATCTGAAGGCAAGATATTTGTTGCTAAGAATGGATCCTTTCTAGAGAAGGAGTTTCTCTCGAAAGAAGTGAGCGGGAGGAAAGTAGAACTTGATGAGGTAGTGGTACCTTCTCTTGAATTGGAAAGTAGTTCATCACAGAAATCAGTTCCAGTGATGCCTACACCAATTAGTGAGGAAGCTAATGATGATGATCATGAAACTTCAGATCAAGTTACTACAGAACCTCGTAGGTCAACCAGAGTACGTTCCGCTCCAGAGTGGTACGGTAATCCTATTCTGGAAGTCATGTTACTAGACCATGACGAACCTACGAACTATGAGGAAGCGATGATGAGCCTAGATTCCGCGAAATGGCTTGAGGCCATGAAATCTGAGATGGGATCCATGTATGAGAACAAAGTATGGACTTTGGTTGACTTGCCCGATGATCGGCAAGCCATAGAAAATAAATGGATCTTCAAGAGGAAGACGGACGCTGATAGTAGTGTTACTATCTACAAAGCTAGACTTGTCGAAAAAGGTTGTTGACAAAGTTCAAGGAGTTGACTACGATGAAACTTTCTCACCCGTAGTGATGCTTAAGTCCATCCGAATCATGTTAGCAATTGCCGCATTTTATGATTATGAAATTTGGCAAATGGATGTAAAGACTGCATTCCTGAATGGATTTCTGGAAGAAGAGTTGTATATGATGCAACCTGAAGGTTTTATCGATCCAAAGGATGCTAACAAAGTGTGCAAGCTCCAGCGATCCATCTATGGACTGGTGCAAGCATCTCGGAGTTGGAATATACGCTTTGATGAGTTGATCAAAGCATATAGTTTTTTACAGACTTGCGGTGAAGCCTGTATTTACAAGAAAGTGAGTGGGAGCACTACAACATTTCTGATAAGTATATGTGAATGACATATTGTTGATCGGAAATAATGTAGAATTTTCTGGAAAGCATAAAGGAGTATTTGAAAGGAGTTTTTCAAAGAAAGACCTCGGTGAAGCTGCTTACATATTGAGCATCAAGATCTATAGAGATAGATCAAGACGCTTGATAAGATTTTTCAATGAGTACATACCTTGACAAAGTTTTTGAAGTAGTTCAAAATGGAACAGTCAAAGAAGGAGTTCTTGCCCGTGTTTTAAGGTGTGAAGTTGAGTGAAGACTCAAAACCCGACCACGGCAGAAAATAAAGTACGGTTACGACGTTCGGACACACCATTACGCTGTGGTGTTCCAGGTGGCATGAGTTGCGAAACTATTCCACATTTTAAATGAAGACCAAACTCGTAACTCAAATATTTGCCTCCGCGATCAGATCGTAGAAACTTTATTTTCTTGTTACGATGATTTTCTACTTCACTCTGAAATTCTTTGAACTTTTCAAATGTTTCAGACTTGTGTTTCATTAAGTAGATATACCCATATCTGCTCAAATCATCTGTGAAGGTCAGAAAATAACGATACCCGCCGCGAGCCTCAATACTCAGCGGACCGCATACATCGGTATGTATTATTTCCAATAAGTCCGTAGCTCGCTCCATTGTTCCGGAGAACGGAGTTTTAGTCATCTTGCCCATGAGGCATGGTTCGCAAGCATCAAATGATTCATAATCTAGTGATTCCAAAAGTCCATCAGTATGGAGTTTCTTCATGCGCTTTACACCAATATGACCTAAACGGCAGTGCCACAAATAAGTTGCACTATCATTACTAACTTTGCATCTTTTGGCTTCAATATTATGAATATGTGTATCACTACGATCGAGATTCAATAAACCATTTACATTGGGTGTATGACCATAGAAGGTTTTTATTCATGTAAACAGAACAACAATTATTCTCTGACTTAAATGAATAACCGTATTGCAATAAACATGATCCAATCATATTCATGCTCAACGCAAACACCAAATAACATTTATTTTGCAATAAACATGATCCAATCATATTCATGCTCAACGCAAACACCAAATAACATTTATTTAGGTTCAACACTAATCCCGAAAATAGAGGGAGTGTGCGATGGTGATCTTATCAACCTTGGAATCACTTCCAACACACATCGTCACCTCGTCATTAACTAGTCTCTGTTCATTTTGCAACTCCTGTTTCGAGTTACTAATGTTAGCAACTGAACCAGTATCAAATACCCAGGGGCTACTATGAACACTAGTAAAATACACATCAATAACATGTATATCAAATATACTTTTGTTCACTTTGCCATCCTTCTTATCCGCCAAATACTTGGGGCAGTTCCACTTCCAGTGACCAGTCCCTTTGCAGTAGAAGCACTCAGTTTCAGGCTTAGGTCCAGACTTGGGCTTCTTCTCGGGAGTAGCAACTTGCTTGCTATTCTTCTTGAAGTTCCCCTTCTTTCCTTTGCCCTTTTCTTGAAACTAGTGGTCTTGTTAACCATCAACACTTGATGCTCTTTCTTGATTTCTACCTTCGTTGATTTCAGCATCACGAAGAGCTCGGGAATCGTTTTTGTCATCCCTTGCATATTATAGTTCATCACGAAGTTCCAGTAACTTGGTGATAGTGACTAGAGAATTCTGTCAATTACTATCTTATCCGGAAGATCAACTCCCACTTGATTCAAGCAACTGTAGTACTCAGACATTCTGAGCACATGCTCACTGATTGAGCTATTCTCCTCCATCTTGTAGGCAAAGTACTTGTCAGAGGTCTCATACCTCTCGACACGGGCATGAGTCTGAAATACCAATTTCATCTCTTTGGAACATCTCATATGCTCCGTGGCGTTCAAAACGTTTTTGAAGTCCCGATTCTAAGCCGTAAATCATGGCGCACTAAACTATCAAGTAGTCATCACATCGAGCTTGCTAAACGTTCATAACGTTTGCATCTGCTCCTGCAATAGGTCTGTCACTTAGCGGTGCATCAAGGACATAATTCTTCTGTGCAGCAATGAGGATAATCCTCAGATCACGGAACCAGTCTGCATCATTGCTACTATCATCTTTCAACTTAGTTTTCTCTAGGAACATATCAAAAATAAAACAGGGGAGCTATACGCGAGCTATTGATCTACAACATAATTTGCAAATACTACTAGGACTAAGTTCATGATAAATTAAAGTTCAATTAATCATATTACTCAAGAACTCCCACTTAGATAGACATCTCTCTAATCATCTAAGTGATCACGTGATCCAAATCAACTAAACCATAACCGATCATCACGTGAAATGGAGTAGTTTTCAATGGTGAACATCACTATGTTGATCATATCTACTATATGATTCACGCTCGACCTTTCGGTCTCAGTGTTCCGAGGCCATATCTGCATATGCTAGGCTCGTCAAGTTTAACCCGAGTATTCTGCGTGTGCAAAACTGGCTTGCACACGTTGTAGATGAACGTTGAGCTTATCACACCCGATCATCACGTGGTGTCTCGGCACGACGAACTTTGGCAACGGTGCATACTCAGGGAGAACACTTTTACCTTGAAATTTAGTGAGAGATCATCTTATAATGCTACCGTCAAACAAAGCAAAATAAGATGCATAAAGGATAAACATCACATGCAATCAATATAAGTGATATGATATGGCCATCATCATCTTGTGCTTGTGATCTCCATCTCCGAAGCACCGTCATGATCACCATCGTCACTGGCGCGACACCTTGATCTCCATCGTAGCATCGTTGTCGTCTCGCCAACTATTGCTTCTACGACTATCGCTACCGCTTAGTGATAAAGTAAAGCAATTACAGGGCGATTGCATTGCACACAATAAAGCGACAACCATATGGCTCCTGCCAGTTGCCGATAACTCAGTTACAAAACATGATCATCTCATACAATAAAATATAGCATCATGTCTTGACCATATCACATCACAACATGCCCTGCAAAAACAAGTTAGATGTCCTCTACTTTGTTGTTGCAAGTTTTACGTGGCTGGTACGGGCTGAGCAAGAACCGTTCTTACCTACGCATCAAAACCACAATGATAGTTCGTCAAGTTAGTGATGTTTTAACCTTCACAAGGACCGGGCGTAGCCACACTCGGTTCAACTAAAGTTGGAGAAACTGACACCCGCTAGTCACCTGTGTGCAAAGCACGGCGGTAAAACCAGTCTCGCATAAGCGTACGCGTAATGTCGGTCCGGGCCGCTTCATCCAACAATACCGCCGAACCAAAGTGTGACATGCTGGTAAGCAGTATGACTTGTATCGCCCACAACTCACTTGTGTTCTACTCGTGCATATAACATCTACGCATAAAACCAGGCTCGGATGCCACTGTTGGGGACCGTAGTAATTTCAAAAATTTCCTACGCACACACAGGATCCTGGTGATGCATAGCAACGAGAGGGGAGAGTGTGTCCACGTACCCTCGTAGACCGAAAGCGAAAGCGTTAGCACAACGCGGTTGATGTAGTCGTACATCTTCACGATCCGACCGAGCCAAGTACCGAACGCACGGCACCTCCGAGTTGAGCACACGTTCAACTCGATGATGTCCCGCGAGCTCCGATCCAGCAAAGCTTCACAGGAGAGTTTCGTCAGCACGACGGCGTGGTGACGGTGATGATGATGCTACCGACGCAGGGCTTCGCCTAAGCACCGCTACGATATGATCGAGGTGGATTATGGTGGAGGGGGGCACTGCACACGGCTAAGAGATCAATGATCAATTGTTGTGTCTATGGGGTGCCCCCTGGCCACGTATATAAAGGAGCGGGGGAGGGGGGGAGGGCCGGCCTACCTATGGCGCGCCCTGGAGGAGTCCTACTCCCACCGGGAGTAGGATTCCCCCCCTTCCAAGTAGTAGGAGTAATAGAGAAGGAAGGGGAAGAGAGAAGAGAAGGAAGGAGGGGGCGCAGCCCCTCCCCCTAGTCCAATTCGGACTAGGCCTTGGGGGGGGCGCGCGGCCTGCCTCTCTCTCTCCCCTAAAGCCCAATAAGGCCCATATACTTCTTCCCCGTATTCCCGTAACTCCCCGGTACTCCGAAAAATACCCGAACCACTCGGAACCTTTCCGATGTCCGAATATAGTCGTCCAATATATCGATCTTTATGTCTCAACCATTTCGAGACTCCTTATCATGTCCCCGATCTCATCCGGGACTCTGAACTACCTTCGGTACATCAAAACACATAAACTCATAATACAAATTGTCACAGAACTTTAAGCGTGCGGACCCTACGGGTTCGAGAACTATGTAGACATGACCGAGACACGTCTCTGGTCAATAACCAATAGCGGAACCTGGATGCTCATATTGGTTCCTACATATTCTACGAAGATCTTTATCGGTCAAACCGCATAACAACATACGTTGTTCCCTTTGTCATCGGTATGTTACTTGCCCGAGATTCGATCGTCGGTATCTCAATACCTAGCTCAATCTCGTTACCGGCAAGTCTCTTTACTCGTTCCGTAATACATCATCCCGCAACTAACTCATTAGTTACAATGCTTGCAAGGCTTATAGTGATGTGCATTACCGAGTGGGCCCAGAGATACCTCTCCGACAATCGGAGTGACAAATCCTAATCTCGAAATACGCCAACTCAACAAGTACCTTCGGAGACACCTGTAGAGCACATTTATAATCACCCAGTTACGTTGTGACATTTGGTAGCACACAAAGTGTTCCTTCGGTAAACGGGAGTTGCATAATCTCATAGTCATAGGAACATGTATAAGTCATGAAGAAAGCAATATCAACGTACTAAACGATCAAGTGCTAAGCTAACGGAATGGGTCAAGTCAATCACATCATTCTCCTAATGATGTGATCTCGTTTACCAAATGACAACTCATGTCTATGGTTAGGAAACATAACCATCTTTGATCAACGAGCTAGTCAAGTAGAGGCATACTAGTGACACTCTGTTTGTCTATGTATTCACACATGTATTATGTTTCCGGTTAATACAATTCTAGCATGAATAATAAACATTTATCATGAAATAAGGAAATAAATAATAACTTTATTATTGCCTCTAGGGCATATTTCCTTCAGTTTGCACATCTTGTAGGAAAAGTGTAGAAAAAACTAGTAAAATGCAAAAAAAATCAAGTCGTGCAATCCACATGGCATGGAAAGCATGACCAAAATTTCCATTGCCTGAATTAGCTTCACATGGTAACTTTTCCACTACTGGCCATGTATTGGAACATCCAAACTCCATGTGGAATGAATATAAAAATCTCAAAGTAAGCTGATAGTTGAACACAAGAACAACCGATGTTATGGAATCTATAAGCATATACTCGCTACAGGATGTAATTTTTTTGCCATGTTCAACTACATCCCAGAAACAACACAAAGATCACACAACCTGTTATGAACTCCGACCATCTTCCTCATGAACAGCAACAATTCTGTCCAAAGCACCTCATGTGACCTTCTCCCCTACCGCATGGTGACCTTCCTTCCTATGTTCGCGTGTGCAGCGGGTGGCGGAGCGGCAAGTAGGATCCTGGAGACCAAACTTTTGAGCATAATCAAGAGAAAAAAGCACCAAACAACTTTACGCCTGAACATTAGACAAGATTTCTTCTTCTCTGAAGATTCTTTGTACTAACAATTAATAATGTGAGAAGAAGCTGAACTGAATTTTTTTGTCTTTCTGAACTTCTGCAACAAGATATAAATCCGTTCACATCTGCATGGATCAATAGATGCAACCAAAGCCAAAAAAATATAGGGATCCAAAACAGAGGCTTCCCAGCATCGATGGCAATAGACGTGCGTGCACTGGCTGGATCGGCCATGGCGGAGGCCTGCAGGACAAGTTCCTGAGGACACGCGGCTGAGGTGGTCATGCAACACGGCTGCGATTGCTACAGGGTGTGTGCTCAGCGCAAAGGAATGGATCGGAGACGGCCGCAGCGCCCGGGAGGAGGTGGGATGGGGGCGGCGCCCGCAACGGCCGGAACGCCCTGACTGTTGCGGCGGTGGTGACCCATCGGGAGGGGTTGTGTAGCGGCGCGCAGGAGGATGTGGGGGTGGCGTCACGCCGGAGGAGGCGGGGGCACTAGGAGGAGGTGGGGGTGGAGTCACGCGGAGGAGGGGAGGGCGAATACGTGCCGGAGGAGGAGCGGGTGGCCGCGCGCCGGAGGAGGCGGCGGGCGGGATCCAGAGCCAGGCAGAGGCGGTTGCACGCTGGAGGTGGAGGGGGTGGCCTCGCGCCGTAGGAGGTGGCTGGCGGAATCCAGAGTCTGGCGGCGGCGCGCAGGATCCACGACCGGCGGCCGCATGCGAGGACTGTGGGCGGCGGAGGTTTGGGGCGGCGGCGCGGCGCGCATGTCCGCTGGGCGGCGGCGGGGGTTAGCCGGGGTCGGGAGGTGGGGGTGCGGGGATTGGTCGGGGATCGTAGTGGGGCGACCTGGTTGGGTTGGTTTTATTTTTATTTTTCTGAAGTATCTGTTCGAGTTCGGGAACAACTCCTCGGCGCCCTATATAGGCTGATTGTGATCAGAATAACTATGATCCCAGGATCAGAATAGTGTTGTCATATATATATATATATGAGTACATGATCAACTTGAAATACAATACAAGGTAGAATAAATCCTACGGTATTCTATCTTTTCTAAGTAATCACAATACTCAACATCCCCCGCAGTCACAATGATAGTGACACAGACGGTGAGAATGGAGAAGAATCCGAAGGTAAATGATGCATCACGGAAGTCGTGGATGGAGTGCAGGGGCGGACCCAGGATTGGGCTAAGCCCCATGCCCTAGGCCGGCTACAGTGCCGCTACAGTGCCGCTACAGTAGCCACCACGCCTATACTGAAGGCACTGTGCATTCCTCATGCCCAGGGCCCAGGCCCCCCCGGCCTGGATCCTGGATCCGCCACTACTGGAGTGGAAACCGACGAGGTTGCTCATGCAATGCACATGGCACCAATCGTCGAGCATTGAAATGAGCGTGTGTACATAGATACTGCTATTGGCCTACAGAATCAGACTACTCTAGCTTTTAGGCCAACTCCAGCGCACGACCCAAACAGACTGTTAAACAGCTTGTATCTCCGGTCCTACATACGTGGCTATCACGTTTGGAGACGTGACCATATGTTACACGATGGTAGTTAGAGATAGCGTTAGGATTCTGTTCTCTCTCTCTCGCGCGCGTGCTATTACCTCTCCCGTGTAACTCCCTCCTATCGATCAACTCCTGTAACCTCACGAGAGGATCTCTCTCCCTCGCTCTATCAATATATACGCAGGCAGGCTCTTGTTCGAGAGCTGAGATGCTTCATCATTGTTTTACATGGTATACAGAGCATGCCTTTTCCATCTCATCTAGCTCAATCATCTCCATCGATCATCCCCACCGCAACCATGTCTACCTCCACCGCTGTTCCCACCTCTGGCCTCAACTACAACATCTTCGAGCCTCTCACCAGGTTGAACTACGTCCTCTGGCGAGATCAAGCCCGATCCCAGATAATGGGCGCCGACTTGTATGGCTACATCGACAAAACCATAGAGGAGCCTCCCAAGATAATCATCGCAAAGGATAAAGATGGCAAGGATCAGGAGATGCCGAACCCTGCCTATGCCCCCTGGCTAGTCCAGGACTAGCAAATCGTCGCCTACCTCCTTCGGAACCTCTCCAAGGAGTTCCTCATTCAGGTGGCGTCGTTGGAGACGTCGCATGCGATCTGGACCGCCCTCTCCCACATGTTCGCAGCTGTCTCGCTTTCTCGAGTTAACAATCTGCGTGTGGCCCTCACCAATGCCCAGAAGGGAACGCAATCTACATCAACCTACTTTGGCTACATGCGTTCCCTCTCCGACGAGCTCGCGGTGGCGGGCAAGCCGCTCGGGGAGCCGGAGCTCATCTCGTTCATCATCGCCGGCCTTGACATGGAGTATCAGCTGCTCATATCCGCACCGAGCCCACCACAGTCGACCTCCTCTTCTCCCTGGTGGCCAACTTCGATCAGCGAGTCGATCTGTACCACGGCAACGGCACCGGTGGCTTCAAGTCCTCGGCAAACGCCGCTTCCCGAGGTCAACAGGGAGGTAAACAAGGTTACTGCAATCAGAAAAAAAGGCAACGGTGGTTCCCGTGGTGGAAGTGGCGGCAGCGGTGGCCAAGCTGGCGGCGGCGACGGCTACCAAGGAGGTGGTCGTGGCGCTGGCTACCACAACAGCGGCGGCGACTATCACCAGAATCATGGTGGCGACAACTATCAAGGTGGTGGTGGTGGTGGCTATCAGGGTGGTTGCGACGGCTATCACCCTAGCAATCCCGGTGGTAGCAGCAACCAATGTTGGGGATATCGCTTATCGGGAACATATCGGTCGACCCATGATAAGGGGTAAATTGGCCAGTTTATCGGCATATCTGCCGATTTATCGCCATATCGGCTAATTTATCGGCCGATTTATCTTATCGGTCAAACACCGGTAAGCGATAAATCGGCCGATTTATCGGAATATCGGAAGATATCTTGAACAGTGGCAGCAACAGCTGGCGCCCCCCCCTACAACAACAACAACAACAACAGGGGCGCAACTTCCAAGGTTATGAGGGCTATGAAGGAAAGTGTCAAATATGTAAGAAAACAAATCATATTGCCAAGGATTGTGATTGGCGCTATGCTGATGACAATTCCCAGAAAAAGAAAGTTGCAGTTGCAGCAGATGGGTCATATGGTGTCGACATTGAAAGAACATGCGGTGCCCCCATGTGAGGTTTTGGTAATTGATGACAATCTCTATGGACTAATGGTTGCCTCGAGTTATATTTGAAGGATTTGTCCATAGGCTTTTCTTGAAGTTCATGTGTTGGTTTCAAGGAGTTTATGAGTTGACCAAGGTGCTATTAAGGAATTATCCAAAGATTGCTCATGTGAGTGTTGAGCTTATTGCAAGCATGTCTTGAAGAAGAAGATTGTGTGATCATTCATGTTTACCTTCAAGACATCATCCAAATGAAGAGAGTTGGAAAGATTCAAGGTTGATCAAGACTAAGAACAGAGAGTGATTCAAGTTGATCAACACACAAAGCGTAGAAGATGTACCGAGAGGGATCAAGTGATCCCATGGTACGGTAAGCATTGTCCATTACGCTTTGTGTACTAACCCATGGTCTACGTGAGAGTTCTATGTGGGTTAGGTATGTTTCCATGGGCTTGCGTCTAGAGGAAGATATCATACAACCCATGGAGAGGATGACATCAAGTGGTGATCGTCATCAAGATTGCGGTGTGCAAGGTCAAGTGGAGCATCACAAAGAGATCAAGTGCTTGAAGCTTGCCGTCCATTGTGGTGACAATGGACTTGTGAAAATGTGCCGAAGAGTGGCTCACCCATAGTGGAGTATGAGGGAGCAATCAACTAGTCTTCATCGAGCCAACGCAATCAAGAAAGGTGGTCCAACTTGAGGGAGTCAAGATCGTCATCATCTAGCTCAAGTGGACTATGTGCAAGGCAAAGGTTTGCCTTTGATAGGTTTTCTATTTTACCAGTCTCATGGTGGTAGTTGGGAGACCGGGTTATAGGATCGATTGTCGTACTATCAAGGGGGGCTCTCGATGAGTAGCTTGATCCTATCATTCGTAGAGAGCTCAAACCATTGCATCCTTGCATCATCTTTATTGGTTCTTGTTTGGTATTTCACTTGGTGAGTTTTACAGCTTGGTCATCTTCATGACAAGCTCGAGTTCATTGAAAACGGAGTTCACATGCATCTTCTATGATGTTTTCGATGTTGGAGGTTATGCCGGTTCTTCTCTGTTGTAGGGTTCACTCCTCTATATGTTAGGCATACCTCCCCTGCCTCTTCTTACTATCCAACAAGCTTGAGTTTGCTCCATTCGGAGCTCATTTGCAGAAGTTGTGGCAGTTCTGGTTTTCCTTGGTGAAAGAATATGCGGTCCCCCAATGTTTGGTTTTGGTAATTGATGACAATCTCTATGGACTAATGGTTGCCTTGAGTTATATTTGAAGGATTTGTCCATAGGCTTTTCTTGGAGTCCATTTGTTGGTTTCAAGGAGAGTTTGTGATGACCAAGGTGCTATTCAAGGAATTACCTAAAGATTGGTCATGTGAGAGGTTGATCAAGACTAAGTCAAAGAGTGAATCAAGTTGATCAACACACAAAGCGTAGAAGATGTACCGAGTGGGATCAAGCGATCCCATGGTATGGTAAGCATTGTCAATTACGCTTTGTGTACTAACCCATGGTCTTCATGAGAGTTCTTTGTGGGGTTAGGTTGTGGAGTGCAAGTTCAAGTGGATCATCACGAAGAGATCATATGCTTGAAGCTTGCCGTCCATTGTGGTGGCAATGGACTTGTGAAGATGACCCAAAGAGTGGCTCACCCATAGTGGAGTATGGGGGAGAAATCAACTAGTCTTCACCGAGCCAACGCAATCAAGAAAGGTGGTTCAACTTGAGGAAGTCAAGATCATCATCATCTAGCTCAAGTGGACTTTGTGCAAGGCAAAGGTTTGGCCTTGATAGGTTTGTAGGGTAACGCAGCAGAAAACAAAAATTTTCCGACCTACGCACCAGCCCAGGACCACTATGGAGACTGCATACAAGGTTTGATCATTTTCGTTACCGACTCGTAGCGCAGCGGAAGTAGAGTCGATGACGATTGGCGGTGCAGATCCCCGCAGCTAGGATTTACAACCTCCCAACCGCGAGGATGTATACCATCATCTGCCACCCGGACAGCCCTCCGGGAGGCGGTCGGACAGTCCCCCGGACGGTGTCGCGGACAGCCCTTCGGGAGGACCTTCGAAACTCGGACAGCCCTTCGGGAGGACTCACAGAACTCGGACCATCACTTGGACAGCCCTTCGGGAGGACTCACAGAACTCGGACCGTCACTTGGACAGCCCTTCGGGAGGCACTCTCGAACAGCCCCTCGGGCACTAAGATCGAAACTACGACCTCTCTACAGAGTTGCACACATACGGTGTCATCTACCCGGCAGGGCTTCGCCGTCCAGAACTAGTTCCCACCGGAACCCAGACAGCCTTTCGGCCCTACGAAACTATTTCGCGGGGAGGGAGAGAAGAAGCCAGATCATTGCAATGGCATGTATATGTGAGAAAGAGTGAGTCTTTAGGCAGCCCCCTCCACCCCTATTTATAGGCCAAGCCCAAGGGTGGCTTCTCCAAGAAGCCAAGGGGAAAAATACCAAAGGACCCTCAAGGTGGCTTCTCCAAGAAGCCACCCAAAAAGCACTTTCACTATTCACGACGACATTTTTCAGCGTCCGTTCGAACCGAAAATATTTTTTTGTGGGCTTAGAACATTTCCAGTACCCACTAAAATAATTTTCAACGCGTTTTGGAACAATTCCAGTTTAGTGATTTCATCTGCGAAAAGCATCTGAAGCGGTTCCGGCAGCCCCGGAACATTTCCGGTTTTTTCTTCCAGAAAATTCCCAGAAGTTTCCAGAATGATTCTGGCATCCTCCAAGAATTATCAGGCATGTGCCGAAACCATTTTGACTTAATGGTATCCCCTGAAACAACTTTTCAGTTTCACCGGAACTCATCCGGTGACCTCTCTCTGCGGAACTTTTCCGCTGTCCGAAACTTTTCGGTGTCCGAAACTTTTTCGGTGATTTTCTCTCAGACTCCCTGTCTAGTATTCAGCAGATAGATGACCCTTAAGCGTGTGACCCTATAGGTTCGGTGAAGTATAGACATGACACGGAACCTCTTCCGATCAATGATCAACATCGGAGTCGTGGACACCCATATTGACCCCTATACCCACACGAATGAATATTCGAGTGAACCTCCAGTTGCCGTGTGCTATTCCTGTTGCTTCGCGATATGTTACAAATACCCGAGGCGAGACATGTTGGCATTCCCGTGGATCAACAACTTGTCCACTATGCTAGTTACCTCGTTACCGGTATTGTTCTCTTTTCTCGTTACCGTGTTCCGGCATCCCCGTGATCAAATCACAAAGTGTCTGGCCAGACGATGATGGATACCTTAACACCGAGAGGGCCCAGAGATATCTCTCCATCGTCGGAGGATCAAATCCCAATCTTGAGCTATCAAGTTACTTAACATACTTTCCCATGAACCCGTAAGCCGCCGTAATAGCCATCCAGTTACGGATGACGTTTAACAAACCCCAAAGTTCATGAATCAAGCATGAAGAAACTCGATACTCTCATGGTCTGAGGAATCATGCAAACGTTAACCATCTCTGTGTTATCAACCATTAACTTGTGACGAATGAATCTCATAGCATAACATCAATCGGGTCGATTCAACACAAATGTTCTTCTAACATTGTGCCCTCAAAGCTGCTGGCATAGACATGCCCATGATTGGGAAAACATAATCATCATGCAACACTTGAGCTAGTCTTAGAGGCATGACTAGGAATACTTTTTACCGTTTATTATTCCACACGTGCACATGGGTTTTCCCCAGAGCCTTTATGGATATACGGGCTCGGGAACCACAACAGTTATAGCATGGAACATAAACATAATTATGAGCAAGGAGATAAATAATAACATTTATTATTGCCTCTAGGGCATATCTCCTACAGACTCCCACTTGCACTAGAGTCAATAATCTAGTTAATGTTAATGCACTTTACACCTATGGCACATTGGTGTAAAATATGCTTCGCATGTGGTATAGCCTGATGTCCAACGGATCTGACGACTTCAGATCCGTGTGTATCTTTGCATATCCTCGGGTTTTCACGCTTTCACAAAATTCATATTTTGTGTACACCTTGCTCTGTATATGTGTGAATCATTGGTCGAAACCTGATTCCTCAGACTGAGCTATGGAGCAACTATCTGCAATAGTGTCCCATTGACCAAGCCTTCTTGGAACCATACTAAGTTCATGAATGAACTATATGATTCAACAACTTCTTTGTCGCTTCTAAAGCGTCAACATACTTAGCCTTTGTTATAGAATTTGCCTCAGTATCTTGTTTGGAACAATTTCCAACTACCGTGCCACCATATTGTGTATTGCACAAAACCCTTAACTTTAATCGAAAATCGCTTGGAGCATGGATAAAAACTGTATCGATGTAACCTTTTACAACGAACTCTTCATGATCTCCGCTTGCGAGAAAACATGTCATCAGTGCTACTATAGTACTCAATGACTTTTTTTCACTGTTGTCCCATGATCAGTACTTTTGATCACTTTGGTATCTATACTCGCAACAACTTTGGAGTATTGGACATATCTGGTTGTTTTTACATACCATGGAATACATGATTAATCCAAACATGAAGGTGTGTGGAATCTCCATCATGTATTTTGCTCATCAGTGTTTTTGGGACACCGAGTCTTGCAAAAACTCTTTCCATGTAACTTCGGCAAGAATCACTCCTTGACGTTTTTAATGCTAAAAGGTTTTAGCATCTTGTCAATATGTATCTTTGCTCAGCCCCATTAGGTAAATCTATCTCCATAGATCATCATGCCTAATATAAAGGCTATTTTGCGCAAGCACTTCATCGAAAAACTATTTTCAAATGAAGTCCTAATTCGTGTCTAGAAATTTATTTCCAATTAACAATGTGTCAAGCACACAACGTTTTTAGAAATTTTATTATGCTCCCACTTACTTTCTTGAATCATAAGCATCTTCGTTACCCATTGATGAAGTCAAACCCCTTTGACCATTTCATCAAAACACGAAGATTCCAACTCCATTTTGCTCTCTTCTGTCCATTGCTGGAACTCTGAAGTTTGCATACTTACTAGCATCCTCTGGAATGACAAAATACCTTGGACTGTAACACATGCAAGTCCTTGGTTTTATTTCCATCAGATGGAAATCCTTTTGTCATCCTTTGTTTCATATCTCATGATTGAAATATGTATTAATTGCTAGTTCAACTCGAACCGACTTTAAGCATCGCTACGATGAAACAACCTCATCGTAGTCAACTGCTTGAACTCGTTATTGCAACAAGTCGAGCTTTATGGATAAAACATTTTTACCCGTATCAGTTTTTAGTTCCATAAAATTCGTTAGACTCTAAGTCTTTCGAAAGGTGTATCAAGGTTTTAATCTTGAAACATTAATATGGAGACTATCTCGGATTGTATTGGCATTTAGCCAATTCCGGAGTCAGGGCCCATCAACGCTTCCTTGTGTATCGTAGGTATACTGTTGTCTAACAACAATATCTCGTTTGCGCACCTGAGAGGTTTGCACGAGCCTTGCCTACGTGGTTCAGCTGCAAGTTCGACCGAAGTCCATACATTTTATTGTAGAGACTTCCGTATCAGTCATAGTAGGAAACTCTGGAATTACTTCCAAGGTCTCTTTCCTTTGACCTGACGACGGAGATACTGGTTATCTCGTCGAGTTGCATTATTCTCCCACTCACCTTTTTGAAAGAACCATTTTCTTCAAAAAGCATACCGTTCTTTGTGGCAAACCTATTTGCCTCGGTATAGTGAGGGAGGAATACCCAATGACTTGGGATAACCTACAAAGTAGCACTTGTCTGATTTGGAATAGGTTTGTAACCTTTTACACAAGCCCCATATTCCAAATGTTAAGAAAAGATATAACATGGTTGGGCGTACCATACCATGGTGTCATTTCAACAGACCTGATGGAGCTCTTTTCAGTGTAAAAGCCGCAGTCTCTAAAGCACCACTCTTTAAAAGGGGTAATGGCAAATTTATTTATGTCATCTTTGATCTTACCATGTCATAAATGGTTCGATTACATCTTCACGGACTTTCCACTTGCAGTGGTGTTCCGGGAGGTGCAAGTTATGAAACCCCTTTCACAACTCATCAGACATTCGCTAAACTTGTAACTCAAATATTCCTTTCTGCAATCGAATTGTAGAAACATAATTTTCTTATTACAATAACTTCTACTTCATATTTGAAAACCTTTCGAATGATTTCAAAAGATCCAGACTTACGTCTCATCAAGTAAATATCCACATATCTACTTGAGTCATTTTTGAAGATAGATAAATCCACTACTTGCAATAACATTTATTGAACTACATACATCAAAATGTATGATCACCAATAAGTTCTTTGCTCGTTCCTTATGGCCTGTGAACGGTATTTTAGTCACTAAACTTTTCGGAGGAAATTTGCAAGTGTCAGATGATTCAAAATCAAACGACTTCAAAATCCATCATAATGGAATTTATCCATGCGGGTTTCTCCAATGTGACTAAATGTAGTGCCACACTTATGTGGTATTCTCTTAGTCTTACGACATTTAGCGTCAGTGTTATGGATGTATCATATTACCATCAATATTCATAACATACATCCCATCGAGAATGGAAGCACGACCCTTCATGTTATTCATAATACTGAACAACAATTGTTCTTTTATGAACAACCCTTTTGCAACAAACATTTTGAAATGGGCTAGAGTGTATGAAACTCTAAAATGAATTATGAAAGTAAATCCAGAAGTAATGTATTATTATCAATATTCATAACATACATCTCATTCATAATGAAAGTATGGCCCTTATGTTATTCATAACATCGAACATCAAAAGTTCTCTTATGAACAACCTTCTTGCAAGATACCTTATGCAATGGGCTAGAGTTTGTGAAACTCTAAATGAATTATGAAAATAAATACAGACAGTAATACACCGATGGAAGGTATAGTAACATTTACTATGTTCCCTGTGTATACCTAAACCTCATTCCTGGCTAGTCTTTCAGGCCATAGTAGTTCTTACATCGAGTTGCAACAGAATGCAATCGAGCGGGTATCTTTGTGATTTAACTCACAATACCCAAGAATCAGTGATTAACAATTTAATCATAATTCCCAAGGACTATATCTTTGACCAGCCTTATATACATTAAAAACTTGTATGACATTCATACATGAGCTGGATATTCCAGTCTTCTTTCTTTTTGCCTTTATACTTCTAACAGTTTAACTTTCAGTATTTCTCCTACTCTCAGAAGAAGCACCCAACTTAAGAGTGGCGTTAGCCCCGGACTTCCTAGGTGTGTAAGTCACACTAACACCCTTCGGACACTTCCTTTCTCTTTAAGTTGTTGTTTTATTCACCTTTCATCATATGACAGGCGTTCTTCTGGATCCCTCTCTTATCAGTCTAATGCATAGTAAACACCTTTACTAATAGTTTGCAAACAAACATTGCTTTGGATATCTCATATCTTTTAGCCTTTGTCTGTCTCTGAAAATGATTTTCAGATTCCATGAATATCACATAACTATCCAAACTTTCGAAGTTCGGGTCTCATGGAAGCAAACATATTGCACTTGACTGAAATGGAATTCCAGCTTTTGGATCGAAGGACGAGAGTCATATGATCCATAGCATAAGCGAGAGAATACCGAAAGTATGCGATAGGACAAAGTCCTTCTCGGCACTCTTGAGGACAATCCTCACATTACTTTACCAACCGTAAAGTTTTAATCAGATATTTAACAGCTATTCAATTTTAATAGGGAAGGTGGAAACGCGAGCCATTATTCTACAACTATTATGCAAATCACACTTAGACAGTGTTCAAAATTAATTGCACTGAGAATTAAACAAGATAATTCTACAGTGCGCTCCCACTCAAATCAATATCTCTCATAATTGATTGTGAGTGATTCAAGACCCGTGTTTTGATTATTCGTCATTGATGTTAGTCACCACTGATGGCGAAAATCTCAACCGGTAGGCCAACCTGCCAATCACATCTCTATGCGACTCTTGTTCATCTTTCGATGGGCGTGTTCCGAGCTCATGACTGTCATGCCTGAACGTCAAGACAACCAAGTGATCTCGCTGCGAGGTCTCAACTCACCCGCCTCACACTTCTCTAATCGTTCGTACCCATGGTAGCATGTGATACCCCGAAAAGTTAGGTGCCGTGACGGTGCTACACTTGGGAGAACACTAACTACTTGATATTTTGTGAGAGATCACCCTAATAAAAGTGACTACCGCGCAATCAAGAAGGGTGCATCATAAGGGATAAACATCTCAGGCAATTCATAATAGCATGATATGGTATAGCCCTTTCTGATGGAGAAGTCTTGTATTTCTTCGTCTTCGGCATTCGCGTCGGTGTTCACCTTCGCGAAGATTGCCACCACCTTGTCGATGCACCAGATAATATTGCTATCTCTATAGCCAATAAAATAATGCATTACACAAGGTTGACACACAGTTCATTTAAAGTGCAATCATATGGCTCCAGCCATCATGCCGAATCATGACACGCAGGTCATGTTAATCAATTTACATCATATAGACATCTCATACATAATCAAATTATTATGAGTATTGCTATACCACATCATATGCACATGCAAACCCTCCTGCAAAGCCAAGTTAGACGTCTCTAATCGGTTCAAGCAAAAACTTGTTTTACGTGGCTTCTAAGGTTTCGAAACAAACCGAAGCTACCAACGTCCATCATCAAGTATGATAATTCAAGTCGCTAGATTAACTTTCCAGGGTGTATGAAAACCGAGATAATAAAATCTCGAGCCCCATACTAAACTTCGTCATACGCATGACCCCCGTGCAGATCATATCTGCATTGCCCTTTCGTCTGCGAAATTTCATCTTTCCTTTTAACTACAGTGGAATTCAATGAACTGTTAGCACTTCGTTGATCAATCAGGATCGCGGATTGCCAGAACATTGAAACTCCACCATGCTGTTATCAAGATCAGAAATATGCAAATTCCAGGGAAGCAACAAGAACATCGGGTAACAGATTTCATGTGCTACCCGCACAAATAATTTTCAGTAATAGAACTCATCTACTACCTAATTATATTGTGCAACACCCATACATCACTATGTATTCTAGATCGCAACCTGCATCTACGCATAGCACGGCTCATGATGCCACTGTAGGGTAACGTAGCAGAAAACAAAAATTTTCCGACCTACGCACCAGCCCAGGACCACTATGGAGACTGCATACAAGGTTTGATCATTTTCGTTACCGACTCGTAGCGCAGCGGAAGTAGAGTCGATGACGATTGGCGGTGCAGATCCCCGCAGCTAGGATTTACAACCTCCCAACCGCGAGGATGTATACCCTCATCCGCCACCCGGACAGCCCTCCGGGAGGCGGTCGGACAGTCCCCCGGACGGTGTCGCGGACAGCCCTTCGGGAGGACCTTCGAAACTCGGACAGCCCTTCGGGAGGACTCACAGAACTCGGACCATCACTTGGACAGCCCTTCGGGAGGACTCACAGAACTCGGACCGTCACTTGGACAGCCCTTCGGGAGGCACTCTCGAACAGCCCCTCGGGCACTAAGATCGAAACTACGACCTCTCTACAGAGTTGCACACATACGGTGTCATCTATCCGGCAGGGCTTCGCCGTCCAGAACTAGTTCCCATCGGAACCCAGACAGCCTTTCGGCTCTACGAAACTATTTCGCGGGGAGGGAGAGAAGAAGCCAGATCATTGCAATGGCATGTATATGTGAGATAGAGTGAGTCTTTAGGCAGCCCCCTCCACCCCTATTTATAGGCCAAGCCCAAGGGTGGCTTCTCCAAGAAGCCAAGGGGAAAAATACCAAAGGACCCTCAAGGTGGCTTCTCCAAGAAGCCACCCAAAAAGCACTTTCACTATTCACGACGACATTTTTCAGCGTCCGTTCGAACCGAAAATATTTATGTGGGCTTAGAACATTTCCAGTACCCACTAAAATAATTTTCAACGCGTTTTGGAACAATTCCAGTTTAGTGATTTCATCTGCGAAAAGCATCTGAAGCGGTTCCGGCAGCCCCGGAACATTTCCGGTTTTTTCTTCCAGAAAATTCCCAGAAGTTTCCAGAATGATTCTGGCATCCTCCAAGAATTATCAGGCATGTGCCGAAACCATTTTGACTTAATGGTATCCCCTGAAACAACTTTTCAGTTTCACTGGAACTCATCCGGTGACCTCTCTCTGCGGAACTTTTCCGCTGTCCGAAACTTTTCGGTGTCCGAAACTTTTTCGGTGATTTTCTCTCAGACTCCCTGTCTAGTATTCAGCAGATAGATGACCCTTAAGCGTGTGACCCTATAGGTTCGGTGAAGTATAGACATGACACGGAACCCCTTCCGATCAATGATCAACATCGGAGCCGTGGACACCCATATTGACCCCTATACCCACACGAATGAATATTCGAGTGAACCTCCAGTTGCCGTGTGCTATTCCTGTTGCTTCGCGATATGTTACAAATACCCGAGGTGAGACATGTAGGCATTCCCGTGGATCAACAACTTGTCCACTATGCTAGTTACCTCGTTACCGGTATTGTTCTCTTTTCTCGTTACCGTGTTTCGGCATCCCCGTGATCAAATCACATAGTGTCTGGCCAGACGATGATGGATACCGTAACACCGAGAGGGCCCAGAGATATCTCTCCATCATCGGAGGAGCAAATCCCAATCTTGAGCTATCAAGTTACTTGACATACTTTCCCATGAACCCGTAAGCCGCCGTAATAGCCATCCATTTACGGATGACGTTTAACAAACCCCAAAGTTCATGAATCAAGCATGAAGAAACTCGATACTCTCATGGTCTGAGGAATCATGCAAACATTAACCATCTCTGTGTTATTAACCATAAACTTGTGACGAATGTATCTCATAGCATAACATCAATCGGGTCGATTCAACACAAATGTTCTTCTAACATTTGTGCCCTCAAAGTTGCTGGCATAGACATGCCTATGATTGGGAAAACATAATCATCATGCAACACCTGAGCTAGTCTTAGAGGCATGACTAGGAATACATTTTACCGTTTATTATTCCACACGTGCACATGGGTTTTCCCCAGAGCCTTTATGGATATACGGGCTCGGGAACCACAGCAGTTATAGCATGGAACATAAACCTAATTATGAACACGGAGATAAATAATAACATTTATTATTGCCTCTAGGGCATATCTCCTACAATAAATCTAACCTCGGGTGTTTGTGACATATCGCGAAGCAACAGGAATAGCACACGGCAATTGGAGGTTCACTCGAATATTCATTCGTGTGGGTATAGGGGTCAATATGGGTGTCCACGGCTCCGATGTTGATCATTGATCGGAAGGGGTTCCTGTAGGGTAACGCAGCAGAAAACAAAAATTTTCCGACCTACGCACCAGCCCAGGACCACTATGGAGACTGCATACAAGGTTTGATCATTTTCGTTACCGACTCGTAGCGCAGCGAAAGTAGAGTCGATGACGATCGGTGGTGCAGATCCCCGCAGCTAGGATTTACAACCTCCCAACCGCGAGGATGTATACCCTCGTCTTCCCTTCGGACAGCCCTCCGGGAGGCGGTCAAACAGTCCCCCGGACGGTGTCGCGGACAGCCCTTCGGGAGGACCTTCGAAACTCGAACGGTCACTCGGACAGCCCTTCGGGAGGACTCACAGAACTCGGACCGTCACTTGGACAGCCCTTCGGGAGGCACTCACGAACAGCCCCTCGGGCACTAAGATCGAAACTACGACCTCTCTACAGAGTTGCACACATACGGTGTCAACTATCCGGCAGGGCTTCGCCGTCTAGAACTAGTTCCCACCGGAACCCAGACAGCCTTTCGGCTCTACGAAACTCTTTTCGTGGGAGGGAGAGAGAAGCCAGATCATTGCATGGCACTTGTATGTGAGAAGGAGTGAGTCTTTAGGCAGCCCCCTCCACCCCTATTTATAGGCCAAGCCCAAGGGTGGCTTCTCCAAGAAGCCAAGGGGAAAAATACCAAAGGACCCTCAAGGTGGCTTCTCTAAGAAGCCACCCAAAAAGCACTTTCACTATTCACGACGACATTTTTCAGCGTCCGTTCAAACTGAAAATATTTATGTGGGCTTAGAACATTTCCAGTACCCACTAAAATAATTTTCAACGCGTTCTGGAACAATTCCAGTTTAGTGATTTCATCTGCGAAAAGCATCTGAAGCGGTTCCGGCAGCCCCGGAACATTTCCGGTTTTTCTTCCAGAAAATTCCCAGAAGTTTCCAGAATGATTCTGGCATCCTCCAAGAATTATCAGGCATGTGCCGAAACCATTTTGACTTAATGGTATCCCCTGAAACAACTTTTCAGTTTCACCGGAACTCATCCGGTGACCTCTCTCTGCGGAACTTTTCCGCTGTCCGAAACTTTTCGGTGTCCGAAACTTTTTCGGTGATTTTCTCTCAGACTCCCTGTCTAGTATTCAGCAGATAGATGACCCTTAAGCGTGTGACCCTATAGGTTCGGTGAAGTATAGACATGACACGGAACCTCTTCCGATCAATGATCAACATCGGAGTCGTGGACACCCATATTGACCCCTATACCCACACGAATGAATATTCGAGTGAACCTCCAGTTGCCGTGTGCTATTCCTGTTGCTTCGCGATATGTTACAAATACCCGAGGCGAGACATGTTGGCATTCCCGTGGATCAACAACTTGTCCACTATGCTAGTTACCTCGTTACCGGTATTGTTCTCTTTTCTCGTTACCGTGTTCCGGCATCCCCGTGATCAAATCACAAAGTGTCTGGCTAGACGATGATGGATACCTTAACACCGAGAGGGCCCAGAGATATCTCTCCATCGTCGGAGGATCAAATCCCAATCTTGAGCTATCAAGTTACTTAACATACTTTCCCATGAACCCGTAAGCCGCCGTAATAGCCATCCAGTTACGGATGACGTTTAACAAACCCCAAAGTTCATGAATCAAGCATGAAGAAACTCGATACTCTCATGGTCTGAGGAATCATGCAAACGTTAACCATCTCTGTGTTATCAACCATTAACTTGTGACGAATGAATCTCATAGCATAACATCAATCGGGTCGATTCAACACAAATGTTCTTCTAACATTGTGCCCTCAAAGCTGCTGGCATAGACATGCCCATGATTGGGAAAACATAATCATCATGCAACACTTGAGCTAGTCTTAGAGGCATGACTAGGAATACTTTTTACCGTTTATTATTCCACACGTGCACATGGGTTTTCCCCAGAGCCTTTATGGATATACGGGCTCGGGAACCACAACAGTTATAGCATGGAACATAAACATAATTATGAGCAAGGAGATAAATAATAACATTTATTATTGCCTCTAGGGCATATCTCCTACAAGGTTCTCTATTTTACCGGTCTCATGGTGGTAGTTTGGAGACCGGGTTATAGGATCGATTGCCATACTATCAAGGGGGGCTCTCAAGTGAGTAGCTTGATCGTATCGTTTGTAGAGAGCTCAAACCATTGCATGCTTGTATCATCTTTCTTGGTTCTTGTTTGGTTTTCTCCTTGTGAGATTTGGAGCTTATGGTCATCTTGATGACAAGATCGAGTTCATCAAAAACGGAGTTCACATGCTTCTTCTATTGCGTTTTCGGTGTTGGAGCTTTTACCGGTCTTATTCGAGGAAGGGTTCTCACCATTTTCTTATGGGCCTTTTCTATTTTCCTTCTTATTGTTATTTCTATCAAGATTGTGTTAGCCCTTGTCGCTAGCTTTCCAACAAACTTCGTTTCGTTGAATTCGGAGTCCGTTTGCAGAAGTTGTGTCAGTTTTGGTGTCCTTAAAAAGGCTGCAGCGGTACTACCGCTCATGGGAGCGGTACTACCGCTTGGAGGGGATGTAATTTTTTACTACCGCTCTTAGGAGCGGTACTACCGCGGCTACTTCCGCTCCGGACCAAAAACTTGTCTTAAGTCCAGCGGTGGTAGGCACGGATGTATTTTTTTAGTACCGCTCGCAAGCAGTAGTACCGCTACCCCTAGCGGTAGTACCATGAGGACGAGCGGTAGTACCGCTCCGGCGGTTCTACCGGCCTTTTGCCTCCTCGCTGTTGTTTTTCAAAGGGATTCCACCGCCCTAGCGGTAGTACCACTCCTTGGAGCGGTAGTACCGCTCGGTGCGGGCTGTGAGGATAACGGTTGGATTTCTCCCCTCCTATAAAAGGGGGTCTTCTTCCCCAATGAACCCAATCTTTTGAGCTCATGTTCTTCCCCCATTGTTGACCTTCTTCGAGCTTGCTATCTCTCAATCCCTCCATGGATTCTTGCTAGTTTTTGGCGGAAAAGAGAGAGGAGACCTAGATCTACGTTTCGACCAATCACTTTCTCCTCTAGGTGAGGGGAACCCTTTGGATCTAGATCTTGTAGTTCTTCGTGTTCTCTTCTTCGTTCTTCCTCTCATTTTCCTACCTAGCATTAGTTGCTTTGGTGGGATTTGAGAGAGTAGGACTTGGGCACTCCGTGTGCCCTTGCCATTGCAGTTGGTGCGTCGGTTTGAGTTCTCCACGGTGATACGTGGAAGTGAAGTTGAGTAGCTTATTACTCTTGGGTGCTTGGTACCCTTGAGCTTGTTCCTCTTGGGTGCTTGGGCGCCCTAGACGGTTGGTGGTGTTTGGAGCTTAATCATTGTGGTGTAAAGCTCCGGGCAAGCGTCGGGATGTCGAATTAGGTTGTGGAGATCGCCCCGAGCAATTTGACGGGTACCGGTGACCGCCCCCAAGGGTTGCCAAAGTGTATGGGTTCGGTGACCGCCCCCAAGGGTTGCCATTTGTACGGGTTCGGTGACCGCCCTCAAGGGTCCCTTAGTGGAATCACGGCATCTTGCATTGTGCGAGGGCGTGAGGAGATTACGGCGGCCCTAGTGGCTTCTTGGGGAGCATTGTGCCTCCACACCGCTCCAAACGGAGATTAGCATCCGCAAGGATGTGAACTTCGGGATACATCGTCGTCTCCGCGTGCCTCGGTTATGTCTTACTCGAGCCCTTTACTTATGCACTTAATTTGTGATAGCCATATTGTTTCTTGTCATATATCTTGCTATCACTTAGTTGTTTATCTTGCTTAGCATAAGTTGTTGGTGCACATAGGTGAGCCTAGTTGTTGTAGGTTTTGTGCTTGACAAATTAACCGCTAGGTTTATTCCGCATTTGTTCAAGCCTAAACCGTAATTATTTTAAAGCACCTATTCACCCCCCTCTAGGCAATATCCTCGATCTTTCAATTGGTATCAGAGCCTCATCTCTCTTTATAGGGCTTAACCGCCTAGAGAGTAAGGATGTCGACTAGGGGCTTAGGTTTCTCTGACACTCTTAGTTTCGATGACACAAATTTTGATGTTTGGGTAATTCGCATGCTTAATCTCTTTAGGGTCATGGACCCAAATTTAGAGCGAATTGTAGATATGGGTTTTTCTCCTCCAAAGGATCCCCAAAGATTATCTTTAGAGGATGAGAAAAACTCTTATCTCAATGCTCAAGCTTCTAATGTGCTTTTCGATGCTTTGAGCAATGTAGTGATATTTCAACTCATGCCGTTTCGGGATGCTCATGAGTTGTGGACAAAGCTTCAAGATAAATATGGCGTGTCCAAGTTTTGTGGGGATGATTGTTCTCCCTCCTCCTCCGGCCGTGTTGCTTTCTCATCTTCTTCTACTTCACCTACATGTGGATTGCCACAAGGTAATGATATGGTGGGTAGTGGTCTTCATTGCAATGATGATAGTGTGCTTATCGTTGATGATCCCTCATCACTACCTTATTGCAATGCTCCATCTTTGGACTTCAACCCTTCGAGCTCTCTAAATGTTTCACATGCTTGTGTTGATAGTCCTTGCATATCATGTAGAAATTGCTTTACTAAATCTCATGATGATATGCTTGCTATGTCTTGTTGCCATGATAAAAATGAATCTATTTCCTCGAATTGTTGTGCTAACAATGTAGAGGAAACCCAACACCCCATGGAACAAGATGTGGTCTTGAATGGTGCCTCAAGGGATCCTACATCATCATCGATTGCATTTTGCCTTATGGCTAAGGCTTCAAAGGTATCTCCCACTTTGAATCCCAATATATCTTGTGATGATATTGATGATGACAAGAATGATGATGATGATGATGTTGATAATGATGAAGAGAATGATAATGTTGCCTCCTTAAAAATTAAGGGGGAAATGATTTTTAAAGCTCTTCATAAGAATAAAATTGCTCGTTCCAACTTCATGGAAATCATGTCCATTGCTATTGAGGGCAAGAAATACATTGATGAGTTGGAATCTCGTCTTGAGAAGCATGAGGTCACCATTGAGAAAATGGAAGGTCATGAGCGTGATTACGCTAATGAGATCGCGAACCTCTCTCAAGCTCTTGAACTTGAACAAACCACCAAGGAATCTCTTGAGGAGACTTTTGCTCTAGAATTATCTAGAGTGAGGGAATCTCATGATAGAGCTCTTGAGGTGGCCAATGTTTTTGAAACTAAAAATGAGAAGCTTGAAGTTGCACATGTTAAACTCCTTGAAGACTTTGAGCACCTCGAAAATGGCTCAAGGGTCATTAAGAGTGAGCTCATCAAACTCACCGAGTCTCATGCTCAACTTAAAGCTTCATATTCTAAAGAGCTTGCCAAGTTGCCTTCTCCTCTTGCTATTATTGATGATGCTTGTGCTACTAACTCTATTTCTAGTGAAGCATCCATTTTGAAGGAGAACGTTGAGCTACGGGCTCAACTTGAGTTGCTATCTACCAAATATGAGAAGTTGGAAGAAAATCATGTAAAGCTCACAAGCTCTCATGATGATCTTCTAGTATCCCATAATGTGCTAAAGATAGCTCATGAGGCTATGTCTAAGGTAACATCTAGTGAGTCTCATGTGGATACTAGCACTACTTCAAGTCAAAATGATATCTTGCCATGTGCTAGTCCTTGTAATTCATCTACTCATAACATTGGTACTTCTTGTGATGAATTACTCTCCTTGCCTTGTTGCTCTAACAATGAAGCATATACTTCCTCTAGTACTTGTGTTGATACTAACCATGTAGAGGAAATTAAAGAGCTCAAGGCTCAAGTCACTTCTTTGAAGAAAGACTTGGAAAAGTGTCATGAAGGGAAGTCCACACTCAACAATATCTTGAGTGTGCAGAAATCCCCCAATGACAAAGGTGGACTTGGATTCAACTCCAATAAGAAGAAGTCCAAGAGAAACAAGAAGAAGGGCTAAGAACAAGTCAAGAATTCGGCCAAGATTATTTGCTTCAAGTGCAAAATTGAAGGGCATCATGTTAGATCTTGCCCACTGAAGAAGAAGCCCATTAATGACAAGCAACAAGGGAAGCGGCCACAAGTTCATTCTCATGCTCAACCTCAAGTTGAAGAAAGGCCTCTTCCCAAGAAGACTCAAGCTAATGCTTCTCAAGTTGAGAAATCAAGTGAGAAGAAAGTGAAGAGTAGACGTTGCTACTTATGTCGTGAGAAAGGTCACGTCGCTTCTTCATGCACTAGTGGTAACTTATCCAACCCAATTATTATTGATGATATATATTCTCTTGGGAAGGATAAGGTTGGCAATGTGTTTGCCAAGTTTGTTGGTACTCAAAGTGGTGTCAAGAAAAGAACCATTTGGGTAGCCAAGCCTATTGTGACTAACCTCTTAGGACCCAACTTGGTTGGGGACCACCAAGCTCAAACTTGATCAATAGGTGTTGTTGGAGGGCATTGGGGACTTGGCTACATTATGAAGAGTTAAGGGGTCTTCATCATTCATATTGTCTCAAGCCAAGTCATTCAGATTATCAAGTTTCTATCTTATATCCAATGTTCCTCCTTGCGGTAACTCGTGCTTAAATTGTTTACATTGAAAGTTACTTGCCCCTTTTGCATGTTTTGGTTTTATACCATGCATGTGTTTGTATATGTTGTGCATCCAACTTGCTTATCTTGAGCAATCAAGTATGTGTGTGTTGGTTTGCACAGCATGTACGTGTGTGTCGTGCATTGAGCCTTTATTCTTCTTGTTTGTATCCTAGTTGGCTCGTGTGAGAGATTAATGGAACATCCCATTTTAGGGGAGTGATGTGCTTTGTGTACCTCACAATCCTATAAATGTGTGTACATGAGAAATACCATCTAGTATTGATATTACAAGACTATCTAGTCGCTAGGTGGTATGTCTTTCATGAGAAATTCAAATTCTAAAAAGTCCTTTAATTATCTCTTGTTGGATACTCTTATTGCCTCTTGTTAAGTTTTTCCTTGGTATCACATTATGGGGGAGTAATATGCTATGTGCATATTACAAGCCTAGAAAATATGTACATTTGAGATATTGTCACTTAGAGTTGATATTATTAATTATCTTGTTCCTAGGTGACATGTTAGCTCTACAAGTTGCAATTTGCTTGTGTTTGTTGTGAAGATGATGTTGGATATCCTTGTTATCTACCACCGGGAATTATTTCCAAATACTTCTTGTCTTTTGACAATTGGTACTCACTTATGTGTGGTAGAATTTATTGATCATCTTTACATTGGCTTTTGTTTTTATTTGCCTTATCTCTTGCCAAGGATTGTGTCCACTCCCGTTGTCTTCCATACCACTTGTGGATCTTGTTAATTTCTTGTTCTTGTCTAGTGTTTTCTAGATATAGTGAAAGTGGTGATCCCACCTTGTGCATTTTGTATTCAAATGCAAATTCTCTATAATGCACAACTCGTGGGGGAGCTATCCTATTTTCTTTAGAACACTCTTCTTGTGATCCTTATCAAGTGTGTTTTGGTGGCAGGCAAGCCGTTTCTTTTTGGTACTTTGTGCCATCATGCAACTTTGTAGAGGGCATGGTTTGTTTGGAACCATCCTCTCTTGTGGGAGTTTGATTTCTTTCATTTTGAGTGTGCCAATGGATATCTCATTCCTTGATGTATCGTTTAATGATATCTTCCAAGTGATGATTTCTCCATTTGGTAATCTATTTTCTCTTGGTATTTCTTTCTCATTTGGTATCGCTTCTTGAAAGTCTTGAGCATGCATAGTCACTTCATGTATTTTATTTGGCATGTTTTCTTTCTTTGATCCAATATATAGGGGAAACTCCACCAAGTCTCAATTTGGATGAGATGTGCATGAACTTCATTTCCATTTCTATATGCACATATGTTTGTGGAGTTTGTCCTATGTATTGGTGTTTCTAACTCTTTGGTCCCAATGAGTTTGGGTACCATTTTGTTTGTGTTGTTGTTCTAGGAACAATTGGAGATACATTGGATGCTCGGCTCACTCACAAGGAAGGTGGTGTCACCATGTGCTTATTGGAGTCAAGCTAGGATGTTTAATGAACTACTATCTAATACCTTCAATTGGTATCTTCTGCATCCTTCCAATGCTATCTCGGTAACAAGTATCTATTCATGATTTCCTCTCTTGCATTCAACCTTGTGTAGGTTGCATCTTGGCATGATATTCATTTCATATCTTGTGATACTTGTTTCCTTTCTCAAAGCATCCCAACGATGGTCTCTTGTTACTAGTTGTGATGTCTTTGATGGATGTGTGGTTGGACTTCATTTATATACAATAAGACCATATCTAGCCAAGTGCTATGCTTTCAAGCAAATATCTTATTGGTATATTTATGACTTCCTTGTGGATATTTTGTTCTTTCCTTTTTGTAACTATTTCGTGTGTACATCCTTCTTTGTGGATTGATATCATCATGATCTTCATCTACCTAGAATCTTATACACTTGAGAGAAGCTGCATATCTAGTTGATATCCCTTTCTTTCACGTCCACCTTTTCCTTCTTGTATTATTTCCTTGGTGGCTCCGTGAAGGTGTGTGTCTTGAGTGTGGTTCTTATATCATTGCATCTTGATGCACTCTTTTGTGGTGAAGATCGTTTTCCTCATGCTTGTCTTGACAAGGCTTTTGCCATATTATTGGTATCCCTCGTCTTGATAAGGCTCTCATTTTCTATCTTCACCATGGGTTGTCACAAGCTTGGTTGTTTTTTCTCTTTTTAGTGACCTTGTGAATCCATTTGCTAGTTGTGTGTGTGGGAAGGACATGTCATGCACCTTGTATCTCAACTATTAGAGACTATGTTGATGCTTAATGCTCATCCTTATATTAGTCTTCTCAAGTGCTTTGCCATGACTCACACACATCTTTTTGGTTGAGCCTATTTCTAAGTTGCCTCTTTTATATGTTGCTCAACCATTTGTTTTTGCAAGTGCTAGGCTTTGTTTCCTATATGCTCACTTGCACTTGTTGTGAGCTTCTATTGATTTTAGGGGAGTGATGATCCTATTTTGTGCCCGTTGTATTCAAATACAAATATTCTTATGTGTGCACAAATCATGGGGAGCTTCTCTAGTTTTTTTAGAACACTCCTTTGCTCATATCATAATATCTTATTCATGTCGCTCGTAGGAGCATTGGTCTTGCTAGTTCAATTGGTATCTTTTGATAGCTTGTTTCAATTGGTATCTTTTGATTACCTAATTGCTTGTTTATCTCTTTGTTATGTCTTTGTGGCATATCATTCTTTAGCAATCTTTGAGCCTCAATATATTTTGTCTTCCTCCAAGTATTTACCTTTGGATATGTGTAGTGCATTCCACTCTCTTATTGAGAAATACACAATTTATGAAGGAACACAATTTATATTGGCCTTCTTAGCTTTTCGCCCATTTTGGCAATCGATGCCAATGGGGGAGAAGTTTCAGAGAGTTTTGCGGAAAAGTTTAGAGAGTCATCTCTTCTTGCTTTGGTTTTGTTCCTAAGCTTTTGCATCTCATACGCATGCATTATTGGTTGGTGCATTGCATGGTGATGCATAATTCCTTGTATAAACTCTCTTGAAAGTGATTGTCATCAATTACCAAAATGGGGGAGATTGAAAGAACATGCGGTGCCCCCATGTTTGGTTTTGGTAATTGATGACAATCTCTATGGACTAATGGTTGCCTTGAGTTATATTTGAAGGATTTGTCCATAGGCTTTACTTGGAGTCCATTTGTTGGTTTTAAGGAGAGTTTGTGATGACCAAGGTGCTATTCAAGGAATTACCTAAAGATTGGTCATGTGAGAGGTTGATCAAGACTAAGTCAAAGAGTGAATCAAGTTGATCAACACACAAAGCGTAGAAGATGTACCGAGTGGGATCAAGCGATCCCATGGTATGGTAAGCATTGTCAATTACGCTTTGTGTACTAACCCATGGTCTTCATGAGAGTTCTTTGTGGGTTTAGGTTGTGGTGTGCAAGTTCAAGTGGATCATCACGAAGAGATCATATGCTTGAAGCTTGCCGTCCATTGTGGTGGCAATGGACTTGTGAAGACGAGCCAAAGAGTGGCTCACCCATAGTGGAGTATGGGGGAGCAATCAACTAGTCTTCACCGAGCCAACGCAATCAAGAAAGGTGGTTCAACTTGAGGAAGTCAAGATCGTCATCATCTAGCTCAAGTGGACTTTGTGCAAGGCAAAGGTTTGGCCTTGATAGGTTCTCTATTTTACCGGTCTCATGGTGGTAGTTTGGAGACCGGGTTATAGGATCGATTGTCGTACTATCAAGGGGGGCTCTCAAGTGAGTAGCTTGATCGTATCGTTCGTAGAGAGCTCAAACCATTGCATGCTTGCATCATCTTTCTTGGTTCTTGTTTGGTTTTCTCCTTGTGAGATTTGGAGCTTATGGTCATCTTGATGACAAGATCGAGTTCATCGAAAACGGAGTTCACATGCTTCTTCTATTGCGTTTTCGGTGTTGGAGGTTTTACCGGTCCTATTCGAGGAAGGGTTCTCACCATTTTCTTATGGGCCTTTTCTATTTTCCTTCTTATTGTTATGTCTATCAAGATTGTGTTAGCCCTTGTCGCTAGCTTTCCAACAAACTTTGTTTCGTTGAATTCGGAGTCCGTTTGCAGAAGTTGTGTCAGTTTTGGTGTCCTTAAAAAGGCTGCAGCGGTACTACCGCTCATGGGAGCGGTACTACCGCTTGGAGGGGATGTAATTTTTTACTACCGCTCATAGGAGCGGTACTACCGCGGCTACTTCCGCTCCGGACCAAAAACTCGTCTTAAGTCGAGCGGTGGTAGGCACGGATGTATTTTTTTAGTACCGCTCGCAAGCAGTAGTACCGCTACCCTTAGCGGTAGTACCGCTACCCCTAGCGGTAGTACCGGCCTTTTGCCTCCTCGCTGTTGTTTTTCAAAGGGCTTCCACCGCCCTAGCGGTAGTACCACTCCTTGGAGCGGTAGTACCGCTCGGTGCGGGCTGTGAGGATAACGGTTGGATTTCTCCCCTCCTATAAAAGGGGGTCTTCTTCCCCAATGAACCCAATCCTTTGAGCTCGTGTTCTTCCCCCATTGTTGACCTTCTTCGAGCTTGCTATCTCTCAATCCCTCCATGGATTCTTGCTAGTTTTTGGGGGAAAAGAGAGAGGAGATCTAGATCTACGTTTCGACCAATCACTTTCTCCTCTAGGTGAGGGGAACCCTTTGGATCTAGATCTTGGAGTTCTTCGTGTTCTCTTCTTCGTTCTTCCTCTCATTTTCCTACCTAGCATTAGTTGCTTTGGTGGGATTTGAGAGAGTAGGACTTGGGCACTCCGTGTGCCCTTGCCATTGCATTTGGTGCATCGGCTTGAGTTCTCCACGGTGATACGTGGAAGTGATGTTGAGTAGCTTATTACTCTTGGGTGCTTGGTACCCTTGAGCTTGTTCCTCTTGGGTGCTTGGGCGCCCTAGATGGTTGGTGGTGTTTGGAGCTTAATCATTGTGGTGTAAAGCTCCGGGCAAGCGTCGGGGTCTCCAATTAGGTTGTGGAGATCGCCCCGAGCAATTTGACGGGTACCAGTGACCGCCCCCAAGGGTTGCCAAAGTGTACGGGTTCGGTGACCGCCCCCAAGGGTTGCCATTTGTACGGGTTCGGTGACCGCCCTCAAGGGTCCCTTAGTGGAATCATGGCATCTTGCATTGTGCGAGGGCGTGAGGAGATTACGGTGGCCCTAGTGGCTTCTTGGGGAGCATTGTGCCTCCACACCGCTCCAAACGGAGATTAGCATCCGCAAGGGTGTGAACTTCAGGATACATCGTCGTCTCCGCGTGCCTCGGTTATCTCTTACCCGAGCCCTTTACTTATGCACTTTACTTTGTGATAGCCATATTGTTTCTTGTCATATATCTTGCTATCACTTAGTTGTTTATCTTGCTTAGCATAAGTTGTTGGTGCACATAGGTGAGCCTAGTTGTTGTAGGTTTTGTGCTTGACAAATTAACCGCTAGGTTTATTCCGCATTTGTTCAAGCCTAAACCGTAATTATTTTAAAGCGCCTATTCACCCCCCCTCTAGGCGATATCCTCGATCTTTCACTTGGAGTATACTTGTTTTCATGGAAGTGGCATAAGGAAGGCGCCAGCGGTAGTACTGCTGGGCCGGAGCGGCAGTACCGCTTATCGCCACAAGCAGTAGTACCGCTGTCTCACAGCGGTAGTACCGCCCCTGGCCATAAGCCGTAGTACGGCTCCGGTTCCGCGCTGGTACCGCCTCGACTCGAGACGTGGTTTTCTCGTGTCGGGTTCAACGGCAGCAGTAGCTGCAGTAAAAGCGGTAGTACCGCTCGTGAGCGGTAGTACCGCGGCTACCACCGCTGCTAGGCCCTCACTCCTGTGTCCTTTCTCTCTCTTTGGCCCCTGCTCTCTGTCTCCGCGATAGCACCGCTGGGGCTCGCGGTAGTACCGCTGCTGCCAGCGGTAGTACCGCTCCCCTGAGTGGTAGTACCGCTCTGTGCGGGCTGAAGAGGGGATAACAGTTGGATTATTCCCCACCTATAAAAGGGGGTCTTCTTCCCCATTGAACCTTATTCTTTTAGCTCGTGTTCTTCCCCCATTGTTGACCTTCTTCGAGCTTGCTATCTCTCAATCCCTCCATGGATTCTTGCTAGTTTTTGGGGGGAAAAGAGAGAGGAGATCTAGATCTACGTTTCCACCAATCACTTTCTCCTCTATGTGAGGGGAACCTTTTGGATCTAGATCTTGGAGTTCTTTGTGTTCTCTTCTTCGTTCTTCCTCTCATTTTCCTCCCTAGCATTAGTTAATATGGTGGGATTTGTGAGTGAGGGACTTGGGCACTCCGTGTGCCCTTGCCCTTGCATTTGGTGCATCGGTTTGAGTTCTCCATGGTGGTACGTGGAAGTTACAAGTGGAGAAGCTTATTACTCTTGGGTGCTTGGTACCCTTGAGCTTGTTCCTCTTGGGTGCTTGGGCACCCTAGACGGTTGGTGGTGTTCGGAGCTCAATCATTATGGTGTAAAGCTCCGGGCAAGCGTCGGGGTCTCCAATTAGGTTGTGGAGATCGCCCCGAGGAATTTGACGGGTACCAGTGACCGCCCCCAAGGGTTGCCAAAGTGTACGGGTTCGGTGACCGCCCCCAAGGGTTGCCATTTGTACGGGTTCGGTGACCGCCCTCAAGGGTCCCTTAGTGGAATCACGGCATCTTGCATTGTGCGAGGGCGTGAGGAGATTACGATGGCCCTAGTGGCTTCTTGGGGAGCATTGTGCCTCCACACCGCTCCAAACGGAGATTAGCATCCGCAAGGGTGTGAACTTCGGAATACATCGTCGTCTCCGCGTGCCTCGGTTATCTCTTACCCGAGCCCTTTACTTATGCTCTTTACTTTGTGATAGCCATATTGTTTCATGTCATATATCTTGCTACTATCACTTAGTTGTTTATCTTGCTTAGCATAAGTTGTTGGTGCACATAGGTGAGCCTAGTTGTTGTAGGTTTTGTGCTTGACAAATTAACCGCTAGGTTTATTCCGCATTTGTTCAAGCCTAAACTGTAATTATTTTAAAAAGCCTATTCACCCCCCCTCTAGGCGACATTCTCGATCTTTCAGACACCAACTGGTACATGGACACGGGTGCGACAAACCATATCACTGGAGAGTTGGAGAAGCTGACCATGCATGACAAATATCGTGGCCATGATCAAATCTACACCGCAGCTAATGGTGCAAGTATGGAGATTAGTCGTATTGGTCAATCAGTTGTCAAAACCCCACATAAAGATCTTGTCTTAAAAGAAATCTTGCATGTTCCTAATGCTTCCAAAACTCTTCTTTCAGTTCATCACATTGCTCTTGATAATAATGTCTTTCTAGAATTTCACCCATATTTCATTTTGATCATGGACCAGGCCACAAAGAAAATTCTCCATAGGGGTGTCTATATTCAAGGGTTATATGCGTTGCTTCCGCAATACTGTAAGTTTAATAAACAAGTATATGATGCAAGCTTTCAGCTAAAAGGTGGCACAGTCGCTTAGGTCATCCATCATTTGCTGATGTTCATCAAATTCTTAGTAGAAATAAACTCATAGTGTCGGTGAGAGAAACTCATAAACTATTTGTGATTCGTGTCAAAGAGCAAAAAGTCATCAATTACCATATCTTGTTTCCACTAGTGCATCTATTGGAACTCATTTTTTCTGATGTATGGGGTCCAGCACCCACTTCTGTTGGTAGACATTCTTATTATGTGAGCTTTGTTGATGATTATAGCAAATATACTTGGATCTATCTCCTTAAAAAATGTTCAGATGTGTTTCGGGTCTTTCATAATTTTCAAGCTCTTGTTGAATGTCAATTTGATAGCAAAATTCTTTCCATGCAATCTGATTGGGGTGGGGATACGAGAAGTTGAATTCTTTTTTTCAAAAGATAGGCATTTTTTTCATCATGTATCCTGCCCTCATGCTCATCAACAAAATGGTTTCGTAGAACGGAAACATAGACACCTTGTTGAAGTTGGCCTAGATCTCTTAGCTGCGGCCTCCATGCCTTTGAAATTTTGGGACGAAGCTTTTTTTTTTTACTACTGTTCATCTTATTAACATGTGGCCTAGTTGCACCATTGCTCATGAAACTCCCACTGAACGTCTTCTCCATGTCACACCTGATTATGCTACCCTTCACATTTTTGGTTGTGCATGTTGGCCAAATCTTCGTCCCTACAACACTCGCAAACTTATGTTTCGCTCCAAACAATGTGTCTTCCTTGGCTATAGTGCACAACACAAGGGTGTTAAGTGCCTCGATGTTTCCACTGGTCGAGTGTATATTATATATTTCTCGCGATGTCGTTTTTGATGAAACTCAGTTTCCCTTTGAAAAACTATGTCCTAATGCCGGTGCTCTTCTTCGAAAGGAGATTCTTATCCTTCTCATTTATCCGATGTTGATTATGTGGGCAATGATGATTGTACTGATCCAACTATGACTAACCCTCCTAACTGTTTACATGAGTTTACTACTGTAGAATTTTTTGGATGAAATTGGTGCAGGCATTACTGATAACGGTGCAGCAAATCATGCACCCTGGCATCCTACAGTGGCCATGCCCGATCCGGTGCAATCCTCCTTGGGATCAGGGCGCCTGACCACAGCAGGGCCGACCGGATCTTCTCTGGGATCTCCGCCTCGTCAGGAGGGTTGCGGCCCCGGGGCGCCTCTATCCACGGACGAGCCGGACCAACCTGCGTCTGCCACGCGGTCGGCTCGTCGTGACCATGCCTCTGCGAAAGAGCCGTGCCAATCGGCGCCTGGGCACCAGCCGACAGGGCGGTACGCGCCTGTGCCTCACGTGTACGCCAGGCAGGCCCCGCGCTTATCATCGCCCAACTGCGCACGGTTTGAGGCGGACGTGCCCGGATCTTCTGTGCCATCTCCTTTGCCTTCGCCATCTCGCGCACCCACAGAAGATCCGGCGGGCATCAGGGGCAGTCTAGCCTCGGGATCGTCCGGATGCACTGTCCAGGAGCTGCAGCAGGCAGGATCTTCCGCGCCTAAAACCGAATCTGCTGCAGCCCCACAAGCACGGACAAGTCTTCAACGAGGTGCCATTCAACCAGTAAATTACAAGGTTAAATTTGGTCTAGCTGCTTCCACCGGAGAGCCACGTACAGTACATGATGCGCTTGCTAATTCCACGTGGAAGAAAGCTATGGACGAAGAGTTTCACGCTCTTCACAAGAACATAAATTGGCACTTAGTTCCTCCTCAACAAG
Source organism: Thinopyrum elongatum (assembly GCA_011799875.1). Lineage (NCBI taxonomy): Eukaryota > Viridiplantae > Streptophyta > Magnoliopsida > Poales > Poaceae > Thinopyrum > Thinopyrum elongatum. Next base: position 679,408,164 of record CM022298.1, read on the forward strand.
GTAAAAAAGTTATTGATTGCAAGTGGGTGTTTCGCATTAAGAAGAGGTCTGATGGTACGATTGACCGTTACAAAGCTCGACTTGTTGCAAAGGGGTTTAAACAGAGGTATGGCATAGATTATGAGGACACCTTTAGTCATGTTGTTAAAGCTGCCACTATTCGTCTTGTTCTTTCTATTGCCATGTCCAGAGGATGGAGTCTCAGACAGCTAGATGTGTAGAATGCGTTTCTTCATGGTGTTCTAGAAGAGGAAGTCTATATGAAACAATCTCCTGGGTTTGAGGAGAAAAACAAACCGTTTCATGTGTGCAGGCTTGACAAATCTTTGTATGGATTGAAGCAAGCCCCCAAAGCATGGTATTCTCGTTTGAGCTCAAAATTGCAACAACTCGGTTTTGTTCCATCAGTCTGATACATCACTATTCATTTACAACAAGTCAAATACATCTATATTTGTGCTCATATATATTGATGATATTATTGTTACAAGTTCGTCAAATGAAGCAGTGGTAGCTCTATTGAAAGATTTGAACTCAGAGTTTGCTCTCAAGGATCTAGGAGATCTACACTTCTTCCTTGGTATTGAGGTTAAGAAGAATAGAGAAGGTGGACTTCATTATTTGACTCTCACCAGGCCTGACATCTCATTTGCAGTTAATAAGTTCTGTCAGTTTCTTCATGCACCAACTTCAGCTCATTGGACTGTTGCCAAACGCATATTGAGATATGTAAGAAACACTTTGAGTGTTGGACTGACTTTTAGTATGTCCTCATCTACTCTTGCCAGTGCCTTTTCTGACTCTGACTGGGCAGGGTGTCTAGATGACAGAACGTCAACGGGTGGATTTGATGTTTTCTTTGGCCCTAATTTAATCTCCTGGTGTGCAAAGAAGCAGGCTACAGTCTCAAGGTCAAGCACTGAAGCAGAGTACAAGACACTTGCAAATGCCACAGCATAAATTATCTGGTTTAAGTCCATGCTGAAGGAACTTGGGATATGTCATACACAAATTCCATGTCTTTGGTGTGATAATCTTGGTGCTACATATTTGTCTGCAAATCCTGTCTTCCATGCAAGAACCAAACATATTGAAATTGACTATCATTTTGTGCGAGAAAGGGTTGCTAGCAAGGAGCTAGAAATTCGCTTTGTTTCCTCAAAGGATCAAGTTGCAGATGGCTTTATAAAAGCTTTGTCCACAAGACCATTTGAAGAATTCAAGCGTAATCTGAATTTGCGAAATTCAGATTAAGGGAGGATGTTAAACAGCTTGTATCTCCAGTCCTACATACGTGACTATCATGTTTGGAGACGTGACCATGTGTTACACGATGGTAGTTAGAGATAGCGTTAGGATTATGTTCTCTCTCTCTCTCTCTCTCTCGCTATTACCTCTCCCGTGTAACTCCCTCCTATCGATCTACTCCTATAACCCGACGAGAGGATCTCTCTCCCTCGATCTATCAATCGAGAAATAAGAGAGACGGGAGCCCCCGGGCGTCCTCAGCGATTTGGATTCTTGGCCGTTGGATCTGCTTGCTTGATGGGATCTAGGCCGTCGGATCAAGCCTTCGGACGACCTCGCCCGTCGGATCGAAGAGGGGCTTCTGTAGCAATGAATAGTTACAACCCGTTCGTGCCACCGCGCGCAATTAGACTGCCCCGCCGAGGGCATTTTCGTCATTTCGCGTCCCGGTGTATAAAAGGGCCCGCTCCTGTTGCAGCGACCTCCTCCCGCAGCTGCCTCTCCTCTTCCTCCTGCCTGCCTCTCTCTCCTCCAAACCCTAACCCGCGTCCGCCTCCCTGCCCCGCCGCCGGCCGCCGCCGCCGCCGTCGCTCGCCCAGGCACCCATCCCGCACTCGCGCTGCCGCCATCGCCCCCTCTCCTCTTCCTCCCGCTCGCGCCTCCTTGTCCCGCTGCCGTCCAGGGCCAGCCCCACACCGCCGTTGTCTCCTATCGGAAGCGCGATGCGGAGGCCGCCTCCGCCTCCGCGTCCTCTTCCTTCCTATCCTCCCCACGCGGCGACGGCGGCAAGGACGGCGCGCTGCGCCCGCCCCCTCCGCTCCACCAGAGGTACCCCTCCCCGCCCCTGTCCGCGCCCTCCTCGCGCTCAAGGACCCCCGGTCGCCCTCGGCCCCGGCGTCCTACCGGGTCCTGCTCGCCGTCCTCGCCTGCGTCGCCCTGGTTGAATTGTGATCTATCTTCAGAGTATTAACTGGATGAAAGTTACTGCTGAATTTAACAGGTGAAAACGTCCAGGCCAAAGCTGGTGGCTGTAAGAAACGAGTCATTACTTAACGAGCTAAAGGAAGCGTTAGCTGGTTGTTTGCGTAACTGAAAAGACATTGGACATCGTTGCGGAGAATCCTGACAAGTTCCGGGTTGTCGCTCTTTCTGCTGCTCCAATGTCACTCTTCTAGCTGATCAGGTACAATGGTCTATCTTGTGAGTATATACTTATTCAGTTTCACCCCTTGTTGTGAATTATAAGAGAAAACTGTGTGCATATTTATACTAAATTTAGCTGGTTGAATTGTGATCTATCTTCAGAGTATTAACTGGATGAAAGTTACTACTGAATTTAACAGGTGAAAACGTTCAAGCCAAAGCTGGTGGCTGTAAGAAATGGGTCATTACTTAATGAGCTAAAGGAAGCGTTAGCTGGTTGTGAAGAGATGCCGGAAATTATTCCTGGGGAGCAAGGTTTCATAGAGGTAAGAAGACATTTCTTCTGATCCTATATGCAAAAGGAATCAATGCTTTATACTGAATTTTTCACTAATATTCAACTCTTCAATAATAGGTCGCTCGACACCTGGATGCAGTTACAGTCGTTATCGGCATAGTAGGGTGTGCAGGACTGAAGGTAATTTATGTTTTTCCGTATTGCATTTTGTTTCCTTCATCTTTTATTTTTTATAGTTTTTAAGGTGTTAAGAAAAGTCGGTATGGGACAACCTAATCGATAGTGCCGTAGTGGTGCAACCAATATCCCATCCTTGACAGTTTAGAGCCTTGGTCCATGGCTCCTTTATGAAACTGCATATCAGTAGGCCCATCATGCCTCAGTGGTGCTACTTTCAGACTCTGCTTAGTATCTTATGTTGTCTTCGCATTTCCGGAGAACCCAACATTATCATGCTATTGTTAAATTTTCTCTCCTCTACTTTGGATGGATGGATTGAAAAAAAAAATAGATGTAGCCAAATCTGCTTATGTATGCTTGCTGAAGCTACTATGAAGGCCAACTGAAATATCCATTGTTTTCTTTCTGTTTGACAGCCTACAGTTGCAGCAATTGAAGCTGGGAAAGACATAGCATTGGCGAACAAAGAGACGAGCGCGCCGAGGGCGATGACCGCTACCCTGCTCCTATCCCGGCAAAGGCACGTCTACCTCTCCTGTGAAGGTAAGGCCATCTTTGCCTCTTCCTTCAGTTTTTTCCTCTGTTTTTTGTTACACGACTTTGTGGTGCTTAGTGCATATGTCATTCCCTCCTGTCAATTGATTGAACAACTCTGCTACATGTGATTGCATTAGCAAACTCCATTTTTGTGTATGTAGAAAAACAAAGGAAACTCCATTTTTGTGTCATTACAAACAAGAGTCACTTTTAGACGGCGAAGACTGCTCCCCTGATCCTAAGAACCTACTGACATTTCACCAAATCCTGTTATAATTTTTGTTATTAGCAGCAGATACTTGATAAATTTCTCTTTAGAATTCCAAGTACATGACCATATTGATCCTTCTATTTTAGATGTAGCAGAACACACGTTCGTAGTTGATACACCTAGGCTCAGCTTCTCTATATTGATATGAAGGCCTGGAGCGTGTTTCTTTTGTTTTCAACTCAAGGCGACCAGGTAGGCGCATATAAACACAGTAAAAGGCCCCTTTCTTTGTTCCATGCCTTACAAAAAACGAGCAAGGCTGACGTAATATTTCTGGTTCCCTTCTACCGTGTGTCAAAGAGAGCCTGGCTGCACAAGAGGCATCGTCTTCTACCACAAAACTCCTGGCAACAAGAACTTCACCAAGAAAAGGTACTTTCTTTTCAGTTTTTCTCGCCTATGATCTTTGGATTTCAACATGTCTCTTCTTTCGAGAAGATTTTGCGGCCACTATGGATGACGACAAGGTAGGCATCTTGCAGGATACCTAGGTTTTGGCACGAACTATTTTGTGCCGGTGTGAAGTGGGGACTGTATGCGGACATCGAGTCATTCCTGGGATTTGGTAGGAAGCACATGACCTGTAACTTCAAGAAGACGAACTATGAAGAGGCGGATCGCCCTCTGACTGTGTCGGTAAAGAAGGCCATTCTGTAGGTCATTGATATGGTAGGCGTATTGCTCAGTACATCTGTGTTTACTATTGTTACATCATATACACATAGTTCTTGCATGCATGTGGCTTGTGTGAATGACATGCTTTATCTTTACAATTCGATCACCTCTGTTAGGCATTGCTTAATGTGGTTCTGGTTATTGTCCATTTGTGATTTAGAGCAATTACCAAAATTGCCAAACAAAATATCCGATTGATAGGAGGGGGCGGCGTTTTTACTTATCAAGATTCTAGTTATGATCCTTTTGCAATTGATATCTTCCCTAAATGTATATTTATCATTTACCCCTTAGTTCACATGATATATAAGGTAAAATTTGAGTTTCACTTTTAAAACTGTAGCTGTTATATGCACACCTATTAGTCATGTCGTACTATCAATCTGCAGGTCAGGCTCGCAATTAATAAAGATATACTTTCAGCAGGTCAGGCTAGGAATTACTAAAGTTATACTTGTTGAAAGTGACGATAGAAACAACAAAAGGCTACTTGGGTTAGATAAATGTCATTGGAGTCCGAGAAGGTTGCACAAACACGAACCAGATTAGAAGTAGGTCGGCATAAAAATTATGTTTCTGTGAAGTTAAATAAAATTGACATCATATATACTAACGCGTAGTTCTGCTACTATATGCAGGACATTCAAAAGGCAGTCCATTTGTTGCAGCTTTTATTCTTTTGCTTAGATGCTGAACAAGGAGAACGAGAGAGTAGATTATGTGTTCCGGGAAGAGTGTTGCAGATGACATGTCATCTTCCTATGCCTAAGATCTTTTTAAGAAGGGACTTACTGCTCCTTCATTTCACATGTGTTTACTTATAAATTATGGCAGTATCATTAATTATCCTCATTATTAGTGCTTTCATCCAGTTCAGACATAATTTATTGCCAAGCCAATGGCGTAGATTTGTGTCTCGAAGTGGTTGATACTCAAGGTTGACTCCTCTATCGATTGGAAGGTTTATTGATTTCCCATCTGGTTGATTGTGCCTCAGTAGAGATCATGCATTTGAATTATGTTGTTGCTTGATGAAAAACTAGCAATGGACGCTGCAGTAAAGTCTGTACCATGTCCTTTTTCCATTGTCTAGACACTAGATTAGTTGTTGTTTAAGATAAAAAAATCTGGCTGTGTGTCTGCCCATTTATTAAGTTATGTTGGATCATTAGATTGTTGCAGAGATATTATATACAGGGTGTTGATTGTTCAGTTTGCTTGCTTGCCGCTTATCTGCACAGTGATACATTGCTTTTAGTTTTCCTGCTTGCTTAGTTGTACTGCATGATATCCTATAGTACTGTTGTTCAGTGATTTTAGTCACAATTTGCAAGAACAAATATAAATGTGGTGTACCGTTTTTTGCTAATAATAGGGACTCACTAATTACTAGGAAAAAACAGGATCAAGTGCAGGCTTAATTTCCTATTACAAGTTAAGGATGAAGCCTCGATTATTATCCTTTCTTACGATTATTATGTATAGCATGTTTGTTAATCTCATCCTATCTGATTGTTGAACTGCACTTGATCATGTTTTTTCTATTCTTAATAATAATAATTGTTGATCTGTAGGGCCATGTCTGTTGGTGCCACTATCTAAATAAATCAATTATCTTGCCAGCGTCATGGACACATGTGGCCGGGCCTGCATGCCTCTTTCCACCGGGTATCTAGGTACTGAAGCACATCCTAATTGTTTCTTTGAACCAGCTATAGTCTTTACTTTCATCTGCTCACATGTGACGTTTAAAGTTTCATCTAGATATATACCAGCTGTTTATTTATTAGGAGTTGGTATGTTCTTCATTGCACACAAATCATTCTTACTGTACTATCGGATATTATTAGCTCATGCTCTTTTGAGGGAAATGGGGATGACACTATCTTTTGGTCTTCTGCCCAGAAATCTTTAGAGTACATTATCTTTCATCTTCCTGATTAGAAATTGTTGGAATTTCTTATGCTTACAGTGATGCAACTTGATGTTTTATTGTTGTCTTTTGTGGAAGAGGGGGGGTGGCATTATCTTTCCTCCTTCTGATCAGATCAGTTAATTCCTTGTCTTGGTTTTGCGTTTTATTTAAGACGTGAACATGCATTGTCTACAATTGGTGCTTCATGCAGTACGCGCCCTCTCACCAGTGGAAAGTAATATGCATTTAGTCTTTCCCTTAAGTGATCTGCACACAACTCATCAACTTAGCTTTAAAAATGAAGTGGTCTGCTCCTCTCTTAGGAAGATTCCTGAATTAGTAGGTTGATTTCTAGATAGATACACATGAACAATTTATTCCCTGTTTGCTATGTTGGCCTTACATGTAGTTTCATAATGAATTGTTTCCTTATCAATAATATTAAGTTGAGTTGTTAATCAGGAGGATAAAAAAATGCACCTGCCATTGATAATGATGGGTGGAGCATTGGTTATTGAGAGCTGCGATCTCAGTTGAGCTTTCTTTTGGCTGAAAAATATAGATCTCACCTCAGACGATCTCAGTTGAGCCTTCTACTCAAACAAACTTTTTTGAAGTGTAGGACTCTCATTATTTAGTTATATGGATCGGTTTCTGTGTTCTATCTACGAGGACTCTTCATTTTACCTAATTGATTGTTCGGCGGAGTCATAAACAAAGGAAGGAATGAATTGACCTGACTTCAGTAATTTCGTATGCGCTATGCTTTCTAGGTCTACCATAGTTGGCTCAGAGAACACATTATAATTTGGATACAGAATGTTTTGCATTGTAGAGTATTAGAATAGTTTTTTGTTCATGACTGTGCACATGATTACAAGTATGATGTTTACTGTTGACACTTACGCTAAGCTCTAGTGTCTGAGAAATAAATAATACTCCCTCCCTCCCAAAACAAGTGTCATGGTTTTAGTTTAAATTAGTTTAAATTTGAACTAAAACCACCACACTTATTTTGGGATGGGGGAGTCGAAGACATTTCGCCCGACGGCTGCCTCCACAGCAGCAGTAGTGTCAAGCTTTGGACTCACATCCCGCAGGCACCGCAAGGTGGCCAGAAGGAGGCGAGTGACAGCCCCACCGCCGACACACTCGCCGTTGACGCCGGCGGCGACGACCGGATCCCGGCCGTCCCCTCCCCTTCCCGTCAGATCCGTCAAGGTCCAGTGGACGGTGGCGACCATCTCCGGTACCCAGTAGGTCCTCTCTCTCCAGCTCACCTTCCCCCACTGCCCCTTCATGGTGCTGCTGCTTTGTCTTGCTGGACCCGCGTGCTCGTGCGTCGCCTGGCCGCGTCATGGCGGTGCTGCTTTCTCTTGCCGTCAGCGGCCCCGTGTGTGTCGTGCTCGTGGACGGCTCTTGCGTGCGTCCTGATCGTGGCCGGCTCTTGCTGCTATTTTTTCTGTGTGTCGTGTGTTGCTACTGCTGCTGCTTGCCGACCGATGCGCATGTCTTGCTCGTGGCCGGCCTTGCTGCTCATGGCCTACAATTTCTGCTATTGTTGTTTTGTGCCTTGCTGCTCCTGCTGTTGTTTGTTATGCTCCCACTGAATCTGATATTTTGTGTGCAGATGACCGAGCGGCCACCTCCTGTGGCTCCCTTTATCTATATAATGACTCGACATTGTGTGTCTACTATGTGATGACTTATCTTGTTGGTTTGCTTTTGCCAAAAATGCTACTTTGCTTTTGGTATGATCGATTGCACTGCCCTTTGGCATTGCTTGGAGGGATGTTATGTATTGGGCACAATTATGTTATATATAAAGGCAATGCCATACTTTCGATGTAAATTTGATATATTTAACTGATCCACTACTGTCGCAACAATAGATATGTTGTTTATACGTCCGGACAATGTGTCGAGCCATACGTCCAACAAAGGTATGGATTCCTCCGTGTACCACTTACCTCTCTTGTGATGCTTTCCGTGCTTTGTATTTCAAGTATTGGATAAGTGGCAGTGCTTACTTAGGCCATTTTGATTCTGATGATCCTATTGTTAAAGTTCAATATGCTACAACTGATGTCTGGGTACAACTGCATATAGATTGTCCTTGGGATTTCCTTCACAATACACTGAATGGATTGTACATGCGATTACCTTGGCCATTATTCTTTGCACATTTAATACAGTGGATTGCTGTTGTATATAATTTTTTTCCTGAATACAGTGAATATAGAGATCGTGATATGCCGTGTGTTTTGCATGTTGTTCGTGCCAGGATCATGTGAAGTGACGCCTATGAGTTTATCGCCAAATCGGTTACACGAAAACAGCTATTAGCGTGCTTGGTTGTCTCTGCTTTATTATGTTCCTGCTCTCAGAACTCTCCTATTATATCACATTTGGTATCGACTTTCCTATTGAGTGTTGCACTTCTGGTTTCAAGCTTCATGTCAAGCGGCTATTTTTTGTGGTCTAATGAACGCGCTTAACTTGATTATGCCTTATAAATTCATGCCGATACAGAGCACTGTTGTGTTTTGCTCCTATCACAATTGAATATGTCTCCCTTGTTGTATTATTGTCATATATGAATACACATGATAAACCTGGATTGACCATAATGTTTGTACCGGCACCCTCGCGCCAGGGCGCGATACCGATCTAGTATATACGCAGGCAGGCTCTCGTTCGAGAGCTGAGACGCTTCATCATTGTCTTACACGGACATCCGTTTTGTCCGGATTTCGTCCATTTGGGGATCGCAATGGGGCAGCGCAGTTATGTTTAAAGAAAGAAAAAAAAATCCTAGCACAGTTTGTGTTGTAAATGCTTCGGTTCTGTCGTCTATTCATATAGTTGGACAGTTGGTTCTGTTTTTAAAGAAAAAGAGCAACGGGCATATCATCTTGAAATTTACGAAGTCACCGTAGGCACCTCGTCATCGACGGGAACGTCTCCTCCCACTGAATGCACATCGCCGGAAATCCTGAAATAAATCCAGAAATAAATGCGAGCACCAGGACTTGAACCCTGGTAGGCTGGGGATACCACAGTCCCTCTAACCATCCAACCACAGGTTGGTTCGCGCATGAAACATAAAGTTGAAACCTGTGTTTGTTCGACAGACGTGCGCGTGTACGCAGGCAAGCCGCGCTCCGTACAATGTCCAGATTGATTCCAACATATTTCAGTATTCGAATCCACATCCGTCCGGCTTCCTAATCCAATTTTTTTTATGAAATATGATATGGTTTGGGCGTTATCCGACTGAATTCGCTCCGGTTTCAGTCCTAAGCGCAGCAGAATTTTCGTGTTTATTGAGAGGATCAAGTGAATTTTGTTTCATTTGCTCCTAATCTATCTTAAGTCCTTTTGTTGTTTCTTTTCTTATGTGCTTGTAACCACTGGTCATCCCAGTGTTATGTATGGTGTGAGCAATTCTTTCTAGTCGGTGACTTTTGGGGGCATTCTGTCTAAAAAAACATGTGTGTGGTACCCGTAAGCATAACAAACTATCTTCATGAGCTAGTGGTAGAACATGGTAATTAGAAACATCCATTCTCTCGCATAACAAATGTCACAAATGTCAAACATGGAAAAGATAAAAAAACTACAATAAAGGACATCAACTGTTTCTGATACAATTCTCAAATTCTAGTAACCAGGCTAATGTAGCACGTGCATACACACGCAAATTTATTAATAGATAATACACCGCCATGAAAACTAAACATTTCATGATTAAAACAAGAAGATAGATCACCAAACCACCTGATTAGGCTGCCCGTATGAGCGAACCATTCCAGGGCTGACTTATTAATGGTGAAGGATAAGTTGCCTTTAGCCATCAAGGCAGGCCTAGCCGACGGTTGCCTGGACGAGAGAAAACAACCTGCATGCAGTATATATATCAGCCAGTCAGACATCACAATCAGTGCCTGAAAGGTGAAGGCTCACACATAATTATTTTGGCAATATCTTGAAACTTTTACCACTAATATTTTAATTTGATATGTGAAAATCACATATTTAGGTCTTCCCAAGAAAACACTGTCACCATTTAAAATTTTATTAATTTCATCATTTATTGCACTGAAAATAAATGGTTGCTGTATTTGGGAGACCCTGGTGATTTCCAGTCATATTTTTAAGATCCGAGGGAGTATATGACTTCCATTTGTCTGGAAATAACATAAGTAAATATATATAGAGAGCATGTATACATACATAAATACGTACCTGGTAATCTCCAACTGCTCGTGACTTGAAACCAGCCGCAGAGTATATGAGGTAAAACTCCCATATACGGATGAACTTCTCATCAAAGCCCAGTTCCAAAACTTGACTGCAAGAAAACGAAAGCAGTAAGAAATTAATAATAACTGAGCAACCAACTGTAACAATATATGTATATAATTGTCACAGCAGCATTCTTCTATAGTGAATGACAAGTGATACTTACTCTTTGTTGGCCATGAAGTTGTCCCTCCAGTGCATCAGAGTTGTGTAGTAATTGGGCCCAATATTCTCGACATGCTCTATGCTGCGCCCAGCGCGCAACAAGATTAGGTAGGGTTTAATGGATGGAGATCCATCCATGACCATGAAGTAACCAATCAATCATCGATCGATTGATGTAAAACATACCTGAACCTTGATGACGTGGTCATGGCAGACATTACACGGGCCAAAGAAGGAATGCAACCACCAGGGAATATGTATTCTTTGACGAAGTGTGGCCTTCTTCTGTATTGCTCGTACCGTTCCTCTGCAATTGAGATGAACTAAACACACATGTATAATGGTTAGTTCATGATCGTGTAAACCTAAGGTCTTGCTTGGATATATATAGCAAGGAGTATCTTCCATTTGGCTTTCTGCCAAATCCAAAAGAACAAGGCCTAATACTTGTTCTTATGCACCAAAAGTAAGGCATATACTACTTAGTTGTGGTTCTTGCACCAAAAGAATAAAGCCGTGAAATCGTTTCGAAATATACTTAGTTGTTGACGCACTAACCTGGAGGACCAATATGCCATCTTCAGCCAAGTAAGACTCGCAGCAGGCAAAAAATTCGTCCATGTATTCATGGCCAACATGTTCAATCATTCCACTGATTCACACCAGAGGAATACGTAAGTATAACCACGCACACGGGTGGTGTCGAAGTCATAGAACGCATCCGTAATATAGTAGTACTTACCAGCTTATGATAGCGTCATACTTGTAAGGTGGTATTAGGCGATAGTCACACAACAGAAAAGTTATGTGGTCCTAAAAATTAATAGCAATAGATAGTAGAATTGTTAGCTAGGATTTCACCTTGCCGAAGCTGGGGACAAAAAAAAATACTAATTCTCTGTGCATGTCTATCTATATATTCAATAATATATTTAAAATACATAACAGGCTAACCAGAAAATAAAGCGGTGTGCTAGAAAATCTCAAAAACAAAATCTGACTGTTGAAGATGTAGACCAGCAAAATTACACAAATTTTAACAGCCCAGATGTTAAATTAGTTTTTTTTAGGGGAGATGTAAAGTTACCTTTTCTAGAATAAGACATAAAGTTACTACTCTCCCTCCGTTCCTAAATATAAGTCTTTTTACATATTCCAATAAGGACTACATATGGATGTATATAGACATATTTTAGAGTGTAGATTCACTCATTTTGCTCTGTATATAGTCAGCATTGGAATCTCTAAAAAGACTTATATTTAGGAAGGGAGGGAGAAGATCGATCGCCGCGTATCAAAGCTTTTAAGGCCCAACATGACCCACCGCCTAGGAAGCCCATGAAAAAACTGTTTTCCATAGCGATGAAAAAAGATTCCAAAACAGTAATGTGTTTGGATCCGTATAATGCACCATTTCCATGATTTCTATTGTGCACGTCTATTATTTCCATGTGCCATTCTCGAATTATATTTCTCTTTCACGGGATATATTTGGAGTAAATTTGACTCCGTTCAATCCAAATACTTTGGGCCCAACGTTATATGCGTTAGCTGCTCACCCAATATATCCCATTCCATTCTCGAGAACCCAAACCACGTCGATGGTGACCGAGGCAGCGTCGTCGACGGAGTTGATAGGGAGGTAATGAGAGGTAGAACTCGTGATTTCAGTCCTACAAGGAGGCGTTGTTGGTCCCTGTGCATCGGAAGGCACCGTGGTACTCGTTGCAAGCGGATGGCAGGCAAAGGTCAAGAAAGATATGGAGGGGGCTTGGAAAAGAACAGTGTTGTCGCGAAGAGCGTGGTTGTTGTGACAAGCGTGGAAGTTGCGATGACAAAGGGTGGTGATACCATGAATCCCAACCGCTTGGTGGATGAGAAGCTGCCTGATTTTGAGAATTTCAAACTGAAAGGCTGCCATGCGTATATGAAATGAAGGTGAGGGTTGTGAGTTGTGACAATGGTGAAGCCTAAGGGGAATCTGCACACAATCTGGGCGCGGGTAGATAGAGTCCCAAAAGAGATGAGACACTACAAGAGGATACATGAGATTGGATCTTTCCTTGGGGCAGTTTACACAGTGAATAGCCGTTGTTGGAGAACCTCAATTTTGTCAGGTTCAAAGTGAATGCTAAAAATGTCAACAAAATTCCACCTATGCTGGAGTCCGGAGTGAAACCTTAAATATATGGCATTCGTTTTTCAATGGAGTCAATTGTTGAGCATGGTACTCTAAATCCGAATATATGCGGGCCACTGATAATCCTAAGCACTAAATAGAGAGTACAAAAAATGCACAAGGCAGAGAGAAGCAATGAGCGTGTAAGGGAAAGCTTCTATCACTGATGATTTCCTAGCATTTATTTTAAACGAGATGGAAACTATGGCTAGCCTAAGCTAGAGAGTGTTGCTCTGAAACTTGCTATTTTTTCAACACTCTCAGGCTGAGAAAGATCAAAGTCATGGGGCATACGATCCAGGAAGCAGATAACTTGACAGTGTTGGGCAGGCTTGCTGACGAGGAAAAGGATATGGAAGAAGAAACTGGTGGAGATAAAGAGGAAGCATGACGAGATGATGATGAATAATGAACAGTTTTTGAAGGGAGTTAATACAGAGTACATTTTTCACAAGAAGAGGAACTGGTAGAATCCCAAGAACCAAAACAAAATGCTTTTGATAAAAATGTGAGCATTAAGAACGACAATGAAAACATGGAGCTGAAACTAACTGATGCTGGGATGCGAGGTCTTCCAGTGCTAAGGTCAGGAGATGTTATAGGATAAAAGGCCAAGAAGATGCTGACGGGATTGAGCTGGCCATGAAGAGAGAAGCCCTAAAGAACACACTGTATACTTAAAATGATGTTTGTCAGATCCAATTAATAGGCTAAGGCTTAAAATGATGTTTGTCACCGGTGCTAGTGATATAGTAGTTATTATTGAGCTTTCATTTCCATTGTTAAATCTATTTAAAGTGAAATTTATTGCCTGGGGGATGCTTGTGTAAAGAAAAAAATGAAGTGAAATCTTCAATTACCTGCAATGTGGGTGAACTTCCTTTATGTTATCTAGGTACACGGTAGTACCTATTGATGAGAAGAGATTAAGCAATGGCTTATGGAAACCAATAGAGGAAAAAGTGGAGAAGAGGCTTGTGGGCTAGAAAGACAGTATACTATCTATTGGGGGCAGAGCTGAGCTTACAAATACATGTACGAACATTGTATCTTCATACATGCTTTCTTTCTTTCAGGCCCCCACGGGAGTTATCAAGAGAACGAATTACTATATTTAGTGAATTACCCTACAATATGTATGCCAAAAGGGTGTGCTGGACTAGGAATTATGGATTTGACATCAATGAATCAAAGCCTTTTGTGCAAGTGGCTGCGGAAACTGGAGAATACTGAAGGTATCTGGCAATCAATGTTGTCCAGGAAATACCTCGAGAATCAAGTGTTGTCACAGATGAGGAGTGGCTCTGGTGCCTCTCAGTTATGGCGAAGTCTAATGAAGGTTAATCATATCTTTGAAAAATCTGCTGTGAGGGTTATTGGGGATGGACCTAAGACTTTACAATAACCCAAGTATCAAGGTTGCTACATAAGCTGGGTGAATGGATCACCTTTGGCCACTCAGTTACCTAGACTGTATAATGCTACCTTTTCCAAGCTGGTGACTGTAAAGAGTGTAAAAGAGGATGGCTGGGGTTACATCGGGTTCAAGAGAACTTCATGGGGTGAAAGTAAAACTGTTCTACAATGCACAGACTTGAAGAGGTTGATAGGTGAGATTGAGTTGACTGAAGAAACAGATATAGGTAAATGGAGGATTGGCAATCAAAACAAGTTCACAGTTAGGGATTTGTACATGCAGCTTAGATCAGTGGAGATTTTGAGTTATAGATTCATTTGGAAGTTGAAAATTTCTCTTAACATCAAGATCTCTTATGGTTGATGCTAAAAAATAGTATTCTAACCAAGGATAAACTACTTAAGGGAGGATGGAGAGGAAATGATCAATGGGGTTTCTGTTGACACAAAAACTGTTGATCACCTGATGTTTTTTTGCTATTTAGATAAGTTGATATAGCAAGTGATCATTTGTGCCTTTGACCATGTTAGACCCCCTAACAATACTGAGGATCTAATTGGTGGTGGATTGATACATTTCCAGTGTCCCAGCGCAAACTGGTGCTTTGTGGGGGAGCAACAATATGTTGGACAATTTGGAGACTAGAAACACAGCTTTCTTCAAACAGAAATAACCTAGTGATCTAGCTACGGTGATTTTCAGCCGGAGCAACAACCTTGATGCTTTGGCTATTTTGTAAAAATAACAAGATGGAAGAAATCTTGAAGATGGGGTATTGACGGTAAAGCTGGGGGTCAAAGAAGCTTATGCGAGAATACATGGGTAGGCGCTGATGGTTGGCGGGTTAACAAACTAATGGAATTGCTTGATCCTGAGAATTGTTTTGGGCTGTTGGTTCCTGTGTTCCTGGCTCTGTAAAAAAGAGTTGGTTTTGCGAACTGCTTTATGCTGCTTTGTCTAGTTTTTGCTTTTATACACTACAAGAAATATGTCAACTTGTGACATTCTCTTAGTGACCCTAGCTGAATTGGTCGTAAATCCACGTCCATTTCGCTTGGAATGGCTCAAACCCTAAAATTGCCTTACACCAAATGGTCATAAAGCAGACAAGAGTGGTCGATGACCTTATTTCTACCTGATTACGACCAATATAAATGGTCATGAGGTTGTGAACGTGGATGCATTGGTACTTTCTTCTGTTGTCGTGAGATTCTTCTGTTGTCACTTTCTTCCTAGAACCTACCTGGGGAGTGACCAACCCACTAGACATGCCTAGGCCATCCAGAACGCAAGGCAACGCCACAGTCACGAGGTGACCACGCGGCGGGCATGCGAGTATACGCGCTCTGGAGTTGGGGCTCTCGGCCACCGTCCAAACCTCGACGTATCTCCACCAAACCATGTATTTTTGATTAAATAGATACTTATGTACCTAGAAATGATTTTTGGAAAAAAATAAAGAGCAAACTATGAGGCAGCTGCAGTTCAAATTTGACCCAGTTCCTACTGAATCGGCGGAAATTTGTCTTTTTTATCAGAGGTGGATCAAAACTTTTGACACCCAACCATTTTGTCAATTATGCATTAAATATGGCCTAGTATTTTAGAAAATTGATTTGGTCCAATTTTGCAACAAATATATGGTAGGTCCTTCACAAAAAAAACTCATTTTGGGCACTCGAAAAAATGGAAAATGAATTTTTCATCCAAATAAAATGAAAACTTCCTTAGGCAACATTGTTTTCCATTCCAATATGCACCCTTGTGCATGATATGAGATCATTTTAACGAACTATGCCATGAATGTGGTCATAAGATTGACCATTTGGCTTGAAAGCCATGAATCTCCACACATGATAGCTCATTTCTTAGAACACTTTTTTAAAATAGTTACCGTATTACAAGTTTATTATTTTTCCTGGTAACTTGGTTACATGTAATGACACAATGCGAAGGTTTTCCAATTTTTTGATTTTTTTTGAATTTTTTATGCCCGTTTCAAAATGCGGTCAAAACGACGGGAATGACCGTTCCTAGCTAGTGGTTGAATCTTGAATTTTTTTTGGTGTTTCTCTGATTAAATAGATACTTATGTACCTAGAAATGATTTTTGGAAAAATAAAAGAGCAAACTATGAGGCAGCTGCAGTTCAAATTTGACCCGCTTCCTACTGAATCGGCAGAAATTTGTCTTTTTCATCAGAGGTGGATCAAAACTTTTGACACCCAACCATTTGGTCAATTGTGCATTAAATATGGCCTAATATTTTAGAAAATTGATTTGGTCCAATTTTGCAACAAATATATGGTAGGTCCTTCACAAAAAAACTCATTTTGGGCACTCGAAAAAATGGAAAATGAATTTTCATCCAAATAAAATGAAAACTTCCTTAGGCAACATTGTTTTCCATTCCAATATGCACCCTTGTGCATGATATGAGATCATTTTAACGAACTATGCCATGAATGTGGTCATAAGATTGACCATTTGGCTTGAAAGCCATGAATCTCCACACATGATAGCTCATTTCTGAGAACACTTTTTTAAAATAATTACCGTATTACAAGTTTATTATTTTTCCTGGTAACTTGGTTACATGTAATGACACAATGCGAAGGTTTTCTAATTTTTTGATTTTTTTTTAAATTTTTTATGCCCGTTTCAAAATGCGGTCAAAACGACGGGAATGACCGTTCCTAGCTAGTGGTTGAATCTTGAAATTTTTTTGGTGTTTCTCTGATTAAATAGATACTTATGTACCTAGAAATGATTTTTGGAAAAATAAAAGAGCAAACTATGAGGCAACTGCAGTTCAAATTTGACCCGCTTCCTACTGAATCGGCGGAAATTTGTCTTTTTCATCAGAGGTGGATCAAAACTTTTGACACCCAACCATTTGGTCAATTGTGCATTAAATATGGCCTAGTATTTTATAAAATTTATTTGGCCTAATTTTGCAACAAATATATGGTAGGTCCTTCACAAAAAAACTCATTTTGGGCACTCGAAAAAATGGAAAATGAATTTTTCATCCAAAGAAAATGAAAACTTCCTTAGACAACATTGTTTTCCATTCCAATATGCACCCTTGTGCATGATATGAGATCATTTGAACAAACTATGCCATGAATGTGGTCATAAGATTGATCATTTGGATTGAAAGCCATGAATATCCACACATAATAGCTCATTTCTGAGAACACTTTTTTAAAATAATTACCGTATTACAAGTTTATTATTTTTCCTGATAATTTGGTCACATGTAATGACACAATGCGAAGGTTTTCCAATTTTTTGATTTTTTTTTGAATTTTTCATGCCCGTTTCAAAATGCGGTCAAAACGGCGGGAATGACCGTTCTTAGCTAGTGGTTGAATCTTGGAATTTTTTTGGTGTTTCTCTGATTAAATAGATACTTATGTACCTAGAAATGATTTTTGGAAAAATAAAAGAGCAAACTATGAGACAGTTGCAGTTCAAATTTGATCCGCTTCCTACTGAATCGGCGAAAATTTGTCTTTTTCATCAGAGATGGATCAAAACTTTTGACACCCAACCATTTGGTCAATTGTGCATTAAATATGAGCTAGTATTTTAGAAAATTTATTTGGTCCAATTTTGCAACAAATATATGATAGGTCCTTCACAAAAAAACTCATTTTGGGCACTCGAAAAAATGGAAAATGAATTTTTCATCCAAAGAAAATGAAAACTTCCTTAGCCAACATTGTTTGCCATTCCAATATGCACCCTTGTGCATGATATGAGATCATTTTAACAAACTATGCCATGGATGTGGCCATAAGATTGATCATTTGGCTTGAAAGCCATGAATCTCCACACATGATAGCTCATTTCTGAGAACACTTTTTTAAAATAATTACCGTATTACAAGTTTATTATTTTTCCTGGTAACTTGGTCACATATAATGACACAATGCAAAGGTTTTCCAATTTTTTTATTTTTTTTGAATTTTTCATGCCCGTTTCAAAATGTGGTCAAAACGGCGGGCATGACCGTCCATAGCTAGTGGTTGAATCTTGAAAAACTTTTGATGTTTCTATGATTAAACAGATACTTATGTACCTAGAAATGATTTAAAAAAATAAAGAACAAACTATGAGTCAGCTGCAGTTCAAATTTGACCCGCTTCCACGGAATCGGCGGAAATTTGTCTTTTTCACGAGAGGTGCATCAAAACTCTTGACACCCAAACATTTGGTCAATTTTAGATTAAATATGGCTTAATACTTTATAAAAATGATTTGGTCCAATTTTGCAATAAATATATGGTAGGTCCTTCACAAAAAACTCATTTTCGGCACTCGAAAAATGATTAAAAATAGATAGAAAGATCAGAAATGCATACAAATTGGTGCTCATCCATAAAATGTGGTCTAACTTGAGTGAAAATTTGTGTGATGCCCTTTTGCAAAATAGTTTTGATAGCTACTTCACAAAATCCCTCTATTTTTAGTACTTGGAAACTATTTTAGATCACTGATTTTCCGAACCAATCAAAACTCTTCCCACGGATCGATGACATGGCGCCCATCCATCCATCCATCCATATCTCCATCCCACATCCATCCATCCATCTATCTACAGAAAAAAAAGAAAAGAAAGAAAAAGAGATACCCCCCCCCCCGGCAGCCCAAACCCTAGATCAGATCCCCCATCGCACCCCTCCTCCCTGCACTAACAATCTAAGAAGAAGAAGCAAACCTACTACACGTACCGAACAAAAATAAGATAAAGTCCTCTAACACCACCGCCGACCTCGCCGTCCTCCTCACCCACCGCCGCCGACCTCGTCCCTCCCTCCCCTCCTCGCATCTCCAGGCCACCTCTATGCCCGAGGAGATCGAGCGAGCGCCCGAGCGCACCCGTCCTCGCAGCCTCCTCCCACGATTCCCCGCACCCGAGCCCCACGAGAGGAGCTCCTCCTGTGGTTTTGCACGCCGCCACCGGCGACCACCAGCCACAGCTTGCCGGAGCCAGCAGATGAGTGCCACCCTTCTTCTCTGTTCTCTTCTTCCCGTGCTCTCTTTCTTCCTCCTTTTTCTCTCTCACACATCTCGATTTCTCTCTCTGTCTCAAACAGTGCACTTCGCCGCCATGGACGCTCGCGTCCCCGACCTTGCAGCGCGCCGCCCCGATGCCAAGTCCCTCCTCGCCGTTCCTGCGCCGCCGAGCCGAAGCCTCGCCCAAGTCCAAGGGCCGCCGCCGTTTGCCTCCTCGCCATGGCCTCCCCTGCTTCGCGGACAGAGCTCCTTCTCCGTCAACGTGTCCTCCCGCCGTCTCTGTTCGCTGTCGGGCTCGATCGACTCCAGCAGCACCCCCACGGTGACGCTCCGCTCGGCACCCGAGGTATATCCCGGCTTCATCGATTTTAGATCTCTGCTTGTTCCCGCGAGTTAAGATGGATCTAGCGCCGTACGGAGATGCAGAGGTCTTGCGTCTCTGTTGCTCGAGTTATCTATTGTCGTTCGAGTATATTTGCCTACTTCCTTTTGACTGGGTTTATCGTGTATGCAGTAGTAGTCATGTCCACGCGTTCTTGTTTTGAGGCGACTCCATCCCGCTCGTGATAGCAATTTGTTTAAAACCGCAAGGCAGCTTTGCTTTCTGCAATATCTCCTGCCTTGTTTTGTTCTGTGCAGTACGTCTTGGTTGGTCAAAAGCTACTAAAACGTTTGCTGTTCTGTCGACCGAGGCCTGAGGCAGAGCAAAGACTTGCCGATTATTGCTTACAACGCCAAGTTGCAATTAGCTGGGATGTGTAGCGTGGCTAGCTTGTGTTGATTGGTTTTGAGATATAATTGGAAACTGATTGTGTGTCAGTACTACAAACGTGATGATTTTTTTTTGAATAGCAAACGTGTTGATGGAAGTGTCCTTCCATACGTGATTCTGATTTGCACTTCTCGGTCAGAGGCATCTCCAGTACGTGACACACTTTGGATGTGCAAACGAATATGTGCGTGTTTCACATATTACGTGAGCAAAATTTTTTAGTTCTCGGCCATTATAATTAGGATCCACGGCTTGTTTGCCTCGCTTTGCTAGGCTGTTTGGGAACGTATGTCATAGATAGGCGTAGTTTTCTTTTTTGAACAGGTACATGGCCGTGTAGGAATTGGACTCAACTCATTGCTTTGCATGGCAGTTTGGAAATCGTATGGGGTATGGAGACATCTATACATATGTACTTTTTAATAATATAATAGATTAGCTGTAAATGTGCCCCCCTTACTGAAGAAGATAAGAATCCATATGTGTTATGCAAAATTAACTTTGTCATCTTGTAAGCGCTCTAGGCAGTGTCTAGAGGGTGAAAAATATGAGAACAAAAAAGACTTACTGGATTAATTTACAACATCCATCCTTTACTTCGTCCATGTCATTGTTGTTTACCCCTGGGAGTATTTTTAACTTGAAAATCTCTGGTGAACTGCCATTTAGAGTACATTTGCTTGCTCTGTTAATTTTTTTGGGTTACTCCATCTTGCTCTGTTAAGTAAAATTAGATATGTGGAGCAGCAGCAGTAAGCTAGACCCTCCATCTTGCTCTGTACATAGTCAAAGATATGTGGAGTAGCAGCAGTAAGCTAGACCCACCAAACAGCCAACGCTCAGGGTAATTTTTTTCTCCATCAATCCCTCTCTTGTATGTCTAGTGTTCCTGTACGTGTGTTGTTGGTGAATTTCTTCCAAGTACTCTTGTACTTGAGTTTACAGTAGCAATTGGAGCAGAGTACTGTTGTACTTCACTTCACAGCACCAATTTCTGCAAAGTACTCTGGTACATCAGTTGTAATTTTCACTAGTTACTAATTGAGTCACAGTTCATTTTTGGTACTTGGCATGATCTGTACTCAGTAGATATGCATGTTCATTAGTAATTAGGTATTGCCACATTAGTGAAATTCAGTCCGACATATAATTTGGCAGGTGTACCTTATTCCCTAAAAGAATAAAGATAGAAAAAATAATTTAGGTTGGTAGGTACCATTCACTACAACTTAGAGATCACAATATTTCCAAATCTACAGAGTTTATTTTCTTGACTAAAACTGCACACTCTAGATATTATGTGCTGTGGCTGTTGTTTTAGCCTGCTGGTACCTCTTTTCTTTTATGCATCTGCCACTACTATCCCTATTACTGCAACTTGGTTTTACCTTGCCCATCAGTCAATGATCGTTACCTGTTTGCATCTGAGATTGCATAATATTGGAGGAACATGCTTAATTGGCCTGTGCATTTGGCAGATATAGTAGTGTTCATTCTGCTACTAGCATCCTGTACTGTTTAGTTGGTATTAGGTATTATATATTTTTCTTCTAGCCCAGAATTATTTATTTTAGATCATGTTGCATGATGTGTCATGTATATGACTAGTACTACTATTTCTGCATGTTTATATGTTTGTGCATCGACTAGCTTAGCTAGCACAGTAGTGTTCTGTTGAAATTTGAGGCATATCTTTGTTCATAAGTGTCTTTGTTCCCATGCAGTGTGCTTTGAAACGTAGGGCGAATCTTGTGGAGGAGTAGGGAGAATCGGACATTGTCTCGCTTGTGCCGCTGTGGTAAAAACAGAGCACCACTCTTACTTGATGTGCATGTGTTCGTACGGCAAAATGATTGAGATCTGTTTGATTTATCTCTTCTCTGTGTAGATAACATGCTGAATACTGTTCATGTGACTGTGTATGAATCTTCTGTACGTGCAGATTATCAGGCATTGTTTAATGCTGCTCAGGGTGTAACAGAGGTGAGGTTTCTACTGCTGTTGAAACAAATAGCCGAAGAAGTCACAGTTTTTCTTCCTGTCTGTGCAGTTCTTCTGTTAAGCCATTGTCTCATGTACTTACAAATTTCTGGTTGACGTGCAGTGTTTCAACCAACAACAGAAAAATCAGTTTGATGTATGGATGCTTCATGCGGTGGTAGCTAATGATCTCTGTACTGATGATAGTTTTGTGGTAAGTGTACTGTGGTAAAATGCAGATGTTGATTATTTCCTCACCCAAGAGAGAGCAATGAAGTCCATTGCACTGTTAGGAAATTCCCTTTGTTCCATAATTGTCTTGTTATATATTCCCCCTATTCCTGCTATATTCCTGTGTAAGGAAATGTATTCCTGAGATAATCTATTGTGTTATGTAATCTGAGGAGATGTTTTATGTGATGTGATGTGATGAATGATTTGAATTCAACCTAGAGTTTTCCTGATTCGAATACAAAATAATGTTGGATGTATGTGTGTAACTGGGCTAAAGAGGTCTTGGGCCCAAACAATTCTCAACATCAAAAGGCTGGGCCAAACATTATCTTTCAGAAGGCTGAGTTCTAGTACTGGACAAATAACTAAGCTAAAAAAGGCCACGCCCCAACAAGCACTTCACCATTTCAAAAATGAAACAAAAAAAAAGAAATGTACAGTAAAAGGCTGAGGCCCAAAAAACAAGACTAAGCTCAGAAAACAAAAAGGCCGAATTGTAGGGCCTGGCCCATGAACCCGACCAAAAATTGACAGAAAAAAATAAAAAAAGGCTGAATTGTTGGGCTCGGCCCATGTAAAGCATCGAATTGGACCGGGCTGAATCTTACCAATGACCTTTTCAATTGGTCGCAATTTTGCCACGTCAGATTGCCACGTCGGATCCGACGTGGCCTGGGCAGACAACCAGTGACCAAAAAATTGGCCGTTGAACCAACGACCTTTCCCATTTCAGAAAAAAGGTCGTTAATTTCAGTTTACGACGGCCAGCTTTTGACCATCTGTTTTTGGTCACAAAAAGGTCGCAAATGAAAAACAATGACCTTTCAGCGACCAATAGTGATGGTCGCAAGTTGACATATTTCTTGTAGTGATAGCTGTAGCTATGTGGTCTGGGCGGTACGAGAGAGGTCGTTGTTTCAAAAAAAAAATCAGTGGGAACACAGACTAAATCTAGTTAATGGAAAAATGGAACCATGCTTGCCCCTATCAAATTACATATTCACTCTCGCATCTTTATATCATCAGTTACACGAAAGAGTGGAGGTCTAGAGGATAAAAATACTAAAATATTTTTTTTTGCGGGTAAAAATGCTAAAATATTCACACTACACTTTCTCAATGAACAGATATAATGGAATGGTAATTGCTGATAAGCTTGTAAACTAGACAGGTATTGAGTAAAGGAGGAAGTAACATAGAACTAACCTCTAGGCCAGCTTCTCTTACTTTACTCTCGGCGTATTTAAGCTGCTCCTCCGACAAAGTAACTCCAGTGTATTTGCAGCCAGTTTGCTTAACCACTTGTATTGCTAAACTTCCCCAGCCGCTACCGATATCAAGAACATGATGCTCCCTCTCAACTTTAGCCTTCGTTAAATATATATTTTACAAGAATGAAGTACCATCAGATCATTTTCACAACATTGTCTAACTAGTAATCAATCTAATCACACGATCTCTGGAGATATGGCGGTATTACCTTGTCGATTAGAAGGCTCAGTTTACGTTGCTGGGCTGCTTCTAAGCTTTCGTTCTCCATCTATCAATTAATTTCAGTCCATGAATTAATAAAATTGCCCTACAAAATTTACAAGCTGCGGAAAAAATCACAAGATTTACAAACCTTGAAAACTGCACAAGAGTAAGTCATTGATTTATCCAGAAAAAGCGAGAAGAAATCATTACTCTGTGCACATATATAAGAAGAAAGATAGAACTATTAGTACTATTTGGTACTCCCTCCGTCCCATAATATAAGAGCGTTTTTGACACTACTACTCTGTGCACATACTACCTCCGTCCAAAAATAAGTGACTCAACTTTGTACTAACTTAGTACTAAAGTTAGTACAAAGTGTACTAAGTTAGTACAAAGTTGAGTCACTTATTTTGGGACGGAGGGAGTATATAAGAAGAAAAGATAGAACTATTAGTACTAGTGTAGTGTCAAAAACGCTCTTATATTATGGGACGGAGGGAGTACGTTATTATAGATGTATGGAAAGTAATTAATTATAACAAATCCTTTTGATAAGGTTTGGAACACAAAAATTTCAACTCGATAAGATTTGCAATAATTCTGGTACTCTCTCCGACCCATACGTTGTACTAATCAGCGGTAATTAATATGGATCGGAGCCTCGGAGGGAGTATTACAAATTGACCTAAGCAGCTAGTTATCTCAATAATAAAAGAAGAGACATGAGGACTGACAAGATCATAATGCTGAGAGATGTTTCGACGAGTTTGTGTTGCGGTGTTCTTCCTCGAGGCGTGGCGCAAAATGTATTTAGCATATGACAACCGAGCTATTACATGGAAGGGTGACCCCCAACGCCTGCAAACAAAACAATTTTGTGTACCTGATCAGTCACAGGCATAGATTCATAGGTTTTACTTTGTTTTTATATAAAAAAAGTAAAGAGGATAGGAACATAGTGGACAATTGAAGGTTTCAGAACCTTTTTCTGGCAATGCCGCGGCTCCTACGCTCATCTCTGTTAGCAATGAGAATCTGCGAAGAAATGGATCATGGATTTGATCTGAAATGAAGAAATACCTCTACCAATAAGCTCATGGGCTATGATATAGTTTTACCAGGATAAAATTCAGAAGGCCTTCTCTCTTGTCAAGACAAGAGAAATAGCCGTTAATATAGGCTTCTCCCAAGCCGATCTCTCCTTCTGTTGTAGCCTGAAAGCCATGAGAGAGCTAGGATAAACATATGCACTTGAAATGAGAAGGTTGGCCAAAGCAATTGCAGTGGAGCTTATAAGAAATTAAGAATTATGCATAAATGACCAATCAGAAAAAATTAAAGATGCGTGTGTAGGCCGAAAAAAGAAGAGAAGATAACCTTCCAATAGAACAAGGGGTCATGAACTCGCACAACAGATTTTACATGGCATTTGTTGCAAGCTTTACCAAAGCTGAACACACTACCTCCCGCTTCAACCAATCTGTACAAAAACTATTAAGGTGAACAATAATCATAATTAGGCGTCGCATATCATATCGACTCATGCAAGGACTCACATCAAGTTACCGATGGATATGTATTGCATGAAAAATCTTGCAAATGCAAGGCGTGCCCCAGCCACGGTCCATGATGGAATGATCTGCTTTGGGTACAACAGAAGCTCGCATTTCTTTCCAAGCAAACCTTGAGCTGCTACTTTCCCAGCCTGTTGATTCAATATGACCAACAGAAATGGACCTCACATAACTAGTTCATGTCAAATGCATTCTGATTATGCGATTGAAACTAAAAGCGTATATGTCAGGGTGGTGTAAACAGCCCGCATAGATGAATAAAGGAGAAGCATGGAAATCCAGTAGCTTGGGCCTTAAGCCAACTAGAGGTAAGCAAGGATATGGTTACTTATGTTATGATAGGATTAATACCCTTGTTAGAGTTTAGTTGCTTAGGGGCTAGAAAGTCATGTCTCTAAACAGGGACAGCATCGTACTTTTTGATCACTAAGCAATGGGAATAATAAACTAGTGACAATCTAATCACAGTTCCTCCCGTCCCTTTTGTCCTTATCATCATAGTACGGTTCACTATGCACGATACCTAACTCTAAGGGGAAATGGACAGGTTGTCCATGCAAATACCTTCAATCCGTCTTCATGGAATCCATGACCTGTGATCCAAGGCAGAACAGGCATTTGAGATCGAATGCTTTTCACATCATTTCACACCTAACTTTAATGTAGTGAATGTCTATCGTACATCTACATGCAGGTTGTAATGAACAAGCTATCTACAAACTGCAATTCATGAAACAGGTTACCTTGATATGCCCCACAGAACCATATTCCTCTCTTTCCCTGGATCTGATCAAGCTGAAGATAAGCCTTCGCCGCGGCCACAGACGGAACAGGGAGGCTTGTATTCCATTTAAGCAGTACATGATCCGGAACACCAGGGGGATTGAGTGTCACCAGGAAAGGCCTGACAGATTCGATTTTCTAGAAAAGCAAAACAAAAAAAAACACAGTTAATAATTATGTAATCCATTCATGCTGCTGAGGTTAGGCTGAAGCTTCCATTTTGCTGTTATCCTGTGAGCCTCCTCTACAGTGTGTTCTAACGTGATGAAACATCTTTATTTTTTATCCTTTGGTTCCTTTTCTTTTTGCTGGGGAGGCATGCCTAGTCCTAAGGACATCTAACGCGTACAAAATGGTTTCAGTGTCGTAAAAAAGGCAGGGCAGGGCCATTTCGTCAACAAATGTGTCATCAATAAAATTAATTCATTGTACCAAACCATGCATATGAAAAACAAAGAATTTACCTGAATTTGGTTTAGCCAGTGAGTTACAGAAAAGCCCCTGCTAGTTGTCCCCAGGAAATTCCAGGCGCTCCATGCCGATGGATTTTGGGGCATCAGATTTTGATCGCAGTGGAGGTATATATCCCTGAAACATAAACATGTCAGACATTCAGTAGATCAAACTTTATCTATGTGTTCATTTAGAAACACTAGGCAGGCTTTACCTTTGGACATACTGACAAGCACCTAGAATTCTCAGTTCGTGATGTGTAGCTTCAGCTCCTAATACTTTCAGAGCATTAGGTGCATGGACCCCAAGGATGACACTGTCGAATGATTCCTCTGAACCATCATTCTCCAAGACTCTGTAGCCAGCTGCTACCAGTGCCAAAACAGAGGATTGTTTCAGCCAGTGAATCAATAATATATATGATGACTAATTGTTTGTACAGGCAATCAACAAACAATAACGCATATACGTACCTCCATCAAGACTTGAAACAGATTTGACCCAGCAGCTGGTTTTAATTAGACAGCCCATGCTCTCCAATTCTCCTTTTACCTGCAATAATTGCAATGTTCGGTCCCTGTATTTGGTTGCAGCTAAAACCTAAAGAGTGTAATATTTACAATGTGCAACCTCTTTTGAGGCTGATGGATCGCAATACATACCTTGTTTACGTAGGACTGTGAACGAGGCTTGACAGTGGGCAACTGGGTGTGACGAAACAGCTGAGTGCAGCGATTTAATCAGCTTTCAAATGCACAAAGACAAATGCAATGGGAAAGGAACATGCATACGAAGTAGCTAGGCACCTTAAGAAGGTCATTGTTTCGGCAAAATGACAGCACAAAGAAAGCAGACAGGCTCAAAACATCTTGTGGTGAACATGACCACATGCCTGTGCAGACTGGAATCTGCACCAAATGTATATTTTCGTGTCACTAACTCAAAACTGCATAGGTAATTAAACACGCAGTCCTAATCACAACACAATGCGTGCATACTCACAAATGTTCTGTTCTTTTTCCATGGTAATACTCACAAGAAAATTTCTACAAGCTAATAACCAGCCTTACCGCCCCTGCACCCATGTTGGTGTGAAAACTAGCCATTGAGGACTAGGCCCAGATTTTAGTTATAACTTGAATATTTCATATAATTTTTTTGTACTTATTTGAAAATTGTAGTTTATCTTCACAGTTTTACATGACTATTAAAAAACAGAATTGAATACAGAATTCTCATGTGAGATTTTGCCAAACGAAGGGTTGCAGGATACACTAAAAGATGACATAAGCAAGTAGATTAGATAGAAGTACAAGATAAGCCTCTTGAAACGATAGGGAATATCCGTGTGACTGAATGAACTGCCCCAATGTCTCATTATGGTCCAGATCAGGGTTGTGTTCATGGTCCTCCAGGTACCTTCATTTCAAAGATCACACCAGCGAATTAACTGTCATCATATAGTATAAACACAAGGCATCCAGCTACGAACGGAAGTATAATATATGCACATGAGAACTGGGGGACTAGACTGCTTACGTCAGAGCATCATTCTTGAACTTGATTATCTTATGGACCATGCGCCAAAAACTGGGTTTCAGTATGTTGGTCTTTTGTGCCAAGAGGCCCGAGATACCGTTGCCATTGCCCCACTCACATCCTCTGCTACCGCCTTTCAATTGTGTGCTCACTGAGAAAGACATGTCTGATCTCTCCATCTCCACCCCGAGCCCTTCTAACCGTTCCATCATGTGGGGATATGTTACCTACGTTGACGCATATAGCACACAGTGAGGAACAAAATATAGTATCTTGTATAATAATATAGGTTTACAAAGATTTTCCATGTTCAGTCCAGGGGTTAGGAAGTCCTGTACTATTAATCTTTTTTTGCGGGTCTGTACTATTAATCAGAGTAAAAGAAAAATATCAATCAAGATACCATGCACGTTAATCAGATATAAAGCAACATGTACAACCCCAAGCATTATAGTACTATATAAAAACATAACAATAGGTCTCTTAGGCAGTCAATGTGGCTCCTTTCAAAGGATAAACAACACATGAGCGCACACGCTAAATGGACATGAATCATAATTCTGAGATTAGCATTCAATTATCAGACGTAAATAAGAACTCAGATTGCTGATATCAAGCCAGATACTGCAAGGAAAGCTTCCCACCATTGGTTAATGCTCTATGTTGCAAAACTTTCTACCTCTGAACTCTGAGTAAAACATTTAGATGCACACACACACACTCACACCACCACACACATTCAGACAACATTCAGTAAGGAATAACTTTTTATCAAATTTTAGTGCGATACGTTTCGAAATTTTCCTTATTCCTCCAAAAAAGAACATAATGTGTTCTTCCCTCTGAACAACAGAGCAATTTTCACAAGCCTTAGAAGGATTCTCGTTCAGTGGCCAAGCCACATTTAAGTTGGGTACTCAATTGACTACCCAGCTTTCTGTAAAATCAATATATACATGTACAAATCTTGCAAAATAATAATATAAATTCATTTATTTGACTACAGAACTTCAAATTGAATACACAAGACTGAATTTCTGGCACCACCACTGTTCTCATTGTAACAGCCCAACGTTTCTGTGTACTTTTCGAAAATCAGGCCAGGTGAACCATAATGAAACAGTTATGCTAGAAGAAACTAGTGTCGTGGAATCTTCCCACTCGCTAGGGAAGTGATTTTGTATAGATGGACCTAAGTTCAGAACCTAATCACAGTTGGCGAAACAGTTTTCTCGAGCTAGTAACAGAATCATTTAGATCATGCATGACTCTGAACGATGAGGTCAGCATAACCAGGAATCGGCTGAGTCTCGATTTTTTAACTAGGACTAGGAAGCCACTGTAGGTTCAAATGCTATGGTGGTAACTAATCTCCAAACTGACATAAACCCGTTGAAAATGATTTAGTTAGTCAAGTTGAATGGTAATCTTTCGCTGGGTAATTGTTTGAACACAATTTGTCTTTCCAAACTAAATTTTCATGCCACCCTAATACCTAAGCTAGTATTGCAGCAATATGCGCATTTTACTAGAACAGTGCACCACCTCAAAACACAAACACAGATCCACACCCAAAATTCTCCATTTGAGCTATGAGCACATGGAATCAGACACCAAACGATGATGATGATAATGCAAACATGAGTTTTGTGCTTAGAGGCATTCCAACGAGCACCTTCCGTGCGACGAGCAAGTAGGCACGAACAGCACCAATAAAATATAGCGTGGTGGCCGGGGGGGGGGGGGGGGGGGGGGGGGGGGGGGGCTATGGGTGCAGATGAAGCCTGTATCGGCTGACCTTGCATAGCTACTCGATAATGGCGACGAGCTCACGGCTGAGGCTCCCCGCTGTCTCGGAGGGCCAGCTTCAAACGACGGTGACAGGGCGCTGGAGTAGGCAAATGCAGGGGGCTACGTCGGAGGAAGCCGAAGGTGTCATGGGGGGCCTTGTCGGGGTGGTCAAAATCGTTCTCCGCGGAGACGAGGAAGTTGGCCGCCGCGGCAGAGGACGCAACAGATGGCCGAGTGAGTGGTAAGAGCATCTCCAGCGTATAAGGCAAGATAGGTTTTTTTTTTTGAGATCCAATGAGTAACATGCTCCTCAATGGGTAGGATTACACTCGGCTAGAAACAGATATTTAAGATTCTCCAGGACTGACCCAACTAGAGCTTGGTTGCCTGCGGTTCTGGCTAAGAAAGCTAGCTCGTGAGCCATATTGTTGAGATTCCTCTCAATCACACTAATCCGGTAATCAGCAAAAAGTTCCAGTATTTGCCTGATGTCCGTCAGGATGGGGTAGCATTCTGAAATTCCAACTGTGGTGTTTCTCAGATCTCAACCAACCGAAGCGTTGTCAGTCTTCAAAATGATTCTTCCTCTGTATCTCTTTGCAAGTTCCTTCAGACCACAAAGGACAGCCTTCGCCTCAGCCTCCTCTACTGATCTGCATTTTTTCAGGCGTTGGCAAGCTGAGATAAAGACCAGACCCTGGGAATCGCGGGCCACAGCTCCGCCCAAGCAGTCACATGTATCTGCTAAAAAGGCTGCATCCGAATTTAGCTTTGCCCAACCAGGGGCCGGCGGAGACCAGTGCTTGGGTGAGGCACTAAGGCTGTGCCCAGCCCTGTCTTTCTGTGCTTTTCCCCCTTCTTCAGTTTCAGTGGCTGTCTGGGCCTCTAAAAAATCAGTTTCATATCTGACTAGGAGACGCACCGATCCCGTCACTGTCTCCTTCCCAGAATCGTGAATCACATCATTACGCAAATTCCATGCCTGCCAACACATCAGTAGGATCCTGCGTTTGGTTGCCTTGCTTTGCGTGCCCAGCAGCATTTGAAACCAGAGATCTCCAGTGTCCCTAAAAGCTTCTTCTTTTGGTAAATCCCAGACTGACCTTAGTTCATGCCTCAGGGCCCTGCTTCTTGTGAAAGCGACGAGAGCATGATACTCATCCTCTATTCCATTCCCGCAGAGATCACAGGTATTATCGTGAAAGTACAAAGAACAAAAGAGGTAATAAAAATTGGGTTAGTGCCCAAAATTCATTTTCTTAGGCATTTGAACGGAAAAACACAGATCTAGCATATGTCCTATCCTTATATGGTGCTCCAATTTTTTTAGGACAATCCGATATTTTGTCCTCAAGTGCCGCAAAAATTGAGTAGCCATGCAGCAGCCGTAAAATCCTCCCGCGGCCGCGAGCAGCCCAACCGCAAGGGTGAAACTTCCCGCCCCACAGCCACTGCCTCTACGCACCAACGCCGCCCCCGATTACGGCCACAGCCGCACCGCACCGCGCCTCCCGTGCCGAATCCATCTGCCCCATCATCCAAATCGGACGTCCCACTGCCCCATTCGGTCGCCACTTCACCAGTCGGCGCGTCGAGTGACTCCGGCAACCACCACCACCAGTCCACCACCACCACCACACCACCCTTTGCCGGATCCATGCCACCTTTCGTTGATCTGACCGGTTCAGCCGCCACACCATCCTATTCGGCCGCTGCTCTCCGAGGATGCCGTCTTGCGAGTAGCATGGGCTTCCGCGGTGTTCGGCTCCGACAATCCAGCCGCTACGCCGCAGAAATCTTGTGCGACGGGCGATGGACATGGCCCAACATGTACGACACGTCGGAGCTTGCCGCCCGCGCATGCGACCTCATGGCTTGGAGGTTCCGTCGGCCGAGGTCCGAGCTCAACTTTCCCGGTGTTCCGAGCGTCACGGAGGCGGAGTTCCTCGCTTCCGACGTGTGGTTTGTGTCCCGCAAAGAGGAGAAGGAAGACCGCCTTTTAGTATGTAGTACTAATATTTTTCATCATTTTCTGTATTCCTTTAAAATGCATAGTGTTTTAGTCTTTCCTCTTAACAACGGAGCAATTTTCACAGGCCTTGTGAACATTCTCGTCATGACAGTTCAACGTTTTCATGTACTTTTGGAGTATTCATTTTTCCTCCAAAAGCCTAATGTTTTCTTCCCTGTGAATAACGGAGCAAATCTTTACAGGTCTAGTGACCATCCTCGTCGTGATGATGAAGGAAATATGCCCTAGAGGCAATAATAAAGTTGTTATTTTATATTTCCTTATTCATGATAAAGGTTTATTATTTATGCTAGAATTGTATTGATCGGAAACTTAAATACATGTGTGAATACATAAACAAATACCGTGTCCCTAATGAGCCTCTACTAGACTAGCTCGTTGATCAAAGATGATTAAGGTTTCCTAACCATAGACATGTGTTGTCATTTGATAACGGGATCACATCATTAGGAGAATGATGTGATGGACAAGACACATCTGTTAGCTTAGCATATGATCATTCAGTTTATTGCTATTGCTTTCTTAATGTCAAATACATATTCCTTCGACTATGAGATCATGCAACTCTCGGATACCGAAGGAATACCTTGTGTGCTATCAAACGTCATAACGTAACTGGGTGATCATAAAGATGCTCTACAGGTATCTCCGAAGGTGTTTGTTGAGTTGACATGGATCGAGATTATGATTTGTCACTCCGAGTATCGGAAAGGTATCTCTGGGCCCTCTCGGTAATACACATCATAAGAAGCCTTGCAAGCAAATGACTAATGAGTTAGTTATGAGATGTATTACGGAACGAGTAAAGATACTTGCCGGTAACAAGATTGAATTAGGTATGAAGATACCGACGATCGAATCTCGGGCAAGTAACATACCGACAGACAAAGGGAATTACGTATGTTGTCATAAAGGTTCGACCGATAAAGATCTTCGTAGAATATGTAGGAACCAATATGGGCATCCAGGTTCCGCTATTGGTTATTAACCGGAGAGGTGTCTCAGTCATGTCTACATAGTTCTCGAACCCGTAGGGTCCGCACACTTAACGTTCGTTGATGATATAATATTATATGAGTTATGTATGTTGGTGACCGAATGTTGTTCGGAGTCCCGGATGAGATCACGGATATGACAAGGAGCTCCGGAATGGTCCGGAGGTAAAAATTGATATATAGGATGATATGGTTAGGCCAAGGGGTAAGGCCCACGGGGCTTTAGGTCGATACAAAAGGATCTTTTGCAGAGATCAGGGTCCAAACGCCAGAGACCCGGGCGTCTGGCCCTGGGCCAGACGCCGAGGATTGTGGCGTCTGGTCCTGGAAGTCCGAGAAGGACTCTTCCTTGCGGGTAAAACCTACTATGAGGAGGCTCTTTCTCCAAGTTTCGACCCAGGGCTCAACATATCAATAGAGGGCAGGGCTAGCACCCGGAACACATCAAGGTACACCAAGCCGTGTGCCGGCAACCCCGTCCCTCTAGTTTATCCTCCGTCATAGTTTCCGTTGTGCTTGGCGAAACCCTGCGGAGATTGTTCTTCACTAACACCGTCACCACGCCGTCGTGCTGCCGGAACTCATCTACTACCTCACCCCTCTTGCTGGATCAAGAAGGTGAGGACGTCATCGAGCTGAACGTGTGCTGAACGCGGAGGTATTGTACATTCGGTACTTGATCGGGGCGGATCGTGAAGGTGTACGACTACATCAACCGCGTTGATAAACGCTTCCGCTTAGCGATCTTCAAGGGTATGAAGATGCTCTCCTCTCTCCTAGCTATGCATCTTCATGGATAGATCTTGCGTGTGCGTAATTTTTTTATATTTTTCATGCAACGTTTCCCAACAAACGGATGATGTGGTGATGGATGATCCATGGAAACATTTTTATGAGGCATAAACACATTTAAAAGAAAATGAAACTGTTATGCTAGGAAAATCTATATAGTGATCTAGAATCTTCCCACTGGCTAGGAAATTATGTAGGTTTGTTCGAACAGACTTAGCAATAGTAACTGTAGCAGATTTGCCACATCGACGATCGCCATCAGCCATATGGCGATATAAAGGTTGCGGCCACTATGCGCAAACACATTACCGTCATAATGCGGCCACCATATCTTTTTCATTTTTTTTTATTTTTTTTGTCGTTTTCTTCAAAAAAAATTGAGGCAATTTAAGCTTAGATTAGACACTCTGCATGTATCAGCACGATATCTTAATGAAAATTATAGTAGTGACTTCAAATGTCATTTACGACATTTTGAAAATAAGCAATGTCGCTATTCGAGTGGCATTGCTACCTAGTACTAGTCGTTGGCCGGTGCCGTCTAGTCGTCGCCCTCCTCCTACTTGTCGCCGTCCTCCACTTTGTTGTCGTTGTCCTCCTCCTTCGCTGACAACAAGAGATCCTCGAAAAAGGCATAGGGGTCGGACTCATGAGCGATAGCCTTGAGCTATTGTTGCCCCTCCTCGTCAGTGAGTGTGGGGTCGTACTCATGGAGGATGAACTCCTTGTTGCGAGCTTCGAGGCTAGAGAGACAGAGCACGGCATGGATCGGGTCATCGGACTTCAGCTCCGACTGGGATGGCGTCATTCACTTGGACTAGTGGGACGACATCCTCATCCTCCTTCGCCCGAACAAGGGGGGTTGGATCCCCTGCGGCCGCCAGATCCACTTCCACTGCGGGGAGAGTTTGCGCCGGTGTGCGGCATCTTGGACGGGAGGTTTCATTCGACCGCCAAGTTGAGCCAATAAGATGTGTAATTACGTGCGTCGTTTGTCTCGGGCGTTGGAGGAAATGTAAGTGTAGGAGGCAGTGGGGATGAGGAAGGAGGCGGCTAAGGCTTTGCTGATGGGGACGCCTCATCATCGGGCTTTTATACTTGGGGATGAAGCCGCGTGGCCATCCAAATAGACGTATTGGGGAATCAAGGGGGGCGGTGGATGCCATTAATAGGATCATGGCTCACATGTGATTATCGGTGCAGGGTGGTGCATGTGCGTGCCAAGCGCAACTTTAAAACCCGGTGGTGACCCAAGGAGTAAGAAGTTAGGCTCTTGTTGGGCGCCTTAAGCGCCCAAACAGTTTCCTGGCGCTTATGTGTGATGCCTAGCCGGCCTGTGGTACATTAAGGCTAGCGATCATTGCAATCGGTCATCCATCATCACCTCGCTCGGTCAATCGGTTGACCCTGACCGTTGACTTGTAAAAAATGAAAAGTCTGAAAAATAAAAAGGTTTGAAACTTAAAAAAAAATTCAAAATTTTTATAAAGGTTCATGAATTTGAAAAAATATCAAAATTTTAGAAAAGTTCAAAATAAAAATAGAAAAACAGAAAAATTTTGCGGATTGAAAAAAGTTCCTGAAATTTCAAAAAAGTTCACTAAAAAAGGTAGCAAAAAAGAGGAAAAGGTTCCTTACATTTTCAAAAAAGTTCAGGTAGTTCAAAAAATTTCACAAATTTGAGAAAACTTCACAAATGTGGAAAAGGTTTTTAAATTGTAAAAAATTGAAAATAAAATCATAAAATTAAAAAGTTCAATAAAAGAGTTAGCAAAAACAAGAAAAATTTCATGAAATTTTGAAAAAAAATTCATGTAGTTAAAAAAAGTTCACAAAATTGAGAAAAATTCACAAATGTGGATTTTTTTTTCAAAAGTTTAAAAATTGAAAAAGAATTATAAATTTGAAAAGTTCACTAAAAAAGTTAGCAAAACTGAAAAAGTCCACGGTTTTAAAAAAAAATCACTAAAAAAATTGAACAAGAAAACTGAAAAGTTTCAATGATTTAAAAAAATAATGAAATCTGAAAAAAATGGTTGTGAGGTTAAAAAAAGTTCACTAAAATATTAAGCAAACAACTGAAAAGTTTCACGGATTTGAAAAAAATGAAATATGAAAAGATCAGAAATTTGAGAAAAGTTCACGATTTTTTTTTAAAGTTCACGCATTTGAAGGAAAGAGAAAAAGAAAAAGCCTAGTTAAACAGAACAAAAATATGTTCAGGAAAACCAGAAACAAAAGGAAAAAAACCGGCCACTGCCTGTCTTTACATGGGATGCACAACAAGAAAGAACAAAAAAGTAAGAAGGCACGGCAGGTTAACTTTTCCAGTTGTTTACTGTAGGTGATACTAAAGCATGAGGATTAGAGTTTGAATCTCACGTCAAGCGCACCAAATTTTTAATCTTTATAAAAGAGAAAAAAAATGTGCCAAGACGAGGAAAAAGGGGTGTGCGCCGGTTTATGAAATAGCCTAAAGGCATCAAATAGGAGTTGAGGTAAACTTTCCTTCTACACAGCCGATGGAGCAATAATCCTACACTCATGGACAAACACGGACGTTTTACGGACCCTTCTGATGCTAATTAACTTCCACCCCCCGATTTTCAGGTGGGTGAGGCCCTTTTTCTTACTAATCCCAATTAAAGGACAATGATAACCGTCACACGTGTGGCATCTAGAGGGTCTGCTCACACGTTTTGTATGGTGTCTAAGAGGATCAGCCCACACACCTACGTGTGGGCAAAACAAGTAATGCCCACACGTCTTTTTTTTTTCTCGCGGTTCCTCTCACACTCCTACGTGTGGGCAAAATAGATAACGTTCACACGCCCGTACGTCAGGCCTCCTATCTCATGGTCCCGCACGCCCCGCGTGACAGTCACCACGCATCCCGCAGTTGCCATGGTCCGGACCCTCTTCCATGTTCGTTTAACTGCAGTTACCATGTCGCTGAACTACAGTTGCCATGTCAGACAACTACAGTTGCCATGGTTGCTCAACTGCAGTTGCCATCTCAGGTCAAGTGGCAGATGCCATTTTTGGACAACTGCAGTTGTTGCCATGTATGGTCTGGTTTACTATAGTTGCCATGATTTGAAAACTTTAGGGGTTGCCACCTACTAACACTAGGCAGTTGCCATGTATGGTCTGGTTTACTACAGTTGCCATGATTTGAAAGCTTTAGGAGTTGCCACCTACTAACACTAGGCAATTGCCGTGTAGCGCTACAAAAAGACATGGCAAAATAACATGTTCGGGTAAAGAAAGAGTTGCCATCTGCTTACAAGCACACTAGGGCAGTTGCCATGTACCCTGCAAAACACATGGCAACTGACATGCTCGGGTAAAAGAGAGAGTTGCCATCTGCTTACAAGCACACTAGGGCAGTTGCCATGTATCCTGCAAAACACATGGCAACTGGCAGCTTTGGGTGTGGGAGAGGAGACGGGCGTGTGGGTGAACTAATAAATGCCCACACACCAGCCCCTGTGCGTGAGTGAAAATTGACGTGTGAGCGAACTGCTAAACGCCCACACACCGGTCCTTTCGTGTGGTGAAAACGGACGTGTGGGCGACCGGATGAATGCCCACACACCAGCCCAGTCCTACGTGGCACCACAAACATGCCAAGAT
Source organism: Thinopyrum elongatum (assembly GCA_011799875.1). Taxonomy (NCBI): domain Eukaryota; kingdom Viridiplantae; phylum Streptophyta; class Magnoliopsida; order Poales; family Poaceae; genus Thinopyrum; species Thinopyrum elongatum. The sequence goes on from CM022298.1 coordinate 679,445,582, forward strand.
TCGTGCAACCACAAACGAACGTGGATCCACGCGTGTGGGCGAGATGCAAACGCCCACACGTGTGGGTGTTAGTATTTCCACAATTAAATGATGCCGGTTGTGCTTTATGTAATTTTTATTATTTCTAGTGTTCGTTGTACTATCATGTTTGAAGATGAATAGATCGAAAGTCTTTTGCAAAAAAAATAAAAATGATGCCGGCTGTGTAGGTCCGTGAAAACTGTAAAAATCATTCCGTGAGTGTAGCATTGCTCCCGATGGAGCGAGCTCCATATTGAACCTCCCAGCCCGAGGAGGCTCCCACGTCGTTACAAAGTGAGAGAACATTTGAGTTCAAAAAAAAAAAGTGAGAGAACATTTTTTTTCTTTCACTGAAGCTAGTAACGGAATTATTTTTGGATCATGCATATAGCGGAATCATATGGGATGCAAATGCAAACCCATTCACCACGGACCTGGTTGAAGCTCATGAAGCCGAGGTCGAGCTGGACGCGTCCGGCGCCGTCGTGGACGGCCACCGTCCTGGCATGCCCTCCAAGGCATGCCTCCTGCTCGTACAGGGTCACACGCACGCCATCTCCTCCGCCACTCGCGGCAAGCAGCTCGTGCGCCGCCGCCAGCCCGCTCACCCCGCCGCCGACCACCGCCACCCTCATGCTGCTCTGGTCTGCTCCGTGCTCTCTCGCCCTCCCCCTTGTACACTTAAGTTGGGGCGGACGTCACAGCTTATATATAGTGTCCTCGTACTGCGTGTCAACAAGGAAATTATCTTTTTTTTGCCATGACGAACCAATTTTGTATAGATGGACCCGGGTACGTGCTCACGAGGACTGTCGATATTTGGACCTTGTCGGCATGAGCCGTCCCAATCACAAAGCATAAAGCGTGCCCCCATTGTGGTCATCCTTATTTACCCTTTTCACTCCTATTCCTCTTGTGCGTCATATGCTTCCTCCTTTTCATCTACACCCTCTCTCTATGTCCTCTTTTTTCGGAAATCCAATTCGGTGCCCAGACTCATCTGCTCCCACTTAGAAAAAAATTGAAAACAAATACTAGAAAAATTCAAAAAAATCCAATTTTTTTATGTGGTAGATAATTTGATGCGTGGGGTCCGCTCCAAATTTCAACTCATTTGGACATTTGAGCAGCTCTCGGCAAAAAAGACAAATCGAATCAAAATAGTGCATGAATAATAAACTTTTTTACAGACCCTGAATTTGTCTTTTTTCCCGAGAGCTGATCAGATGTCCAAATGAGTTGAAATTTGGAGCAAACCTCACGCATAAAATTATCTACCACACAAAAAAAACTTTTTTTTTTGAATTTTTCTAGTATTTATTTTGATTTTTTTTCTGAACGGGGGTGCAGATGAGTCCGGAAGCAGAAACTCCGCACTCCTATTTTTTCTTCTTTGCCTCAAGAAGCATCGCTCGCTGCTACGGTGGATCGAGCAAGCCAAGATGACCGCTTTCACGTACCGTCATCCGCTTTAACATTGTTTTGCATTTATTGTGTAATTGTAAGACTGGCTATCCATCCTCGTCGTGCATGACTGTGTTCTGCATGCACACCAGGCGAATGCACGCACGTACTACGTACGTACGTACGTAGTGTCCACGTAGCTAGCTACCTTTTTTTTTTGGGTGTACACGTAGCTAGCTACCTAGCTAGCTGTGGTCCAAGTCGGCACGTAGTCGCTGATCGACCCAACCTTGTCGGGCGCCTGCCTGAAAGGCTGCTGCATGCGCAATACTTACAAATGGGCACAGTGCATTGCTGACAAAGATGATACAGTGCATGCATGGCGACGAAAGTGGCCCCTGGTACGGCGCACACATGGATTGGACAGGGTCACATGCACGATCGCAGGTCGACGGTCGTCGCAGAGAAATTTTTGTGTTTCGACCCTTTTTTAAACCTATTCGAGATGTTACCCTAGTTTGAAAAAAAATCGAGATCTGACCGTCAGGGTTCATGGCGATAGGATGTAACAGCCTACCGTCAGGGACCTTGGCGGTAGGAAACATCCCTACCGCCAAACAGACTGGCGATAGCCTGTGCACCCCTACCGCCAAGGTGCTCGGCGGTAGGCTCGAGCACGCATTATGTTCAACACTTAGGAGAAATTTGCGGTAGGACATGCAACCCTACCGCCAGGGACCTTGGCGGTAGGCTGTTATACCCTACCGCCATGGACCCTGGCGGTAGCAAAAAGGTTAGAACTCAAAATTTTTTCAGACTAGGTCAGATCTCGAATAGCTTTCAGAAAAAGGTCAAAACATGAAATTTAGCCGTCATCGCAACATCCCGATTCGTGAACACGTGCCGGGTCCATCTTCTGCTGTACCTACTTTCGTCTTTTCAGTCACGAGGCCTGCCAAAAATCTCGTGCTCGATCGATCGGTCGGTCGGTCTCAGCCAGAATCACGCCTGCCCATTGGCACACTGTGCACCAACCGTCGAGCAATCGTTTGAGAGAGCGCGCCAAGATCGATATCCCCATTGGCAGGGAGGACAGAGCCTTATCCATAGGCTCTTGTTAGTCGTCTCCTGACGACACTGATCTTGTTGTTGCATACGGGATGTAGACAAACAAATAGTTCTTTTTACTGCTAGTGTCATCTTACGTCACATGAAGAATGTATATTGGAGTTACCGTTGGCTTTACTGCTCCTAAGAATTCTGACTGTGTTGCATCAATGATGCTGAAAGGAAAAACACACACAACACCGTAGCATGTAGGATGGCGGTTGGCGAGAGGTTTACCGCGGGTGAAGCAAGCGTGCCGGAGGTGGTCTTGCCGGGGCGTTTCTAGGCTACCGGGGTGTTGAGTTGAGAAGGACGATGTCGATAGAGGTGGAACGCCCCCCACCCCCCGGCCCGTCCCTCCTTACAAGGTTCGTGGAGCAAGCAGTGGCGCGTGCCTCTGTGACTCGTGGGATGGGTTCTCGCTTCGCTTCCACGATCTCATCATTTGCTCCGCCAAGGCAGCTAGCCGTGGGGTATAACTTAGTCGAGCGACCCTTCCTCGTTGTTGTTAAGCCTTGAAATGCGGTGCATGGTTTCAGTCTATGTGGTGGATGATGCAGGAGCGAGGGAGCGTGGTTCGCCGTGTATTTCAAATTCGGGTGGGGCATGTCGCCACCGACGGAATCCATATGTGAGGATTTGGGAGTTCAGTTTACAAAGGAGGCTTTGAACTCATCTCCGATGATTGCCTTCTTGTGATGACAAGTTGTTGACTTGGACTTGCTGTTTTGGTATGGGGGGCAGGAGGTAGGGGTGAAAACTGATGGAACTGAATGCATAAGCTGTGACGTATGCCCAAACTTAAGTAGTACTAGTACATTTGTTTCAGCAGAAGCGGAAAATGAATACATAAACCGGGAAGCAAATAAGGAAGCTACTAGAAACAATGCATAGCGAACAAGGTGTGGACCCATATGAGGATTGAAAGTGCACTGATCTTTATTTTTACTACTATTAAACAAGCAAACATATTCATCACTACACGCACTCTGTCTAATGTACACACAACAACCTAAATATCTTTCCTGCTCCAAATATGGATCATAAAACTACTCATCTTGGCCATCCTCTCATTTTACCTACAAAAAATAGATCTGCGGCTTATAATTTTATTATTGACAAATTTAAAGCCAAACTGAATTGCTATAAAGCTAACAGGTTATATCATGCAGGGAGACTTACTCTTATCAAATCTGTGTTTGCCTCTCTTCCTGTATATTATATGTCTAATATCCTGTTAAGTAAGTCCACTATTAATAAGCTCACCTCTATTATCAGAAAGTTTTGGTGGACAGGTATTGACAAAGATAATAATTCTAAACCTATTTGCTTCAGAGCTTGGGATGATATTTGTAAACCTGTGCATAAAGGTGGGCTGGGAATTAGAGATTTAAATACTATGAATAAGTCCATGGTTGCAATGATGGTTTGGAGAGTTATTAACAATCCTGGTTCTTATGTGACTAAAGTTCTCAAAGCCAAATATTTTCATAATTCTTCGATTTGGAGAGCTAATGGGAATATTCCTAAATCTGCCTTTTGGTCTGCTGTGCTTAAAGTTCTTCCTTTCATAAGCAAGTCTAGTACGCTTCAACTAGCTAATGGTAATTCTTGTATTTGGACTAATCCTTGGTGCAATAATTGGGAAAACATTTATGATCATCTTAATCCAAATTTAGATGGGCCTTTCCTAAAGTTAGTGATCTTTGGAAACCTAATAGTAAAAATTTGGATGAGGACAAAATTAATATGTTCTTTGACGATAATTTCAAAAGGAATATTATGAGAACTCCTATCATTAATACTAATATGGAAGATACTTTATGTTGGATTCATACTCCAAATGCCCAATGTACTACTAAAAGTGCGTACAAAGCTTTGATGCAGGAGGAGCAACCAAGGATGCAAGCCCAAAATCATGCTATTTCAAATATAGAGCTTTCTATTCTTAATCAGGTTTGGAAAAGCAAGATCATGGCTCCAAGAGTAAAAACATTTGCATGGAGACTTATAAGAAGAGCTTTAGCTTTAGGACTGAGAATATCCAGGTATTCCAGTCATATAAAAAAAGAATGTTGCAGGTGTGGGGAAGTGGAATCAGATTTACATCTTTTCTTTACATGTGATTTCACTAGGACTTTATGGTTCTTGTTTGGACTTAAATCTGATAAACTAAATGCAAACTTATATCCTTCTGATGTAATTCACTTAATTCCAGTGGCGGAGCTTGAAAGAAATCTCTGGAGGGGCGAAGCTGTAAAAAAAAATCTCAAACACAAAATCATACGAATACAACAAGTTAGATATTGCAAATATAGAGAACTTATACAATTATATTGATCTTCTCCACGGTAGCTTACAAAATACATTTCTAATTTTAATTATATATATAACCTACTCCATACCAAAAGGAACTATACCAAAATACCATTTAACCATGGACCATTCTGTTCACTACAGTCTACAGCAACACTACACTACAGATTAGCTTTTCATTTCTTTGCACCCTTAAAGTGCATAAGAACATCTTCATAGCTGTACTTCTCTGTGATTTCACTCTCTATTTTTACTAGCAAGCTATTGGCTAGATAATCATCTTCCATGGTATTACGTAGCCTTGTCTTAATGATCTTCAAAGTTGAGAATGCTCGTTCGGCACTTGCTGTAGAAACTGGAAGAGTTAGAAGCAATCGCAACAATCGATCAACCAAATTGTAGATAGAATGTCTCCCTGTCTCAAAGAGATATCGACAAAGATTTGCTAAGGTTGACACATTTTTCAACTCTTTATCATTGGAGGCATCCACAACAAAGTGTTTTAGTTGCTGCTCCAATCCATAGATTTCCTGTTGGGTGAAATCTGCTGGATAATATTTCTTGACTAACTCACAAATATCATCAGCTTTGAAAGATCTAAATTTGTTTTTAGGGATCAGGGTAGCACTAGTGGTCAACAGATCCAGTACCTTGTTGTTGAACCTGAATTCTAATTCATGTAGCTGAGTATCAAGTGTTGCACGAAATACTTCCACCCGGAAATAATGCTCCTTGGTAAAATGATCTGGTTGGCGACGAGCATGACCACCACACAGAATGTAAGTTTCTCCCAAATCTGGAATATCAATGGAATGATTTACGCAGAACTCAACAACCCTATCAAAAAAGGCCTCCCAACCATCATCTGATCACATTTCATCAAGACGAACCTTTGTTGTGAACACTAGACGCATGGCATTTACTATGTCCTGTGATTTCTTTTGCAAAGCTTGACCAAGATCTTCAGTTATCTCCATTATTTCTTCCATCAAACATAAGACAAATATGAACTCAAAAGAGGACAAATAGTTGAAAGAAGTGTCTCCATCTGCACGAATTGAGCCAGCTGACCCATCAGATGCTATATTTTGAAGTACTGAATTTACTGCATTAAACATTTTCTTTAGGCTGGATATAGAACCTAAGTGAGACCCCCATCTAGTGTCTCCAGGTCGTTTTAGTGTGCAGATCTGGTTTGCCCCTTTACCAGTTTCAATGTCATCAATAGCTAGTAACTGAGCTAGTTCCTCCAACTGGGCATCACGAAGCTCATCATGGCGCTTTGCAGAGGAGTCAACGGTGTTTACAATAAAAAGAAGTTTCTGGAAGAATTGAGCAACAGTGACCACTTCCTTCGATGCAGACACTAGCGCAAGTTGCAATCGATGAGCATAGCAGTGGACATAATACGCACACGGGCATTCTCTAAGAAAAAGAGCTTGCAAGCCATTGAACTCCCCCCTCATATTACTAGCCCCGTCGTACCCCTGCCCACGAAGGTTCTGAACATCAAAAGCATGTTTGGATAACACAGAACTCAATACCTCTTTAAGTGTTGCGGCTCTGGTGTTCGTCACATGTATCAAGGCAAAGAACTGTTGGGGATCGTAGCAGAATTTTAAAATTTTCTACGCATCACCAAGATCAATCTATGGAGTCATCTAGCAACGAGAGAGAGGGGAGTGCATCTACATACCCTTGTAGATCGCGAGCGGAAGCGTTCAAGAGAACGGGGTTGATGGAGTCGTACTCGTCGTGATCCAAATCACCGATGACCGAGCGCCGAACGGACGGCACCTCCGTGTTCAACACACGTACAGTTGGGAGAGACGTCTCCTCCTTCTTGATCCAGCAAGGGGAAGGAGAGGTTGGGGAGGACAGCTCCAGCAGCAGCACGACGGCGTGGTGGAGTTGGAGCTGCGTGGTATTCCCGCAGGGCTTCGCCAAGCACCGCGGGAGGAGGAGGAGGTGTTGGAGAGGGGAGGGGCTGCGCCAGGGATGAGGTATGGCCTCCCTCCCACCCCTCCACTATTTATAGGGGGAAGAGGAGAGGGGCCCGGCCCCCTCAGATCCAATCTGAGGGGAGGGGAGGCGGCCAGGGGAGGGAAACTTGCCCCCCAAGCAAGGTGGAAGGCTCCCTCCCCTAGGGTTTCCTAACCCTAGGCGCCATGGGCCCTTGGGGGGGGGGGCGCACCAGCCCACTAGGGGGCTGGTTCCCTCCCATATACAGCCCATTAGGCCTCCCAGGTAAATCAGCCCCACCCGGTGGACCTCCGGTCACCTTTCGGTGGTCCCGGTACAATACCGATAACCCCCGAAACTATTCCGGTGACTGTATGACAACTTCCCATATATAAATCTTCACCTCCGGACCATTCCGGAACTCCTCGTGACGTCCGGGATCTCATCCGGGACTCCGAACAACATTCGGTAACCACGTACAAACTTTCCCCACAACCCTAGCGTCATCGAACCTTAAGTGTGTAGACCCTACGGGTTCGGGAGACACGTAGACATGACCGAGACGACTCTCCGGTCAATAACCAACAGCGGGATCTGGATACCCATGTTGGCTCCCACATGCTCCTCGATGATCTCATCGGATGAACCACGATGTCGAGGATTCAATCAATCCCGTACGCAATTCCCTTTGTCTATCGGTACGATACTTGCCCGAGATTCGATCGTCGGTATACCGATACCTTGTTCAATCTCGTTACCGGCAAGTCTCTTTACTCGTTTCCGTAACACATCATCCTGTGAACAACTCCTTGATCACATTGAGCTCATTGTGATGATGTCCTACCGAGTGGGCCCAGAGGTACCTCTCCGTCACACGGAGTGACAAATCCCAGTCTCGATTCGTGCCAACCCAACAGACACTTTCGGAGATACCCGTAGTGCACCTTTATAGCCACCCAGTTACGTTGTGACGTTTGGTACACCCAAAGCACTCCTACGGTATCCGGGAGTTGCACAATCTCATGGTCTAAGGAAAAGTTACTTGACATTGGAAAAGCTTTAGCAAACGAACTACACGATCTAGTGCTAGGCTTAGGATTGGGTCTTGTCCATAACATCATTCTCCTAATGATGTGATCCCGTTATCAATGACATCCAATGTCCATGGTCAGGAAACCGTAACCATCTATTGATCAACGAGCTAGTCAACTAGAGGCTTACTAGGGACATGTTGTGGTCTATGTATTCACACATGTATTACGATTTCCGGATAACACAATTATAGCATGAATAACAGACAATTATCATGAACAAGGAAATATAATAATAACCATTTTATTATTGCCTCTAGGGCATATTTCCAACAGTACTGTTGGGGATCGTAGCAGAATTTTAAAATTTTCTACGCATCACCAAGATCAATCTATGGAGTCATCTAGCAACGAGAGAGAGGGGAGTGCATCTACATACCCTTGTAGATCGCGAGCGGAAGCGTTCAAGAGAACGGGGTTGATGGAGTCGTACTCGTCGTGATCCAAATCACCGATGACCGAGCGCCGAACGGACGGCACCTCCGTGTTCAACACACGTACGGTTGGGAGAGACGTCTCCTCCTTCTTGATCCAGCAAGGGGGAAGGAGAGGTTGATGAGGATCCAGCAGCACGACGGCGTGGTGGTGGAATCAGCGGGATCTCAGAAGGGCTTCACCAAGCACCAACGAGAGGGAGAGGTGTCACGGGAGGAGAGGGAGGCGCCAGGGGCTGGGGTGTGTCCTCCCTCCCACCCCTCCACTATTTATAGGGGGAAGGGGAGAGGGGGCCGGCCCCCTCAGATCCAATCTGAGGGGAGGGGCGGCGGCCAAGGGGTGGCTTGCCCCCCAAGCCATGTGGAGGCGCCCCCCACCCCTAGGGTTCCCAACCCTAGGCGCAGGGGAGGCCCATAGGGGGGCGCACCAGCCCACCAGGGGCTGGTTCCCTTCCCACTTCAGCCCATGGGGCCCTCCGGGATAGGTGGCCCCACCCGGTGGACCCCCGGGACCCTTCCGGTGGTCCCGGTACAATACCGATTACCCCCGAAACCTTCCCGGTGGCCGAAACTGGACTTCCTATATACAATTCTTTACCTCCGGACCATTCCGGAACTCCTCGTGACGTCCGGGATCTCATCCGGGACACCGAACAACTTTCGGGTTACCGCATACTAATATCTCTACAACCCTAGCGTCACCGAACCTTAAGTGTGTAGACCCTACGGGTTCGGGAGACACGCAGACATGACCGAGACGACTCTCCGGTCAATAACCAACAGCGGGATCTGGATACCCATGTTGGCTCCCACATGCTCCTCGAAGATCTCATCGGATGAACCACGATGTCGAGGATTCAATCAATCCCGTACGCAATTCCCTTTGTCTATCGGTACGATACTTACCCGAGATTCGATCGTCGGTATACCGATACCTTGTTCAATCTCGTTACCGGCAAGTCTCTTTACTCGTTTCCGTAACACATCATCCTGTGAACAACTCCTTGATCACATTGAGCTCATTATGATGATGTCCTACCGAGTGGGCCCAGAGGTACCTCTCCGTCACACGGAGTGACAAATCCCATTCTCGATTCGTGCCAACCCAACAGACACTTTCGGAGATACCCGTAGTGCACCTTTATAGCCACCCAGTTATGTTGTGACGTTTGGTACACCCAAAGCACTCCTACGGTATCCGGGAGTTGCACAATCTCATGGTCTAAGGAAAAGTTACTTGACATTGGAAAAGCTTTAGCAAACGAACTACACGATCTAGTGCTAGGCTTAGGATTGGGTCTTGTCCATCACATCATTCTCCTAATGATGTGATCCCGTTATCAATGACATCCAATGTCCATGGTCAGGAAACCGTAACCATCTATTGATCAACGAGCTAGTCAACTAGAGGCTTACTAGGGACACGTTGTGGTCTATGTATTCACACATGTATTACGATTTCCGGATAACACAATTATAGCATGAATAACAGACAATTATCATGAACAAGGAAATATAATAATAACCATTTTATTATTGCCTCTAGGGCATATTTCCAACAGTCTCCCACTTGCACTAGAGTCAATAATCTAGTTACATTGTGATGAATCGAACACCCATAGAGTTCTGGTGTTGATCATGTTTTGCTCGTGAAAGAGGTTTAGTCAACGGATCTGCTACATTCAAATCCATGTGCACTTTACAAATATCTATGTCTCCATCTTGAACATGTTCACGTATGGAGTTGAAGCGACGCTTGATATGCCTGGTCTTCTTGTGAAACCTGGGCTCCTTGGCAAGGGCAATAGCTCCAGTGTTATCACAGAAGAGAGCCATTGGACCCGACGCATTTGGAATGACTCCTAGGTCGGTGATGAACTCCTTCATCCATACTGCTTCGTGTGCTGCCTCCGAGGCTGCTATGTACTCCGCTTTGCATGTAGATCCCGCCACGACGCTTTGCTTGCAACTGCACCAGCTTACCGCTGCACCATTCAAAATATACACGTATCCGGTTTGTGACTTGGAGTCATCCGGATCTGTGTCAAAGCTAGCGTCGACGTAACCCTTTACGACGAGCTCTTCGTCACCTCCATATACGAGAAACATATCCTTAGTCCTTTTCAGGTACTTCAGGATGTTCTTGACCGCTGTCCAGTGTTCCTTGCCAGGATTACTTTGGTACCTACCTACCAAACTTACTGCAAGGTTTACATCAGGTCTGGTACACAGCATGGCATACATAATAGACCCTATGGCTGAGGCATAGGGGATGACACTCATCTCTTCTACATCTTCTGCCGTGGTCGGGCATTGAGCCGTGCTCAATCTCACACCTTGCAATACAGGCAAGAACCCCTTCTTGGACTGATCCATATTGAACTTTTTCAATATCTTATCAAGGTATGTGCTTTGCGAAAGACCTATGAGGCGTCTCGATCTATCCCTATAGATCTTGATGCCTAATATATAAGCAGCTTCTCCAAGGTCCTTCATTGAAAAACACTTATTCAAGTAGGCCTTTATACTTTCCAAGAATTCTATATCATTTCCCATCAGCAGTATGTCATCCACATATAATATGAGAAATGCTACAGAGCTCCCACTCACTTTCTTGTAAACACAGGCTTCTCCATAAGTCTGTGTGAACCCAAACGCTTTGATCATCTCATCAAAGCGAATGTTCCAACTCCGAGATGCTTGCACCAGCCCATAGATTGAGCGCTGGAGCTTGCATACCTTGTCAGCATTCTCAGGGTCGACAAAACCTTCCGGTTGCATCATATACAACTCTTCCTTAAGAAAACCATTAAGGAATGCCGTTTTGACGTCCATTTGCCATATCTCATAATCATAGTATGCGGCAATTGCTAACATGATTCTGACGGATTTCAGCTTCGCTACGGGTGAGAAAGTCTCATCGTAGTCAACCCCTTGAACTTGTCGATAACCCTTAGCGACAAGCCGAGCCTTATAGATGGTCACATTACCATCCGCGTCAGTCTTCTTCTTAAAGATCCATTTATTTTCTATGGCTTGCCGATCAACGGGCAAGTCAGTCAAAGTCCACACTTCGTTTTCATACATGGATCCTATCTCGGATTTCATGGCTTCAAGCCATTTGTCGGAATCCGGGCCCGCCATTGCTTCTTCATAGTTCGAAGGTTCACTGTTGTCTAACAACATGATTTCCAGGACAGGATTGCCGTACCACTCTGGTGCGGAACGTGTCCTTGTGGACCTTCGAAGTTCAGTGGTAGCTTGATCATGATCATTATCAATAACTTCCTCTCTAGCCGGTGTAGGCTCCACAGAAACATTTTCCTGCGCTGCGCTACTCTCCGGTTCGAGGGTCATCTCATCAAGCTCCACTTTCCTCCCACTTACTTCTTTCGAGAGAAACTCTTTCTCTAGAAAGGATCCATTCCTGGCAACAAAGATCTTGCCCTCGGATCTTAGGTAGAAGGTATACCCAATAGTTTCCTTAGGGTATCCTATGAATACGCATTTTTCCGACTTGGGTTCGAGCTTCTCTGGTTGAAGTTTCTTCACATAAGCATCGCATCCCCAAACTTTCAGAAACGACAGCTTAGGTTTCTTCCCAAACCATAATTCATACGGTGTCGTCTCAACGGATTTTGACGGTGCCCTATTTAAAGTGAATGCGGCAGTCTCTAAAGCATAACCCCAAAAGGATAGCGGTAGATCAGTAAGAGACATCATAGATCGCACCATATCCAATAGAGTGCGATTACGACGTTCGGACACACCGTTACGCTGAGGTGTTCCAGGCGCCGTGAGTTGTGAAACAATTCCACATTTCCTTAAGTGCGTGACAAATTCATGACTCAAATATTCTCCTCCACGATCTGATCGTAAGAACTTTATTTTCTTGTCACGTTGATTCTCAACCTCATTCTGAAATTCCTTGAACTTTTCAAAGGTCTCAGACTTGTGCTTCATCAAGTAGACATACCCATATCTAGTCAAATCATCGGTGAGGGTGAGAACATAACGATAACCACCGCGAGCCTCAACACTCATTGGACCACACACATCAGTATGTATGATCTCCAATAAGTTGGTTGCTCGCTCCATTGTTCCGGAGAACGGAGTCTTGGTCATCTTGCCCAAGAGGCATGGTTCGCATCTGTCAAATGATTCATAATCAAGAGACTCCAAAAGTCCATCTGCATGGAGTTTCTTCATGCGTTTAACACCAATATGACCAAGGCGGCAGTGCCACAAGTATGTGGGACTATCGTTATCAACCTTGCATTTCTTGGCATTCACATTATAAACATGTGTAACATCACGTTCGAGATTCAATAAAAATAAACCATTCACCAGCGGGGCATGACCATAAAACATATCTCTCATATAAATAGAACAACCATTATTCTCAGATTTAAATGAGTAGCCATCTCGCATTAAGCGAGATCCAGATACAATGTTCATGCTCAAAGCTGGCACTAAATAACAATTATTGAGGTTTAAAACTAATCCCGTAGGTAGATGCAGAGGTAGCGTGCCGACGGCGATCACATTGACCTTGGAACCATTCCCGACGCGCATCGTCACCTCGTCCTTTGCCAGTCTACGCTGATTCCGCAGTTCCTGCTTTGAGTTACAAATATGAGCAACCGCACCGGTATCAAATACCCAGGAACTACTACGAGTGCTGGTAAGGTACACATCAATTACATGTATATCACATATACCTTTGGTATTGCCGGCCTTCTTATCTGCTAAGTACTTGGGGCAATTCCGCTTCCAGTGACCGTTTCCCTTGCAATAAAAGCACTCAGTCTCAGGCTTGGGTCCATTCTTTGACTTCTTCCCGGCAGCTGGCTTACCGAGCGCGGCAACTCCCTTGCCGTCCTTCTTGAAGTTCTTCTTACCCTTGCCCTTCTTGAACTTAGTGGTTTTATTCACCATCAACACTTGATGTTCCTTTCTGATCTCTGCCTCCGCTGACTTCAGCATCGCATATACCTCAGGAATGGTCTTTTCCATTCCCTGCATGTTGAAGTTCATCACAAAGCTCTTGTAGCTAGGTGGAAGCGACTGGAGGATTCTGTCAATGACCGCGTCATCCGGGAGATTAATCCCCAGCTGAGACAAGCGGCTGTGCAACCCAGACATTTTGAGTATGTGCTCGCTGACAGAACTATTTTCCTCCATCTTACAGCTGTAGAACTTATCGGAGACTTCATATCTCTCGATCCGGGCATGAGCTTGGAAAACCATTTTCAGCTCTTCGAACATCTCATATGCTCCGTGATGCTCAAAACGCTTTTGGAGCCCCGGTTCTAAGCTGAAGAGCATGCCGCACTGAACGAAGGAGTAATCATTGGTGCGTGTCTACCAAACGTTCAAATCGTCTGGCAGTGCTGGGAGAGCAGGTGGGTCACCTAACGGTGCTTCAAGGACATATGATTTCTTGGCAGCTATGAGGATAATCCTCAGGTTACGGACCCAGTCCGCATAGTTGCTACCATCGTCTTTCAGCTTGTTTTTCTCTAGGAACGCGTTGAAGTTGAGGGTAACATTAGCGTTGGCCATTTGATCTACAAGGTAGATATGTAACATTTAGACTAAGTTCATGACAATTAAGTTCATCTAATCAAATTATGTAATGAACTCCCACTCAGATAGACATCCCTCTCGTCATCTAAGTGATACATGATCCGAATCGACTAGGCCGTGTCCGATCATCACGTGAGACGGACTAGTCGTCAACGGTGAACATCTCCATGTTGATCATATCTTCTATACGACTCATGTTCGACCTTTCGGTCCCTTGTGCTCCGAGGCCATGTCTGTACATGCTAGGCTCGTCAAGTCAACCTAAGTGTATTGCTGTGTAAATCTGGCTTACACCCGTTGTATTCGAACGTTAGAATCTATCACACCCGATCAACACGTAGTGTTTCGAAACAACGAACCTTCGCAACGGTGCACAGTTAGGGGGAACACTTTCTTGAAATTTTAGTAAGGGATCATCTTATATGCTACCGTCGTTCTAAGCAAATAAGATGCAAAAACATGATAAACATCTCATGCAATCAAAATAGTGATATGATATGGCCATTATCACTTCGCTCCTTTTGATCTCCATCTTCGGGGCTCCATGATCATCATCGTCACTGGCATGACACCATGATCTCCATCATCATGATCTCCATCATCGTGTCTTCATGAAGTTGTCTCGCCAACTATTACTTCTACTACTACGGCTAACGGTTAGCAATAAAGTAAAGTAATTACATGGCGAATTTCAATGACACGCAGGTCATATAATAAATGAAGACAACTCCTATGGCTCCTGCCGTTGTCATACTCATCGACATGCAAGTCGTGATTCCTATTACAAGAACATGATCATCTCATACATCACATATATCATTCATCACATCCTTTGGCCATATCACATCACAAAGCACTTGCTGCAAAAACAAGTTAGACGTCCTCTAATTGTTGTTGCAAGTTTTTATGTGGCTGCTATAGGTTTCTAGCAAGAACGTTTCTTACCTACGCCAAAACCACAACGTGATATGCCAATTTCTATTTACCCTTCATAAGGACCCTGTTCATCGAATCCGATCCGACTAAAGTGGGAGAGACAGACACCCGCTAGCCACCTTATGCAACTAGTGCATGTCAGTCGGTGGAACCTGTCTCACGTAAGCGTACGTGTAAGGTCGGTCCGGGCCGCTTCATCCCACAGTGCCGCCGAATCAAGATAAGACTAGTAACGGCAAGAAGATTGACAAATCGACGCCCACAACTACTTTGTGTTCTACTCGTGCAAGATACTACGCATAGACCTAGCTCATGATGCCACTGTAGGGGATCGTAGCAGAATTTTAAAATTTTCTACGCATCACCAAGATCAAACTATGGAGTCATCTAGCAACGAGAGAGGGGAGTGCATCTACATACCCTTGTAGATCGCGAGCGGAAGCGTTCAAGAGAACGGGGTTGATGGAGTCGTACTCGTCGTGATCCAAATCACCGATGACCGAGCGCCGAACGGACGGCACCTCCGTGTTCAACACACGTACGGTTGGGAGAGACGTCTCCTCCTTCTTGATCCAGCAAGGGGGAAGGAGAGGTTGATGAGGATCCAGCAGCACGACGGCGTGGTGGTGGAAGCAGCGGGATCTCGGAAGGGCTTCACCAAGCACCAACGAGAGGGAGAGGTGTCACGGGAGGAGAGGGAGGCGCCAGGGGCTGGGGTGTGTCCTCCCTCCCACCCCTCCACTATTTATAGGGGGAAGGGGAGAGGGGGCCGGCCCCCTCAGATCCAATCTGAGGGGAGGGGCGGCGGCCAAGGGGTGGCTTGCCCCCCAAGCCAGGTGGAGGCGCCCCCCACCCCTAGGGTTCCCAACCCTAGGCGCAGGGGAGGCCCATAGGGGGGCGCACCAGCCCACCAGGGGCTGGTTCCCTTCCCACTTCAGCCCATGGGGCCCTCCGGGATAGGTGGCCCCACCCGGTGGACCCCCGGGACCCTTCCGGTGGTCCCGGTACAATACCGATTACCCCCGAAACCTTCCCGGTGGCCGAAACTGGACTTCCTATATACAATTCTTTACCTCCGGACCATTCCGGAACTCCTCGTGACGTCCGGGATCTCATCTGGGACTCCGAACAACTTTCGGGTTACCGCATACTAATATCTCTACAACCCTAGCGTCACCGAACCTTAAGTGTGTAGACCCTACGGGTTCGGGAGACACGCAGACATGACCGAGACGACTCTCCGGTCAATAACCAACAGCGGGATCTGGATACCCATGTTGGCTCCCACATGCTCCTCGATGATCTCATCGGATGAACCACGATGTCGAGGATTCAATCAATCCCGTACGCAATTCCCTTTGTCTATCGGTACGATACTTGCCCGAGATTCGATCGTCGGTATACCGATACCTTGTTCAATCTCGTTACCGGCAAGTCTCTTTACTCGTTTCCGTAACACATAATCCCGTGAACAACTCCTTGATCACATTGAGCTCATTATGATGATGTCCTACCGAGTGGGCCCAGAGGTACCTCTCCGTTACATGGAGTGACAAATCCCAGTCTCGATTCGTGCCAACCCAACAGACACTTTCGGAGATACCCGTAGTGCACCTTTATAGCCACCCAGTTACGTTGTGACGTTTGGTACACCCAAAGCACTCCTACGGTATCCGGGAGTTGCACAATCTCATGGTCTAAGGAAAAGTTACTTGACATTGGAAAAGCTTTAGCAAACGAACTACACGATCTAGTGCTAGGCTTAGGATTGGGTCTTGTCCATCACATCATTCTCCTAATGATGTGATCCCGTTATCAATGACATCCAATGTCCATGGTCAGGAAACCGTAACCATCTATTGATCAACGAGCTAGTCAACTAGAGGCTTACTAGGGACACGTTGTGGTCTATGTATTCACACATGTATTACGATTTCCGGATAACACAATTATAGCATGAATAACAGACAATTATCATGAACAAGGAAATATAATAATAACCATTTTATTATTGCCTCTAGGGCATATTTCCAACAAGAACCTCTCTTGCAATATACGATCTTCATCAACAAATCTGAGAACCAATGCCATCTGCTCTCTTTTTGCTACATCACATGTCTCATCCACTAGAATAGAAAACTTAGAATTCCCGATCTCTTCACGAATATGTTTCCTAACTTTAAATGCATAAATACCCAAAATCTCCTGTTGGATTTCATGTGATGTGTACTTTGAACTGCATGGAGCATTCTCCAAAATAACTTCAGCAATCTCAGGATTGAATTCTGCAAGGAGCTTTAACAATTCAATAAAGTTCCCTCTGTTCTTTGAATCTAGAGTTTCATCATGGCCTCTAAATGCACAAGATTGTGATGTAAGCCACTTAACAGCTGCAATTGATACTTTCACCCTCAGCTGGTTTCTTTCTATATCCCTCTGGTTGCCCACTGCTACAACATTTTCTAAATGGCCTTGCTGATTCAAGAAGTCATGGCATGCTTTGGTTGCATTATTATGTTCAGAGCAAGGTTCAGAACCTATGTGGTTTAAGAAAGCACATTTCTTTCCATCATGGACCTTCTTCCAGTTTACAAATCCTTGCACTGTAAAGACATCTGAACCACCTCTCTTGTTTTTGTTTTTGCCGAACAAGAAACAATAGAAGCAATATGCACGATGACTGTCCTCCGAGTACTCCAACCATGATGGGAAATCCTTGAACCAGCCATACTTAAAGCGCCGTTTGCGACCTTCTGGACCATAAGCTTTATAATTCGTCAAACGGGGCTGCATAATACCAAGCTTCAAATATGCTCGCCGCACATCGTCTCTTTGATTAGGTGGATATTGCCAGATCTGTGGACGTAGTGCTGGATCCCGCTGCAAGAATTCAATCCCTTGAAATAGTACTTCATTTGTTTGAGTTTGATGGCTTTGTCCTTGTTGTTGAGGCATCGAAGGATCTGGTCTGTTTTGCCCAAATTCGAGCAACAACAGAGGAGGCTGAACACAGTCCGTTGGCTGAACAGGCATTGCTTCGGTTGCTGTTGGTTCATCAGCTGAATCATCTCTCTTTCTTTTGAAAAATGCATCAATAGTTTTCGCCTTAAGCATCACTGCCTCCCTCTCACTGTAAAAGACATTTTCTATTCAGTACAAAATGGAAATGGATAAATCCATGACGAGATGACCTAATTAGAATTTTCCTCAACTAAGGTGAAATAAACTTCAGAGTTCAGAATCAAAATAATTGAACATTCTACAATTTCTAGAGGGGATAGATAGACAGAGATCCAGCGAGCAGTGTTGACTGAGTCCAAATAACTTTGACAGAGTTAGCTAGCTAGCTTGCTAGGACGCCCTGCCCAGAGGGGAGAGATAAGAGATTAACTAGGTACAGGAGCAAAGCAAGATCCAGCGAGGGCAGCTGCTCACCGGCTCATTGAAGCACTACACGGCGCCGATGTTGCCTGATGTTGTCCGCAGCAGAGGCCTGAGGCCGGACTGGAGCGGCTAGCCCTAGCCGGCTGCCCGCCCGCCATCGGCCAGCGGCTACCCCCACGCGGCCACGCCGGCGACCCACAGCAGCCGGTTTGCCGGACGCCGGTGCCCCACCCCCACGCTCAGGCAGTCAGGCGTCCGCGCTGGCAGGTCAAAGGGGATCGATTTGGTCGCTGCGACACTGGTGGGCGGTGGCTGGATTCGTTCGTCTCCTGTCAACGAAGACTAGTAGTTGATAAATGGGCCTTCTGGTTGTGGGCTTTATGTAATACATAGGGGTAGTAAAAAAATTTCGTTTTCGCTGGGGGGGCGATGGCCCAGGTTCGCCCCCACGTAGCTCCGCCCCTGCTTAATTCTTTCTTCTCAACATGCAGATTTAGATTTGGATACCACTTTCACACTTTTATGGAATATTTGGAAAGCTAGGAATGATCTTCTTTTTAAAAACAAAAATTGGAGTCTTATGCAGGTGATATTTTCTACTAAAGCAATGCTAAGTGCTGAGTTCATTGAGGAGAAAGATGAGCCCAAAATCAATTCTATTAAAATGATGATTTTGTTTCTCAACTGCAAAAATATTCAATCTCAAAGTGCAGGATTTCGAGCATACAGTGATGCGTCTTACAATCCAAATATTGCAAAAGAGGAAGCTGGGCTTGGAGTGTATCTCAAGAATGAGGATAATAATCATATTATATTTGTTCAAGCTGTAGCAAAAAATGTTTCCTCTGTTTTGCACGCTGAGGCACTCGCAATAACATTATCAGCTGAGGTGGCGAAAACGATAGGATGGAATTCGGCTCTTTTCATTTCAGATTGCAGGAATCTGGTACAAGTGGCAAACGCAAGAAATCTTTTGGAGAATCTAGGAGATTGGAGGATAAGATATGTTCTTGCTGAATTTCTGAATCATACCTTTCATCTTTCATCTTGTGAGGTTACATATACTTCAAGAAATGGGAATGTCATTGCCCATACTCTAGCTAAGAAGGCCTTTATGAAGAGGTCTAGCTCTAACACCTCAATCTTATGCAGCAAATCTCTTAGGTGTAGAGTTAAAGGGGCTTTAAGCTCTGTTTCCTTTCCTTTTGGAAAGATAATATATGTACAATGTTTGGGATGCTAATAAATAAGATCAAAAACCCTCTTTGAGGGTTTGTGAGTTGCCAAAAAAAAAAAAACTAAATTAATTAGAACCATCCAATCGGGTTCACTCATTTACTGTAGATCTAACCGTCAAGATAACAATAAAACTCACAAGAAGTGCATTGAGCAAATTCAGTCTGCGAACGAAAAAGTCCCTGCAATCCACGTCAAAGAAAAGAAAAGTCCCCGCAATCATCGCCTCACGAACCACCATATCCTGCGTGCTCTCCAACCCCAGGCCCGCCCTCGGCGGCGCGACGTCGACCAGCCGCCCATCGCGCAAATGCCCGATGTCTCCCCCGCGTGCTCAGCTCCAGGAGCTCGGCCGACGTCGCCATGATCGCCAACAAGTATAGCGCGCCGTGCGCCGCAGCCGTGCCCTTGATCTCCTCGATCGCGAAGGACGCGATCAACGGAGGTGGAGGCCCCTGCGCTGTCACTACGCCGACGCCTCGAAGATCGCCGTGGTGTTGGCCGGCCTTAGGTCGGCGTGGGAGATCCCATCGGTGGCACGCGACGCGCGCCGGCAGTGCGGCGGCTCGGTCCGAGTCATGGCGTATGCGGGCCAGCGCGTTCTTGTGAAGGAGTGGACCGCTGGAGAACGACCTGCTCTGTTCTTCAATCTCGTTCTGGTGAAGGAATCGATCGCCGGAGAACGAAGTGCTCTGTTCTTCAATCTTGTACGTAATTCTGAAGTTTGCTTTTCTCCTGCTATCTTCGCCATGAATCGCTCACTGGAATTGATGGAATTAGGAACATCATATTGCTTTCAAGTTGATCAACCTCTGCCCTTTATCATGGAAGAAGCAGTCGAGTGAGGACGACCTGCTCACTTTCTCAATCTGGTGCGTAAGTCTGAATTTTTCCCTTTCTCATGCCATCTTCCCATGAATAGGTCACTAGAACTGACAGAATTTTGAAGACTGCTTTCAACTTGATCAAACTTTCCTCTTTATAGAAGGAAGAATCAGCCGGTTGTATTTCGTCTATTGAGATGGAAGAAGAGGCTAACACATAGTACCATGGTTCCAATAAGTAGCACCACTTTTTAATTTCATTCTGTAAACTAGATGGATTTAGCTGTCCCAAGTATTCCTACTTCTTGCTTATTTTCATGAGGTCTCACAATTTTTAGTAAGAATCACATTTACTTTTCTCTTAGCCTGAAATATGGCACTTGCACAAGTTTTTTGCTCATGATTACTTTTCCATTGCAGAGGTATATTGTCCGGTTTGGTACCTCATGTTGGCATGGAATTTAAAATTTCGGATGAAGCTTGGGCATTTTGGCTTAGCTATGGTGGTCAAAAGGGCTTTGGGGTCCGGATAAGGTACACAAACAAAACTACAAAAGGTCCGGCGACGGCAAGGTTGCATCATGCCGATTTATTTGTGCAAGGAAATGGAATGCTTAATCTCTTTTGCCAAACAAAATTCAATTATCAAGTCTGAAAATGTACAAGTAGCAAGTGGGATGCTACAGCGACATGGCCTAATTCAGTTAACAAGTTTGAAAACTAGATTCAGTTATCAGCTAATCGGCCTGCAGCGGTTCGACAACGACGGCGTGGCTCAGCCGACCACCACCATGGAGATGGGTGTGAAGGTCCTCGACGTGGGGTTGCTGCATGCCTACGCCGAGGTGTCCATCACGGGCGGTGACTCGAGGAGGCCGACGAACAGGACACCCTTAGACTGGCATGGCGGACGGAGCCCATGTAGCACGCGTGGCCTGTATCCTAGCTGCCGTCGACCAGGGCTCCCACTGCATGTGCTGCCATGTATCCTGGCCGCCTGCGACCAGGGGGCTCCCTCTACGTATTGGTCTGTATCCCTGCCACCGCCGACCACAGGGGCTCCCGCTACACGTGTTGCTCTGCGCCCACCGCTCCTTCGGCGAACTAATGGCGATGGCGAGGACGTGCCGAGAGCTCGTTCGACCACGGCAGAGAAGGGGAATTCCAAGGGAACAAGGAGATATCTATTTTATTCTTTTCTGTGTTGATTGTGGGCTGCTGATGGGCCGAAGCGTCGCTGGTTTTCATTGCGAGTGAATGCTTCTGTCGTCGGATGGCTCACCAACGGGGGATACGCACATCACGTCCCTCTGCAGTAGGCTGAGCTATATTGGAGGATCTCTTTGTTTTTGAGGTAGCTCACCATCCATGCTGAATGGTACGTTGGAGGATCTCGATCCGTAAAGATAGGTGAGAGAGCTTTGACATTGCTATACGGCTGTATACATTGGTCCATTTTCAGCAAAAAATTTGGACTTCTGTAGTGTTGTATATATGCAAAAACTTTTGAAGATGTGTGTCATCTAACACACCAGTAGCCATGTCACCAGGTACGTCCATTTTTTGGGTCCACCAGATACGATGCACCAATCATTATTATGATGTTGAGACCATTCACACGTCTGATGCATTCTTTCTGAAGGCTTGATATTGATTTTGTGATGTTAATACATACTTGCTGATTACCTCGAGCAAGGATACTACATCCTTTACATCATATTTTGAGTACATGTGTTGCTCATGATTTTGAACTGATGAAGCTCTTGCTTTTTCTCTAATATGCTGATAGAAATTCAAAAGAAAGTACTATACTAATCTTATACTCTTCAGTTTAATTTTTCACTGACATTTTTCTTATGGTTTGCAGTTTATGCTGATGGAAACATATGCTTTAGATATCATACAGAATCGGTGTAGTCCAACTTATGATGTACCTACTATCGTTACATCCATCTAGGTACAAGAAGTGAGCAGCTCAAATTATTTACACATCAATATTTTGCTTGTTACATAATTACGAGATCATATAGCTTAAAATTCAAGACGTGCTTTCATTTTTCTCGATGGGTTCCATATTTTTCATATTCTCTGACCCTACTACCATGGGTTCCATATTTTTCATCTTTCTCGATCTCATATCTAGCTAGGCTTAGCATATTCTTTGGTGTGGACATACTACGTTGGGTAGTTCATGAGGTTTCATATATACATGTTGCTGACAGTGTAGATGTAAGGTTTATGTGTTATGCTGCTTCTAAGTCGTGTAATGTCAATAATATACAAGCATCAATGTGTTATGTGTTGGAATATTACTTGTGTATTTGCTCAAAGGAAGATGATTACCTCGACCAAGAATGAGAACATGCATGTGATACAATGTGGTTCTAGATATCCATTGTTTTCATCCCATATTAACTGGTTGGCAACCTGATGAATGAGGAAATTTATTCGATTACACGTGTGTTGCACGTGCACTATTACTAGTACTAAATAATCTCCTAAACCATAAAGAAAAGCACAACAAAAACAAACACTCAAATGCTAATATGACTACGTCATTATGAATATCATGGATATACAATAGGGTATAAATTGCGCATAAGGTATATTGTTCAAGAATGGGATGAGGAAGAGGACCACGAGAGTACAGGTGTTCAGATTTTTGGTGCTAGGATTGGGTTGGGCCAAAAGTATATATGAGTTGGGCTGTAGTAGGCTATGTGGACAAAAAAAAGGAAACTTTCACACACGCGGATGAAATTTCGTTTCCCCTGGTGTCCCACCGGAAAACACTGTTTCTTTTCCGCTTCCACGAGGAACTCTCCGTTTTCATGTTCCGTAATTTTTTGTTTCTGTTTCAATATTTTTGCTCTATTTCCATATATTTTTGGAACAAACATGAAGTTCTGATTCAGATGACACGTGCTTTCACTCCCAGGATGTGTACCCTGTTAAGGCTATTGAAGATGAATTGTGGTATGAAAATAGTTGGCTGCCACCCGGGATAGCTGCCAGCCCGGTAGCCACAGTATGATCCAAGCATGTAGAGATATGATCTTCAAGGTTAAGGTAGTGCATTCATGACAGACATGCATGGATATATGAACACTAATTACGGATAATGTGTATGTACATGTGGACTATCATGACAGAGCTATAGTGTTATGACCCCTGACAACAAATGTTGTATGTGTATATGCACCATGATGAGCCAGTGCCATCACATGACAGACATGCATTGATATAATATCTTCTACAATTCAGAGATAAAATTTCTTGTGATCCAAGAGACAGCCGAAGGCTTTGTGCATCAAGGTGTTGTGGAGATGAAGTTCTTCTCCGACAGATTTCTCACAAGGAGGTGGATATTCATATGCAGGGCGCAGATGACAGGTTAGAGATCTCCACTTCTCTAGGCCGATCTAGATAGACCAAGCGGACATGGGGGTGAGAACGTGAGATGCATCCTACTCAAGGTGAAAACTATGGCACATGGTGTTTCGAAGAAAATTGGAGAACATCCTAATAATCACACTCTTGAAGATGGGGTACTTGATTCACGCGGTCAAACGGTGAAGGAGATGAAGATGAAGTTGACAAGGAGGCTAATGATGATCTTGGACGGTAGATCATCGCCAAGAGGAGTGCCATCAAGTGTTCCAAGACTCAAAAGTGTTCATGCCGCAAGTGTTCGTATCAATGTGAATGGGCTATCCATGAGCTATGGGGTACTTATACAGGGTTGCACTAGGTAGCAATAACATCTTTGATCCAAAAAGGGACCAATGTCCAACAAATTTATGCAGTACAAGCTAACGAATGGTCGGAGATTACTGTAGGCAATATTATTTCAAAACAAGTACCGTGCACTCTCAAGTTATCTCATTAGACCATTGAACTCACATAAACATGTAAGGCACATTTGGACACAAGAATCAGGATGCTATCATTGTATGACAAGTTCCGCATAAGCAACTTATATGTGCTAGAACTTTCTATTTGTTCATACATAAGCATACACTAGAGTATGTTATCAGGATACTTGTTAGGCCATATGCTTTAGAAATTTCTATCAACACTTCTATAATATTAAAATATATGAACAGACACACACAAACATGTATACATTATAATCAATGCAAGCTAGTCTAAAAGATTAACCCATGGATGAATGTGTTTTTTCATGTTTTATATCACATTTGAAATGATTCGATTGAAAATCACTATGAATGCAGAGTTTTGAATTAATTAACTTCATTTTTTTAAAGAAAAATTAATTTATGGAACCACAAAAGATCATTGATAGGAGTTAGATGTATAGAAAACAAATAACATCATATTTGACAAATATTATTAACAATGTCATGTGATTGTTTAATATCAACTAATTAAAAATATTTTGATCAAAAATAAATATAAAAGTTTGATATAAATATTAATACAACTGTTACGGTGATTGATGACTTTAGGAGCCGTGCATCCACCCTAATCTCACAGTGGAAAAATATGAGTTACAAGGAGTTACGAAATTGAAATTACGGGAAATTACATGTAAGGGTGGAACCGTTACAAAATTTAGATGAGACCAATTAGTACAAAATCTATTGTTGGATTTATCAGTTAGCTTGACAAAACAAAACTGAACCGTACTTAGTGTGGTCAACCTATTTTTATTACATAGTAATTGGATGTAACAGTATGGGAGTTAGTAACTGGATTTCTATAGTGCACCTAGCACGAAGCACTTCCTACATCTAGTTCTGTCACATTGTTCTAAATAGTGACAATTTCAAATTAATAGATATTTCAATTTTCATACTGTAACTAGCACTGTTTTGTGGGTTGTTGTAGGGACCATGGATTCAAAGGTACGGCACAAGCGTGCGGATGATGACAAGTACGTGCATCAAGCGCGGCAAGAGATGGACAAGAATATGCAGTGAGAGCGAGAGGTCATGGACGAGAATATGAAATAGGAGCGTGCAGCCGTGGACTGCACGAGGAAGAAGGAGCGTGCAACCGTGGAACAGATGATGGCGGAGGAGCGTGCAGTCGTGGATCAGAGGTTGAAGCATTTCCATGACGATATGGACTGCAAGTTGTAGCGGGAGCGGAAGGACATGGACCGCACTATACAGCTCGAGCGTGGTAGGACATAATTCAATATCATGCAGGTGTGTGCGAACATGGACATTAAGTTGCAGCAGGAGCGTAATGACATAACTCACAAGGCCAAGATGGAGCAGATCCGCGTGGAAGGGAATATGATGCGAGACCGCGCTGTACAGCTCAAGCGTGGCAAGATGGACATCAATAACATGCAGACGCGTGCGGACAAGGACCTTAAGGTCAACACCAGCGTACGACCCCAAACGGACGTCCGTTTTATCTGGATTTTGTCCGTTTGAGTCAGACAATGGGGCAGCGTCCAACCGTTTTATTGGATGCTTCGGCCGTGCGTCCAACGCGCGGGCCATCTCAACCGCATCTCATCCAGTTGCATGCAAACTTTTGACAAATCAACAAAGACGTAGCTCCATGCCAGCAGCCATAGCTCACACCAGCGGTCGTGGTTCATGCCGGCAACACAACCAACGGCAGGCAAACATATGCCAACCTACAAAATGGTCAAGCCCTCAAGTTTCACGCCGGCAACAAAGCCAGCGGCTGTCACACTAGCCAGCCTTCAAAATGAAAGTTTTTCGTGACCTAAACAGACGTCGTGTCCACCCCGTGCGTGTGTGCTGTAGCTAGTTTCATCTTTTGAGTCACGAGGCCTGCCAAAAATCTTGTGCTCGATCGATCGGTCGGTCGGTCTCAGCTAGAATCACACCGGCCCATTGGCACATGATGCACCAATCGTCGAGCAATCGTTCAAGAGAGCGCGTCAAGATCGACATCCCATTGGCAGGGAGGCCAGAACCTTATCCATACGCTCTTATTAGTCGTCTCCTGACGACACTGATCATGTTGTTGCACACGGGATGTAGACGAAACGAATAGTTCTTTGAGAGTAGTTTTTCTACACCCACCTTTGGTGCACCCGGTGCACCCACGCAAGAAAACATATCAAAATATTTTGAAAAAATCTGAAACTTTATGACAATGATTATCAACAATTGTTAGAGAGGCTTGCAAATTTTCGTGGTCAAATGACATCCGAGAGCTCTATACGAAAAAGACAAAATTGCTCAAATCTACTCAAAATGTACGTACACTGTTCGACCAAAATTTGCAAATTTGTTTTTTTGTACAGTTTTCCTCGTACCACCAAACTTGACAAGCCTCTCTAACGTTTGTTGATGATCATTTTCATAAAGTTTCAGATTTTTTCGAAATGTTTTGATATGTTTTTTTGCGTGGATGCACTGATGTGGGGTTCAGCCACTACTTTCCCTAGTTCTTTTACTGCTAGTGTCATCTCATCTCACATGAAGAATGTATCTTGGAGTTACCGTTAGCTTTACCGCTCCTAAGAATTCTGATTGGGTTGCATCAATGATGCTGAAAAGAAAAACAAAGGCAACACCGAGTGTTGGCGGTTGACGAGGGTTTGATCGTGGGTGAAGCAAGCGTTGCCGAAGGTGGCGTTCTAGGCTATTGGGGTTCCTGGGGCGTTTCTAGTTTACGGGGTTGGGGAGGACGATGTTGGTCGAGGTGATGCCCCAAGCCCCACCCCCTCGCCTGTTCCTCTTACAAGGTTAGTGGAGCAAGTGATGGTGCATGTCTTTTGAAACATGTGCTCTCGCTCTCTGTGGGGCGGGTTCATGCTTTGTGGCAATAATCTCTTCATTTGCCCCGCTAGGGTGGCCGTGGACACAGTTCCAGTCTCGATACCGGCTGGTGTGCAGGCAAAGGGAGTGTGGTTCGTGATGTACATCAAATTCGGGTCAGACGTTGTCACCGATGGGATCCATGTGGGAGGTATATGGGAGTTCAAGTTGCTGAAATTTAGGGTGGGCTTTAGGCCCATCTAGCAATTTCTGAAAATCTTTAAGAGTCCACGTGGGTTTATTGGCACTAGGTGTAGTGGGATGTTTAGTCCCACCCAGAAGTTGGAGAGAAGTTGTACCTCCTTATAACGGTTTCTCTTCTACATGCTATTGGAGCTTGAGAGAGAAGAGGCCCTCGCCACGCCACGTCACGCCTCGTCACGACGCGCCGCGGGTTGCGGGACTGAGCCGAGCCGAGCTCACACCTACGCGCTTATTTTTGCCAGTTAGTAACGGAGAGTTTTCTGACAGCTGGGCCACGATCTGATACGTCGGATCGTGGGCTGTCACGGACTCGGACGTGGGTCGAGCCCACGTCTCTCCACGCGATTGCGCCTATATAAGTGCGAGGTGTCTCCTAACCCTAGCCGCCACGAACAGATCACATCTGCTCCACGCACACGCCCACCATCGTTCCTTTGCTGCTACTGCCGCCGGTGACTCCATCCTGTCCGCCACGTACACGGTCGACGGGAGAGCTGGTCTCCGAAACCCAGCCTCTCCGGATCCTGTACGGGAGAGGGGGGAATAGGTTTTTGGGAAGCGACTACGCGACTGCTCGCCTCCGATCCACTACTTCCTCTACGTCCGCGTCATCTTCATCATCACCATGTCACAGTCCGACGCCGACCGTCTCGCTGCCAAGAAGCTCAAGGCTGACAAGAAGGCCGCCGAGAACGTTGTTGCCGCCACCGCCGCCGCGGCTTCTGCCTGGCCTACCGGAGGGTATAACACGTTTATCCAGCTCCTGTTTATTTTCATATTAGCAATACTAGAACAATGTGTAGATGTGTCTACTGTTTGCGTAGTACGTGCTTGGTTAGATCAAAATCAGTATGTCATTAATTCAGTCAATGCCATGCTAGTGATTTATCTATGGATTAAATTAGTCAAAAAATTGCCTATTTACACAACAATCCAAAAACCTAATATGTGTAGGAATTTTTTGGCAAGTGGCTTTGCCGCTGCACTGAAACCGGATAAGTTTACCGGTACGTACTTTAAGCGTTGGCAGACTAAGACCACTTTATGGCTCACGGCTATGAATGTGTTCTGGGTCGCCGGTCTCTCCACGGGAACGATTGCTCCTGAACAGGAGAAGGCGTTCAGGGAGGCCACCGTCGTATTTCTCGGAGCAGTTCTTAGCGTGATCGGAGATAAACTGGTCGACGCATATTTACATGTGCATGTCGCCAAGGAATTGTGGGAGGCGCTCGAATCTAAGTTCAGGGCCACCGATGCCGGGAGCGAGATGTATATTATAGAGCTGTTCCACGATTACAAGATGGTTGAGAACCGTCTTGTATTGGAGCAGGCTCATGAGATAATATGCATTGTTAAGGAGATTGAGCTTCTTAAGTGCGATTTACCGAACAAGTTTGTCGCGGGCTGCATAATCACTAAGCTCCCTAATTCCTGGAGGAACTTTGCCACCACTCTGAAACATCAGAGGCGTGAATTCTCTGTGGAGGATGTCATTGGCCATCTGAGTGTTGAGCAGAATTCAAGGGCAAAGGACTCGCACGGAAAAGGGGCCGAAGGGACTTCTGTCGCCAACATGGTGAACCAGAGGAACTTCAACTCCCACAAGCCCAAGGGAAAGAATGGTGTCCAACAGAATACCGACTTTAAGAAGAAGGGTAAAAAGACCTTCAAGAAGAACAAGAAGGATGAGGGCTGCTTTACTTGTGGTTCGGTTGAACAATGGGCCAACAAGTGCCCAAACAAGTTTAAGAAGTCAGGACAGGACTCCAAGTCTGTCAACATGAATATGGGCAACAATGAGAATGGTGCATCTGGGTACGGTAATTTATTTACTGTTTTTTCAGTGTTTCAGCCCACCGATTGCTGGGTGGAGACAGGTGCAGGTGTTCATGTGTGTGCTCACATTTCATTGTTCACTTCTTACCAGATCACAGGCCACGGGTCCGTGTTGATGGGGAATGGCGCGAGTGCTTCTGTTCATGGTGTTGGCACGGTCGATCTGAAGTTTACTTCGGGAAGGATCGTGCAGCATGTCCCCGCCATCAAGAAGAACCTCGTTAGTGGCTCCCTTCTATGTAGAGAATGGTTTGAGTTGGTCTTCGAGTCTAATAAATTAGTTGTTACTAAATATGGACTATTTGTTGGAAAAGGTTATGAGAGCGGAGGGATGTTCCGCCTTTCCCTCGCAGATTTTTGTAATAAAGTCGTGAACCATATTCATTTGAGTGTTAATGAATCTGAAGTTTGGCATTCACGTCTTTGTCACATTAGTTTCGGTGTTATGACACGGCTAGCTAAGTTGGATTTAATCCCGAGTTTCACTCTAGCCAAAGGTTCTAAGTACCTTTCATGTGTGCAAGCTAAGCAACCTCGCAAGCCTCACAAGGCTGCAGAGGAGAGACACTCGGCACCATTAGAACTCATACATTCTGATCTTTTTGAGATGAATGGTGTGTTGACTAAAGGTGGAAAGAAATACTTCATGACATTGATAGATGATTCCACTAGATATTGCTATGTGTATCTGTTAAATACTAAAGATGAGGCTCTACACTACTTTAAAATCTATAAGGCAGAAGTTGAGAATCAACTTGAAAAGAAAATTAAACGAGTCCGGTCAGATCGTGGTGGAGAGTACTTCTCGAGTGAGTTTGATTCTTTTTGTGCGGAACACGGCATTATTCATGAGAGGACGCCTCCCTATTCACCCCAGTCAAACAGGGTTGCCGAGCGGAAAAACTGTACTCTAACTGATTTGGTTAACGCCATGTTAGATACATCGGGTTTATCCAAGGCATGGTGGGGGGAGGCTCTGACGACCCCGGCTTAATCGTGCACTAACCATACACACAAATGCACACGATCAAGCCTAAGGACTCACTTGAAGATATCACAACACAACTTTAAAACATAAATAAAGTCATACAAGCTTTATATTACAAGCCAGGGCCTCGAGGGCTCGAATACATAGCTCGATGGCATACAAGCGTCAGCGGAAGCATCAGATATCTGGGTACCGATATTTTACAGAAAAACAGATAGGCCCTTAGAAAGGCGGGGCAAAATAAAATACTACGATCGAAAGGCGTAGGCCTCCTGCCTAGGTCCCTCCGAACCTACTCCTGGTCGTCAGTCGGCTCCTCGTAGTAGTACACGCCGGAAGGGTAGTAGTAGTAGCCGTAGTCGTCGACGGGGGCAGCTATCTCAGGGGCTCCGTCATCTGGCGGCGACATATGGATATGGGGAGAAAAGAAAGTAAAGCAAACGTGAGTACTCATCTGAAGTACTCAACAAGCAAGGATCTACACTACATATGCAACATTTTCAAAGGGAGGCTGTATATGTGGACTAGGCTG
The DNA here is from genome assembly GCA_011799875.1 of Thinopyrum elongatum. Taxonomy (NCBI): domain Eukaryota; kingdom Viridiplantae; phylum Streptophyta; class Magnoliopsida; order Poales; family Poaceae; genus Thinopyrum; species Thinopyrum elongatum. The sequence continues at coordinate 679,476,219 of CM022298.1, forward strand.
CAGAAATGCCAGATTAGAGAGGAGAGCCTAGTACTATCGAAGACTAGCATCTTCAATCATATTATCGATCTTGCAGCATTAGAAGAGTGCAGATTAACATAAGGTAAAGAAGTAGTAGTATCATCAACCTCGCCCAGAGATTCTTCCTGGACTCCCTGCGAGAAAGCAATCCCAGAGCCATACTATCCATTTAATCTCAAGTCATCAGTTCTAGTTGTACCGATCGGGATACAACTCCGAGTGTCCGTTACCATAGGACAGGCTATCGATAGATGTTTTCTTCCCTACAGGGGTGCACGAACTTACCCACCACGCTCGCTTAACTCCGGCCGGACACACTTTTCTGGGTCATGCCCGGCCTCGGCTAAGCAACACGCCGCAACCCGACCAAATACTTAACAGGGAGGTCAGCACGCCGGACTAACCTATGCCCCCAGGGGTCTTGGGCCTTCGCCCCGGGAACTCCTGCACGTTACGTTCACGGCCGAGAGCAGACCTAGCAACCCCTTAATACAAGCACAGTTGCGTAACCAGTCCAACTCGGCGCGCGCCGCTCAATCTCTGACGTCCATTAAGCTTTGGCTGAAGTATACGACGCAGAACGCCCATACTATGCCCACGTGATGGTTAGTGCTATCAGGCCAGAGGCCCCTCGGATCAAATATCCAAACCGTTAGTGTGTTGGTAGTGCAGTAACGAGCAGAGACTCACGAAAGATGTGACCCCGTCGCCCCATCTCGAGGACTTGCGGCAAGGGCTAGGAATGCCCGGCCACGCCTCGTGTTCAACTCTCGGGCACCATCCAGGTCCACCCGATTCCACATCACTCGCTATTAAGCTCGCGCGGGTACCCCTCAGGGCCGACCCGTCTTTAGTATCATGTTTCAGTGTAAAGTCATAGTAACAACGGTATCGTGTGTCTAACACCAAGGGGGAACCCTGAGGAATCACCCTCGATCGAGTCCCACCTGATATTAACGTCAAGGTGAACGAAGGAGGAATCACCCTCGAGGTCCACACTTGAAGTGTTGCACAACGACGTCGTTATTGAGGGTGGTGTAGGAGGAATCACCCTCGCTTACCACGACCGATTTACTAACCTACAAGGTTATCATTAGAAGTGCTGACGAGGTATCACCCTCGGCACTCGATAGTAACCCAGTAGTGTCGGCAACTAAGGGGGAAGTGATGTGCAGTGCCGGGGCCTGGTCGTCAATCCCGTTGATCGGGTCTTCTGATAATCCAGCGGGGCAGTCGGGATCAAGTGGGGGTCTTTGATGGGTCTCTAGCCAGCCTATACTAAGCAGTTTAGGATAAGCAGGAAGGTAACAAAGCAGGTTACAATAAACATGCTATGCAGCAGATATAGGACAACAATAGCAGCAGCAATTCTAATGCAAGCATAAGAGAGAAGAGAATAGGCGATATAGGCATGTTCAAAAAGGGGGTGCTTGCCTGGAAGCTCGGTGGCAAGGGTCTGATTGTCAGGAGCGTAGTCGACCTCCGGAGCTGCGTCGGTCTCGGGAGCTACGTCGAGGTCAGGGTCTATCGAGAGAGAAGAGGGGGAAGAAACAAATAAATGCACAGCAAACAATGCAATACAGGCATGCTATGCTAAGATGCAGTGCAGGGTTGCCTAAAGTATGTCTAAGTCAATTTTAGTTTCTTTAGGATTTAAGTTGGATTTATTATCCGCTGATTATGCACTATTCATCTACCGGATACGGCCTCGATGTTGCGGGTCCACCTATGTAGGGGGTTCCGGCATCAAAATAGACGACACGATCAAATTCATCTCGTCGTTCTGATCAACTTTCATGTTTTAAGTTTTTCGATCCGAGCTACAGTTTAAAAGTTATTAATTTTCAAAGATTTAAATGATTTTCTGGAATTATTTTTATTTATTAATTCAACATTATCCAGAACAGTGATTGTGTGACATCAGCATGACGCAGAGGTGACGTCAGCAGTCAACAGTGACGCTGACCTGGTCAAATCTGACCTGTGGGTCCAGTGGGACCCACATGTCAGTGTCAGTGGCCTTAACAGAGGATTAACTAATCTAACTAAACTAATTAGGGGTGTGGGCCCCGGGTGTCAGTGAGAGTTTAGGTTAACTAATTAGTTTTAATTTATAAAACGTTTTAATTAAACTAAATAGCAGCGGGGCCCACATGTCATAGGCACAGAGTGCCCAGTCAGCAAAGTTGACTCAGTCAACTCAGTCAACTGGGCCCCTCGGGCCCGCAGTCAGCGACCCAGGGGTGGGTCCCGCCTGTGCCACGTCGGCGGCATCGCCGGAGACAACTCCGGCGACCAAAAACGCGGCGGAGCTCGCCGGAGTTGTTCGGAAATGCTCTAAAGGGGCCCGTTCAGCGCGCGGCTTAGCTCACTCGAACGGGCTCTTGCCTGCGCGTCATTCTGTGGCGTTGGTTTGGCCGGAATCGATCGGATTCGTCGCCAGCATCGAGCAAAAGCGGCGCCGGAGTTCGGGTGAAGTTGAAAACGGCGAATGTAGCCACGGCAAGCAGCGGCAACGGCTGCGCTCGACTCCTACGACGTCAGTGAGCACGTGGGACTAGGCGGAGTGGCTAGGGCAGCTCAGTTCCGAGCTCAACGCCAGCAATGGTGGACGGCAGATCGTAGCAACGGGGACGGCTAGCTATGGGGTGCTATGGCCAACGAGGAGCAGCAAGGGGAGGAGAGGCTCACCGTGCGGCACTCACGTAGGTCCTTGGTAGTTTAGTAGCAGCAGGGGCTCGCCGGAGATGACGGAGATCGTCGGCGGCCGAAGCAAAGGGGGCGGCATTGATCAACAGCTGTAGGGACTTCCTGCTCCAGCGGAGTGCACCGTTCGACGGAGAAGACGACGGCGGAGCTCCTCGACAAGTTGGCGGAGCAAGACGGCAGCTGTGGCCGTGGTGACGGAAGAGGCACGGCGGCGACCACGTCGGGCGCCGATGGGATCGAGCAGGGGAGAGCGAGGGAAGAGGGGGAGAAAGGTGAAGAAGGACCAGGGGGAACGCACGACCTCACCCTTATCCCTTCGCGGCGTCGATGGCGTCGGCGTGTCGTTGCCACGCCGGCACGCGCGCGCTCGGCCAAGGCGCGGCCGACACGACGAAGGAGAGAGAGGGAGTTGGGCCAGGTGGGCTGGGCTCCAGGCACTGTGCACTAGGGGCAGTGCACAGTGGCCTTTTCTTATTTTCCTTTCTCTGTTTTCTATTTTCTTTATTTCTTTTCTGTTTTGAAATAGTTAGGCCACTTGTGCTCTTTTGTAAAATGTGGGACTTGGCCCAAATATTACAATGCAATATTACCTTTCACCAAAAATTGGTTTGGGCAAATTTGGATTTCTTTTGGATTTTATATTATCATTAATGGATTAAATAGTGCTGATTTGGTGTTGTTTCATGTGGTTTGAGTCATTTAGCTAACTCCATCATCATTGTTTATATATTTTTTAAGTGCTTCTGGATTATTTGCTATTTAGTGAACATTTTTCCAATAGTGTTTGAGCAAATTTATTTTGCACTTTTGAATTTAAGTTGATTTTCAGAGAAGTTTTTGAATTGTTGAGATTAACCACTATGACTAGGCACTGCAAATGAAGATGACTTGGCAACATTGACAGTTGATCACAGGGGTAATTACACAGGGGTGTTACAAATTCTCCTCCTCTAAAAGAAATTCTCGTCCCAAGAATTTAGGAGGTAGAAGGAAAGAGGTAGGGATATTCTTCCCGAAGATGATCCTCGCGTTCCCAAGTAGCTTCATCTTCAGTATGATTAGACCACTGTACTTTCAGGAACTTGGTTGTCTTTTGACGAGTTTGACGTTCAGCTTCATCGAGAATGCGGATCGGATGCTCCTTATAAGAGAGGTCATCTTGCAAATCGAGCATCTCGTGATCCACTGCGTGGTGCGGAGATTCCTTGAAGCATTTTCGGAGTTGCGACACATGGAAGACGTCGTGGATATGAGAGAATTGTGGTGGCAACTCCAATTTATATGCCACCTGTCCACGTCTAGCAACAATGCGAAAGGGACCAATATAGCGAGGAGCTAGCTTGCCCTTGATTCCGAATCGATGGGTGCCCTTCATAGGAGTGACACGAAGATAAGCTTGATCACCTGGTTGATAAGTCAGACCCCATCGCTTGCGGTCATAGTTGCTCTTCTGGCGGTCCTGAGCCGCTTTGAGATTTTATCGGACAATTCGGACTTGTTCTTCAGCGTGTTGGATAATGTCCGGTCCCACGAGAGGTCGTTCCCCAGTTTCTGACCAATTCAGAGGGGTTCGACACTTACGTCCATATAGCACTTCGAATGGAGCCATCTTCAAACTGGCTTGGTAGCTGTTGTTATAAGAGAATTCGGCATACGGGAGAGATTCCTCCCACTTCTTACCGAATGATATAACACAAGCCCGAAGCATATCTTCAAGTACTTGATTCACTCGCTCGACTTGGCCTTGGGACTGAGGATGATAAGCTGAACTCCAGGTAATGTGAGTCCCCATAGCTTCTTTGAAACTTTCCCAGAACTTGGACGTGAAAAGACCACCATGGTCTGAACTGATCTCCTTTGGAATACCGTGGAGTGAAACGATTCTGGAGATATACAGCTCTGCTAGCTGGCTAGCGGTGATAGTCTCCTTGATAGGCAGAAAATGTGCAACCTTGGAAAGTTGGTCGACGACAACAAGAATAGCATCGTGACCCTTCTGAGACTTGGGAAGACCAGTAACAAAATCCATTTGCACTTTATCCCACTTCCACAAAGGAATAGGGAGTGGTTGAAGAATTCCAGCAGGCTTCTGATGTTCTGCTTTCACGCGACGACATACGTCACATTCAGCAACATATCAAGCAATGTCCTGCTTCATTCTAGACCACCAGTACCTTTGTCGAAGATCACGATACATCTTGTGCTACCCGGATGGATAGACAACGGTGTATCATGAGCCTCCTTCATGACCTTGTCTGTCATAAGCTCGAATCGAGGAACGACAATTCTATCTCTAAAATACAAGGTTCCGTCTTCAGCAATCGAGAAATCCCTGTACTTCTCAAGATGAAGCTCTTTCTTCATCAGATCGATTTCAGCATCTTTGGCTTGCGCTTCCTTAACAGCCTTCTCAAGATTTGGCTGTACCACAAGGTTATTAGGAGAACCCTGGGGAACAATTCGCAGATTCAGCTGACTCAGTTCTGCGTAAAGACGAGGTTGAGCTCGCCTAACCATGAGGTTGTTGCAATAGGACTTGCGGCTTAAGGCATCAACCATCACATTAGCCTTGCCAGGGGTATATGAAATACCATAGTCATAGTCCGTGATTGTTTCCAACCATCGCTGCTGACGGAGATTAAGATCCGGTTGAGTGAACAAGTATTTCAGACTCTGATGATCGGTATAAATCTCACACCGATTACCAAGAAGGTAATGTCGCCACTGCTTCAAAGCATAGATCACAGCAGCAAGTTCGAGATCATGCACTGGATAGTTTTCTTCATGCGGACGCAATTGTCGCGATGCATATGCAATTACCTTCCGTTCTTGCATTAGGACACAGCCTAATCCCTAACGAGAGGCGTCACAATATATCACAAAATCCTTGCAAGAATCGGGAGGAGCAAGCACTGGAACAGAGGTGAGCTTGTCCTTGAGGGTCTGGAAACTTTCCTGACATTTGTCTGTCCACTCAAACTTAACGCCTTTGTGAAGCAGATTAGTCAGGGGCTTGGCAATCTTGGAAAAGTTCTCGACAAATCGACGGCAATAACTTGCAAGGCCGAGAAAACTTCGGACGTGCTTGGCATTCTTCGGAGGAGTCCAGTCACGAATAGCCTGAACACGCTCCGGGTTAACGGCAATACCGTCCTTGGAAATGACATGTCCAAGGTAGGTTACTTCAGAAAGCCAGAATTCACATTTTGAGTACTTGGCATATAACTTGTGCTCTCGAAGTCTCTCCAAAACAAGGCAAAGATGTTCGGCATGTTCTTCCTTATTCTTCGAATATACCAGGATATCATCCAGATATACCACGACGAACTTGTCGAGGTAATCCATGAATATATAATTCATCAGGCGGGAGAACATAGCTGGAGCATTCGTTAGGCCAAATGACATAACGGTGTACTCGTATGAACCATAACGAGTAACGAAGGCAGTCTTCGGAATATCCTCTTCGCGGACACGGATCTGGTGATAACCCAACCTCAAGTCGAGTTTGGAGAACACCGAAGATCCAGCAAGTTGATCATATAAGTCATTAATCCGAGGAAGCAGATATTTATTCTGAATGGTTGCCTGGTTGATAGGACGGTAATCTTGAACCAACCTATTCGTACCATCTTTCTTCTTGACAAAGAGAGACGGTGCTCCCCAGGCAGAGGAACTGGGACTAATGAAACCCTTCTTAAGTGATTTATCAATTTCTTCCTTAAGCTCGAGAAGGTGGTGCGGAGGCATCTTGTAAGGACGCTTCGCAATAGGAGTGGTGCCAGGCTTGAGGTTGATAACAAACTTGACAGCTCTAGCAGGGGGTATTCCTGGAAGTTCTTCTGGAAAAACATCCTGGAATTCGCAGACAACTGGAACATTTTCGATCCCCTCAAGCGGAGAAGCGTTCAACGCATTCAAGAAATAAATCTGAGCCTCGGGGTTCTGAGTGAGGTGAGCATGATAATTCACTATCTCATCTGATGGGTGCAGGAGGTGTACAACCTTGGTGGCACAATTGATTGAGGCGTAGTGGGCCTTCAACCAATCCATTCCCAAGATAAGATCAATCTTGGAAGATTTCAGGATAATGGGAAATGCCTGAAACTTCAACCCCTCAATATCTATAGTGACTTCGGGACTGAACAGGGAGGTTTGACATTGACCCGCGGGAGTGTTTACCATTAAGGATTGGTGTAGCGTTTCGCATTTAACGTCATGCATGAGTGCAAAATGTTCTGACATGAATGAATGCGATGCTCCTGAATCAAATAAAACATATGCAGGTACTGAATTAACAAGAAGTGTACCCATCACGGTTTCAGGTTGATCTTGAGCTTCAGCCATGTTGACATGATAGTTCTGTCCACGACCATAACACTACTGGAATCTAGGTCTTTGCCATCTGCCAGCTCTTTGCCGTCTGCCAGCTGATGGCAAAGAGGCTGTTTGCTGTCTATCTTGTCAAAGCAGACGGCAAAGAACTAGCTGATGGCAAAGAGGGTCTTTGCCATCTGCCAGATCTTTGCCGTCTGCTGGCGGACGGCAAAGAGGTCTTTGCCATCTGCCAGCAGACGGCAAAGACCAAAGTGGGCCCCATGGGGGTACTGCACTGGCTAGGTCACACCGGCCACTTCTTTGCCGTCTGCTGGCAGACGGCAAAGATTTCTTTGCCATCTGCTGGCAGACGGCAAAGATTTCTTTGCCATCTGCCAGCAGACGGCAAAGAGGTAAGAGGGGTCCACAGTGTCACGGCGTGGGCGGGCTAACGGTTACCCTCTTTGCCGTCTGCTGGCAGACGGCAAAGAATTCTTTGCCGACTGCCAGCAGACGGCAAAGAGGTGGGGCTTTTTTTTTGGGTTAAAAAAAATCGTTGCCCCCACAACAGCCAGGGCCCAGCCCAACACACACACAGGAGGCCTGGGCCAGGAGACCCCAGCTCGCCCAGACCGCCAGAGCCCGAGACAGCCAGTCCCCAGACCTAGCCAGTAGCCATGCCCTGGCTCCCTCCGCGCCGGTGAGGCAGCCGCCGCCGCCCGCCGCCCTCCCTCCACGCAGGTGAGGCAGCCGCCGCCGCCCTCCCCAGTCCCTGGCCCTCCCTGGCTCGGTGGCTCCCTCCGCCGCTCGCCCGCGCCCTCCGGCCTCCGCCGCTCGCCGCTTGCTGCTCCGCGCCTCCGCCGCTCGCCGGCTCGCGGCTCGGCCGTCCCCTTGCATCCTTGCTCCCTGCTGCTCCGGCCTGGCCGCCTGGGCGCCTGGCTCCGGTGCTCGCCAGCTCCGCACCTGGCTCCGGTGCTCGCCGGCTCCGCGCCTCCGCCACTGACGCCGCCCGCTCCGCCGCTCTCCCTCTCTCCGGCTCTCCTCTGCGGGCTGCGGCTCTACTGCGCTGCACGCCGGCTCTGCTCCGGGCTCCGGCCTCCCTTGCCCTGGTCTCCGTGACTCCGCCTGTCCGCCACGCCGTCTGCCGCAGCCGCAGCCGCACTGAAGAGCCGGATTGGTAATGGACAGACTCACTCACTCATAGACAGGATAATATGTGGATGTGCATTGTGCTACACTGACTGCTACTGCCTTGCTGTTGTTGTTAAAATTTTGTAGATTGAACATTTTTTGATCTGCTTGCTATAATGTTAGTATTTGCTACTGCAGTACTGCTTATCGTTGTTGCTACTGACCAAATAATTACTGAGTTAAATAACCGCTTTGCTGAAAGATCTACTCAATTGTTGAGATGCATTGCTTGTCTTGATCCAAGGAACTCATTTGCTAATTTTGTTGAAGACAAGCTTGTTCAGCTAGCTCAGATGTATGCTGATGACTTCTCCATATATGAGATTTCTTTTGTCCTTAGAAACCAACTTGAAAACTTCATTGCTGATGTGAGAGCTGATTCAAGTTTTGTTACTTGTAATGACCTTGGTAGTCTTGCTGTGAAGATGGTTCAAACTGATAGACACATAGTCTTTCCTTTGGTATATCGTCTTATTGAGTTGGCATTGATTTTGCCTGTTGCAACCGCATCAGTGGAAAGAGCTTTCTCAGCTATGAGTATTATCAAGACTGAGTTGAGGAATAAGATGGGTGATGATTGGTTGAATTATTCCATGGTGTGCAATATTGAGTGAGAAATATTTGCAAAGGTTGATGATGATGCTATTATATATCGCTTTCAAGACTATAGATTTCGCAAAGGAACTTTACCTCGTCGTAGTAGCAAGTTTTCAACTTTGTACAATGTTAATTGTTTCACTTGATGTTTATGTCTTCTCTCATGAAATTTCACCCTGACCCTGACCCCGACACCCTGATCGACGCCCTGATCGACCCCGACATACGACATCCTGACACCCCGATCGACACCTACACCCTGACACCACACCCCGACCCTGCCCCGACCCCGACCCCGACGGGGTCATATATTTGTGAATTATGAGTTAGGTCGTATATTTTTCGATTTTGTTATGCAAAACATCATATATATTTGTGTTAATCAGGTGGATTTAAAATGTGCAGTTGTTTCGTCGCTGCGAGGGTGTGGTGTTTGACGACCTCCCTGTGCGTTCGACGAGCTCCGCCCCTGCTTTCCTTGGTGAGCACAAATGACATCTCCTCCTCCCCCCTACATTTGCTCTGTTCCGGTCTTCGTGCCAATGAAACTAGCTAGCTATAGGTGTCCGTCATCAGTATGCGTAACCACTATGCGTCTCCCGTTCGAAAGGGTTACATCTATAAATATGCATGCATTTGCATATTTATAATCGTGATTCTTTCGAATTGTCCAACGTTATCCATGGACAGCCCGAGTATGTGTAGATTGGGTTCGTTTTCCTATATGCTCTGCTCCGGATCCGATGCAGAATTTCGTCAGTGCCTCCCTGTTGTTCTCCGGGTACACATCCTCTCTGCTTATTGCCGAGACGTGTATCAGGAGAACAGCGGGGAGGTGCTGCCGAAATTTTGCGTCGGATCCGGAGCAGAGCATGGGAAAACGAACTCAATCTACACATACTTGGGTGGGATTAGGACCTATCTTTACCTATTAGCATGTAGGTTGCATGGACGTAATAGAACTGACAAACTCCATTAACTGATGGATATGGTTTGCTTAATGATGTATATATTTATTGTCTGTCCAGTAGGAAGTCAATATGAGTGATCGTGCGTGGATGTACACCGGTTACACTAGTCAGAAAGTTTGGACCGGCGAATGGTTAACAAAAACCAAAGAGTTTGTTAGAGCCGCATTTGCTAATGGCCAGAGATTAAGCTGGTGCCCCTGTGTCCGGTGCGACAACTTTAATAAGAGGGACGAGCTTGAAATGAGTAAACACCTGCAGAAGTTTGGTTTTATGCCTGGTTACACGGTCTGGACATTTCATGGTGAGTCTGCCCAACGTGCCAGACCTGAGGTGGTTCGTCGTCGCATCGACGAGCATGGTACCGGGATGGAAGACATGGTGCAAGACTTTGACGATGCTCGGGACTCGGACGAGGAGATGGAGGAATCTGCAAAGGCCTTCACTGAAATGTTGGAGTCCTCAAAATGTCCTCTCCACGAGCACACTGAGCTTTGTCAGCTGGATGCCATCTCACAAATCATGGCTTTGAAGGCTCAGTTCAACTTGGGTAGAGAATGCTACGACGCGATGATGACAGTATTCAGACGATTTCTACCCAAAGGCCATGTGCTACCTGCAAACCTGTACCAGTCAGACAAAATCCTCCGTGCTCTTAAGATGCCCTATGAGAAGATACATGCCTGTGAGAAAGGATGTGTCTTATTTAGGCACCAGTATGAGGACTTGAACTATTGTCCCATTTGCGAGTCATCCAGGTATGTTGTGGTAGACAATGGTATGGGTGAGAAGACGCAGACCAAAATACCCGTTAATGTTCTTCGGTATTTGCCAATCGTACCAAGACTTCAACGTCTTTTCATGGTCAAAGAGACGGCCAGACAGATGACATGGCACAAAACGAGCAAAAGAACCGAACGTGATGCAGATGGGAATGTGATGATGGTGCACACATCGGATGGTGAAGCGTGGAAGCGCTTCGATGCATTACATAAGGAAAAAATGGTAGATCCAAGGCATCCTCGAGTCGCCGTCAGCACGGATGGGTTCAGTGTGTATGGTCAGACGGCAACCCAATACAGTTGTTGGCCCATGTTTGTCATTCCACTCAATCTCCCCCCCCCGGACAGATTATGCAAAGAAAGAACATTTTCCTGACGTTGATAATTCCAGGGCCCAACTATCCGGGGAAGAATATGAATGTGTACATGCAGCCGCTTAAGGACGAATTGCAAGAAGCTTGGGATAATGGGTTCAAGACATACGACGCCTTTAGCAAACAAAACTTCATAATGCGTGCCTGGTACATGTACTCGACGCATGACTTGCCGGCGTATGCGCTATTCGTTGGCTGGTGTGTGCATGGAAGGTTCCCGTGCCCCACATGCAAGGGAGCTCTTGAGTTTCGTTGGCTGACGGCAGGGCACAAGTATAGTTGCTTCGACTTGCATAGACCGTTTCTGGATCCTCACCATAAGTTCAGGAAAGACAAGAAGAACTTCATGAAAGGTAGAGTTGTCAAACACTCTGCACCACCTGCGTTGATAGGCCAACAAACCCTAGATCAGTTAAACGCTCTCGAGCCAGATCCAGCGCGTCCAGGGTATTTCAAGGGGTATAATAAGGAACACGCCTGGACTCACAAGACATGCTTATGGGATCTGCCTTACTTCAAAGACCTCCTTTGCCCACACAACATTGACGTGATGCACACCGAAAAGAACATCGCCGAAGCCATTTTTGGCACATTGTTCGGCATAGAGGGGAAGTCAAAGGATAATCCTAAGGTTAGAGTCGATCAAGAGGAGCTATGTGATAGACCGTTACAAAACATGCAAGATCCGAAAGGAAAGCAGAACTTCACGAAGCCAAAGGCATGGTTCAATCTTGGAAGGCCAGCTATGAGGGAAATTATTCTGTGGGTGAAAATGCAGTTGATGTTCCCCGATGGGTATGCAGCAAATCTAAAGAGGGGAGCGAGTCTTGAAAAATTGAAAATATTTGGTCTAAAAAGTCATGATTGGCACATATGGATTGAGCGGATAATGCCGGTGATGTTGCGTGGCTTCATCCCTGAGGATGAATGGCTAGTACTGGCAGAGCTGAGCTATTTCTTCCGTGTTCTTTGTGCGAAAGAACTATCGCCTGGCCTCCTCGAAGAAATGGAACAGTTGGCGCCGGAGTTGATCTGCAAGTTAGAGAAAATCTTTCCGCCGAGCATGTTTAATCCAATGCAGCACTTGATTTTGCATCTCCCGACCGAGGCAAGATTGGGAGGGCCCGTGCAAAATCGTTGGTGCTACTCAACTGAGAGAATGCAGAAGACGCTTCGAGCAAAATGTAAAAACAAACGTAGAATTGAAGCATCGATGGCCGAGGCATTCATCACTGAGGAGGCGGCAAACTTCGTGACAGCACACTACGAAGCCAAAAATCGTCATTTGCATAATCCGAAGCCTCGGTACAATGCTGACGACCCTAAAAAGGGTCGATCCAACCTCAGCCTATTCAAAGGGGATCTCGCACCAGCCAGTGGTTCGAAACCAGTACCGTTGGGTGTTGAAGAATGGCGGACCATTTCGCTGTATCTCTTCAACAACCTAACAGAAGTGCGGCCGTACATCGAGTAAGATCTCCGTACATTGTTTCGCAATTTCTAATTCCTTTGAACTGCTCTTATTCCGGGATATTTGATGTAGTCGATACGTCGCCATATTCTCGTATGGAGTGGTGATACAAAAGGATTCCGTCGAAGAGTATGAGCTTCTCGCAAAGCAAGGAGGCGCCTATCCCGGTTTCATCTCTTGGTTCAAACAAACGGTAATTTCCATTAGACCATTTCATTTCTTTGGCTAATTTGCGACTAATGCAACAATCCTTTCGTATTAAACTTGTAGGCTAATTCAGAGATTATGGATGCCGAATTGAGACAAGTAGCTAATGGTTTTGACTATAAGGTCCGTTCATTTGACAAATACGACATCAACGGGTATCACTTTCGTACCTATGGCAAAGAGCTATCTATGGCCGACCGGAAGTCTACAAATTGTTGTGTCTCTGCTATCGGCGAAGGAGGTATCGAGTATTATGGAAGAGTTAAAGCAATTTATGAACTTCAATTCTATGGTGAAAACCCACCAAACGTCGTAGTCTTCAGATGTTATTGGTTCCAGCCGAAGGATACTAGAAGGACTCATGAACATATAGGGCTAGTCGAAATCAAACAAAGCACCCATTTGGATGTTCCCGATGTCTATATTACGGCTCAACAGGCAACCCAAGTTTTCTATCTACCATGGGCCTGTCAAAGTGATTCAAATCTCAGTGGTTGGGATGTCGTTTATGAAGTGCCGCCACGTGTTAGACCACCTCCCCCCAATGAAGAGGATTATGACCAAGACACATATGACGAAGGAGAATTCTTCCAAGAAACACGTCTTTCCAAAAAACGTTTCAAGAACCGCTCAACTGTACCCCTGAACATTGAAGTAGACAGCGATAGTGAATCCGACTTCACCCCTCAGCCGGAACAAGAAGAGCCGGAACAAGAAGAAGTTACTGCTGCAGATGACCTTTCAATGCTTGAACAATTACGTAAAGGAGGCCTTCCACATGTTGATGCATTTATTAATGATGATGATGAGCTCATCACTGATAGTGATGATGATGATGCATTTAATGATCCCGGAGCATATATAGACAATTCAGAGTAATATTAGTAATGTCAGGTATTCAATTTTTTATTATGTTCATGATGATGATACTCTTAAATTATATACATAGTATTCATGTCAGTTATTCAAATTTTTTATGTTATACTAATTTCGTTTACTTTTTGTCATTGCAGGTGTTGACAGGATGGTGGGCAAGGGTCCAGAGCGCTCCGAGCCTCGTGCGAGCGCTCCTGGGAGGGGTGCTTCCATTATTCCAGCCCAGCCCCTCCGGAGAGCGCTGCTAGACAGTATGCAGTCAGTACTAGCGGGCCCTTCTTCTTCGGCCGGCAGAGGTCGGGGGAGGACGAAGAAGGCTGCTAGAGGTGGACGTGGCAGCGGGAGAGGTAGGAAGGCTGCTACGCCTTCCTCGCCGCCACCCCCAGCTGATTCACCCGACCACAGGACCGCTCCGTCTGACGTGGACCCGTCTCGGACTCCGGTCCATGAGCCTCCGGTCGTCGATTCTTCGGCCCACCAGACTCGGGTCGCGGATCCTTCGCCCCACCAGACTGGGGTCGCCTCTCCTTCGCGCCACCAGATTCGGGTCGCGGATCCTTCGCCCCACCAGACTGGGGTCGCCGATCCTTCGCGCCACCAGACTCGGGGCGCCTCTCCTTCGCCCCACGTGAGTCCGGTCCCAGAGTCTTCGTCCCAGAAGACTCCGGTCCCGGAGTCTTCTTCGCACGAGACTCCGGATGCTAGTGGCCCTACTGATGATAGCGAGGACACCTTCTCTGATGATAGCTACAGTGAGGGCAAGATGGTTGACAAGGGCAAGAAGGTCTACCAGCGTGGCGGTACAAAGCTCCCGCCCGTGCCGACGACCCCCGACCAGAGGTGGTTGATACAGCCTAATGGGTTGAAGTAAGTGAATTTACTCTTTTTTAACCTTTTGCCTTCATGTTTCTTCAAATTAATATCTAATGCATTGGCCTTGACATACTGCAGGGGCTGGGTACACCCCCGTGGTGTCCGCAGGCCCAACCAGGTCCTTGGTGTGCTTTGCCGGCAGCACTTCCCTGGGTGGGTCACGTTGCCCGGTGAGGGTCAGGTTCCACAGCTAGCACTTAGCTGGGAGCTGTACGAGGCTGCCCCGGCCCCGCCGGGGGAGATGGTCGCCGATGTCGAGTGCGAGACGGTGGCCGACATTGTGTTCCGTCGGTTCTGGGTAATTTCTCCTTTACAGAATTAAAGATCAACACTATGTAGTGATTTTACTAATCAGCGTTGTTTTGTTTGACTGCTGACCTTCTACAGGATTTCAGATGGAGAGCAGGAGGCTGCGGCTTCGGTTGTCGAAGTCGAGTGCAAGCGCCTACTTAAGAACTTACGGCACGAGGCTCGGGTGCAGGCCGTTCGAGACTACTACGCCTCAAAGGGTATTAGGAGGGCGAAGAAGAAGTGTCGCGGCAAGTTTCTGACTAAGGAGAAGTACATGCTGGTAATTACCTATTCCTAAGGCCTTGAACTTAGTTCTCTTGATTTGATTCATAGGCGTAGCGCTGAAATTTCTCTTGACTAACTTAGGTGCCCCCGAGATGGTGTGCGGATAGGATGGACTGTTGGGAGGCGTTGGTGGATGAGTGGTGCTCTCCCAAATGGCTAGTCGAACACCAAAGGGCCAAGGATAAGCGTACCCAAATGGTTGGTGTGCCACACCATCAAGGGAGCTCCAACCTGTTTGAGTACGGGGGTCACTGGGTATGTGGTTTGCTTCATGATTCATGCAATTTCATTCTACATGATAGCATTTTTCCTTGGATAGCTCAATAATGCTTACTTAGTTAAAAATGGCATAACTACCTTGGATAGCTCAATAATGACCTAAACTTAGTTTAGCTCGTTCATTTATGACATAATTAGCTCTAAAATGACATAATATGCTTTAGTTAGCTAAAAAATTGCATAACTACCTTTGATAGCTCAATAATGACGTAAAATAATCTTAGCTTGTTAATTTATGACATAATTAGCTCTAAAATGACATAATAACCTAAGATAGCTCTATAAAATGCCTAAATATGCTTTAGTTAGCTAAAAAAAAGGCATAACTACCTTGGATAGCTCAATAATGACATAATTAGCATAGTTTGGTCAAAATTGGCATAATAATCTTGGTTACCTCCAAAATGACCTAAACTTAGCTTTTTTTCCTCAAAAATGACATAATAACCTTACTTAGCTCCAAAATGACCTTATTTACATAGCAATTTCATTCTTCATGCTAGCTTGAGCCCTTGACTAATATTTTGTTCCTCTCTCTCAGTCGCACCACAACAAGAAGCCCGTGCCAAGTCTGTTCGACCTCTATGGCATGGCCCATAGTGCCCCGTACAAGAAGGCCAAGGCATTCTCGGAGTCTGACCTAGATCATCCAGAGACCTTCACCAACATCTCCTCCAGCAACAAGCTCGTGAGGTACAGAGACGAGGGGAAGGCAAGGAAAGGGGAGGACTTTAACCCGAGCCAGGATCCTTTTGATACAGAGCTGGTTATGATATCTGGTGGCGGGAGGTCCCATGGCTCGATAGCCATTGGTGATGGACTGATACGTTGTCCTAAGACTCTCACGCAGATCAAGAAGCGCCAGAGTAGCTCTGATCCTGAGATAATGCCTCGTGCACGGCCATCGAAGCTCGCCATGGCGGTTAGTTATACGGACTCGGATACCTTTCCTATCCATTACATTGTGTGTGCATCCGTCGATGATTACAATGCTAATGAGGAGTGGTGTGTTGCAGGCTGCTCTTGAGAAAGAGAGAGCAAACACGCAGACGCTTTTGGAGGCGGCAAGAAGGCAGGCGGAGGAGAGGGAGAGGGAGCTGGAGGAGAGGACGGCTAGGCTATTGGAGGAGGAGAGGAACCGGAACGATGCTCAAAACCGGGCCCTATACGACATCTTGGTGGTACGTTTCTCCTACATATTAGCCAAATCATGCACATAATGTTTGTTCCATTACTAACTAATATGACTAACTCGTGAGAACCAAATGTGTAGAGCATGTGCGAGAAAAGCGGTCAGACCCCTCCGCCGATGCCCCAGATTGCTCCGGCGACCACGGTGAGTTTGATTTGAATGGTCGTTAGTTACTAGTATTCACATTTATGTTGCATCATGCTAACGAGACATTGGAAATGATCTTTGGTGTAGAATGCTTCCCGACAAGCATCAACCGATGCTTCTCCGTCTGGCCTTGGTGGAACCCCGACCGGCCCTTCACCTCAGTCTGGCACTGGCGCACCCCGACCGGTCCTCACCTCCGTGATAACAGTATTTTTTTCTTATTTAGCCTATTTAGTCCATTTATGACATATTTAGCCTATTAGTCCACAAAGATATAATAAGATGAAGAAACAAGGAATGAAGAAAAAGAAGAATAGGAAGAGAAGAAGAAGAAGAAGAAGAAGAAGAGAAGAAGAAGAAGAAGAAGAAGAAGAAGAAGAGAAGAAGAAGAAGAAGAAGAAGAAGAAGAAGAAGAAGAAGAAGAGAAAAGAAGAAAGAAGAAAAGAATAAGAATATTGTTCTTCTTCTTCTTTTCTTCTTCTTCTTCTTCTTCTTCTTCTTCTTTCCTCCTCTTATTTAGCCTATTTAGTCCATTTATGACATAATTTAGCCTATTTAGTCCACAATGACATAATAAGATGAAGAAAATCAAGGAATGAAGAAAAGAAGAATAGGAGAGAAGAAGAAGAAGAAGAACTAACTCTTTTTTTTCTTCTTATTTCTTCTCTTATTCTTCTTCTTCTTCTCTTCTTTTTTCCTCTTACTTAGCCTATTTAGCCCATTTATGACATAATTTAGCCTATTTAGTCCACAAATGACATAATAAGATGAAAGAATCAAGGAATAGGAAGAAAAGAAGGAATAGGAAGAGAAGAAGAAGAGAAGAAGAAGAAGAATAAGAAAAGAAGAAGAAGAAGAACATTTCTTCTTCTTTTCTTCTTCTTCTTCTTTTCTTATTCTTCTTCTTTTCTTATTCTTTTCTTCTTCTCTTTTTCCTCCTCTTACTTGTTTTTATCGTAAATGGCATAATAACCTTGCTAACCTCATAAATGTCATATACTTAGCTTGTTGTCCTCTAAAATGACACAATAAGCTTAGTTATGTCAAAAATGGCCTAATTAGCCAGGTTAGCTCCAAAATGACCAAGTTTACCTATGTTAGCTCCAATATGATCATTTAACCTACGTTAGCTCAAAAAGACCAAGTTTACCTAAGTAGCTACAATATGATCCATTTTACCGCGTTAGCTCCAAAATGACCTATTTACCTAAGTTAGCTCTAAATTGACCACACACTTAGCATTTTTACCTAGCTTAGCAAAAAATGACATTTTTACCTAGGTTAGCTCAAAAATGACCAAGTTTACCTAGGTTAGCTTCAATATGATCCATTTAACTTAGCTTAGCTCCAAAATGACCAAGTTTACCTAGGTAGCTCCAATATGATACATGAACTTAGCTTATCTCCAAAATGACCTATTTACCTAGCTTAGCTCTAAATTGGCTTTTTTAACTACATTTGTTGGAAAAGAAGAAGATAAAGAAGAGGGGGAGGAGAGAAAGAAAGAGAATATAAAATCTTCTTCTTATTTTCCTCTTCTTCTTCTTTTCTTCTTCTTCTTCTTTTCCTCTTCTTCTTCTTCTTCTTCTAGCTATTCTTCTTCTTCTAACTTTCATCTTTCCCAATTTGCAGATTTGCTTGAGATGAGGAAGCTTGCATTGATGGACTCATATATTCTCCTTGTGCTTCCTTTTTGTTTATGAAAACATGTTTGGGAACTTGTTTGGATGTGTATGTCACTATGGATATGTTGTTGGAAACTTCTTATGTCATATGGATATATGTTGGACTTGTGGAAATATATTGTTGGATATGTTGTTGGATATGCTTGTTGGATATGCTTGTTGGATTATCTGTGTATATCTATGAATTTATGTCAAATTGAATGAATTCAATTAAAAACAGGGGTTATATAGGCTCTTTGCCGACTGCTAGCAGACGGCAAAGAGCTTTGCCGACTGCTAGCAGACGGCAAAGAAGACCACGTGGCAGCTACCTGTGCAACCTGGGAACACTGGGTTGCCTATTTGGGCATTTTGCCGTCAGCTGGCAGACGGCAAAGAGGCTAAGGTCTTTGCCGACTGCTGGCAGACGACAAAGAGGCTAAGGTCTTTGCCGACTGCTGGCAGACGGCAAAGAGGCTATCTTTGCGACTGCTAGCAGACGGCAAAGATTCAAATCTCTTTGCCGACAGCTAGCAGACGGCAAAGAAGGCCACGTGGCAGCTTCCCAGTGACTCCTATTTGGGCTCTTTGCCGTCCGCCAGCAGACGGCAAAGACCTTAGCCTCTTTGCCGTCTGCCGGCTGACGGACAAGCACGCCGTTAACCCCTAACGGCTCCCACCTCACCTCAGTGCCGTCTACGCTCTTTGCCGTCTGCTGGCCGCAAACGGCTGATGGCATAAACCTTTGTCGTCTGCTTCTCTGAAGCAGACGGCAAAGAAGGCCTTTACCGGCAGGAATTGAGCCGGACTATTTGCCGACAGCTAGCAGTCGGCAAAGAGCTTTGCCGACCGCCATTCATGCCTTTGCCGTCTGCCATGGCAGACGGCAAAGAAGCTGGTTCCTGTAGTGTAAGAAGGTCTGACATTGTTGTGTCGCTACTGAGGAATACCACGGCCAGCAGAAGGAAGAGCTAGTTGATTCTGATTCTGAGTGCAGTCTCTGGCATGTTGACCTGCCTAGCCACACTTGAAGCAGAGTCCACTATCAGGACGTGGTGCGGGAGCTCGAGGTGGTGCAGCTCGAAGGGGCTGCCTCGATGGTGGAGGAGGCTGACGAGGTGCAGCATATGCTGGCCTGTACACTGGAGCTGCTGGACGATACATGCTTTGTGGAATCCATATACAGCCCTTCTGGGAAGACGAGCCCGAAGATGAGCCCGCTTCACGAGTGCGTCTAGTCGCTTCCTTGTGTTTCTTCAGACCAGTCTCGACCATGATGGCCTTGTTCACCAAGGTGGCGAAGTCAGGAAAATCTTGGGTGAGCAGGGCTAACTGAATGTCATGGTGCAGCCCTTCATGAAACTTCTCTTGCCTTCGGGCATCAGTGGGGATGTCTTCTTCAGCGTAGCGAGACAAGTCAAGGAACTCGCGTTGATAGACTTCTACAGACTTGTTGCCCTGAACGAGGCTACGGAACTCAGCCTTCTTGCATGCTATAATTGCTTGAGGAACATAGCGGGCGCGAAAAGCAGTCTTGAACTCCACCCAGGTAACGACAGTTCCCGGAGGTAGAGTCTGTCGGTGAGTGGCCCAACATTGTGCTGCGGGTCCCTTCAGGAAGTATGTCGCGAAGGTGACATAGTTGGCAGGGGCGACATCAGCGGACTCCATCTCATAGAAGATATCACGCAGCCAGTCATCGGCATCCAGCGGATTAATTGTGTTACGGAAGAACGACGGGTTGATTCGCACAAACTCTGGCAGTGTGATTGAAGGTGGCTGCTGGTTGGCATTGTGATGAGGGAACTGTTCCATAATTCCCGTCATGAACTGACGATTGAGTTCAAACTATTGCATCATCACAGCCATATAGTCTGGCGGTGGCGGTGGAGGTGGATTGTTATCACCCATCCTGCTAAATCAACAGGGGTAGTTTAGCAGATGCCGTTGCGAGTGTTTAGGAACAATCATGATGTAACACGACGGAATTTAAGTAGTACAATAGATGCTTAATAGTAGTCATTAAGTTATACAGATCCATACAGAGTTGGTTACATTCGGACGGCATAACAGCGCAAATTCAAAAGCTAGACATGCTAGGCGGCGCGCAGGCACGCGGTAAGGAAGTACACAACGAGTCATAGCAAAGGCTACATCAACGTCGGAGAAAACCACTGAAATGGGGTAGCTGCAAGTGCGGACGACGGACGTTCGTCGCAGAAGGATCCTGTGCTCCATGTGCACTCTGATGCAGAACCCGGTCTCGAGCTGAAAGAAGAGGTCCATGTGCAGGTGTGTGACCTCCCACAGCAGGCCAATCGATCCCTGGTGGCATCTCGGTCCTGCGTGGGTAAAGAATGTGCTCCGGATGTATCCCTGCACGAACAGCTGGTAGCAACTGCGTCATAGCCTCGTAGAGTCGTACTCGAGTGGCGAACAACTCGATCGCAAGAGCCCGAACAGTGCGATCCAAAGCCTGAGTACACTGAATCAGAACTTGCGGATCGTAGCGACGAGGCTCGTATGGGGCACTGAGAGTCGTGTAGTATCCAGTAGCATTTCCAGCGGGGGCATGCGGAATGTACCAAAACTCAGAAGCATCTAAGCTAGCGTTGTGCTCTCCTCGAAGACGTGCGACAGCAGAGTAGGCGACATCATGGACTGCCATCTCAATCGTCACGCCAATACCGTGGAAAAGGTACAGCTCAGTGTCTGAGTTATCCTGCTGATCATAGATGCGAACATCAGCATAGTACTGCTCCTGGTTGAACTCGCGGTAAACCTCATAGACCATGTACTCAGGGTACCAGCGGCAACCCAGTCTGGTCAAGACAGCGATCAGAACAGCTGGAAACCCAGGGACATCTCGAGCCCACGTGCGAAGCACAAGCTGCGTCATAGGGCGAGGTGGAAACATATGATCCATCTGTAACAGAGGAAGTTCAGAGTTGTCATATGACGATAAGGAATATAACATATCTTGGAAAGAAAGGTTAAACAAAACAATGGAAAGGAAAATGATTATCAGACTAATCAGATCAATGACAGGGAAATCGCACAGAAATCCAGCTTTCCGGGTGGACGGGATTTACGAGATCCTAAGTGTCGGCGTTAGTAAATTTATTAAACCCGAATAGAAGAGTGATCAGAGTCCCAGAGTAAAGGTCGAGGAATAAAAGATCCTAATACCACCCAGTTGGCGATGTGGGCCCGTAAGCCACACAGCCAAGTTAGTAAAACAATTTTTGGTTTCTAGACTCGACTTCAGCCAAGGAATTGGATAGGGGGGGTTCCTAGAGGCAGTCGGCTCTGATACCAACCTCTGACGACCCCGACTTAATCGTGCACTAACCATACACACAAATGGACACAATCAAGCCTAAGGACTCACTTGAAGATATCACAACACAACTCTAAAACATAAATAAAGTCATACAAGCTTTATATTACAAGCCAGGGCCTCGAGGGCTCAAATACATAGCTCGATGGCATACAAGTGTCAGCGGAAGCGTCAGATATCTGGGTACAGATATATATTACAGAACATAGAGATAAGCCTTCACAGAGGCGGGGTAAAATGAAAAACTACGATCGAAAAGGCGTGGGCCTCCTGCCCTGGACCCTCCGATCCTACTCCTGGTCGTCAGACGGCTCCTTGTAGTAGTACTCGTTGGAAGGGTAGTAGTAGTAGCCGTAGTCGTCGACGGGGGCAGCTATCTCAGGGGCTCCATCATCTGGCGGCGACATATGGATATGGAGAGAAAAGAAAGTAAAGCAAACGTGAGTACTCATCCGAAGTACTCAGCAAGCAAGGATCTACACTACATATGCAACATTTTCAAAGGGAGGTTGTATATGTGGACTAGGCTGCAGAAATGCCAGATTAGAGAGGAGAGCCTAGTACTATCGAAGACTAGCATCTTCAATCATATTCATCGGTCTTGCAGCATTAGAAGAGTGCAGATTAACATAAGGTAAAGTAGTAGTAGTATCATCAACCTCGCCCAGAGATTCTTCCTGGACTCCCTGCGAGAAAGCAATCCCAGAGCCATACTATCCATTTAATCTCAAGTCATCAGTTCTAGTTGTACCGATCGGGATACAACTTCGAGTGTCCGTTACCGTAGGACAGGCTATCGATAGATGTTTTCTTCCCTGCAGGGGTGCACCAACTTACCCACCACGCTCGCTTAACTCCGGCCGGACACACTTTTCTGGGTCATGCCCGGCCTCAGCTAAGCAACACGCCGCAACCCGACCAAATACTTAACAGAGAGGTCAGCACGCCGGACTAACCTATGCCCCCAGGGGTCTTGGGCCTTCGCCCCGGGAACTCCTGCACGTTACGTTCACGGCCGAGAGCAGACCTAGCAACCCCTTAATACAAGCGCAGTTGCGTAACCAGTCCAACTCGGCGCACGCCGCTCAATCGCTGACGTCCATTAAGCTTTGGCTGAAGTATATGACGCAGAACGCCCATACTATGCCCACGTGATGGTTAGTGCTATCAGGCCAGAGGCCCCTCGGATCAAATATCCAAACCGTTAGTGTGTTGGTAGTGCGGTAACGAGCAGAGACTCTTGAAAGATGTGACCCCATCGCCCCGTCTCGGGGACTTGTGGCAAGGGCTAGGAATGCCCGGCCACGCCTCGTGTTCAACTCTCGGGCACCATCCAGGTCCACCCGATTCCACATCACTCGCTATTAAGCTCACGCGGGTACCCCTCAGGGCCGACCCGTCTTTAGTATCATGTTTCAGTGTAAAGTCATAGTAACAACGGTATTGTGTGTCTAACACCAATGGGGAACCCTGAGGAATCACCCTCGATGGAGTCCCACCTGATATTAACGTCAAGGTGAACGAAGGAGGAATCACCCTCGAGGTCCACACTTGAAGTGTTGCACGACGACATCGTTATCGGGGGTGGTGTAGGAGGAATCACCCTGGAAGCTCGGTGGCAAGGGTCTGATCGTCAGGAGCGTAGTCGACCTCCGGAGCTGCGTCGGTCTCGGGAGCTACATCGATGTTAGGGTCTATCGAGAAAGAAGAGGGGGAAGAAACAAATAAATGCACAGCAAACGATGCAATACAGGCATGCTATGCTAAGATGCAGTGCAGGGTTGCCTAAAGTATGTCTAAGTCAATTTTAGTTTCTTTAGGATTTAAGTTGGATTTATTATCCGGTGATTATGCACTATTAATCTACCAGATACGGCCTCAATGTTGCGGGTCCACCTACGTAGGGGGTTCCGGCATCAAAACAGATGACACGGTCAGTTTCGTCTCGTCATTCTGATCAACTTTCATGTTTTAAGTTTTTCGATCCGAGCTACGATTTAAAAGTTATTAATTTTCAAAGATTTAAATGCTTTTCTGGAATTATTTTTATTTATTAATTCAACATTATCCAGAACAGTGATTATGTGACGTCAGCATGACGCAGAGGTGACATCAGCAGTCAACAGTGACGCTGACCTGGTCAAATCTGACCTGTGGGTCCAGTGGGACCCACATGTCAGTGTCAGTGGCCTTAATAGAGGATTAACTAATCTAGCTAAACTAATTAGGGGTGTGGGCCCCGGGTGTCAGTGAGAGTTTAGGTTAACTAATTAGTTTTAATTTATAAAATGTTTTAATTAAACTAAATAGCAGCAGGGCCCACATGTCATAGGCACAGAGTGCCCAGTCAGCAAAGTTGACTGAGTCAACTTAGTCAACTGGGCCCCTCGGGCCCGCAGTCAGCGACCCAGGGGTGGATCCCGCCTGTGCCACGTCGGTGGCATCGCCGGAGACAACTCCGGCGGCCAATAACGCGGCGGAGCTCGTCGGAGTTGTTCGGAAATGCTCTACAGGGGCCTGTTTAGCGCGCGGCTTAGCTCACTCGAACGGGCTCTCGCCCGCGCGTCATTCTGTGGTGTTGGTTTGGCCGGAATCGACCAGATTCGTCGCCGGCGTCGAGCAAAAGCGGTGTCGGAGTTCGGGTGAAGTTGAAAACGGCGAATGCAGCCACGGCAAGCAGCGGCAACGGCTGCGTTCGACTCCTACGACGTCAGTGAGCACGTGGGACTAGGCGGAGTGGCTAGGGCAGCTCAGTTCCGAGCTCAACGCCGGCAATGGCGGACGGTAGATCGTAGCAACGGGGACGGCTAGCTACGGGGCGCTATGGCCAACGAGGAGCAGCAAGGGGAGGAGAGGCTCACCGTGCGGCACTCACGTAGGCCCTTGGTAGTTTAGTAGCAGCAGGGGCTCGCCGGAGACGACGGAGATCGTCGGCGGCCGAAGCAAAGGGGGCGGCGTTGATCGGCAGCTGTAGGGACACCCTGCTCCAGTGGAGTGCACCGTTCGACGGAGAAGACGACGGCGGAGCTCCTCGACAAGTTGGCGGAGCGAGACGGCAGCTGTGGCGGCGGTGACTGGCGAGGCACGGCGGCGACCGCGTCGGGCGCCGATGGGATCGAGCAGGGGAGAGCGAGGGAAGAGGGGGAGAATGGTGGGAAGGACCAGGGGGAACGCATGACCTCACCCTTATCCCTTCGCGGCGTCGGTGGCGTCGGCGTGTCGACGCCGCACCGGCGCGCGCGCGCTCGGCCAAGGCGCGGCCGACACGACGAAGGAGAGAGAGGGAGTTGGGCCAGGTGGGTTGGGCTCCAGGCACTGTGCACTAGGGGCAGTGCACAGTGGCCTTTTCTTATTTTCTTTTCTCTGTTTTCTATTTTCTTTATTTCTTTTCTGTTTTGAAATAGTCTGGCCACTTGTGCTCTTTTATAAAATGTGGGACTTGGCCCAAATATTACAATGCAATATTACCTTTCACCAAAAATTGGTTTAGGCAAATTTGGATTTCTTTTGGATTTTATATTATCATTAATGGATTAAATAGTGCTGATTTGGTGCTGTTTCATGTGGTTTGAGTCATTTAGCTAACTCCATCATCATTGTTTATTTTTTTTAAGTGCTTCTGGATTATTTGCTATTTAGTGAACATTTTTTCAATAGTGTTTGAGCAAATTTATTTTGCACTTTTGAATTTAAGTTGATTTTCAGAGAAGTTTTTGAATTGTTGAGATTAACCACTATGACTAGGCACTGCAAATGAAGATGACTTGGCAACATTGATAGTTG
Organism: Thinopyrum elongatum; assembly: GCA_011799875.1. NCBI lineage: Eukaryota > Viridiplantae > Streptophyta > Magnoliopsida > Poales > Poaceae > Thinopyrum > Thinopyrum elongatum. The sequence continues at coordinate 679,501,583 of CM022298.1, forward strand.
ATCACAGGGGTAATTACACAGGGGTGTTACAGAGGCTATATTGACGGCGTATCATGTCCTGAATAAAGTTCCGACTAAGGATAATGAGATCACTACCTATGAGAAATGGGTGAAGAGAAGGACAACACTCTCGTACTTGCGTACTTGGGGCTGTTTAGCGAAAGTCAATGTGCTGATCCCCAAAAAGCGTAAGCTTGGACCCAAGAATATGGACTACGTTAATTTGGGCTATGCTTGAATAGTGTTGGCTATAGATTTCTAGTAGTGAAACCTGAGGTACCTGACCAGAAGGTCGGTACAATTATGGAGTCTAAGGATGCTACATTCTTCGAGGATATTTTTCCTATGAGAGATATGCAAAGCACTTCTAGACAGGAATCTGAGGAGACTCCTGAGCCTGCCATTCCTATGGAATATTATGAACAAACACATGATGAAAATCCTGAGGAGGATGATGAGGAAACCCTTGGTAGGGGCAAGAGACAAAGGACTGCAAAGACCTTTGGTGATGATTTCTTCGTGTACCTCGTGGATGATACTCCCACTTCTATTTCAGAAGTGTATGCCTCTCCAGAAGCTGACTACTGGAAGGATGCGGTCCGTAGCGAGATGGATTCCATCGTGGCTAATGGGACATGGGAGATCACTGAACGTCCCTATGGTTGCAAACCATTGGGATGTAAGTGGGTGTTCAAAAAGAAGCTTAGGCCCGATGGTACGATTGAAAAGTACAAGGCTAGGCTTGTGGCCAAGGGCTATGACCAGAAAGAAGAGGAAGATTTCTTCGATACTTATTCACCTGTGGCCAGACTGACCGCCATTCGAGTATTACTCTCGTTGGCGGCCTCGCATGGTCTTCTCGTCCACCAGATGGATGTTAAGACGGCTTTCCTAAATGGAGAGCTAAACGAGGAAATCACATGCAACATCCAGATGGCTTTGTGATAGATGGTCAGGAAGGAAAATAGTGTAGGTTGCTGAAATCTTTATATGGCCTAAAACAAGCACCTAAGCAATGGCATGATAAGTTTAATACAACTTTGACATTTGTTGGCTTCGTTGTTAATGAAGCCGACAAATGTGTGTACTATCACCATGGTGGGGCCGAAGGAGTTATACTATTCTTGTATGTTGATGACATACTGATATTTGGAGCCAACCTCAAAGTCATTGAGGAGGTCAAGTCGTTTCTATCTCAGAACTTTGAGATGAAAGACCTTGGTGTGGCTGATGTTATCTTGAACATCAAGCTACTGAGAGATAATGAGGGTGGGATTACACTTCTGCAATCCCATTATGTTGCGAAGGTGTTGAGCCATTTTGGATATACGGACTGCAAACCATCTCAAACACCATATGATCCTAGTGTGTTGGTTTGAAAGTTCGAAGGCATAGCTAAGGATCAACTGAGATACTCTCAAATCATTGGTTCACTCATGTACCTAGCGAGCGCAATGAGGCCTGACATCGCGTTTGCTGTGAGCAAGCTGAGCCGGTTTGTTTCCAATCCGGGTGATGTACATTGGCATGCTATTAAGGGAGTTATGCGCTATCTGAAAGGTACTATGAACTACGGACTTCACTATACCGGATACCTGTCGGTACTTGAAGGGTATAGTGATGCAAATTGGATCTCTGATGCTGATGAGATGATGGCCACAACTAGGTATATGTTTAATCTTGGAGGTGGCGTGATGACCCACAAGTATAGGGGATCTATCGTAGTCCTTTCGATAAGTAAGAGTGTCGAACCCAATGAGGAGCAGAAGTAAATGACAAGTGGTTTTCAGCAAGGTATTCTCTGCAAGCACTGAAATTATCGGTAACAGATAGTTTGGTGATAAGGAAAATCGTAACGAGTAACAAGTAATAAAAGTAAACAAGGTGCAGCAAGGTGGCCCAATCCTTTTTGTAGCAAAGGACAAGCCTGGACGAACTCTTATATAAAGCAAAGTGCCCCGAGGACACATGGGAATTATTGTCAAGTTAGTTTTCATCATGCTCATATGATTCACGTTCGTTACTTTGATAATTTGATATGTGGGTGGACCGGTGCTTGGGTGCTGCCCTTCCTTGGACAAGCCTCCCACTTATGATTAACCCCTCTCGCAAGCATCCGCAACTACGAAAGAAGTATTAAGGTAAACCTAACCATAGCATGAAACATATGGATCCAAATCAGCCCCTTACGAAGCAGCGCATAAACTAGGGTTTAAGCTTCTATCACTCTAGCAACCCATCATCTACTTATTACTTCCCAATGCCTTCCTCTAGGCCCAAATAATGGTGAAGTGTCATGTAGTCGACGTTCACATAACACCACTAGAGGAGAGACAACATACATCTCATCAAAATATCGAACGAATACCAAATTCACATGATTACTTATAACAAGACTTCTCCCATGTCCTCAGGAACAAACGTAACTACTCACAAAGCATAATCATAATCAAGATCAGAGGAGTATTAATTATCATTAAGGATCTAAAAATATAATCTTCGACCAGATAAACCAACTAGCATCAACTACAAGGAGTAATCAACACTACTAGCAACCCACAGGTACCAATCTGAGGTTTTGGGACCAAGATCGAATACAAGAGATGAACTAGGGTTTGAGAGGAGATGGTGCTGGTGAAGATGTTGATGGAGATTGACCCTCCCTCGATGAGAGGATCGATGATGATGACGATGGCGATGATTTCCCCCTCCCGGATGGATGTTTCCCCGGCAGAACAGCTCCGCCGGAGCCCTAGATTGGTTCTGCCCAGGTTCCGCCTCGAGACGGCGGCGCTTCGTCCCGAAAGCTTTCTTCTGATTTTTTCCAGGGTAAAAGACACCATATAGCCAAAGATGGGCACCGGAGGCCTGCCAGGGGGCCCACAAGGTCGAGGAGTGCGCCCAGGGGGGTAGGGCGCGCCCTCCACCCTTGTGGCTGGCTGGTGGCCCCCCTCTGGTTCTTTCTTCGCCCAATATTTTTTATGTATTCCAAAAATAAGCTTCGTGAAGTTTCAGGACTTTTGGAGTTGTGCAGAATAGGTCTCTAATATTTGCTCCTTTTTCAGTCCAGAATTCCAGTTGCCGGCATTCTCCCTCTTCATGTTAACCTTGTAAAATAAGAGAGAAAAGGCATAAGTATTGTGCCATAATGTGTAATAACAGCCCATAATGCAATAAATATTGATATAAAATCATGATGCAAAATGGACGTATCAACTCCCCCAAGCTTAGACCTCACTTGTCCTCAAGCGAAAAGCCGATATCGATAAATATTTCCACATGTTTAGAGATAGAGGTGTCGATAAAATAAAATACGGACATGAGGGCATCATGATCATCTTTAGAACAGCAACATATATTGTCATATAATTCCTTATGCTAAAGTAACAATTTGTTCACAAGGTAAAGTTTGAATCAGAAACTTCATTGAAAACTAACAAACTATGATCTCAGTCATTGAAGCAATTGCAATTTATCGTAACATCGGGAAGAGTCAATATAAGAGCTTTTTAGTAAGTCCACATACTCAACTATCATTTAGTCTTTCACAATTGTTAACACTCACGCAATATTTATGGGTACAAAGTTTCAATCGGACACAGAGAAAGATAGGGGCTTATAGTTTCGCCTCCCAACCTTTTACCTCAAGGGTAATGTCAACAATAATACTTTATGATAACCTACATCTGAGTGGATATATATATATGGATCTTTCTCCAACACATAGTGCTTGCCAAAGGAAAAAAGTGTAAAAAGGAAAGGTGATGATCACCATGACTCTTGTATAAGGGTAGAAGATAAAAGTGAAAGATAGGCCCTTCGCAGAGGGAAGCAGAGGTTGTCATGCGCTTTTATGGTTGGATGCACAAAATCTTAATGCAAAAGAACGTCACTTTATATTGCCCCTTGTGATAAGGACCTTTATTATGCAGTCCGTCGCTTTTATTTCTTCCATATCACAAGTTCGTATAAAGCTTATTTTCTTCACACTAATAGATCATACATATTTAGAGAGCAATTTTTATTGCTTGCACCGATGACAACTTACTTGAAGGATCTTACTCAATCCATAGGTAGGTATGGTGGACTCTCATGGCAAAACTGGGTTTAGGGATGTTTGGAAGCACAAGTAGTATCTCTACTTGGTGCAAAGAATTTGGCTAGCATGAGAGGGAAAGACAAGCTCAACATGTTGGAGGATCCATGACAATATAACTTCTATTTGGATATAAGCAAACATAACCTATTATGTTATCTTCCTTGTCCAACATCAACCTTTTAGCATGTCATATTTTAATGAGTGCTCACAATTACAAAAGATGTCCAAAATAGTATATTTATATGTGAAACCTCTCTTTCTTTATTACTTCCTATTAATTGCAACAATGACCAAAACTATGTTTGTCAACTCCCAACAAATTTTATTCATCATACTCTTTATATGTGAAGTCATTACTTTCCATAAGATCAATATATGATCTTTTTATTTCTTTTATTCTTTCATTCCCTCAAGATCATAGCAAGAAAGCAAAGCCCTTATCTCAAAACTACTCTTTATTATATAACTCGAGGACTTGATTACATAGATGAAGATCAAATCAAAACTGAAAGCTAGATCATACTAAAACTTTATTCTACTAGATCAAGATATAACCAAAAGGATCGAACTAAGAAAAATGATAAAGATAAAGATGTGATGATGATACGATACCGGGGCACTCCCCCAAGCTTGGCAATTGCCAAGGGGAGTGCCCATACCCATGTATTTAGATCTCTGTCTTCGGAGGTGGTGATGATGGAGTTGTTGATGTAGTAGGCTTGTCATCCATCTTCCAAGGCATAGGCTCACCATCATAGAAAGATGAACGAGTCTCCGGGATCCTCAAATCTGCAGCCAAACTCATCCTCTTAAATCTGTATTCATACTCACAGTTTTGGTTTTGCAGGTCATAGATCTCGGATTGGAGATGCTCGATTTTCTCATGAAGCTTGAAGATGACCTCCCCGATGTTCTTGGCATCCAGCTTGTGATTGTTGGTGAACTCCGCGATCATCATGTGATTGGCGTTGAGTCCACGTTCCACCATCCCTTGGCACTTGAAAACTTGTTGCTCCATTGCTTCGAGTCTTGTCTCCATGCTTTCGGCCTTCTTCGGTCCCTCAACATCACGGATGTGCAGCACCCCCTCACGCATCTCAATGGTTTGAGGGTGTTGCAGCACCTCCGCGAGATAAGGGTTGATGACCTCCTCGAAAAACTTATCCTTGGGGGCGCTCGGAGATGTCATGGCGATTTGGATCTGTCAGGAAAACAGCTCGAAACAAAAACAGAGGATTTTGTCGTGGTACGGTGGTCAAAACCTTCGGGAGATTATATAATGATTTTTTACCGACCAAAAGAAGTATTGTGCAAGAAAACGGGGTCCGGAGGGCACACGAGGTGGCCACAAGGTCGGGGGGCGCGCCCAGGGGGTAGGGCGCGCCCTTCACCCTTGTGGTTGCCTCGTGTCTCCTTCGGGCTACTTTTAATTTTCCTAATTTTTTAAATATTCCAAAACAGAGATATTTATCATTGGAAATGTTTTGGAGTCGGTTTACTTACCGTACCACATACCTATTCCTTTTTGGAGTCTGAAATGTTCTGGAGAGTGTCTCTTATGTACTGCTACGGTGTTACGGTATTAATTATATTGGTCTCAACATTTATGGGAGTACCTGAGATATAATGTTTGATTCTTTGACCGTTTACCACCTTCGGATTTGTGCCTTCGGCGTTGTTGATTTTTATGGCACCGGAACGATAGACCTCCTCGATAATGTAAGGGCCTTCCCATTTAGAGAGAAGCTTTCCTGCAAAAAATCTTAAACGAGAGTTGTATAGCAAAACATGATCACCTACATTAAACTCACGCTTTTGTATCCTTTTGTCATGCCATCTTTTAACTTTTTCTTTAAACAACTTGGCATTCTCATAGGCTTGGGTTCTCCATTCATCAAGTGAGCTAATATCAAATTACCTCTTCTCACCGGCAAGTTTGAAATCATAATTGAGCTCTTTAATAGCCCAATATGCCTTATGTTCTAGCTCAAGAGGTAAGTGACATGCTTTTCCATAAACCATTTTATATGGAGACATACCCATAGGATTCTTATAAGCAGTTCTATAAACCCACAAAGCATCATCAAGTTTCTTAGACCAATTCTTTCTAGATCTATTAACAGTCTTTTGCAAAATCAATTTGATCTCTCTGTTGCTCAATTCTACTTGACCACTAGACTGAGGATGATAAGGAGATGCAATTCTATGGTTAACATCATACTTAGCAAGCATTTTACGGAAAGCACCATGAATAAAATGTGAAGCACCATCAGTCATTAAATATCTAGGGACTCCAAACCTCGGAAAAATGACTTCTTTAAGCATCTTAATAGAGGTGTTATGATCAGCACTACTAGTTGGAATAGCTTCTACCCACTTAGTAACGTAATCAACAGTAACTAAAATATGTGTATACCCATTAGAGGAAGGAAAAGGTCCCATATAATCAAAGCCCCAAACAACAAATGGTTCAATAACAAGTGAATAATTCTTAGGCATTTCATGACGTCTACTAATATTACCAATCCTTTGGCATTCATCACATGACAAGACAAACTTACGAGCATCCTTGAAGAGGGTGGGCCAATAGAAACTAGATTGCAATACCTTGTGTGCAGTTCTATCTCCAGCGTGGTGTCCTCCGTAAGACTCGGAGTGGCACTTGCGTAGGATCTGTTCCTGTTCATGCTCGGGTATACAACGTCTAATAACACCATCTACTCCTTCTTTATAAAGGTGTGGATCATCCCAAATGTAATGTCTTAAGTCATAGAAAAACTTTTTCTTTTGTTGGTATGTGAAACTAGGTGGTACAAATTTAGCAACAATATAATTAGCATAATCAGCATACCATGGAGCATTACGAGAAGCATTTATGACATTTAATTGTTCATCAGGAAAACTATCATCAATAGGCAATGGGTCATCAAGAACATTTTCTAACCTAGACAAGTTGTCTGCAACGGGGTTCTCAGCTCCCTTTCTATCAATAATATGCAAATCAAATTCTTGTAGCAAGAGAACCCATCTAATAAGTCTAGGTTTAGCATCTTTCTTTTCCATAAGGTATTTAATAGCAGAATGATCAGTGTGAACAGTTACTTTGGAATCAACAATATAAGGTCTGAACTTATCACAAGCAAATACAACTGCTAAAAATTCTTTTTCAGTGGTAGCATAATTTCTCTGGGCACTGTCTAGAGTTTTACTAGCATACTGAATAACATTCAATTTCTTATCAACTCTTTGGCCTAGAACAGCACCAACAGCATAATCACTAGCATCACACATAATTTCAAAAGGTAAGTTCCAATCAGGTGGCTGAACAATAGGTGCAGTAATCAAGGCTTTCTTATGTATTTCGAATGCTTCTACACAATCATCATAAAAACAAAAGGAATATCTTTTTGCAAGAGATTCATGAGAGTCCTAGAAATTTTAGAGAAGTCTTTAATAAACCTCCTATAGAAACCAGCATGACCAAGGAAACTTCTTATACCTTTGATATCTTTAGGGCACGGCATCTTTTCAATAGCATCTACTTTAGCTTTATCAACTTCAATACCTCTTTCAGAAATTTTATGTCCCAAGACAATACCTTCATTAACCATAAAGTGGCACTTCTCCCAATTCAAGACAAGATTAGTTTCTTCACATCTCTGCAAAACTTGATCAAGGTTGCTCAAGCAATCATCAAAAGAAGTTCCGTAAACTGATAAATCATCCATGAAAACCTCAACAATCTTTTCACAAAAATCATAGAATATAGCCATCATACATCTTTGAAAGGTAGCAGGTGCATTGCATAAACCAAAAGGCATACGTCTATAAGCAAAGGTACCGAAAGGGCAAGTAAAAGTGGTTTTCTCCTGATCTTCTTTTGACACAGGTATTTGAGAGAAACCAGAATAACCATCTAGAAAGCAAAAATGAGTATGTTTGGATAGTCTTTCTAGTATTTGATCGATAAAAGGTAGAGGGTAATGATCTTTTCTAGTAGCTTTATTTAGTTTGCGAAAATCAATTACCATTCTATAACCTGTAACAATTCTTTGAGGGATCAATTCATTCTTATCATTTGGAACAACAGTAATACCTCCCTTCTTTGGGACACAATGAACAGGACTTACCCATTGACTATCAGCAATAGGATAAATTATACCTGCCTCCAAGAGCTTTAGTATTTCATTTCTTACCACATCTTTCATCTTAGGATTTAACCGTCGTTGGTGATCAACAACTGGTTTAGCATCTTTCTCCAATTTAATTTTGTGCTGGCATAGAGTGGGACTAATGCCCTTAAGATCATCAAGAGTATATCCAATAGCAGCACGGTGCTTCTTCAGAGTATTCAATAATCTCTTTTCTTCATGTTCTGAAAGGTTAGCACTAATAATAACAGGATATATCTTCTTTTCATCAAGATAAGCATATTTCAGAGTATCAGGTAATTGTTTAAGCTCAAACACAGGATCACCCTTAGGTGGAGGAGGATCTCCAAGGATTTCAACAGGCAAATTGTGTTTCAAAATAGGTCCCTGATTAAAGAATACTTCATCTATTTCCCTTCTTTCATTCATAAACATATCATATTCATGGTCTAGCAAATATTGTTCTAAAGGATCATTAGGAGGCACGGCAATAGAAGCAAGACCAATAATTTCATCTTTACTAGGCAATTCTTTATCATGGGGTTGTCTACGAAATTTAGAGAAATTAAAATCATGAGACCTCCCCCAAACCAACAGTAACAATATCTTTCTCGCAGTCTATCTTAGCATTAACAGTATTCAAGAAGGGTCTACCAAATATAATGGGACAAAAATTATCTTGTGGGGAACCAAGAACAAGAAAATCAGTAGGATATTTTATCTTCCCACACAAGAATTCAACATCTCTAACAATCCCAATCGGTGAAATAGTATCTCTATTGGCAAGCTTAATAGTAACATCAATATCTTCTATCTCAGCAGGTGCAATATCATTCATAATTTCTTTATATAAGGTATAAGGGATTGCACTCACACTAGCACCCACATCACATAAGCCATGATAACAATGATCTCCTATCTTAACAGAAACAACAGGCATGCCAACAATAGGTCTATGTTTGTCTTTAGTATCGGGTTTAGCAATCCTAGCAGCTTCATCACAGAAGTAAATAACATGCCCATCAATATTATCAACCAAGAGATCTTTAACCATAGCAATACTAGGTTCAACTTTAATTTGTTCAGAGGGTGCATATGTTTTAGTATTACTTTTACGAACCACAATTGAAGCTTTAGCATGATCCTTTATTCTAACAGGGAATGGTGGCTTCTCAATATAAGCAGTGGGAACAATAGGATCAACATTATAAATAATAGTTTCTTCTTCAACTTTAATAGGTTCTACTACTTTAACTTCAATGGGAGGATGATATTTAAACCACTTCTCCTTAGGGAGGTCAACATGAGTAGCAAAGGATTCACAGAAAGAAGCTACTATCTCAGAGTCAAGTCCATATTTAGTGCTAAAATCATGAAAAGCATCGGTATCCATAAAAGATTTAACACAATCAAACTTAAGGTTTATACCTGACTCTTTACCTTCGTCGAGGTCCCAATCTTAGGAGTTGCATTTAATTCTTTCCAATAAATCCCATTTGAATTCAATATCCTTCTTCATATAGGAGCCAGCACAAGAAGTATCGAGCATGGATCGATCATTATGAGAAAGCCGAGCATAAATTTTTTGAATAATAATTTATCTTGAGAGCTCATGATTGGGGCATGAATATAATATTGACTTAAGCCTCCCCAAGCTTGAGCAATACTTTCTCCTTCACGAGGCCAAAAATTATAAATATAATTCCAATCACGATGAACCAGATGCATAGGATAAAACTTCTGATGAAATTCCAATTTCAATCGGTTGTAGTTCCATGATCCAATATCATCCAATAGCCTATACCATGTCAATGCCTTCTCCTTCAAAGATAAAGAGAAGACCTTCTTCTTGACTTCATCCTTGGGCAAACCTGCAAGCTTAAATAATCCACAAACTTCATCCACATAGATTAGATGCATGTCAGGATGTCGTGTTCCATCTCCTGTGTAAGGATGAGCTAGCAGTTTCTCTATCATACCCGAAGGAATTTCATAATAAATATTTTCAGTAGGTGCAGTAGGTTGAGGAGCAACTAATTATGGTTCCGTTCAAGGTGAAGATACCCCGAACAAACCCCTCAAAGGATTATCTTCCATAGTGACAAGTGACAGTAAATTTCAGCACATTGTATAAATGTTTCCTTACCGAATTCCACTTACCAAAGGCGCTTCAATCCCAGGCAACGGCACCAGAAAAGAGTCTCGATGACCACAAGTATAGGGGATCTATCGTAGTCCTTTCGATAAGTAAGAGTGTCGAACCCAACGAGGAGCAGAATGAAATGACAAGTGGTTTTCAGCAAGGTATTCTCTGCAAGCCCTGAAATTATCGGTAACAGATAGTTTGGTGATAAGGCAAATCATAATGAGTAACAAGTAATAAAAGTAAACAAGGTGCAGAAAGGTGGCCCAATCCTTTTTGTAGCAAAGGACAAGCCTGGACGAACTCTTATATAAAGCAAAGTGCCCCGAGGACACATGGGAATTATTGTCAAGTTAGTTTTCATCATGCTCATATGATTCGCGTTTGTTACTTTGATAATTTGATATGTGGGTGGACCGGTGCTTGGGTTCTGCCCTTCCTTGGACAAGCCTCCCACTTATGATTAACCCCTCTCGCAAGCATCCGCAACTACGAAAGAAGTATTAAGGTAAACCTAACCATAGCATGAAACATATGGATCCAAATCAGCCCCTTACGAAGCAGCGCATAAACTAGGGTTTAAGCTTCTGTCACTCTAGCAACCCATCATCTACTTATTACTTCCCAATGCCTTCCTCTAGGCCCAAATAATGGTGAAGTGTCATGTAGTCGACGTTCGCATAACACCACTAGAGGAGAGACAACATACATCTCATCAAAATATCGAACGAATACCAAATTCACATGATTACTAATAACAAGACTTCTCCCATGTACTCAGGAACAAACATAACTACTCACAAAGCATAATCATAATCAAGATCAGAGGAGTATTAATTATCATTAAGGATCCGAAAATATAATCTTCCACCGGATAAACCAACTAGCATCAACTACAAGGAGTAATCAACACTACTAGCAACCCACAGGTGCCAATCTGAGGTTTTGGGACCAAGATCGAATACAAGAGATGAACTAGGGTTTGAGAGGAGATGGTGCTGGTGAAGATGTTGATGGAGATTGACCCTCCCTCGATGAGAGGATCGATGGTGATGACGATGGCGATGATTTCCCCCTCGCGGAGGGATGTTTCCCTGGCAGAACAGCTCCGTCGGAGCCCTAAATTGGTTCTGCCCAGGTTCCGCCTCGAGACGGCGGCGCTTCGTCCCGAAAGCTTCCTTCTAATTTTTTCCAGGGTAAAAGAAACCATATAGCCAAAGATGGGCACCGGAGGCCTGCCAGGGGGCCCACAAGGTCGGGGGGCGCGCCCAGGGGGGTAGGGCTCGCCCTTCACCCTTGTGGCTGGCTGGTGGCCCCCCTCTTGTTCTTTCTTCACCCAATATTTTTTATATATTACAAAAATAAGCTCCATGAAGTTTCAGGACTTTTGGAGTTGTGCAGAATAGGTCTCTAATATTTGCTCCTTTTTCAGTCCAGAATTCCAGCTGCTGGCATTCTCCCTCTTCATGTAAACCTTGTAAAATAAGAGAGAAAAGGCATAAGTATTGTGCCATAATGTGTAATAATAGCCCATAATGCAATAAATATTGATATAAAAGCATGATGCAAAATGGACGTATCATGGCGCTGTTTCCTGGAAGTCTTGCAAGCAAACGATCTTAACGAGATCGACAATGGAAGCAGAATTAACAGCATTAGACACATCTGGTGTCGAAGCAGGATGGCTTCGATAACTTTTGATGGACTTGCCATTGGTTGATAAACCAGTTCCGGCTATCCTTATGAACTGTGACAATCAGACTGTCTTCACCAAGGTGAAGAGTTCAAAGGACAACATGAAGTCCAACAAACACATAAGAATGTGATTAAAAGCTGTCAGAAAATTAAGAAACTCCGGAGTGATAGTGTTGGAGTATGTCCATACGGCTAAGATTCTGGCAGATCCCTTTACAAAAGGGCAATCACGTGTTGTGATAGATAGTGGATCGAGGGAGATGGGTATGAGACCCACATGAGTTGCCATGGTGGTAACCCAACCTATGTGATCCGAGATCCCGTGAAGTAGGACCTGGGAAAACAAGCTAGTGGTGAACTGAGGAGAGTAACTATACTAACCCACTCCGTTGGAGATGCAATACTCTCAATACTATATGGTAGGGTGACTATTGTCTTAATGTGTTCCAAAGCTTATGTAAGCAAGATGCTATCCTACAGAGCGATCTTTGGATGAACACACCTATATGAGCCTGACTGCTGGTCACAGTCTATGAGATTGGGGTGATCTCTAATAAGCTCATGAATAGGCCAGGAGTGTGACTTATATGCTCCACCCGAGGGGTCAGCCTTCGACAGCCTAGTACTAGTAAGACATGTGGTGAAGCTTCTTTACGCCAAACTGACAATTCAAGGCTTAGTACATTGTTCAGTTGTGAAGGAGTGTAGCTGCTTGCTCTAGGTGAAGTTCAACCTTAACAAGTCTTCATTGAAACATTGGTATATCGAAACAGCAATTGGAACAGAGGACACAATGGGCCCTTGAGATCTGGTGGGGGATTGCTGAAATTTGGGGTGGGCTTTAGGCCCATCTAGCAATTTCTGAAAATCTCTAAGGGCCCATGTGGGCTTATTGGCACTAGGTGTAGTGGGAAGTTTAGTCCCACCACAGAAGTTGGAGAGGAGTTGGACCTCCTTATAAGATTTTCTCTTCTACATGCTATTGGAGCTTGAGAAGAGAAGAGGCCCTCGTGCACTCCTCCTCCACCGCCCGCCTCGCCATGCCACGCCTCGCCTCATCACGACACGCCGCAGGTTGCAGGAATGAGCCGAGCTGAGCTCACACCTACGCGCTTATTTTTGCCAGTCAGTAATGGAGAGTTTTCTGACAGCTGGGCCACGATATGAGATGTCGGATCGTGGGCTGTCACGGACTCGGACGTGGGTCGAGCCCACATCTCTCCACGCGGCTGCGCCTATATAAGTGTGAGGTGTCTCCTAACCCTAGCCGCCACGAACATATCACATCTGCTCCACGCGCATGCCCACAGTCGTTCCTTTGCTGCTGCCGCCGCCAGTGACTCCATCCTGTCCGCCGCATACACGGTCGATGGGAGAGCAGGTCTCCGAAACCCCGCCTCTCCGGATCCTGTATGGGAGAGGGGCGAATAGGTTTTTGGGAAGCGACTACGCGACTGCTCGCCTCCGATCCACTACTTTCTCTACGTCCGCGTCGTCTTCATCATCACCATGTCGCAGTCCGACGCTGACCGTCTCACTGCCGAGAAGCTCGAGGCTGACAAGAAGGCCGCTGAGAACGCTGCTGGCACCACCGCCGCCGCGGCTTCTGCCTGGCCTACTGGAGGGTATAACACGTTTATCCCGCTCCTGTTTATTTTTGTATTAGTAGTACTAGAGTATGTGTAGATGTGTCTATTGTTTGCATAGTACGTGCTTGGTTAGATCAGAATCAGTATGTCGTTAATTCAATCAATGCCATGCTAGTGATTTATCTATGGATTAAATTAGTCAAAAAATTGCCTAGTTACACAACACAAGTTACAAAGGAGGCTTTGAGATCATCTGCGGTGACTGCGGCAGATTCTTGTTATGACATGTTCTCAACCTGGAGATTCTGTTTTGGTCATGGAGTTGGGCGATCGGAACGGGTATGGAGCGAAAACGGATGGAACTCAATGTAGCTACTTTTTTCTGTATTTTATCATGCAGAAGTGGAAACGAACACATAATTCCAGGAAACATATATGAAAGCCACTAAAATGATGCATGGTGAATAAAGTGAGGACACAAATATGGAGTGAAGGCTCATCAAACAAAAAAATTGTGAACCAGCCAATGGTTGGAAGGTTAGGAGGGAATGATACCCTCAGCGGCTCAACCCACCAGAGATCAAACATCGGGTTTGACGCTTTGGTGTCTCTTTAATGTGAATTATTCTTTCCGTGAAAGGTGATGTACTCCTCAATAGTGGGGCGTTGGTGGTGACTTCATAAATTTTCAAGCTCTGCAACTTCGACCCAGTCATTAGTTGAGTGTGTGTTGTCATGTGAGTGTGTGCGCATGCATTGTAACTGGTGTCTCTCAAAAAACTAAATTTAAAAGATCTCATGAACCATAAATAAAAACCGACAATAAATAACACTCAAATACTAATATGACTACAAGTATTATGATATATCATGGATTTACATTAGGGTATACAATTGTGCATATGTTTCTAATTTTAGCAGCATAATAGGATATATATATTGTTTATTTTGGGATGAGGAGGAGGATAACGAGGCTACAATTCGGTTGGGCCAAAAGTGTATATATGTTTGGGCAGTAGTAGGCTATGCAGACCGAAAAGGGAAACTTTCACCCATGCCGATACCAAAGTTCCATTTCCCTGGTGCACCACTCAAAAACACCATTTTGTTTCCGTTTTCATGAAGAACTCTCCATTTTTGTTTTTGTTCCAAAAAAAATCATGTATTTTTGCTCTATCTCTACACATATTTTGGAGTGGACATGAAGTTCTGATCTGGGTGACGTGTGCTTTCACCCCAGGGGTATCACATTGTGTTAATGTACTAAGGATGAATTGTGGTAATGGGTGTAAGATAAGTGGGACCCAAAGGTGAAAACCCATTTCTGATTCTGAATACTTGGTAGTTTCCCCTCCAAGGCTGGCTTAAGGATTTTCATGCGTAGTGGACTGACATTGAACCACCTATGTACAAAGTAAAATTGAAGTTTCAGGAATCTCATTTGTATCTAGTGCTAGCTCTATGCTAATAGGAGTTTCGGTCGAGGTGTTTGGTCCTTGTTGTCCAGTCAGAAAAAATGAAGCCATGAAATAGGTGACCAAAACTTCTGGAAAAGAAAAGCTCATTGATCTCACCTCTCCCACTAGAGATGGACCAACACTGGTGAAAGTAGAAACATAAAGGAAGGTTTAAAACTATTTTCCTTAACAATGTGGCTTGAATAGTTAATAACCGAGGCCATGGGAGTGGATTGTGGTTCTAATGTGAAGCCTGATGACTCTAATCTTAAATAATCTGATGATAAACATGAATATTCTAGAGAAGGCGACGAGGAGGATTCGAAGAAGACTTCGGGAGAGGCACGAGATGGCGAAGCTTTCCAAAAATGAGGGTAAAGTTGGTTCTTCTTCAGCTGAGCGCCAACATAATTCAGGGACTAAGCACGGGAGCGAGGGGGTAATCAGGACTTTGTGTCTTTGCTTCAAAGATATCCCATTGATAGAATACTTTTTATAGTTCATAGATCAAATTTCCTGGGTGAGGGCAGATCTTCATGCGCTAGATCGGATTGGATCAAGAAGGAGGAGACGTCATTGAGCCGCATGTGTGCTGAACGCGGAGGTGTCGTGCGTTCGGCGCTATAGATCGGATTGGGTCGTGATTGGATCAGAAGAGTACGACTACATCAACCGCGTTATATACGCTTTCGCTTTTGGTCTACAAGGGTATGTAGACACACTCCCCTCTCGTTGCTATGCATCTCCTAGATTAGATCTTGGGTGTCTTGTAGGAATTTTTTTTATTTTCATGCTTCGTTCCCCATCAGTCACTATTGGAAATGTGCCCTAGAGGCAATAGTAAAATGGTTATTATCATATTTCCCGCTCATGATAAATGTTCATTATTCATGCTAGAATTGTATTGATCGGAAACTTAAATACATGTGTGAATACATAAACTACACTATGTCCCTAGTTAACCTCGACTAGACTAGCTCGTTGATCAAAGATGGTTATGGTTTCCTAACCATAGACATGAGTTGTCATTTGATAATGTGATCACATCATTAGGAGAATGATGTGATGGACAAGACCCAGCCGTAAGCTTAGCAACAGATCATAGAGCTTAGTTTATTTGCTATAGCTTTCTTCATGTCAAGTATCAGTTCCTTAGACCATGAGATCATGCCACTCCCGGATACATGAGGAATGCCTTGTGTGCTATCAAACATCACTCCATAACTGGGTGATCATAAAGGTGCTCTACAGGTATCTCCAAAGGTGTCTGTTGGGTTGCATGGATCAAGACTGGGATTTGTCACTGCGTGTGATGGAGAGATATCTCTGGGCCCTCTCGGTAATACAACATCATAAGAAGCTTCATGTGACTAATGAGTTTAGTGATGGGATCTTGTATTACGGAACGAGTAAAGAGACTTTCCGGTAACGAGATTGAACTAGGTATGGAGATACCGACGATCGAATATCGGGCAAGTAACATATCACCGGACAAAGGGAATTGCATATGGGATTGACTAAATCCTTGACATCATGGTTCAACCGATAAAGATCTTCATGGAATATGTAGGAACCAATATCACTACTAGGGAAAAGCCTAGCAGTAGCGCGGGTTAAATGCTTAGCAGTAGCGTGGGTGGCCGCGCTACTGATACGGCGCCATAGCTAACTCTTATCAGTAGCGCGGTTTGACCCGTGCTACGGCTATCGAGGGATAGCAGCAGTGTCGGTCTCCAACATGCGCTGCTGCTAATAGTTGTAGCGCCCTTGAACAAAGAGTGCTACTGCTAAGAACTCGCTGCTACTAAAGCCATACCCCGCGCTACTGTTATTAGTTTCTGGAAAAAAAATCTGCTCCATATTTTGTGCTGCTGAATTTTGTTTAGGGCTTTATATAATAATCGCTAGCATATCATACACATACAAATGTAATCATAGCATATACATACAAATAGTCTCATCAAATCATGTCATCATCATAATCATCATCCAACACAAAGTGGTCTCTCGTCATCATCTCGAAAATAGCGACACAAGTCTCGAATACTTGCAACTACATCGCCATCCATCTAAACAATGATATACGCGAGAAGAGCTATCACTATGAGTGAGAGCGGAACTATGCAATACATGAGGCGGTGGTTACGAGTCCTCTCTCGCGCTAGCGTGAACCTCAAGTAACTAGCTTCTGCTTCTTGTCTGCTTTTGAAGCCTTTATGGCTGGCGCCCGAGACCCCATCCACTTGCGCCTGACACTCAGGCCACTCGGCGTACACTACCGGAACCTTCCCTTTGTAGACTACATAGCACTGCTTCTTCGCCATCAAGAATCTAGGTACCTCGATGCATCTTCATCAAGAGAATGTACAATCATATGCAATAAAATATACTAGAGCAACACGAAAAAGAAAGGGTTAGCAACTCGATGCAACATATAGTACGCAAACTAATTAACTAGAGGTACGCAGGTCATCGTACCCAAACTAACAAAGTAGCGTTACGCAAGTCCGGCAGGGACCATGGACATCACAAAGTTTCATCGCTACAGAAAGTATACAAGTTCAACCGACACATATCATCATCATCGGCATTGTAAATCACTAGAAGTTCCATCCTTCCATATCATCAAGGATGGACCCTAGCTTCTTGAACGGTGTGAGGTCCTGACGTTGCATGCGTATGCAAGTTCGGACGTCAGCTCATGATATAGGGCCGTGGTGGAACATCCCCTTCTCATCGACAACTTCTTTCATGATGATTGTTGCAATGTCCCTCTGGATGCGAAAGAAGTCATCTCTAAGTTTATAATCCGCTTCTCCATGAGATTCTACCCACTTGCGGATATGATCATCATTTCTGCTTGTCATGCGAAGCTTTTGGTGATCCGTTCTGAACTCCATCATGAGATGGAGGAGGTAGAATCCATCGTTCTTGCTTGGTTTTGGGACATGGATGCAGCAGAAGTTAGTTTTATGCGAGAAACCCAACTTCTTGTTCCTTTGTTTCTTGATCTGCAGGTGGGCACCCCTAATGCTGAAGCCTAGGAGAGCATCATCTAGAATATTCATTATGTGGGTGTAGTCCTTCTTCTCGTAGTTTCTGGTAGGGTTGAAATACACGGCGTGGGAGACTCGCGGGTAAAGAACGATAAGGACAGCGCGCCCGTTGCTGCGGGGAAAAAACACCTCAAATTATTCTCCATATGAGCGAGAAGGAATGATTGAAATGTACAAAAGGGTTGTCCGGCACTTACATACTTTGGATGATAAGGCAGGAGGACAATTTCCTGGTCCTTATTCTATACCATGAAGTTTTGGAGGTACTCCCTAGCAGTTTCACACTCAAAGTTGCCAAGACTCAAGAAGGACTCGTGCATGTAGTATGGATCTGCCACACAGATTTGCGAGACTTCTTCTATCTTCATGACGGAACTCATATATAGCGCAAAAAGGCAGACGATTGTAAAATCCAGCCGCCTTGTCAGAAACATCTCGAAGATATGGTCAAACCGCAGGAAGAACACCTCCGCGGGCCGTGTGTCGACATAGCACTTCCCCTCAGGCACACGAGCCGCGTATGTCGGATATCCTGGATCCTTCGAGGCTAGTAGGCTTTTCTCAATCGACAACACATGGTCGTGCAGTCTCCTGAGATCCCCTGATAGTGCCTCCAGCGGTTTCGGCGGTAGCATCGGCTCGCCCGTGACATGGAACATGGCCACACCTTTGACGGGTACACGCTCTTCAAAATCCTCCGTTTGGCTGCTATGTGCTCTGGCTTGTTTGTAGGCAGCTGAGCCTATCTTCCCCGGTCTCTTCCTCTCCTTTTTCTTGGGCTGACCTTCCAGACCCTTCCTTTAACCCCTGCCCCAGTGTTGCCGGTCTAAGCACTGTACGACCCCCGGCTAGTTGAGCCTATGTTGAGGCGGCATCTTGAGGCATGTCCTGTGAGGATTTCATGAAGAGAGACTTCTTGCAATCCCTGCTAGGACGTTCCTGCCCGGGCAGATCATCCATATCCTCATCAGCATGCTGACAGCCTGATTCGTCATATGGCTGACTCATCATATCTAAGTCACTGTCATAGGCGCCTGTATTGAAGAAACTCATTGGGTCCTCCACCTCCATCTCATCATCCATTCTTTGTTCTACAGGGGCGATTACATCAGCCACTATTGGACCCCCTTCATCACGTCGTCCACCACTCTCACCCGGCTCTACAGGCGCTGGTAATTGCATAGGCGGGGTGGTGGTCTCCATACATGCTTGTTGATGTGTGGTTATTGGTGTGCTCTCGGCCGGCTCCAGACGAAGAAGATTCTTCGGCCATAGCAGCACACAACCCTTGCAGCTTCCAATCCGCAGCGAGGTCTTGTCGTCCTCTCCCCCTAGCCGTACTGGAGGAGGCAAATCCTCGTGCCCTGATTTCACACTCGATAAGGTAACCCTGAAGTGCCCACCGGGCATCGGCTGGTTGTGGAACGTGAGTTCCAAGGGCTTCGTTATCACCCCCTTTCCCACGTCCACCTTCTGGCCTTTGATCAAGTAGAGTACGGTGCACGGGGTTTCGTCAGCCTGCAAACACATGTCTGCGGCGTAAAACATCCGAAAGGCAACGAAAATGGAATATTCTAGATATATATGTTGG
This sequence comes from Thinopyrum elongatum, assembly GCA_011799875.1. Lineage (NCBI taxonomy): Eukaryota > Viridiplantae > Streptophyta > Magnoliopsida > Poales > Poaceae > Thinopyrum > Thinopyrum elongatum. The sequence continues at coordinate 679,521,364 of CM022298.1, forward strand.
TGCGACATGTAATTACCGTGAGGGCGTCGAGATCAGCCAAAGATGAAGGCCCACCTAGCGCGCCAGACACTGAGGACGGGCTGCTATGAGCGGGTGCGGGTGCGAGAGCAGGCCCGGTTGCGTGAGCAGGTGATGGTGCGGTGGTGTTGTTCACCGAGTTGCTCCCGACAAAACTGGGCATGGGGAAATCATGTACCGTCTTGTCTGGATTTTCCTTCGTCCAGTTGATGATAGCCGGGACCAAGTTAGTAGCGAAATCATTTCTGCAGGCATTTATAGCTACATCGACTGCCTGCTGTAGCAACTCATTTTTCTCCTCGGCTGCTTTTTTCGTGTCCTCAGCTGTTTTTTTCTCGAACGCAAGCTTCACCTTCTCGTCGATGTCCGCCTGACTAAACTTCTTTTTCTGCTTCTTGGCCTCCAGGCCCTCGTTGTAAAACACCTTCCACGTGGCGCCATCTCCGGCGCCGTGCACACGTCCATATTGCGGCCGCTGGCCCAAAGGGAGTCCCTTAAGTTCGTTCAAGGCCCGGTTGAGAGGGGTGTCCCACTTGGGCCTCATCGGCGAAGTAGTGCTTTTGGCTGCAAGCTGGTGTTGCTTCTCCTGCAGAAAGAACGTGAACCATTTACGAATGTGTAGTTGACTTGATCAGGAGCTAAATGTAAGGTGGTAAAAGAATAATTACAAGTATTCTAATCAATCTCCTCGTGATCTGGTCCGTGTAAAAAACCTTCTTTTCCTTGTCCCACTTGTAGCAGGCCCTGATGAAGTCACGCTCCAAGGGGTTGGAGAACTTCGCGAAGGGGTCTGGGAGACCTGCGGCTTCACGTTCCGCGTCCTCCTTATCCCATATGGGCCTTTTGCCAAGGTAGCCATGGCTTTCGAGGCAATGCTTCCCCGTGTTCCTTTGCTGAAGGCTCTTGAATTTCGCAGCCTTAGCCTTGGCTGCCTCGGTAGCGCAAGTGTCCTTGAACTTTTCGAACTCCTCTTCCGTAAGTGTCGGATTTTCCTCCAGAATCTTGGACAGGGGTTCCTCAGCCTCAATAGCTCGTTTCACCCTCCCTTTCCAAGAGGACAAATCATTGCTGAACATGCCCATGGCATGATTGTTAATCTTTTTCATCTTCGGATCATCCCACGGTTGTTCTATGCTATCATCCCGGTCGGGGAACTTGAATCTCTTGTGCAACTTCGTCCGGAGCAACTGCCTCAAATGTTCTTTACTCCTTAAGTCATCGTCGTTGATGCTCACGCATTCCCGTAGGATGCATCCTACTTGGTTCCCATAGCACTTGCGAGGTTCTTCTGGCTCTAATGGCTCAAACTTGGCAGGTGCCATATTTGTGATCACCAGTCGTCCAATGCCGAGTTTGTTAGGTTTTTGTATCCTTTGCTTCTTCTGCTTCTTCTTTTCGGTAGCGGCATCGGCGCCGGTATCTTCCCCGCCGGTCTCGGCGCTGCCATCGGTGCCGATGCCGTCGGTGTTGATGTCGGCGTCAGTACCATCATCGAGGCCGACCTGCAAACCTTGACTGTGCTTAGCAGACAAAAATCGAGGTACTGTTGTTCACCCTCATAATCCATCTCATCTACATCTTGGTCAGAAGGCCCGGTTTCTTCGTTGTTCGACATGTTTCCTATGATTAAGTCTCCTCGTTTAATTCTAAAACTATAAAAAAAATGAGAAATGACATAAAAAAATATCTATGTTTGCCGGAATGTCGTTTCCCAGCAACTCCCGGCACTCGATATGCCTACTTTCTAGCACAAGTCATGCCAAAATTCATGGAAAATTTCGGCATGACCTTTGCTAAAAAGTGGACATATCGAGTGCCTAAAATTCATCGGAACGGAAATGAATCAACATTCCGGTGAAACATAGGCCACTCGGATCATTTACCCTGCACATAATCATCATTTTCCAAATATGACATGTCCAAAACATCACATGTCCAAATGACATGTCCAAATTCCAAATATGACATGTCCAAATCACATGTCCACATATCACATGTCCACTTCAAATTTGCAACTAAAAAATAGCAAAAATTGCTTTAACTAAAAAATTTAAATAGCAACAGTTGCTTTAACTAATCTGTCGACTTCAAATTCTGTTTTTTTAAATAGCACCAATTGCTTCAACTAAAAATTTTAAATAGCAACAGTTGCTTGAACTAATCTGTCCTAGGTTTCATACTAATTCTAATTAACTAACTAGCACTATAAAATTTAAATAGCAATAATTGCTTTAACTAAAAAATGCAAGAAACCTATATAATCAATTCTGTTTTTTCTTACACTAAAAAGTAGCCTAGGGTTCATACTATTTCATACTAACTAGCACTAAATAGCAGAGACGAGGGGAGGGGAGAGGGCTTACAGAGGGCAGAGAGAGAGATGGGGTCGGGGGAGACGGTGCGGCACTGAGGCGAGGCTGGCTTGGGGGAGACGGCACAGCACCGAGGGTCGCCGGGGTCGGGGGATACGAGGGCGAGCGTCGGGGTCGGGGGCGAGCGCCGGGGTCGGGGGCGAGCGCAGGGGCGTGTGGCGCCCCGCCTGATTACCACTGTAGCCAGACGGTCGTCACGCATGCCAGCCCAGTAAATCACCCTGGCATGCGCGCTTACAACAAGTATCATGAACACAGGCATTTCTATTAATGGATATATAAGTCTTACATGAGATATGTTACAGAGGTGATGGCAGCGGAAAGGCTCTATCTAAGACAGCTTGGTCTTGGTGCGGCTCCAATCCATAGGGATCTGACTGGGTTACGCTCCTAGCCCGCGAACGCTCTGGCTCCTCGACGACGAATCCTTATGTGAACCTGGCCACATTGAAGGCCGCTGAGTACTTTTGAATGTACTCACAAGCAAACCAAACTAACATATACACCATGCAAAGTAATCCATGGCATTCAAACATGCATTTGTTATTAGAGCAATATGAATTATCATGGCATAACATATCTATCTAGCAAAATTAATTGTCATGTCATAACAGGTTCATCCAGCAAGGTAACTACTAAGGTAAAATACAGTAAAGTAAAGCATATTAAGTAAATAATCCATACTCCGAACATCATCGTGATCTAATATGAATCTGATCCAAATCCGACCCAAATCATGTGTTCATCCGACCACCCCTCTTATAGCCATCCCATGGCTAACATATCACATTCCTGACATCATCTGATGTCTACACAAGACGAGCTCTTCCATCATTATTATCATTGTTACGGTTGACCATCTAGTGAGGTATGGACGGGCTGTCCAATACCATGGACGCGGCTATTCGAATAGATTTTACACTCTGCAGAGGTTGCGCACTTTACCCACACTATGGAGCACTGGCCTCGTGATCCCATTTGGGTGGACCAGCGTTGCTCCAACGAAACCTGCCTAACCCATGACTCCTCCACCGTACCACCGGCAATCATTCACCCCCGGAGTCAAGCCATGGGTGGCCCCTGTGTCACCCCGTGACACCTGCCACCGTCGTGGCCCAACTAAACTGTCCCAAACGGGGACCGCGCGCAAACAAACAACTAGGCTCACAAGGTTATCGCCGCCTACCGGGCCAGGGTAGCGCGCACACATAACCTTCCTTGTCTGGTGGTACCGGTGAAAGAGCACAAAGCCAGACCAAGTCAAGGCCGTCCCATACCGGCAAATGTGGTTGCACGGATAAGCCCGGACAGGTGACTCAAGATCAACCGACTAAGTTCATTTAGCAAGCTTAGTGGTTCATCACAATAACTTAACATGGTGGGAACTATGCGTGAGATAACAACTGTGGAGACATAACAACCTATCTCCATATAACATCACAATGAGTCATTAGTGAAACAATATTTAAATGGCAAGTTATCAGTTTACAAGTTCTAGCTGTAAGTGACGACCATCGGAACCCTTGCACAAAACCGGCAAAGAAACCAGTAGCCACCAGAACGGTCTTTACAACTCAGATCTAGGACATTACTGGAATAACTCAACCCCGGCTCAAGACGGCTGGAAAGCATCTCAGAGCATGAGACGGTGTTGATAAGAAGAATGTAGCAGCTCCCTAAGACGGCCGAAAAACAGCTTAGAGCATAGGGTCACCGCTACGGAAGGAAATTCAACAGCTGCCCGAGACGGCCGAAAAGCACCTCAGAACACGGATAGTTGCTGACAAGAGAAATAAAAGTCGGCATCCACCCCGGACGGCCGGAAAACAGCTCAGAACACAGGCGTGGTGCTGTCACCAAAGAAAGTGCTAGCAAGGGTTCGTTAGCGTCACATGCAGCTCACTACTACGCATACAGACATAAGCATATTCATTTAAACATGCAAGAATAACACAGAGCAATGCTTTAGGGCATATATCAGATGGTCGGCTTGCCTGGGGTTGATGAATACTCCGGGAAGAAGTGCGGAGAGTCCACGGAAGAATTCGCCGGAAAAGTTCTCTCTCGGAGGGGGCTGATAGAGGGCAAGGGCAAAATGGTCATTTTCATAGTGCGAAAATATTATGAAAATGATACCATCGGGACGGGCTCGACGAACTGAAGACGTGGGCGTTGGTTTCACCTGAATCGGAGTTGCGGTTAAAAAGTTGTGAGCGTTCGTTCATTAAGCGGTAAAATGAATAAAAATTGTTCATTTTATCCGCTAACCAGTGAATGTCCACATTATAACTGTTTCGGCGTCTGAGTTAAAAGTGAAAGCGTACTTTGAGGAAATACGTTTCTCCGTGGGGAAAACATACTGGCAGTCGGGCGCCTCCACTTAGCTGACTGGACCGGCCCTTATGACACTTACAGGCGGGTCCCACCCTATCCTCTCTCTCCTCCCGCTCTCCCTTCTTCTCCCTTGCGACAACAGAGGCAGAGGCAGGGCCGCGCGGCACCGGCGCTCGTCCCGGCGACCTAGGTCACCTCCGTCGAGGCCCCGACCACCGGAGTGCTTGCCGTGGAGCGGCGCATCTGGGAGATGGCTCCACGAGCGCTGAGGCTGGCCGGCGACGCGGTTGCGTATGGCGGCAGAAGGCGGCGGCCCACAGCAAGGGAGGAGCTCGGGTGGCTGGATGGGTTGAGCGAGAGGGTGGGCGAGCTCCCCGGAGCACAGCGCACTGGCTGGTGAGCTCAGACGGAGCTGGGGACAGCTGTGGTGGCCGAATTTGAGCAGGAGGCCGGCGGCATAGCTTCGGCTATGAGAAGGGTAGAAGAGCTCCAGGAGCTCCAGTGAGGGGTTGGGGAGGAGCTAGGAGTATGATAAGGTGGCTGGTGGGTTCGAAAGGGAGAGGGGCAGGCTATTTATAGCCCGGCGACGGAGGAGGATAGGTTCAGCCGCGGTGATGAGCTGGCCGGCTTCTGGAGGTTGCGGGCGATGTGGCTGGAGCCTTGCGGGTGTTGCGGCGCTACCGACCTGACGAGCAACAGGGGGAGGGGACGGCTCGGGGAGGAAACAATCAGAGAAGGAGGTGACATCTCGAGGGTCACGGGAAGAATTGCGGCGGAGCTCATCGCGGCTCAACGAGAAAGAATCCGGAGGGGGAAGCTGCTGGAGAGGGGCTACGTGGGTGCTGCGAGGCCGTTGGACATTCCCGGACGAGCCGAAGCTGGCCGGAGCTGACCCAACGGAGCTCACAGAGAGCAGAGCGCCGTTTTGGCATGCTCTCTGCATGGTCACCACGGGTGCTACGTGCCCTGGAGCACTACTTGACCCAACACCTTGTCCACTATATGACTCAAAAGTCAAATTGATCCTAGGTGTGGCTGGAATACACTGGAAGGCTGGGAGGTGAGATAAACTAGCAAAAACAGATTTTAATAGCAAACTTTACTGGATCCTAAAGGAGAAATGGATGAGGGTGGGGAGTTGAAACCTTGTCAAGGTGAAATGGAGTAGGAAGGACTACATTCTTGAAAAATTTAATGTCATTTGGACCCCATTTGCACACACTTCCTTTGTAATGCCAAATCTGGTCCAGAAAGTAGAATTTGAAGTTGTTCTCAACTGGCTTGATGAAATGAGATGAATTTTGGTGGAGGGTGGTTATTTGATCATATGAAGATGCTGGTAAAATTTCAACTCATTTGGAAACGCCAAAGTGGTACTTCCTTCACAGAGCTTCAGTTTGGATAGAAAATTCAGAAAATTGCTGTGTATGAATGGATATATGAATTGAGCTGATTTTTGGTATACATGGGTTATTTGTCAATGTTAACCACCATGAAAAATTTCAGCTCAAAAGGATCAAGAGTTCAAGAACTTCCTTTACAAACTGAAAATCTAGACAGAATTTGCAAATGGATGCTGTGCTCAAACCTTGAACTATGGAACTTGGTTTTTGATGGAAATGGTGAATATATGGATAGAATAAGCTCCACAATTTATTTGGGATTTTTCCTGACTACCAAAATGGTAGTTCCTTTAGAAACTGCCCAAAATGCAATATTGGCATTAAATAGGAAAAGGCAATTTCCCCTATTTAATTATGGCCAATATTTTTATGGGAGCTCAATATTATCACAAAGAATATCTCCACAAGTTTTCATGAACTTTGGAGATGGATAGATATTTTCCTGGATTTAATTCCTTTTACTGGCAGAAAAAGGAATTAATTATAAACAAAAAATATTGCAAATGACTTGGCAATATTTTTGCATATCCAGGGTTTACAAAGATAGGATGATCACTGGGAAAAGTTTGGGAGACGACAGATCAAAGGAAATTGGGCTTCCTTTGTAACGGAAGAAATCAGGGTTTCCCTTCCGGCAACTCGGAAGGTAGGGTTTCGACGGTAAAACCCTGAGAATAAATCTTAGGTGGCAAGGTTGGACTAGAGGGAATCTCTGGTTGGATAGGGGAGGCAAGGTTAAATGACCATCTTCATTTACCCAAGAGCGAGAGAAAATCCGACAATATCGAGAAAAAAGACGGGAGTCAAATCCCGTGAAAGGAAAAAAACAGGGAGCGAAAACCAGGGTGTTAGAAACCTAACCCCCTTAAGAAAATCTCGTCCTCGAGATTTCCGGGCTTACCTCCCGGTGAAGGGGAACTCACCTGTGTGCGACTTGGATCCATCAGCGGTCTTGCCTTCGTTGGTTCACCGGCCTTTTAACTGCCGCTTCGGACCTTGTGTTATCTCTGCACACAGTTTCCTAGAATCCTTCTCTTTCCTGTCAGGTAAACCTTTTGTCCTGGTAGTGGTGTTGCTGAGTGGGGTAGCGGGTAATACCAACAAACAACTTGATTTACATGGCCTGGAAGCAACTGCTTCGGATTTTATTGTGATGCTCCGTACCCTGACTGTTACGGGCAAGACATCCTTTCCTGGTACCAGGTTCACTTGTTCGTATGGCCTTGAGTGAGTGGGAATGGCTTTCTTTTTGCCAGGTCGGAATGCTCAGTCTGGCTGCGGGTTCCGTACTGACATTTCCTTTTGCTTTCAGCATTCTGACTTCGTCCTTATGTGATCCACAATTCAGGGAACAACATGACCGAGCTATTGCTGCTATATCCCCAACTGAAATGTCAGGCATGATCACAAAATAATTATAGACAGTAATCTCTTATTCTAATGATGTCATGATGTCTATGAGTTGTTGAGGCTGACGTGCTTTGAGCCATTCTATCTGAATGTCTTGTTTCAGACTCTGCCGCTTGTGGCGATGGCTCTATCATATATATAGCCTCTTGCTATGACCACGGGGTTGAGCATAGGACTAGAGAGGCTAAACATAGTATCACTATCATCTGGTGTATCCTTTCAGAACATAGCCTTTTATCTTAGTTGATGGCCCATATTTAGGATGAGTATGACATGTTGGCTGCATCGTTGTGGCCGGATATGCAAGAGTCTGACAAGGATTGGTAATACCACTCTGTCCGTGAAGCTGTGTCTTGTTGACCGTCACGGAGGTTGTTTGTACAGAACTTCTTGGGTCTTAAGGATTCCTTTGATGGACCTGTAATGACTTTCCAACACGGCTTCTTGATTGTTTTCCCGCCCTGTCGGGCTTGTACTTACAACCTACTCTTGCATATCTCGTAGGGATTGATGTGCTCATATTCTTTTTTGAACTATGGGGCCAATGTTTCCCTGAACACAGTCATTCCCGTGTACGAGTGGCTCGCATGAACTGATCCACTGGATTGCATGCTCACAACATATGCAAGGGTAGGATAAATCCTTTCATATCCATTGAGTTCTGAGACGGACATATGTCCAGACTAGTTCGTGCTTCTGACAAGCTTGTTGTGGGCACGATGGCGTGTTGAAGAGGGCTGAATTCCTTATGCTCGAAGTTTCTGCCAGGGTAACGTGCTGCAGAAGGTTGGGTATCATACCTCAGAAGTTTTCCCTCATGTGTCTTGCTGTAGAAGGTCAGGTGCCTTATGCCAGAAGTTCTCCGTGGTAGCATGCTGTAGGAGATGAGAGTGCCATACCCCAGAAGATTTTTCCTCACCAAGTGGCATACCGAGGAAGATTGGCGGTCTGGTGTCGTAAGCTTTTCTCAGTAGCTTGCGGAGGAAGGCTGGGTTCCTTATGCCAGAAGCCTTTCACAGTGTATGCATTCGGTTCTATGGCCGATTCTGGCTTCCTTCCGAAGTATCTAAAATTTACTCGTAGTAGAGCCAAAACTTGATATAGGTCATGCCTTGTCTGAAGATATTCTGTTGGTCATGCACATCTCTTGTCTTCTGCTGGTCTGATCATTGTTGTTGTGAAGGTTGCACGACTGATGCAGACCTCATGTTGTTAATTAATTCAGAATACCCTTTGTATTACAACCAGGTGTTGTCGATAATAAGCAGTTAACAAATAATTCCATTCGGTTCAGCTGAGTTTCCAATCATGTGAAGTTCTCATTGATTCTGGGTAGCCGTGAATGCATCCATTTTCCTTGCATACCTTGTTCACAGTGCCCGAATTTTATTTTATTTTGCATACGCACCGGTGAACTTCGTAATATGCTTTGCAATTTGTATCTTCGTACTGGAGTTTTGTTGTTGCTCTTGGCACATTCACATTCTTGAAATATGTCTTTGGTGGGTAATAGGTGATTCTTGGGTCCATTGAGAAAAGACTCGGTTCACCTTACTGACTGAAATAGTCCTTGTGTCACAGATGGAATATTTTGTCCTTGCTAGTGTTCCTTGTTGGTAGCTCATCTGACTGCTCCTTAGGCGTGATCTGTTCTGAGGCAAACTCTCTCAGGTATATTCTGGCCTTGTCTGTTGCACATAGATTCTGCTTCTGACCCATCCTTCGTCCTTGACAGATCCAGTGATAATATTCTGAATATCAGGCAGTTGGCTTGACCTGACTCTTACTGAATTGGATTATTGGGCATTATCCAAGTCGTGTGCTGGTCTTCTTTGATGGCACTTGCGGATGGATCCAGTCGGAGCGAAGAGACATAACCGACAAGAGAAGCAAAAGCCGCGAAAAACCAAAAAGCAAATAAAACTCAATTTTTTTGCGGACCTTACACATGTGGCCGAAGATTCCCTAGTATAACTAGTATAGCGCACTCGATGCACCTCTAAGTATTTAGGAGCGAAACCACACAATGCTCCTGGTAGCAATTGGTGTCAAGCTCCTACTACTTCCTTAGGGAACATCAAACTCGATGCATGACCATAGCCAAAATGGCTTAGTCAACGATCCTAAGGTTGTCGGGGAGAGATAGAATTATAGGCGTTTCCCAAAGGAAACTAGAGTTAAGGAGAGAAATGCCATGGTTAGCAAGCAGAGTAAGGATATCTGGTTTACCTAGGGGTTCAGGGCTCACGGGTCGTTGCCGGGTGCGAGCATCTCACACCGAAGGCAAAGGCCACGAGAGTTGGTTCTGATGGAGCCAAAGACCTATGGGATTGCCTTATGATCAATAGTAGCCATGCCAGCTTGGCAAAGATGGCTGATATCCATCTGGGTTGTCTACTGAGCACAAGACAATGTAGTCTGGCTAGGGTAACCTATAGTCAGCCTTGTAGCTCTGATACCATCTGTTGTGGCGCCCCGCCTGATTACCACTGTAGCAAGACGGTCGTCACGCATGCCAGCCCAGGAAATCACCCTGGCATGCGTGCTTACAACAAGTATCATGAACACAGGCATTTCTATTAATGGATATATAAGTCTTACATGAGATATATTACAGAGGTGATGGCAGCGGAAAGGCTCTATCTAAGACAGCTTGGTCTTGGTGCGGCTCCAATCCATAGGGATCTGACTGGGTTACGCTCCTAGCCCGCGAATGCTCCGGTTCCTCGACGACGGACGACGAATCCTTATGTGAACCTGGCCACATTGAAGGCCGCTGAGTACTTTTGAATGTACTCGCAAGCAAACCAAACTAACATATACACCAAGCAAAGCAATCCATGGCATTCAAGCATGCATTTGTTATTAGAGCAATATGAATTATCATGGCATAACATATCTATCTAGCAAAATTAATTATCATGTCATAACAGGTTCATCCAGCAAGGTAACTACTAAGGTAAAATACAGTAAAGTAAAGCATATTAAGTAAATAAATCCATACTCCGAACATCCTCGTGATCTAATCTGAATCTGATCCAAATCCAACCCAAATCATGTGGTCATCCGACCACTCCTCTTATAGCCATCTCATGGCTAACATATCACATTCCTGACATCATCTGATGTCTACACAAGAGGGTGGGCGAGCTCCCCGGAGCACAGCGCACTCGCTGGTGAGCTCAGACGGAGCCGGGGACAGCTGTGGTGGCCGAATTTGAGCAGGAGGCCGGCGGCATAGCTTCGGCTATGAGAGGGGTAGAAGAGCTCCAGGAGCTCCAGTGAGGGGTTGGGGAGGAGCTAGGAGTGTGAGAAGGTGGCTGGTGGGTTCAAAAGGGAGAGGGGCAGGCTATTTATAGCCCGGAGACGAAGGAGGATAGGTTCGGCCGCGGCGATGAGCTGGCCGGCTTCTGGAGGTTGCGGGCGACGTGGCTGGAGCCTTGCGGGTGTCGCGGTGCTGCCGACCTGACTAGCAACAGGGGGAGGGGATGGCTCGGGGAGGAAACAACCAGAGAAGGAGGTGACATCTCGAGGGTCACGGGCAGAATTGCGGCGGAGCTCGTCGCGGCTCAACGAGAAAGAATCCGAAGGGGGAAGCTGCTGGAGAGGGGCTATGTGGGTGTTGCGAGGCCGTAGGTCATGCCTGGACGAGCCGAAGCTGGCCGGAGCTGACCCAACGGAGCTCACAGAGAGCAGAGCGCCGTTTTGGCATGCTCTCTGCGTGGTCACCATGGGTGCTACGTGCCCTGGAGCACTACTTGACCCAACACCTTGTCCACTGAATGACTCAAAAGTCAAATCGATCCTAGGTGTGGCTGGAATACACTGGAACGCTGGGAGGTGAGATAAACTAGCAAAAACAGATTTTAACAGCAAACTTTACTGGATCCTAAAGGAGAAATGGATGAGGGTGGGGAGTTGAAACCTTGTCAAGGTGAAATGGAGTAGGAAGGACTACATTCTTGAAAAATTTAATGTCATTTGGACCCCATTTGCACACACTTCCTTTGTAATGCCAAATCTGGTCCAGAAAGTAGAATTTGAAGCTATGCTCAACTGGCTTGATGAAATGAGATGAATTTTGGTGGAGGGTGGTTATTTGATCATATGAAGATGCTGGTAAAATTTCAACTCATTTGGAAACGCCAAAGTGGTACTTCCTTCACAGAGCTTCAGTTTGGACAGAAACTTCAGAAAATTGTTGTGGATGAATGGTATATGAATTGAGCTGATTTTTGGTATACATGGGTTATTTGTCAATCTTAACCACCATGAAATATTTCAGCTCAAAAGGATCAAGAGTTCAAGCACTTCCTTTACAAACTGAAAATCTGGACAGAATTTGCAAATGGATGCTGTGCTCAAACCTTGAACTATGGAACTTGGTTTTTGATGGAAATGGTGAATATATGGATAGAATAAGCTCCACAATTTATTTGGGATTTTTCCTGACTACCAAAATGGTAGTTCCTTTAGAAACTGCCCAAAATGCAATATTGGCATTAAATAGGAAAAGGCAATTTCCCCTATTTAATTATGGCCAATATTTTTATGGGAGCTCAATATTATCACAAAGAATATCTCCACAAGTTTTCATGAACTTTGGAGATGGATAGATATTTTCCTAGATTTAATTCCTTTAACTGGCAGAAAAAGGAATTAATTATAAACAAAAAATATTGCAAATGACTTGGCAATATTTTTGCATATCCAGGGTTTACAAAGATAGGATGATCACTGGGAAAAGTTTGGGAGATGACAGATCAAAGGAAATTGGGCTTCCTTTGTAACGGAAGAAATCAGGGTTTCCCTTCTAGCAACTCGGAAGGTAGGGTTTCGACGGTAAAACCCTGAGAATAAATCTTAGGTGGCAAGGTTGGACTGGAGGAAATCTCTGGTTGGATAGGGGAGGCAAGGTTAAATGACCATCTTCATATACCCAAGAGCGAGAGAAAATCCGACAATATTGAGAAAAAAGACGGGAGTCAAATCCCGCGAAAGGAAAAAAACAGGGAGCGAAAACCAGGGTGTTACAGGGCGCGGCGAGGGCAGGGCTCCGGCGGCGACGACGGGGGAAGAGAGAGTGGGGATTTGGGGTGAAAAGCAGAGGCGGGAAGAAGCAGAGAGTGGGGATTTGGGGGGTTAAGTCGAGGTAGCAGTAGCGCGTTCCGGAAGAACGCGCTATAGCTAACTTAGCTATAGCGCGTTTAGCCAAAAAGCGCTACTGCTATCATAGGTAGCTATAGCGTGTTTATCCGGACAGCGCTACTGCTAACTTGACTAGCTATAGCTCTTTTTCAGAAAAGCGCTACTGCTATAACCAGTACCTATAGCAGTTTTCCTGTTTGTTTCTTCTATTTTCTTTTTCTTTATTTTCTCTCCCTTTTCTTTTCTTTTCTTTTCCTTTTTTCCAAGAGCAGTGAACGAAGGGAAGGTGATACAATGTATATAACTAAGGCGATATATATTGCATCATTTGACGGTTAAGTATGTATACAAAATAGGAACATATATATTACATCATTTGACCCATGCATAATGGTTAAGTGTGTACACAAAATAGGAACATATATATTACATCATTTGACCGATAACGGTTCCTCAGCGTTGACAAATTTTTTTTGAGTGAGCTTCTGTCCCTTCTTGTTCGTTGAAGAATAATTGAGCCCCTCATTGTGACTTTTCCTTTTCCATGGAGTACGATCTTGCTTAGGTAATGTAGTATTGATTCTTCTTTTGACGTATACTTCATCGTCATCGTCATCTTCCCTCATTGGGTTCTCGTACTGGTCGTAGTCTTCCTCGTTGGCGACTCCATCCATTCCAATGATGTTCCTTTTGCCTCTCCTCACGACAACACGGCTGGGATTGCAAGGGTCGGTTATGAAGAAGCATTGTGTCACGTGCTTAGCGTGTACCCATGGCTCGTTTTTTGCGATAGCGTTCATGGTAGCGCTCTTGGCGTTGGGTATAGTCATGGTTGTGAAATACCGGTTTTCTCTTTCGACATTCTTAGCCCATCTGACACGGAACATCGTCGCGTTGTGCAGTATAGAGTAGTCAAGCTCCCAGATCTCCTCGACCCTTCTGTAAAATCTCTCAGTTGTGCCGTTGCCGCTGCCAGTCATGCATTCCATCGTCACCCCTGAGTTCTGATCATCACTGTCCATATCTTTGGCCTCCGTGTAGAACGCGTATCCATTGATATCATATGCCTGATAGGTGACGAGGTTGGGTGAGGGGCCATGTGATAAGGTGTATATGAGCAATCCGTCCTTAGAGCCCTCTTCCGGGGGATTAGCAATAATATGCTCTTTGAACCAATGCAGGAAAGTGGAGTTGTGCTCTCTAGTAACTTCAGCGTCCGTCCTACATACCCCCCGGTCACGATACTTCTTTGCGATAATTTCTTTGTGCAGTGCCATGAAAGGATCTACCTCATCTAGGTGTTGTAGCACTACCAAGTTTGCTCCGTCAAAGTCGTTGCGTCGATCTGAGTATGCCACGTGCAGTTCCCTGTGACCGTTGGAGTGCCCTTCTCCTTCGAGCCTCCCATCGTGCTTGTTAACGGGCAAACCAACACCAACACCAGGCGGCTGGTCTGCGCCATATAGAAAATTCTCGCAGAAAGAGATGCACTCTTGTGTCAGATAGCCCTGGACGATGCTTCCATCCGGACAGGACATGTTACGAATGAATCCTTTGATGATCCCATTCATCCTCTCAAACGGCATCATGTTGTGCAAGAATGACGGCCCCAGGTCTATTATGTCGTCCACAATATGGAGACACAGATGCACCTTGATGTCAAAGAACGCGGGCGGGAAGTACATCTCAAGCTCATTCAGTATCACAACGATCTCTTCCTGTAGCCTTCGGAGCTGCTTCACACTGATCGACTTTCGAGAGATGACGTCGAAAAAGTTGCAGAGACCAATAAGTGTGTCACGGACGTGCTTGTCCATTATCCCTCTAAGGGCAACAGGTAGTATCTGCGTCATCATCACATGACAGTCATGGGACTTCATCCCGCTGAACCTTTTCTTGTTCGTGTCTAGATATCTGCTTATCTTGCCATAGTAACTGGAACTAACTTTGACTCCGGTAAGGCACTTAAAGAATTGATCGATCTCAGCCGGACTTAAGGTGAAGCAAGAAGGGGGGCAATAATCCTCTTCCTTTACTTTTTTGCCCTTCTTCTCCCGCGCCTCTGTCTCCGTCTCTGTCTCGTCTGACTTTTTACGGGGCGGCATGTGCAGATCTTCCCTAATTTTCAAATCTTGCAAGTCTTTTCTTGCCTTCGGCCCATCCTTGGTCTTATCCAGCATGTTCATCAGTGTCGCGAGCAAGCTCTCAAGGACATTCTTACAGATATGCATTTGATCAAGGCAATGAGGTGTGTCGAGTTTGTGCCAGTACTCCAAGTCCCAGAACACAGACCTCGTCTTCCATACCTTCAGCAGTGGCTCCGGCGCCTTTTTCATCGTCTTTCCCGGCGCGGGGCACTGTTCCCAGTTTTTCAACAGCTCATCGATTTCGGTGCCACTCCGCTTACGTGGAGGTCCTCGATGCTCAGCGTCACCATTGAATAGATCTCCACGGTTTCTCCACGGGCCGTCCTCCTTGAGCCATCTTCGATGCCCCATGTACACGATTTTCCCAGACCCGCCATCTTTCCTTGACGTTAGCTGCTGAGACGTCATATCATCCATGCACCGCGTGCATTCGCAATATCCATGGCACACCTGGCCTACGACATATCCGTAACCGAGATAGTCGTGCACCGTCGTGATCAGTGCGGCTCTCATATAGAAATACTCGCCTTTGCT
Source organism: Thinopyrum elongatum (assembly GCA_011799875.1). Taxonomy (NCBI): domain Eukaryota; kingdom Viridiplantae; phylum Streptophyta; class Magnoliopsida; order Poales; family Poaceae; genus Thinopyrum; species Thinopyrum elongatum. The sequence continues at coordinate 679,536,730 of CM022298.1, forward strand.
GGCGTCCCATGTCTTGGCCGGTGTTTTCCATAACGTGTCTAACTCCTCTTGAAGTTGCCCCAGATACAGATTAATATTATTTCCCGGTTGTTTTGGCCCTTGAATCAGCATGCTCATGTGAAGGTACTTCGACTTCATGCACCACCAGGGGGGAGGTTGTACATCCATACAAACACGGGCCATGTGCTATGGTTGGTGTTCTGGTTGCCAAACAGATTCATGCCATCGATACACGCGCCGAGCACGATGTTCCTTGCATCACATTCGAGATACCGATATTCGCCGTTCAACGCTCTCCACTGGCTTCCATCCTTGACGTGTCTCAGCTTCGGATCATCTCCATCATCGGGCTTCTTGCTCTCCGCGTGCCAGCACATGAGCTTTGCTTCCTTGGGATCTACAAAATACCGCTGGAGACGGGGAGTGGTCGGTAAGTACCATACAACTTCCTGGGGAGATTTCTTCCCGGCCTTCTTGTATCGAGAAGCATTGCACACCGGACAGCTTGTTTTTTCCGCGTGCTCCTTCCGATAAATTATGCAATCGTTGATGCATGCATGGTATCTAACGTGCGGTAGATCAAGAGGTCACATGATCTTCTTGGCCTCATCCACACTAGTAGGACAAAGATTCCCCGCGGGAAGAACATCCTTTAGGTACTTGAGATGCTCATCGAGGCTAGTGTCAGTCCATTTGTTTTTAGCCTTCGTCTTCAGGAGTTGGAGCGTGAAACTCAAGAGGGTCACCTCAGGATTGCAACCATGATACAATGGAGTGTTCGAGTCTACCACCAGTTGCTGCAGCTTGGCCTCCTCTCTAGAAGCAGCTCTCTCAGTACTCGTCTCCTTGCGAAGCAGTGCTTGAACATGAGGGTCCCGCACGATTGAACTTAGTACCGACGAACTCTGCGGCATGGAGTCCATGTTCTCTCCGCCGCCATGTCCGGCCCCTTCTCCGCCGCCATGTCCGGCCCCTTCTCCACCGCCATGTCCGGCCTCTTCCCCGCCGCCATTATCGATCATATCTTCATCTTGCCCCGTGTCGTCATTGCCTGCCCCGTCGGCATCCTCAACATCATCATCCTCATCTTCAATTATCCACTGAGTATAGCCATCCATGAAACCAGTCATGAGCAGGTGCACTTCGACATGACCATCGTCATAGGGGTCGAGCCAAACTCGTCCTTTGCATCTTCAACACGGACATAAAACCTCTGTCAGGTTATTTTCTTTCATGTCCTGCACCGCCGACCGCAACCACCGGTCCACCATCGTTCCACTAACCATCATGAATGCCTGCACGGTAATAATAAACAAATTGATTATAAAAATGCGTGCATGCATCAAAGTCATAAAAAATTCGGCATGACCTTCCCTAAAAATAGGACATATAGAGTTTGCCCGGAATTCGCCGAAACGGAAATAAATTGACATTTCGGCAAAACATAGGCAACTCACAAGCACAATTCGGCGTCAACTCATGCCACAAACACAATTTCCATCATATCGCCCGATTATGTCATATCGCACACACATACACATATTTCCATTCTTGCAAAAGCATAAATTTTTAATCACCTATCTCGAGATCGAGCACATGGTGGAGATGATGATCGAGCACACATGTGGCCAGTTTCAAAATTAGCAGTAGCGTCACCCAAAAAAAGCGCGCTGCTACTATTACTTTATCAGTAGCGCGGTTAGCTAGAGCGCGCTGCTGCTAAACCTAGGGTGGCGGGAACGGTCGGTCAATTTTAGTAGCAGCGTGGTTCCACTGAGCCGCGCTACTGCTAAGTCAGTAGCAGTAGCGCCTGTTTTTTTCGCTGCTGCTAAGATTCTGTGTATAAGGTTTTCCCTAGTAGTGTATTGGCATCCAGGTCCCGCTATTGGTTATTGACCGGAGAGGTGTCTCAGTCATGTCTACAAGATTCTCGAACCCGTAGGGTCCGCACGCTTAACGTTCGATGACGCTAGAGTAGTATTGGGATATGTGCATTGGTAACCGAATGTTGTTTGGAGTCCCGGATGAGATCCCAGACATCACGAGGAGCTCCGTAATAGTCCGAAGGTAAAGATTCATATATAGGAAGTCCTGTTTTGGTCGCCGGAAAAGTTTCGTGCATTATCGGTATTGTAGCGGGAGTGCCGAAAGGGGTCCGGGGGTCCACCTGCCCCGAGGGCCCACATGGGCTGTAGGGGGTGCGCCCTGGCCTACATGGGCTAGGGGCACCAGCCCCAAGAGGCCCATGCGCCTAGAAGATGGAGAGGGGGAAGAGTCCTAAGGGGGGAAGGCACCCCCCTAGGTGCCTTGGGGAAGGACGATTCCTCCCTAGGCCGCCCCTTCCCTTGGAGGAGGGGCCAAGTCTGCGCCCCAGCCCTTCCCCTTGCCTCCTATAAATAGTGGGGGAGAGAGAGGGGCTGGACACACCAAATCCCACGCCTCGGCGGCAGCCCTACCTCTCCCAAAACTCCATTTTCTCCTCACATTGGTTCCTGCAGCGTTTGGCGAAGCCCTGCCGGGATTGCACCATGAAAGTGCTAGTTATCGACTATGGGGGGTAGGCGATTTTTATGAAAGTCTTCAAAAGATGCAAGATCTTCATAGACAGACAGTCAAACAACACCTATACGATATGCAGCGGAGGATAAGCTAAACTAGACATGCATTAGGCAAGTAAACAGTACAATGAAAGCACGAAGACTAATAGTAGCTAGGTAGAACAGATCGGAATGGGAAGACAGTACGAAGCCAAATACAACAAAGTCTTCACACTATGAAGTCAAACAGATCATGCAACTAAGCAATGACTTCTTGAAGACAAACTGAAATGTAAAGGTGGTAGGGGATAGAACCAGTTGCTTGGTGAAGACAAGGATTTGGTAGACCAGTTCCAGTTGCTGTGACAACTGCACGTCTGGTTAGGGAAGCTGAGATTGAACTCATAAGACCACATCTTCACCTTATTCCCCTTGAGCTAAGGACACTTAGTCCTTGCCCAATCACTTAGGTAAGTCTTCAAGGTAGACTTCCAAACCTTCATAGACTCCGGTCACCGGTGATCCACAATGACTCTTGGATCCTCAGAACGTGATGCCTAACCGGCTGGAGGATACACAGTCCTCAAGTGTAATAAGTCTTCAGATCACGCGGATAGAAAGACTTCAGTGATGCCTAACACTCTTTGGCTCTGGGTGTTTTGGGCTTTGTCCTCGCAAGGATTTCTCTCTCAAAGGCTTCGGAGGTGGGTTGCTCTCAAATGACAAAAGCCGTGCACTAACTCTGAGCAGCCACCAATTTATGGTGTAGGGGGTGGGCTATTTATAGCCAGGAGGCAACCCGACATGATATGTCCAAAATGACCCTTGGTCACTAAGGAACCGACACGTGTCCAACGGTCGGATTTCAAACACACGCGGCAGCTTGACTTGGGCTACAAGCAAAGCCGACTCATCCAACTCTGGATAAGATTTTCTCTCATTGTCTTCACTCAAAGACATAGGATTTGGGTTGAGCATCACGTCAGTTTTCTGACTTTGTTCACTGGGACCCCACTTAACAGTTCGGTGGTTCCTATGACTCAAGAAGGAAGAAAATGAAACTACGAAAGAAACTATGTCTTTGCACTCCATAGTCTTCAAGTGAATGTCTTCACATGTCATTGTCTTCGACGTGAATGTCTTCACGAACCACCATTGTCTTCAATGTCTTCATACATTTTTAGGGGTCATCTCTGGTAGGAAAACCGAATCAATGAGGGACTTCTACCTGTGTTATTCTGCAATTCTCACAAACACATTAGTCCCTCAACCATGTTTGTCGTCAATACTCCAAAACAAACTAGGGGTGGCACTAGATGCACTTACAATCTCCCCCTTTTTGGTGATTGATGACAAACTGGTTGAAGTTTTCAATGGGGATAAAAATATGTGTAAGTTAAAGAACGCGGTTATTGGATTCATGAAGTTGAAAGGGCTCCCCCTGAAGATGTGCATATCAGTGATTTGCTTTTGAATGCACATGGCAGGTTTTGCTTTGTGGAGATCTCCTTTAATTCATGAAGACAATTCATCGTGCATACAAAAATGTAGTGAAGATAATGACTTGCACAAGGAAAAATGGACGTCTACAGAATGACTTCATGCGGAATTTATCATCGCAACAAGAGGTAGCAGCAAAAATGGCAGACGAGCATCGAGGTTTAAGTGGTACAACTCCAAACCAACAGTTCAAGAACGAGAGTTGTAAAAACTTAGCAAAAAATAAGCACCCGACCCATATAAAATGTAGATCTGCTTGAAGACTATCAACTCATATGCTTCTCCCCCTTTTGTCAGGAATGACCAAAAAGGAGTGAAGACATAGAGTGCCTAAGCATTTCCCAGGTGTTGGTGAAGATGTTGGGGCAGCAGGGTCGATGGTGGAGTTGGGCGGTGCAGAGGGGCCTGATGCAGAGTCGTGATGCAGTGAAGCCATAGTTGGTGAAGTGGCATCGTCCTCTTCATCAATGACTCGAGTAACAACAGTTGGAGCCGAAGATGAGTATTCAGAATATTCAATTGAAGGTGTTTAACGCCAACTTGCTAACTGTGGAGGCCTGGAGTCAAACTTGAAACGTTCAGTGAAGCCATCTGCTTGAAGGTCATCTTCAGAGCATAGCATAGTGAGGCTCTTGCAGGCACGCCAACAGGCTTCATGAGCAACAAAAGAATTCTTAGTGGAGAGGTTGCGTAAGCGATTGACATCCACAAGAAGACTTTGCATCTGACGCTTCATCCAGTCATGATGCCTATCCTGCTTCTGATGAAGAGAAACAAGAAGCTCTCGGTCATTCAGCACATGAGCACACTTCTGAGGCCTTTGAGCTACTGTGCTGGCTGTTACATCAGTGTTGGCACGATGCAGCAGCCTAAGCTGACTGGCAAGAGGACCAGCTACAGTAGGTGGATTGGGCACATGGATGCCTTCAAGTGGTTGTGTGAAGCTTTGGAAGGCAGCATTGTCTTCACAAACAGGTTCCTTGGCAGGCTCGGGATATATGGCTTCATGGGACATATCTACTTCAGGCAGAAAGACAACATGGTTGCGCACTGAAGCTTGATAATTGATGGTGGAGTGAAGCTTGATCAGCCGCATAACCCATGGAGCATAGAACTTGAGGAAAAATAAATCAATGCCTGAAGCTGCCAACTGACGGATGAAGAAATCTTAAGTATTGAACCTGATGCCATTGATGATGTAGAAGACCAATGTCTTCATAGTGCCTTCAATCTTGGCATGAGGAGAATGCCCTTTGATTGGCCATAGAGTATGCCTCAGTATATGATATATGGTGTGGGGCAGGTACTCGAGGTCATTTACAAAGAATTCCTTGGGGTATTCAGCATCCACTGGCAAAGGCTTCATCATGCTTACCATTTGGCTCATGTTGGGCTCTGGCTTCTGAAAGATGCTCTCAAGTTCTTGTTCATATCGTTGACAAACCTGGTTCATAGAGATCACCAGGAGTGGGCAGGGAGGTGATCTCGATGATATCCTGAGCTTTGGCTTCATGGTGTACATCACCTGACATCCACTCAAGGACCCATGTCTTCGGATCCCTGTTGTATCCTGTGATATGGAGAGTAGCGTAAAATTGAAGCAGGGGCTCTTCATTTCAGTGCTCCTTGTCGACGACAAATGGGAGCAAGCCAACTTCATGAAAGCAGTCAAGAGCTTCTTCAAGGCACGGCAGTCCAGCAATGGCATCACAACACAGGCGCTTATGAGGGAAGATCCGGTCCTGGTTGTACAAGATGCACGAGTAATAGCTTCGTTGCTGATGACTCCAGAACCTGTCAGAAGATATCTTGGGCTTCTTGTTGGGATTCTTGGCACTATCAAAGAATGTGTTGTGCTCTCTGAAGCTGAGGGCACTGAATGAGCCCTGAGTGGTAGCAGTACTGGGAAGCCTTGGCAGCCTGGGCTTTGGCTTCTGTGTGTGAGGCCTTTGCTCCACATGGTAATCATATTGGGGACCAGAAGCAACAAGAGGTGTCATGATTGGCCACTTGACGGTGACGAGCTCACCACGATAGAATGCCCGTTCCATAGTGTGAGGTATAGGCAGAGCGGCAGCCACATCTGAAGTGGATGGTGGAATGTCTTTTGTGGCATCATGGGCGTCAGACAGAAGAGTGGCTTCGGGATGCATATTGTCTTCAGCCATGACTACATCATTGGCTTCAGTAGCAATGGCATCAACAGCCTCATTTGCAGTGGCTTCAAGAACTGGTGGGTCAGGCACAATCACATCTTGATTCTCACTTGGTTCAGTGGTAGGGGGAATAACAGCTTGATCTTCTTCTTCTCTTTCCTTGGCTGATGCAGCCGGAATATCTTCAGCCTCTTTGGCTTCAGACTCTTGAGCAGTTTCTGTAGGGATGGCTTCAGGGAACACTTGATGTGCTACTGAGCTTGTGGCTTGCACATCCTCTTCAGGAATTCTCGACATGGATACCAGTGGCCTTGGACCTCGGTGAAGCCTTCGAAAGGAGGGTGACGCTTGTGGTGAGGGAATGGTCTTCCCCATGTCTTCGGGGGTGTCTTGGGGAGTCTCCATCACTGGAGTGGTGACTTGAGCTGGTGGAGTGCGTGGAATGACTTCATGGAGGGGAGTGTTGGGGTGTTGCTCTTCCCAGAAATCATCATGAGTGATTGGCGTTGTAGGACCGCCAATACTGATCTGTTCACTGCTCGAGGGAGCAGGCGATGATACCGGCTTGGGCATGATCTGGGGGAATTGAGGAAGGACTTCATCATCAACTACATTGTCTTCATGACCAATGTCTTCAGCTGCAATGGGGTCAGCAGCTGGAATCTCTTTAGACTCATGAGCCTCTGTGGAAGCAAGCTCATGAACAATCAGACAACGCTCGCGGTTCGAGGAGGCTGGTAGGGCAACAGATATAGGTTCAATGAGCAGTGGCTCTTCAGGAGCAGATGAAGCAGTTGGTGCTGGAGTCCGTCTTGAAGACTTAGAAGGCTTTGTTTTCAACTTCTTCTGTGATGGAGCAGCATCAGAAGCTTCTTGATGCTTTCGCTTCTTGGCCTCAGCCTCAGCCTGCTTTGTCTTCTTCTTATCAGAAGCAGCTGATGGGACCTTTGGCTTCGAGCCAGTCATACTGGCAGGGAAGACAATGCTTGGTCTTTCCTACCTTGGAGCTTCAGTTTCTTCATGCACTGGCTTCTTCTTCTTAGCAGCCAGCTTGGGGTCAATGCCTGGACGCCCAAGTGCTTTCCTTTTCAAGGCTTCATTATGAGCCTGAACACAATTTTCAGCATAATGCTTGAGGCGCTCTCGAGAGCCTTTGGCTTCAACACGACGCTTGACAAATTCAGCCTTGAGGTCAATCATCATCTGCTTGAAACTTTGCACTTCATTGACACTGAGCTTGGTCATGTGCTTCTAGAAGAGAGCCTTTTCATGGTCAATCTTGTTTTTCTACTCAATGATCTTTTGAGCAATCGCAAACTCTTTGGCAATATAGCCCTAAAATGTCACGTTGATGCCAATGGGAAGCTGCAGATCATCGATGGTAAGAGAGGTGTCTTCAAACCGTTCATCAATGAAGTTGTTCAGAATATCAGCGTCAAACAGAGGCAGATCATTGAAGATTTCAGCCTCCTGTTTGCTCTTGATCAGCATCTCAAGGGCATCATCATCAAGATCTTCATCGCTAGATAGATCGATTATATCTTCATGCTACTTCTTGAGCTTGCGTTGGTTTTTCCCTTGAAGAGGAAAGGGTGATGCAGCAAAGTAGAGATAAGTATTTCCCTCTGTTAGAGAACCAAGGTATCAATCCAGTAGGACACAACGCACAAATCACCTAGCACCTGCACAAACAATCAAACAACTTGCACCCAACGCGATAAAGGGGTTGTCAATCCCTTCACGGTTACTTGCAAAAGTGAGATCAGATAGAGATAGGTAAAACTAAACAAAAGACAAAGTAAATATTTTTGGGTTTTTTGGTTTATAGATCTGAAAATAAAAGATTGCAAAATAGTAGATCGGAAAGTAATATGATGGGAAATAGTAGATCGGAAACTTATATGATGGAAAATAGACCCGGGGCCATAGGTTTCACTAGAGGCTTCTCTCAAGATAGCAAATAATACGGTGGGTGAACAAATTCCCGTCGAGCAATTGATAGAAAAGCGCAAAGTTATGACGATATCCAAGGCAATGATTATGAAATATAGGCATCACGTCCATGTCAAGTAGACCGAAACGATTCTGCATCTACTACTATTACTCCACACATCGACCGACTCCTGCCTGCATCTAGATTATTAAGTTCATGAAGAACAGAGTAACGCATTAAGTAAGATGACATGATGTAGAGGAATAAACTCAAGCAATATGATGTAAACCCCATCTTTTTATCCTCGATGGCAAGAATACAATATGTGCCTTGCTGCCCCTACTGTCACTGGGAAAAGACACTGCAAGATTGAACCCAAAGCTAAACACTTCTACCATTGCAAGAAAAACCAATCTAGTTGGCCAAACCAAACCGATAATTCAAAGAGAATTACAAAGATATCAAATCATGCATATAAGAATTCAGAGAAGATTAAAATAATATTCATAGATAAGTTGATCATAAATCCACAATTCATCGGATCTCGACAAACACACCACAAAAGAATATTACATCGGATAGATGTCCAAGAACAACGAGGAGAACATGGTATTGAGAATCAAAGAGAGAGAAGAAGCCATCTAGCTACTAGCTATGGACCCGTAGGTCTGAGGTAAACTACTCACGCTTCATCGAAAGGGCAATAGAGTTGATGTAGAAGCCCTCCGTGATCGAATCCCCCTCCGGCAGGGTACCGAAAAAGGTCCCTAGATGGGATCTCACGGGTACAGAAGGTTGCGGCGGTGGAAAAGTCTTTTCATGGATGCTTCTGAGGGTTTTGGAATATATGTGAATATATAGGACGAAGAAGTAGGTTGGTGGAGTCACGTGGGGCGCACAAGGCAGGGGGAGCGCCCACCCTTGTCGCCGCCTCGTGGCCCTTTTGACTTGAACTCCAAGTCTCCGGGGTGTCTTCTGGTCCAAGAAAAATCATCGCGAAAGTTTTATTCCGTTTGGACTTCGTTTGGTATTCCTTTTCTGCGAAACTCAAAGACAAGGAAAAAACAGAAACTGGCACTGGGCTCTAGGTTAATAGGTTAGTCCCAAAAATAATATAAAATAGCATATTAATGCATATAAATCATCCAAAACAGATAATATAATAGCATGGAACAATAAAAAATTATAGATACGTTGGAGACGTATCAAGCATCCCCAAGCTTAATTCCTGCTCGTCCTCGAGTAGGTAAATGATAAAAACAGAATTTTTGATGTGGAATGCTACCTAACATATTTATTCATGTAATTTTCTGTATTGTGGCATGAATGTTCAGATCCATAAGATTCAAAACAAAAGTTTAATATTGGCATAAAAACAATAATACTTCAAGCATACTAACAAGGCAATTATGTCTTCTCAAAATAACATGGCCAAAGAAAGCTTATCCCTACAAAATCATATAGTCTGGCTATGCTCCATCTTCATCACACAAAATATTCAAATCATTCACAACCCCGATGACAAGCCAAGCAATTGTTTCATACTTTTAGTGTTCTCAAACCTTTTCAACTTTCACGCAATACATGAGCGTGAGCCATGGACATAGCACTATAGGTGGGATAGAATAAGGTGGTTGTGGAGAAGACAAAAAAAGAAGGAGATAGTCTCACATCAACTAGGCGTATTAACGGGCTATGGAGATGCCCATCAATAGATATCAATGTGAGTGAGTAGGGATTGCCATGCAACGGATGCACTAGAGCTATAAGTGTATGAAAGCTCAAAAGAAAACTAAGTGGGTGTGCATCCAACTTGCTTGCTCATGAAGACCGAGGGCAATTTGAGGAAGCCCATCGTTGGAATATACAAGCCAAGTTCTATAATGACAAATTCCCACTAGTATATGAAAGTGACAAAATAGGAGACTCTCTATCATGAAGATCATGGTGCTACTTTGAAGCACAAGTGTGGAAAAAGGACAGTAGCATTGCCCCTTCTCTCTTTTTCTCTCTTTTTTTCTCCTTTTTTTTTGGCTTGGCCTCTTTGGCCCCCTTTTTTTTTATTTCCTCACATGGGACAATGCTCTAATAATTAAGATCATCACACTTTTGTTTACTTACAACTCAAGAATTACAACTCGATACTTAGAACAAAATATGACTCTATATAAATTCCTCCGGCGGTGTATCGGGATGTGCAATGAATCAAGAGTGACATGTATGAAAGAATTATGAAAGGTGGCTTTGCCACAAATAGGATGTCAACTACATGATCATGCAAAGCAATATGACAATGATGAAGCGTGTCATAATAAAACAGAACGGTGGAAAGTTGCATGGCAATATATCTCGGAATGGCTATGGAAATGCCATAATAGGTAGGTATGGTGGCTATTTTGAGGAAGGTATATGGTGGGTGTATGGTACCGGCGAAAGTTGTGTGGCACTAGAGAGGCTAGCAATGGTGGAAGGGTGAGAGTGCGTATAATCCATGGACTCAACATTAGTCATAAAGAACTCACATACTTATTGCAAAAATCTATTAGTCATCGAAACAAAGTACTACGTGCATGCTCCTAGGGGGATAGATTGGTAGGAAAATACCATCGCTCTTCCCCGACCGCCACTCATAAGGAAGACAATCAAAAAATATCTCATGCTCCAACTTCGTTACATAACGGTTCACCATACGTGCATGCTACGGGACTCACAAACCTTAGCACAAGTATTTCTCCAATTCACAATTACTCACTAGCATGACTCTAATACCACCATCTTTATATCTCAAAACAATCATAAGGAATCAAACTTCTCATAGTATTCAATGCACTTTATATGAAAGTTTTTATTATATCCCTCTTGGATGTCTATCATATTAGGGCTAAATTCATAACCAAAGCAAATTACCATGCTGTTTAGAGACTCTCAAAATAATATAAGTGAAGCATGAGAGTTCAATAATTTCTATAAAATAAAGCCACCGCCGTGCTCTAAAAAGATATAAGTGAAGCGCTAGAGCAAAATTCCCTAGCTCAAAAGATATAAGTGAAGCACACAGAGTATTCTAATAAATCACGATTCATGTGTGTCCCTATCAAAAGGTGTGTACATCAAGTATGATTGTGGAAAACTAAAAAGAAAAGACTCAAATCATACAAGACGCTCCAAGCAAAACACATATCATGTGGTGAATAAAAATATAGCCTCAAGTAAAGTTACCGATAGACGAAGACGAAAGAGGGGATGCCTTCCGGGGCATCCCCAAGCTTAGGCTCTTGGTTGTCCTTGAATATTACCTTGGGGCGCCTTCGGAATCCCCAAGCTTAGGCTCTTGCCACTCCTTATTCCATAGTCCATCAAATCCTTACCCAAAACTTGAAAACTTCACAACACAAAACTCAACAGAAAATCTCATAAGCTCCGTTAGTATAAGAAATAAATCACCACTTTTGGTACTGTCGTGAACTCATTTTTATTTTTATTGGTGTAATATCTACTGTATTCCAACTTCTCCATGGTTCATACCCCACGATACTACCCATAGATTCATCAAAATAACCAAACAACACAAAGAAAACAGAATCTGTCAAAAACAGAACAGTCTGCGAAGATCCGAATTGTTCTAATACTTATGTAACTCCAAAATTTCTGAAAACTTAGAAAAACAGAGAAAACTTGAATATAAATCTCATGTAAAAAAATTAAGGGTTTTTCAACGCTCCACTGAATTATTAAAATTCTGTGACTGGACGCAAAAGTTTCTGTTTTTCAGCAAGATCAAATCAACTATCACCGTAAGCCATCCCAAAGGTTTTACTTGGCACAAACACTAATTAAAACACAAAACCACATCTAACCAGAGGCTAGATGAATTATTCAAAGCAAAACAGGAACAAAAAGCAAAAAACAAAAATAAAATTGGGTTGCCTCCCAACAAGCGCTATTGTTTAACGCCCTTAGCTAGGCATAAAAACACAAATAGATCTAGGTATTGTCATCTCCCCCCTTTTGGAAGCAAAGAGAGAATTTCTTATCCATAGCATTTATCTTTCTATTTTTTGAAAGCACATGGCCATTAATAGTATAATAAATATTAAGCACACTACGAAAATTTGCATCTAAACTAGCTTTCATCTCTTTGATTATTTCATTTTGATAAAAGCACATAAGAGCAGTTGATTCAACACTTTCACCTTTCGAGCGCCCAAATATGGTTTTCAACTTTTCATAAGTATCAAAGGCATCTCCTCCAAGAAAACGGTTTTCAAATATAGAATCCAAAACTTGTTTAAAGGAAAGAGGCAAACCAACATAAAAGCTTCTCAAATATATCTCAATATGATATTGAGGCACATGGCTAGCTCGAATCCTCAATAATCTATCCCACGCATCTTTCAAAGATTCATCAAGCAAGTAATGAAAAATTATGGTATCATCTTCATCAAAATTGTTTAATTTTTTCTTAACAACCTCGGAATGTCTTTCCGTAGCATCATTATTTATTAGCTTAGAAAGAATAGAGGGGCTATCCAAAGTATTAAAACTCGGGAGAAAACCCTTAACCCTTTTTGGGTCGGCCATAGCGAAAGAAAGACGGACTTGGGCAAACAAGAGAACGGCTAGAGAAAAGGCAAATCTTTTTCGAAAATCGTTTTACAAGTGGGGGAGAGGAAAACGAGAGGCAAATGGCGAATAATGTAATGCAAGAGATGAGAGTTTTATGATGGGTACTTGGTATGTCTTGACTTGGCGTAGAACTCCCCGGCAACGGCGCCAGAGATTCTTCCTGCTACTTCTTGAGCTTGCGTGGGTTTTTCCCTTGAAGAGGAAAGGGTGATGGAGCAAAGTAGAGATAAGTATTTCCCTCTGTTAGAGAACCAAGGTATCAATCCAGTAGGAGACAACGCACAAATCACCTAGCACCTGCACAAACAATCAAACAACTTGCACCCAACGCGATAAAGGGGTTGTCAAGCCCTTCACGTACGGTTACTTGCAAAAGTGAGATCTGATAGAGATAGGTAAAAGTAAACAAAAGATAAAGTAAATATTTTTGGGTTTTTTGGTTTATAGATCTGAAAATAAAAGATTGCAAAATAGTAGATCAGAAAGTAATATGATGGAAAATAGTAGATCGGAAACTTATATGATGGAAAATAGACCTGGGGGCCATAGGTTTCACTAGAGGCTTCTCTCAAGATAGCAAATAATACGGTGGGCGAACAAATTACTGTCGAGCAATTGATAGAAAAGCGCAAAGTTATGACGATATCCAAGGCAATGATTATGAAATATAGGCATCACGTCCGTGTCAAGTAGACCGAAATGATTCTGCATCTACTACTATTACTCCACACATCGACCGACTCCTGCCTGCATCTAGAGTATTAAGTTCATGAAGAACAGAGTAACGCATTAAGTAAGATGACATGATGTAGAGGAATAAACTCAAGCAATATGATGTAAACCCCATCTTTTTATCCTCGATGGCAACAATACAATACGTGCCTTGCTGCCCCTACTGTCATTGGGAAAGGATACCGCAAGATTGAATCCAAAGCTAAGCACTTCTCCCATTGCAAGAAAAACCAATCTAGTTGGCCAAACCAAACCGATAATTCGAAGAGAATTACAAAGATATCAAATCATGCATATAAGAATTCAGAGAAGATTAAAATAATATTCATAGATAAGCTGATCATAAATCCACAATTCATCGGATCTCGACAAACACACCGCAAAAGAATATTACATCGGATAGATCTCCAAGAACAACGAGGAGAACATGGTATTGAGAATCAAAGAGAGAGAAGAAGCCATCTAGCTACTAGCTATGCACCCGTAGGTCTGAGGTAAACTACTCACGCTTCATCGGAAGGGCAATAGAGTTGGTGTAGAAGCCCTCCGTGATCGAATCCCCCTCCGGCAGGGTGCCAGAAAAGGTCCCTAGATGGGACCTCACGGGTACAGAAGGTTGCGGCAGAGGAAAAGTCTTTTCGTGGATGCTTCTGAGGGTTTTGGAATATATGTGAATATATAGGACGAAGAAGTAGGTCGGTGGAGTCACGTGGGGCCCACAAGGCAGGGGGACGCGCCCTACCCCCCTGGGCGCGCCCTCCCCCCTTGTCGCCGCCTCGTGGCTCTTCTGACATGAACTCCAAGTCTCCGGGGTGTCTTCTAGTCCAAGAAAAATCATCGTGAAAGTTTTATTCCGTTTGGACTCCGTTTGGTATTCCTTTTCTGCGAAACTCAAAAACAAGGAAAAAACAGAAACTGGCACAGGGCTCTAGGTTAATAGGTTAATCCCCAAAATAATATAAAATAGCATATTAATGCATATAAAACACCCAAAACAGATAATATAATAGCATGGAACAATCAAAAATTATAGATACGTTGGAGACGTATCACTTCATCATTTCGAAGAATGCTTGCTAGAGTAAGGCCTTGACCTAAGATCTTCTTAGGCTTCAGAGATGTACGAGACAAGTCTTCAGACTGCACACTGGATTCAGGAGGTGTAGATTTCAGTGGCTTCACTCGTGAAGCTTTTGGAGCAGCAGAAGACTTTGAAGCCTTTGATTTCTTCACAGGCTTCGGGGGCTCGGGAGCTGCAGTATGTTCTTCATCCTCAGCAGCATCTTCAATGCTGGCCCTTTGAGCGGCACAAAGTGCTAGAAATGAGTTGAAGTCATCAAAGGGACCAACAAGATTTTGTTCAGCCTTGCGACTGCCATCTGGCCTTGGAGCAGCTGGACCTGGGTTGAAGTCAATCCCAAAGTCCTTCTTGTTCTGAACTGCTAAGTTCTTGGCAAACTTATAATTTTCTTCAAAGAGCTCATCCTCATGACACCATCTGAGGCTGTATGGGTCGGCATCCTCAGGCATAGGGCCTCTGACCATTCAAGGGAAGAAGCCTTTCGTAATGGCTTCAGCCTTGGTCATGGGTTGAAGCTTCTTGTATATAATATCAGCCCATGGTGGCCTCACAGCGTTCTTGTCCGCATACTCAGGAGTCACAAAATGATACATAAACCATTCCTCTACCCAATGTCTGCGAATCCATTTCACCCTGGACTTGCGTTGTGTATTTCATAGAGATCAGGGGGCAGATCCAATGCAGTGTTATCACAATGCTGACGGCCACCTTTCTTTGCAGATTTTCCACCAGCCATTGGCTTCAGACTGATAGGCTTCACAACTGTGTTAGGCTTCAGTCTGCTTGTCAAACAAGAACTGGCTTTAGGTGATTCAATATGATGCTGTAAAAACTCTGCAAATGAATGCAGACTATGAGAACCAAGGGACTCTCCCATGGACATGTACCTGTGACAGCATTAGAGATGTGAGGGAAGGGGAAGAGGTCATATGCATTCTCAGAAGATTTTGAAGATAAATTAGTTTGAAGACATTGACCTCATAGCGCGAAGACATTCACTTATAGATGTGAGTTGGTTCCAGATTTGTACGAATCCAAGAATAAGTACAAGTGAGGAATCTAACTAGTAATTAAGCATAAGTGAAAGTACTTGCGAGTCATGAGATACATAGACGAGTTGTGGATGGAGGCCGAGCAGTCCAATCTTCCGCGCCCTAACTTGGCGGTAGAAGACACCTACGGCGGCAGCGGATGGAAGAAGATCTGCGACCGGCGTGACGACGATGACGGAGAAGTCACGGCAGCGAAGTGCTTCGTCTCCGGCAACGATGGAAGCTAGCGACGGCGCTAGGGTTTGAGCGAGACAGCGAGAGGAGTATATTTTAATGACCATGGGGGTGTATTTATAAGGAAGGGGCGGCATAGTGTAATTACTCAGATACCCCTGGCGGTTCACATCTTAGCACCATGTGGCATGCATGCATGCAACAGCTTAAATGTTGCGCCACGACCCCACGTGCGCCTGGTTTGTCGGGTGGTCGTTTCGGCTTCTCCGGGTTCAGGAAAAAGGGATAAAGATTTTAAAAGCGTTTTAAATGTTTGTCTCTATATCTTCGACTGACAAGGACGCAGTGAAGACAGTCGACACGTGTCAATAGAATGCATATGAAGACAGAGAGAGTTGGAGAGATAAGCACAGATGGGGTTAGGGTCCGATCACATTCACTTAATGCAGAAAATGGCAACTTGAAGACATAGCTATAAGTGAATGCTGTAGAGGACATAATATATATATATATATATATATATATATATATATATATATATATATATATATATATATATATAGAGAGAGAGAGAGAGAGAGAGAGAGAGAGAGAGAGAGAGCAATGAATACCAAATCAAACATTGTGAAGATAAATCATGAAGACAAAACAATGTTGAGGACAAACCAACTTTGAAGATAATGCAACATTACACCAAACAAAAATCTTCAAGAAAGGTTGATGGTGGCGTTACCCACCGTATAGGAAGTATTAGACCCAGACACGGTGCACAATTATCGTGGTGCTCCAAAGTCAATTTCCACGTTAATGTATTCACACTTAGAGTGTACGTCTTCATGAGTTGAAGACATACGTTACTTTGTGCGTTGTGCACCTAAGTCATCAATATGTATAAGCAATAGGATGTGTGTCCATTCACAGGACATTTGAGGATTCTAAGATATTTAGCTCACACCGCAGCTTGCAAAACCTTTTCTCATCCAAGGGCTTTGTGAAGATATCTGCCAATTGCTCTTCAGTGTTGACGTGAATGATATCAATGTATTCCTTCAACACATGGTCTCTGAGAAAGTGATGACGGATCTGAATGTGCTTTGTCTTCGAGTGCTGAACTGGATTATGAGTGATCTTGATGGCGCTTTCATTGTCATAGTAGAGAGGCACCTTCTTCTTGTTGATGCCATAGTCCTTGAGGGTTTGCTTCATCTGTTGGGAAACGTAGCATGGAAAACAAAAAAATTCTATGCACACGCAATGATCTATCCATGGAGATGCATAGCAACGAGAGGGAGAGTGTGTCTACGTACCCTCGTAGACCGAAAGCGGAAGCGTTTCACAACACGGTTGATGTAGTCGAACTTTCTTCGCGCTCCACCGATCGAGTACCAAACGTACGGCACCTCCGAGTTCTGCACATGTTCAGCTCGATGACGTCCCTCACCTTCTTGATCCAACAAGGTGTCGAGGTAGTAGATGAGTTCTGTCAGCACGACGGTGCTACTTCTTGAGCTTGCGTTGGTTTTTCCCTTGAAGAGGAAAGGGTGATGCAGCAAAGTAGAGTAAGTATTTCCCTCAGTTTTGAGAACCAAGGTATCAATCCTGTAGGAGACAACACACAAGTCACCGAATACCTGCACAAACAAACACCAAATTTGCACCCAACGCGATAAGGGGTTGTCGATCCCTTCACGGTTACTTGCAAAAGTGAGATCTGATAAAGATAAATAAATGGTAAAGTAAATATTTTTGGTATTTTTGTTTTATAGATTGGAAAGTAAAAGATTGCAAAATAGTAGATCGGAAACTCGTAGATTGGAAAGTAGAAGATTGTATGATGGAAAATAGACACGGGGGCCATAGGTTTCACTAGAGGCTTCTCTCAAGATAGAAAATAATACGGTGGGTGAACAAATTACTGCCGAGCAATTGATAGAAAAGCGCAAAGTTATGACGATATCTAAGGCAATGATCATGAATATAGGCATCACGTCCGTGTCAAGTAGACCGAAATGATTCTGCATCTACTACTATTACTCCACACATCGACCGACTCCTGCCTGCATCTAGAGTATTAAGTTCATGAAGAATAGACTAATGCATTAAGAAAGATGACATGATGTAGAGGAATTAACTCAAGCAATATGATGAAAACCCCATCTTTTTATCCTCGATGGCAACAATACAATACGTGCCTTGCTGCCCCTACTGTCACTGGGAAAGGACACCGCAAGATTGAACCCAAAGCTAAGAACTTCTCCCATTGCAAGAAAAACCAATCTAGTTGGCCAAACCAAATCGATAGTTCGAAGAGACTTGCAAATATATCAAATCACGCATAAAAGAATTCAGAGAAGATTCAAATAATATTCATAGATAAGTTGATCATAAATCCACAATTCATCGGATCTCGGCAAACACACCGCAAAAAAGTATTACATCGAATAGATCTCCAAGAACATCGAGGAGAACGTGGTATTGAGAATCAAAGAGAGAGAAGAAGCCATCTAGCTACTAGCTATGGCCCCGTAGGTTTGAGGTAAACTACTCATGCTTCATCGGAAGGGCAATGGTGTTGATGTAGAAGCCCTCCGTGATCGAATCCCCCTCCGACAGGACGCCGAAAAAGGCCCCTAGATGGGATCTCATGGGTACAGAAGGTTGCGGCGGTGGAAAAGTCTTATCGTGGATGCCTCTGGTGGTTTGGGCATATAAGAGTATATATAGGGGAAAGAATTAGGTCAGGAGACGCACGAGGGGCCCACAAGGGTGGGGACGCGCCCTACCCCCCCCCCCCCCCCCCCCGGGCACGCCCTCCGTCCTTGTGGCCGCCTCGTGGCTTCTCTGACTTGCACTCCAAGTCCTCTGGTTTCCTTTTGGTCCAAGATAGATCATCGCGAAAGTTTTATTCCGTTTGGTATTCCTTTTCTGCGAAACTCAAAAACAAGGAAAAAACAGGAACTGGCACTTGCTCTAGGTTAATAGGTTAGTACCAAAAATAATATAAAATAGCATATTAATGCATATAAAACATCCAAAACAGATAATATAATAGCATGGAACAATAAAAAATTATAGATACGTTGGAGATGTATCAAGCATCCCCAAGCTTAATTCCTGCTCGTCCTCGAGTAGGTAAATGATAAAAACAGAATTTTTGATGTGGAATGTTACCTAACTTATTTATCCATGTAATTTCTTTATTGTGGCATGAATGTTCAGATCCGTATGATTCAAAACAAAAGTTTAATATTGACATAAAAACAATAATACTTCAAGCATACTAACAAGATAATTATGTCTTCTCAAAATAACATGGACAAAGAAAGCTTATCCCTACAAAATCATATAGTCTGGCTATGCTCCATCTTCATCACAAAAAATACTCGAATCATGCACAACCCCGGTTTTAGCCAAGAAATTGTTTCATACTTTAGTATTCTCAAACTTTTTCATTTTTCACGCAATACATGAGCGTGAGCCATGGACATAGCACTATAGGTGGAATAGAAGGTGGTTGTGGAGAAGACAAAAAGAGGGAGATAGTCTCACATCAACTAGGCGTATCAACGGGCTATGGAGATGCCTATCAATAGATATCAATGTGAGTGAGTAGGTATTGCCATGCAACGGATGCACTAGAGCTATAAGTTTATGAAAACTCAAAAGAAAACTAAGTGGGTGTGCATCCAACTTGCTTGTTCATAAAGACCTAGGGTAATTTGAGGAAGCCCATCGTTGGAATATACAAGCCAAGTTCTATAATGAAAAATTCCCACTAGTATATGAAAGTGACAACATAGGAGACTCTCTATCATGAAGATCATGGTGCTACTTTGAAGCACAAGTATGGAAAAAGGATAGTAACATTGCCCCTTCTCTCTTTTTCTTTCTTTTTTTTCTTCTTTTTTTCTTTTCTCTTTTCTTTTTTTTCTTTTCTTTCTCTTTTCTTTCTTTTTTTTCCTCACATGGGACAATGCTCTAATAATGAAAATCATCATACTTCTATTTACTTACAACTCAAAAATTAGAACTCGATACTAGAACAAAATATGACTATATGAATGCCTCCGGCGGTGTACCGGGATGTGCAATGAATCGAGAGTGACATGTATGAAAGAATTATGAACGGTGGCTTTGCCACAAATACGATGTCAACCACATGATCATGCAAAGCAATATGACAATGATGATGCGTGTCATAATAAACGGAACGGTGGAAAGTTGCATGGCAATATATCTCGGAATGGCTATGGAAATGCCATAATAGGTAGGTATGGTGGCTGTTTTGAGGAAGGTATATGGTGGGTTTATGGTACCGGCGAAAATAGCGCGGCACTAGAGAGGCTAGCAAAGGTGGAAGGTGAGAGTGCGTATAATCCATGGACTCAACATTAGTTATAAAGAACTCACATAATTATTGCAAAAATCTATTAGTCATCGAAACAAAGTACTAGACGCATGCTCCTAGGGGAAGGGTTAGTAGGAGTTAACCATCGCCCGATTCCGACCTCCACACAAAGGATGACAATCAAAAAATATCTCATGCTCCGACTCCGTTACATAACGGTTCACAATACGTGCATGCTACGGAACTCACAAACCTTAACACAAGTATTTCTCAAATTCACAACTACTCACTAGTATGACCCTAATATCACCATCTTCATATCTCAAAACAATCATAAGGAATCAAACTTCTCATAGTATTCAATGCACTTTCTATGAAAGTTTTTATTATATCCCTCTTGGATGCCTATCATATTAGCACTAAATTTATAACCAAAGCAAATTACCATGCTGTTTCAAAGACTCTCAAAATAATATAAGTGAAGCATGAGAGTTCAACAATTTCTATAAAATAAAGCCACCGCCGTGCTCAAAAAAGATGTAAGTGAAGCACTAGAGCAAAATTGCCTAGCTCAAAAGATATAAGTGAAGCACAAAGAGTATTCTAATAAATCACAATTCATGCGTGTCTCTCTCAAAAGGTGTGTACAGCAAGGATGATTGTGGCAAACTAAAAATCAAAGACTCAAATCATACAAGATGCTCCAAGCAAAACACATATCATGTGGTGAAGAAAAATATAGCCTCAAGTAAAGTTACCGATAGACGAAGACGAAAGAGGGGATGCCTTCCGGGGCATCCCTAAGCTTAGGCTCTTGGTTGTCCTTGAATATTACCTTGGGGTGCCTTGGGAATCTCCAAGCTTAGGCTCTTGCCACTCCTTATTCCATAGTCCATCAAATTCTTACCCAAAACTTGAAAACTTCACAACACAAAACTCAACAGAAAATCTCATAAGCTCCGTTAGTATAAGAAAATAAATCACCACTTTTGGTACTCTTGTGAACTCATTCTTTATTTATATTGGTGTAATATCTACTGTATTCCAACTTTTCCATGGCTCATACCCCCCGATATTACCCATAGATTCATCAAAATAAGCAAACAACACATAGAAAACAAAATCTGTCAAAAACAGAACAGTCTGTAGCAATCTGGAAATATCGAATACTTGTGTAACTCCAAAAATTCTGAAAAATTAGGAAGACCTAAGAAATTTGTTTATTAATTTTCTGCAAAAATAATCAACTCAAAATTACTCTTCTGTGAATTATAAAAATTATTTTCCTGGGCGCAAAAGTTTCTGTTTTTCAGCAAGATCAAATCAACTATTACCGTAAGCTATCCCAAAGGTCTTACTTGGCACAAACACTAATTAAAACATAAAAACACATCTAACCAGAGGCTAGATGAATTATTTATTGCAAAACAGAACCTAAAAAGCAAAAACAAAAATAAAATTGGGTTGCCTCCCAACAAGCGCTATTGTTTAACGCCCTTAGCTAGGCATAAAAACAAGAATAGATCTAAGTATTGTCATCTTTGGTATGCATTTCTTTTCTCATTAAATCCTCCAAAACTCGTCTTAACAAATCTATCCTTTCCTTTATTTCCCTCCTAGTAGAAGAACACAAATCATGAAAAGGACTTTGGTGGGTAATTTTAACATTCATAAACCCATAATCGGGATCGTCACCATATATATCATCATATAAAACACGTAACTCGCTTCTAACGGGTTCCTTCAACATCTTATTCAACCAATCCCTATAAAATCCCACATAAATTCCCCTTGTAATCCAATCAAACTCCTCAAAAGCCTCGAGGTATAAAGATTGAGAGATTTCTGAATAAGGAACTCTTCTCCTAAGATTTTCACTATAAGACTGATAATCCCTAGATTCCAAACTACGCATAGTTTCTTTATCATGGAGGATACCTATAATTGGAGGGTGTTCAACATCCTTTTTATAGAAGCAAAAATATCCCTAGCTTCTTGTATTATAAAATCAAATTCACGCATAAGGATAATAGTGGCAATCTTTTTAGCTATTGGATGATTAATATTGGGAAGTTCATAAAACACCTTTTACAAAGCAGGATGAAGATGCACAAATTTTCTTTCTAATTTCTCGACAAGAATAACAATAGCATCTGCATAACAATTTGTCTCAAGAAGAATAGATGTTTTATTAATAGGCATGGACCCCGTACAATCAAAGAATTCTTGGATAATACTCTTTCCAATAATATTACCGTCCCCCACACGAAAGATTTTTGTTTTGTAATTAGGAGGAGTTTCAGTTTCATGATCCAAAGAATTAAGTTTTTCCTCAAGATTTTCGACAATAACCTCCCCAATTTCAAACATGGTGGCAGCAACAAATCTAGCAAATCGAATAAACCGAAGGCAAGCGAAGAAGACGAACAAAAAAGGGGCGAAGAAAAGGCAAAGAGAGAGGCGAAGAAAAGGCAAACTTTTCGAAAATCGCTTTAGAAGTGGGGGAGAGGAAAACGAGAGGCGAATGGAAAATAATGTTTATGATGGGTACTTGGTATGTCTTGACTTGGTGTAGATCTCCCCGGCAACGGCGCCAGAACTTCTTCCTGCTACTTCTTGAGCTTGCGTTGGTTTTTCCCTTGAAGAGGAAAGGGTGATGCAGCAAAGTAGAGTAAGTATTTCCCTCAGTTTTGAGAACCAAGGTATCAATCCAGTAGGAGACAACACGCAAGTCACCGAATACCTACACAAACAAACACCAAACTTGCACCCAACGCGATAAGGGGTTGTCAATCCCTTCACGGTTACTTGCAAAATCGAGATCTGATAAAGATAAATAAACGGTAAAGTAAATATTTTTGGTATTTTTGTTTTATAGATTGGAAAGTAAAAGATTGCAAAATAGTAGATCGGAAACTCATAGATTGGAAAGTAGAAGATTCTATGATGGAAAATAGACCCGGGGGCCATAGGTTTCACTAGAGGCTTCTCTCAAGATAGAAAATAATACGGTGGGTGAACAAATTACTGCCGAGCAATTGATAGAAAAGCGCAAAGTTATGGCGATATCTAAGGCAATGATCATGAATATAGGCATCATGTCCGTGTCAAGTAGACCAAAACGATTCTGCATCTACTACTATTACTCCACACATCGACCGACTCCTGCCTGCATCTAGAGTATTAAGTTCGTGAAGAATAGAGTAACGCATTAAGAAAGATGACATGATGTAGAGGAATTAACTCAAGCAATATGATGAAAACCCCATCTTTTTATCCTCGATGGCAACAATACAATACGTGCCTTGCTGCCCCTACTGTCACTGGGAAAGGACACCGCAAGATTGAACCCAAAGCTAAGCACTTCTCCCATTGCAAG
This sequence comes from Thinopyrum elongatum, assembly GCA_011799875.1. Classification (NCBI taxonomy): domain Eukaryota; kingdom Viridiplantae; phylum Streptophyta; class Magnoliopsida; order Poales; family Poaceae; genus Thinopyrum; species Thinopyrum elongatum. The sequence goes on from CM022298.1 coordinate 679,560,248, forward strand.
AAAAACCAATCTAGTTGGCCAAACCAAATCGATAGTTCGAAGAGACTTGCAAAGATATCAAATCATGCATAAAAGAATTCAGAGAAGATTCAAATAATATTCATAGATAAGCTGATCATAAATCCACAATTCATCGGATCTCGGCAAACACACCGCAAAAAAGTATTCGAATAGATCTCCAAGAACATCGAGGAGAACGTGGTATTGAGAATCAAAGAGAGAGAAGAAGCCATCTAGCTACTAGCTATGGACCCGTAGGTCTGAGGTAAACTACTCACGCTTCATTGGAAGGGCAATGGTGTTGATGTAGAAGCCCTCCGTGATCGAATCCCCCTCCGGCAGGACTCCGGAAAAGGCCCCTAGATGGGATCTCACGGGTACAGAAGGTTGCGGCGGTGGAGAAGTCTTTTCGTAGATGCCTCTGGTGGTTTGGGCATATAAGATTATATATAGGCGAAAGAATTAGGTCAGGAGACGCATGAGGGGCCCACAAGGGTGGGGGGCATGCCCTACCCCCCTGGGCGCGCCCTGCGTCCATGTGGCCGCCTCGTGGCTTCTCTGACTTGCACTCCAAGTCCTCTGGTTTCCTTTTGGTCCAAGAAAGATCATCGCGAAAGTTTTAGTCCATTTGGACTCCGTTTGGTATTCCTTTTCTGTGAAACTCAAAAACAGGGAAAAACAGGAACTGGCACTGGGCTCTAGGTTAAAAGGTTAGTCCCAAAAATAGTATAAAATAGCATATTAATGCATATAAAACATCCAAAATAGATACTATAATATCATGGAACAATAAAAAATTATAGATACGTTGGAGACGTATCAGACGGCGTGGTGACGGTGATGGTGATGTGATCCGCGCACAGCTTCGCCTAAGCACCGCGAGAATATGATCGGGGGTGTAAACTGTGGAGGGGGGTGCCGCACACGGCTAACAATTGATGTTGTGTGTTCTAGGCGCCCCCCTCCCCACATATATATAGGTGGGAGGGGAGGAGAGGCAGCCAGCGGGCGCCCCAAGTAGGATCCGAATCCTACTTGGGGTTTCCCCAAGTGGCGCCCCCCCTTTCCTTTTTCCATTGGAGAAGAAAGGGAAGGGGAAAGAGAGAAAGGAAGGGGGGCCGAACCCCCCTTTTTCCTTCTCCAATTTGGCCTCCTGCCATAGGGGGGGGGGGCGCCACCACTTGTGGGCTGGTGTGCTCCCCTCTCATGGCCCATATGGCCCATATCTTCCCCCCGGGGGTTCCGGTAACCCCTCCGGTACTCCGATAAATACCCGATACACTCCGGAACACTTCCGGTGTCCGAATACTATCGTCCTATATATCAATCTTTACCTCTCGACCATTTCGAGACTCCTCGTCATGTCCGTGATCTCATCCAGGACTCCGAACAACATTCGGTCACCAAATCACATAACTCATATAATACAATATCGTCATTGAACGTTAAGCGTGCGGACCCTACGGGTTCGAGAACTATGTAGACATGATCGAGACACCTCTCTGGTCAATAACCAATAGCGGAACCTGGATGCTCATATTGGCTCCTACATATTCTATGAAGATATTTATCGGTCAAACCGTTATGACAACATACATTATTCCCTTTGTTCATCGGTATGTTACTTGCCCGAGATTCGATCATCGGTATCTTCATACCTAGTTCAATCTCGTTACCGGCAAGTCTCTTTACTCGTTCCGTAATACAACATCCTGTAACTAACTCATTAGTCACTTTGCTTGCAAGGCTTCTTATGATGTGTATTACCGAGACGGCCCAGAGATACCTCTCCGATACTCGGAGTGACAAATCCTAATCTCGATCTATGCCAACTCAACAAACACCTTCAGAGATGCCTGTAGAGCATCTTTATAATCACCCAGTTACATTGTGACGTTTGATAGCACACAAGGCATTCCTTCGGTATTCGGGAGTTGCATAATCTCATAGTCGAAGGAATATGCATTTGACATGAAGAAAGCAATAGCAAGAAAACTGAACGATCATAATGCTAAGCTAAGGGATGGGTCTTGTCCATCACATCATTCTCCTAATGATGTGATCTTGTTATCAAATGACAACTCATGTCTATGGTTAGGAAACCTTAACCATCTTTGATCAACGAGCTAGTCAAGTAGAGGCTCACTAGGGACACAGTGTTTGTCTATGTATTCACACATGTATTTAGGTTTCCGATCAATACAATTCTAGCATGAATAATAAACATTTATCATGAATAAGGAAATATAAAATAACAACTTTATTGTTGCCTCTAGGGCATATTTCCTTCAGTCTCCCACTTGCACTAGAGTCAATAATGTAGATTACATTGTAATGATTCTAACACCCATGGAGTCTTGGTGTTGATCATGTTTTTCTCGTGGAAGAGGCTTAGTCAACGGGTCTGCAACATTCAGATCCATATGTATTTTGCAAATCTCTATCTCTCCCTCCTTGACTTGATCACGGATGGAGTTGAAGCGTCTTTTGATGTGTTTGGTTCTTTTGTGAAATCTGGATTCCTTCGCTAGGGCAATTGCTCCAGTATTGTCACAAAAGATTTTCATTGGACCCGATGCACTAGGTATTACATCTAGATCGGATATGAACTCCTTCATCCAGACTCCTTCATTTGCTGCTTCCGAAGCAGCTATGTACTCCGCTTCACATGTAGATCCCGCCACGACGCTCTGCTTGGAACTGCACCAACTGACAGCTCCACCATTCAATATAAATACGTATGCGGTTTGTGACTTAGAGTCATCCGGATCAGTGTCAAAACTAGCATCGACATAACCATTTACGACGAGCCCTTTGTCACCTCCATAAACGAGAAACATATCCTTAGTCCTTTTCAGGTACTTCAGGATGTTCTTGACCGCTGTCCAGTGATCCACTCCTGGATTACTTTGGTACCTCCCTGCCAGACTTATGGCAAGGCACACATCAGGTCTGGTACACAGCATAGCATACATGATAGAACCTATGGCTGAAGCATAGGGAATGGCTTTCATTTTCTCTCTATCTTCTGCAGTGGTCGGGCATTGAGTCTTACTCAACTTCACACCTTGCAACACAGGCAAGAACCCTTTCTTTGACTGGTCCATTTTGAACTTCTTCAAAACTTTATCAAGGTATGTGCTTTGTGAAAGTCCTATTAAGCATCTCGATCTATCCCTATAGATCTTGAACCCCAATATATAAGCAGCTTCACCGAGGTATTTCATTGAAAAACTCGTATTCAAGTATCCTTTTATGCTATCCAGAAATTCTGCATCATTTCCAATCAACAATATGTCATCCACATATAATATTAGAAATTCTACAGAGCTCCCACTCACTTTCTTGTAAATACAGGCTTCTCCAAAAGTCTGTATAAAACCATATGCTTTGATCACCTCATCAAAGCGTATATTCCAACTCCGGGATGCTTGCACCAGTCCATAGATGGATCGCTGGAGCTTGCACACTTTGTTAGCACCTTTAGGATCGACAAAACCTTCTGGTTGCATCATATACAACTCTTCTTTAAGAAATCCATTAAGGAATGCAGTTTTGATGTCCATTTGCCAGATTTCATAATCAAAAAATGTGGCAATTGCTAACATGATTTGGACAGACTTAAGCATCGCTATGGGTGAGAAAGTCTCATCATAGTCAACTCCTTGAACTTGTCGAAAACCATTTGCGACAAGTCGAGCTTTGTAGATAGTAACATTACCATCAGCGTCAGTCTTCTTCTTGAAGATCCATTTATTCTCTATGGCTCGCCGATCATCGGGCAAGTCCACCAAAGTCCACACTTTGTTCTCATACATGGATCCTATCTCAGATTTCATGGCCTCAAGCCATTTATCAGAATCTGGGCTCATCATAGCTTCTTCATAGTTCGTAGGTTCATCATGGTCTAGTAACATGACTTCCAGAACAGGATTACCATACCACTCTGGTGTGGAACGTGCTCTGTTCGACCTACGAGGTCCAGTAGTAACTTGATCTGAAGTTTCATGATCATCATCATTAGCTTCCTCTCTAGTTGGTGTAGGCATCACGGGAACGGATTTCTCTGATGAGCTACTTTCCAATTCGAGAGAAGGTACAATTACCTCATCAAGTTCTACTTTCCTCCCACTCACTTCTTTCGAGAGAAACTCCTTCTCTAGAAAGGTTCCATTCTTGGCAACAAAGATCTTGCCTTCAGATCTGTGGTAGAAGGTGTACCCAATTGTTTCCTTAGGGTATCCTATGAAGACGCACTTCTCCGATTTGGGTTCGAGCTTATCAAGCTGAAGCCTTTTGACATAAGTGTTTCAACCCCAAACTTTAAGAAACGACAGCTTAGGTTTCTTGCCAAACCACAGTTCATACGGTGTCGTCTCAACGGATTTAGACGGTGCCCTATTTAACGTGAATGCAACTGTCTCTAATGCATAGCCCCAAAACGATAGTGGTAAATCGGTAAGAGACATCATAGATCGCACCATATCTAATAAAGTACAGTTACGACGTTTGGACACACCATTACGCTGTGGTGTTCCAGGTGGCGTGAGTTGTGAAACTATTCCACATTGTTTTAAATGAAGGCCAAACTCGTAACTCAAATATTCACCTCCGCGATCAGATCGTAGAAATTTTATTTTCTCGTTACGATGATTCTCCACTTCACTCTGAAATTCTTTGAACTTTTCAAATGTTTCAGACTTGTGTTTCATTAAGTAGATATACCCGTATCTGCTCAAATCATCTGTGAAGGTTAGAAAATAACGATACCCGCCGCGTGACTCAACACTCATCGGACCGCATACATCGGTATGTATTATTTCCAATAAGTCATTAGCTTGCTCCATTGTTCCGGAGAACGGAGTTTTAGTCATCTTGCCCATGAGGCATTGTTCGCAAGTATCAAATGATTCATAATCAAGTGATTCCAAAAACCCATCTGCATGGAGTTTCTTCATGCGCTTTACACCAATATGACCTAAACGACAGTGCCACAAATATGTTGCACTATCATTATCAACTTTGCATCTTTTGGCATCAATATTATGAATATGTGTATCACCACAATCGAGATTCAACAAAAATAGACCACTCTTCAAGGGTGCATGACCATAAAAGATATTACTCATATAAATAGAACGACCATTATTCTCTAATTTAAATAAATAACCGTCTCGCACTAAACAAGATCTAGATATAATGTTCATGCTCAACGCTGGCACCAAATAACAATTATTCAGATCTAAAACTAATCCCGAAGGTAGATGTAGAGGTAGCGTGCCGACGGCAATCACATCGACCTTGGAACCATTCCCAACGCGCATCGTCACCTCGTCCTTAGCCAATCTTCGTTTAATCCGTTGCCCCTGTTTCGAGTTACAAATATGAGCAACCGAACCAGTATCAAATACCCAGGCGCTACTACGAGCATTAGTAAGGTACACATCAATAACATGTATATCAAATATACCTTTGTTCACTTTGCCATCCTTCTTATCAGCCAAATACTTGGGGCAGTTCTGCTTCAAGTGACCAGTCCCTTTGCAGTAGAAGCACTCAGCTTCAGGCTTAGGTCCAGCTTTGGGTTTCTTCCCGGGAGTGGCAACTTGCTTGCCATTCTTCTTGAAGTTCCCCTTCTTTCCCTTGCCCTTTTTCTTGAAACTAGTGGTCTTATTAACGATCAACACTTGATGCTCCTTCTTGATTTCTACCTCCGCAGCTTTGAGCATTGCGAAGAGCTCGGGAATTGTCTTCTCCATCCCTTGCATATTATAGTTTATCACGAAGCCTTTGTAGCTTGGTGGCAGTGATTGAAGAACTCTATCAATAACACTATCATCTGGAAGATTAACTCCCAGCTGAGTCAAGTGATTATGATACCCAGACATTTAGAGTATGTGTTCACTGATAGAACTGTTCTCCTCCATCTTCCAGCTATAGAACTTGTTGGACACTTCATATCTCTCAACTCGGGCATTTGCTTGAAATATTAACTTCAACTCCTGGAAATTCTCATATGGTCCATGACGTTCAAAACATCTTTGAAGTCCCAATTCTAAGCCGTAAAGCAAGGCACACTGAACTATCGAGTAGTCATCAGATCGAGCTTCCAGATGTTCAAAACATCAGCATCTGCTCCTGCAGCAGGCCTTTCACCTAGCAGTGCATCAAGGACATAATTCTTCTGTGCAGCAATGAGGATAATCCTCAAGTTACGGACCCAGTCCGTGTAGTTGCTACCATCATCTTTCAACTTAGCTTTCTCTAGGAACGCATTAAAATTCAAGGGAACGGTAGCACGGGCCATTGATCTACAACATAGATATGCAAATACTATCAGGACTAAGTTCATGATAAATTAAGTTCAATTAATCAAATTACTTAAGAACTCCCACTTAGATAGACATCCCTCAAGTCATCTAAATGATATGTGATCCAAATCAACTAAACCATGTCCGATCATCACGTGAGATGGAGTAGTCATCAATGGTGAACATCTCTATGTTGATCATATCTACTATATGATTCACGTTCAACCTTTCGGTCTCCAGTGTTCTGAGGCCATGTCTGTACATGCTAGGCTCGTCAAGTTTAACCCGAGTATTCCGCATGTGCAAAACTATCTTGCACCCATTGTATGTAAACGTAGAGTCTATCACACCCGATCATCACGTGGTGTCTCAACACGACGAACTGTCGCAACGGTGCATACTCAGGGAGAACACTTATACCTTGAAATTTAGTTAAGGGATCATCTTATAATGCTACCGCCGTACTAAGCAAAATAAGATGCATAAAAGATAAACATCACATGCAATCAAAATATGTGACATGATATGGCCATCATCATCTTGTGCTTTTGATCTCCACCTCCAAAGCATCGTCATGATCTCCATCGTCACCGGCTCGACACCTTGATCTCCATCGTTGCGTCGTGGTCGTCTCGCCAACTATTGCTTCTACAACTATCGCTAACGCATAGTGATAAAGTAAAGTAATTACATGGCGTTTGCATTTCATACAATAAAGAGACAACCATAAGGCTCCTGCCGGTTGCCGATAACTTTTACAAAACATGATCATCTCATACAATAACGTATATCACATCATGTCTTGACCATATCACATCACAACATGCCCTGTAAAAACAAGTTAGACGTCCTCTACTTTGTTGTTGCAAGTTTTATGTGGCTGTACGGGCTTCTAGCAAGAACCGTTCTTACCTACGCATCAAAACCACAATGGTGTTTCGTCAAGTTTGCTGTTTTATCCTTCTTCAAGGACCGGCCGCAGTCAAATTCGATTCAACTAAAGTAGGAGAAACAGACACCCGCCAGCCACCTTTATGCAAAACTAGTTGCATATCTGTCGGTGGAACCGGTCTCATGTGCGTGGACATGTAAGGTTGGTCTGGGCCGCTTCATCCCACAATACCGCCGAATCAAAATAAGACATTGGTGGTAAGCAGTATGACTATCACCACCCACAACTCCTTGTGTTCTACTCGTGCATATCATCTACGCATAGACTTGGCTTGGATGCCACTGTTGGGAAACGTAGCATGGAAAACAAAAAAATTCTACGCACACGCAATGATCTATCCATGGAGATGCATAGCAATGAGGGGGAGAGTGTGTCTACGTACCCACGTAGACCGAAAGCGGAAGCGTTTCACAGCGCGGTTGATGTAGTCGAACTTTCTTCGTGCTCCACCGATCGAGTACCGAACGTACGGCACCTCCGAGTTCTGCATACGTTCAGCTCGATGACATCCCTCGCCTTCTTGATCCAGCAAGGTGTCGAGGTAGTAGATGAGTTCCGTCAACACGATGGCGTGGTGACGGTGATGGTGATGTGATCTGCGCAGGGCTTCGCCTAAGCACCGCGAGAATATGACTAGGGGTGTAAACTGTGGAGGGGGGCGCCGCACACGGCTAACAATTGATGTTGTGTGTTCTAGGCGCCCCCCTCCCCACATATATATAGGTGGGAGGGGAGGAGAGGCAGCCAGGGGGCGCCCCAAGTAGGATCCAAATCCTACTTGGGGTTTCCCCAAGTGGCGCCCCCCTTTCCTTTTTCCACCGGAGAAGAAAGGGAAGGGGAAAGAGAGAAAGGAAGGGGGGCCGAACCCCCCTTTTTCCTTCTCCAATTCAGCCTCCTGCCATAGGGGGGGTGCCACCCCTTGTAGGCTGGTGTGCTCCCCTCTCATGGCCCATATGGCCCATATCTTCCCCCCGGGGGTTCCGGTAACCCCTCCGGTACTCCGATAAATACCCGATACACTCCGGAACACTTCCGGTGTCCGAATACTATCGTCCTGTATATCAATCTTTACCTCTTGACCATTTTGAGACTCCTCGTCATGTCCGTGATCTCATCCAAGACTCCAAACAACATTCGGTCACCAAATCACATAACTCATATAATACAATATCGTCATTGAACGTTAAGCGTGCGGACCCTACAGGTTCGAGAACTATGTAGACATGACCGAGACACCTCTCTGGTCAATAACCAACAGCGGAACCTGGATGCTCATATTGGCTCCTACATATTCTATGAAGATCTTTATCGGTCGAACCGTTATGACAACATACATTATTCCCTTTGTTCGTCGGTATGTTACTTGCCCGAGATTCGATCGTCGGTATCTTCATACCTAGTTCAATCTCGTTACCGGCAAGTCTCTTTACTCGTTCCGTAATACAACATCCTGTAACTAACTCATTAGTCACTTTGCTTGCAAGGCTTCTTATGATGTGTATTACCGAGAGGGCCCAGAGATACCTCTCCGATACTCGGAGTGACAAATCCTAATCTCGATCTATGCCAACTCAACAAACACCTTCGGAGATGCCTGTAGAGCATCTTTATAATCACCCAGTTACGTTGTGATGTTTGATAGCACACAAGGCATTCCTTCGGTATTTGGGAGTTGCATAATCTCATAGTCGAAGGAATATGCATTTGACATGAAGAAAGCAATAGCAATAAAACTAAATGATCATAATGCTAAGCTAATGGATGGGTCTTGTCCATCACATCATTCTCCTAATGATGTGACCTCGTTATCGAATGACAACTCATGTCTATGGTTAGGAAACCTTAACCATCTTTGATCAACGAGCTAGTAAAGTAGAGGCTCACTAGGGACACAGTGTTTGTCTATGTATTCACACATGTATTTAGGTTTCCGATCAATACAATTCTAGCATGAATAATAAACATTTATCATGAATAAGGAAATATAAAATAAGAACTTTATTATTGCCTCTAGGGCATATTTCCTTCATCATCCACAGAAGCTGAGCGCAACAAGATCCAGCAGCAATGTATTCAGATTCAGAAGTGGAGAGCGATACACAGTTCTGCTTCTTTGAAGACCAACAGACAAGAGATCGTCCAAGAAAATGACAAGTGCCTGATGTGGACTTGCGATCAACCTTGTCACCAGCATAATCAGCATCTGAGAATCCAACTAGATCAAACTCTGAGCCCTTTGGATACCACAATCCTAGCGTTGGGGTGTGAGCCAAATATCGAAGTATATGCTTCACAGCGAGGTGATGCGACTCCTTTGGTGCCGCTTAGAATCGGGCACACATGCAAACGCTAAGCATTATATCTGGCCTAGATGCACATAAGTACAATAAAGAACCAATCATGGAGCGGTATACCTTTTGATCAAACTCTTTACCATTTTCGTCGGGGCCCAATTGACCTTTGGTTGGCATTGGCGTCGTGTACCCTTTGCAGTCTTGCATTCCAAACTTCTTCAGGCAATCTTTGAGGTATTTTTCTTGAGATATAAAGATGTCATTTATCTGTTGACAGATTTGAAGACCAAGTAAGAATTTCAGCTCCCCCATCATGGACATCTGATATTGCTCTTGCATCATATGCCCAAACTCATCGATGTATCTTTTGTCAGTGCAGCCGAAGATAATGTCATCCACATAGATTTGGCATACAAACTGTGCTCCATCATATGTCTTCGTGAAGAGAGTGGGATCTAGAGAACCAGGTCTGAAGCCTTTGCTCTTCAGGAAGTCTTTGAGTGTGTCATACCAAGCACGTGGTGCTTGTTTGAGGCCATACAGTGCCTTGTTGAGCTTGTAGACCATATCAGGACGCTTTGGATCTTCAAAACCAGGTGGTTGAGCTACATATACTTCTTCTTCAATTTTGCCATTAAGAAAGGCACTCTTCACATCCATTTGATGCAGGAGGATGTTGTTGTGATTAGCGTAGGCTAGTAGTATGTGGATGGCTTCAAGCCTAGCCACAGGAGCAAAGGTTTCATCAAAGTCAATCCCCTCTACTTGTGTGTAACCTTGAGCAATGAGACGAGCTTTGTTTCTGACAACTTGTCCATGTTCATCTTGCTTGTTGCGATAGATCAATTTGGTGCCAATGATGTTGTGCATGCGAGGATCAGGACGCTTGACTAGCTCCCAGACATTGTTGAGCTCAAATTGTTGAAGCTCTTCCTGCATAGTTTGAATCCATTCTGGTTCCATAAAAGCTTCATCAACTTTCTTGGGTTCGGATATGGAGACGAAAGCAAAATGTCCACAGAAGTTTGCTAGTTGTGTAGCTCTTGATCGAGAAAGTGGACCAGGTGCATTGATACTGTCAAGAATCTTCTCAATCTGAACTTCATTGGCCACACGAGGATGAACAGGGCGAAGACTTTGGTTTTGCTGATCATTGTCTTTGTCTTCAGCATTGTCTTTGGGCTCAGCATTGTCTTCATGTTGAGTAGGAGCTGGAATGACAACTTCTTCTTCAGCCTGTTCCTCGGTGGGTATGATTTCTCCAGTTCCCATTAGCTTGATAGATTCACTAGGAGAAGGTTCATCTAGCACATTTGGCAGGTGCGCTCTTTGCGAGCCGTTAGTCTCATCGAACTGCACATCTACAATTTCAACCACTTTATAGTGAAAGAGATTGAAGACCCTGTAGGTGTGCGAATCCTTTCCGTAGCCAAGCATAAAACCTTCATGTGCTTTTGGTGCAAATTTGGAAGTGTGATGTGGATCCTTGATCCAGCACCTGGCACCAAAAAGTTTGAAATAGCTAGCGTTTGGCTTCTTACCAGTGAGTAGTTCATAGGATGTCTTCTTGAAGAACTTGCAAAGATAAACTCGGTTGATGATATGGCATGCAGTGTCAATGGCGTCAGACCAGAACTTTCTTGGAGTCTTGTACTCATCAAGCATCGTACGAGCCATCTCAATGAGAGTCTTGTTCTTGTGTTCCACGACGCCATTCTGCTGAGGTGTGTATGGAGCAAAGAGCTCATGAGTGATGCCTAGTGTATCAAGATAAGTGTGGAGGCATGTGTTCTTGAATTCCGTGCCATTGTCACTTCTGATCTGCTTGATCTTGATGCCATAGTTAGTCATGGCTCGATTGGCGAATTGTCTGAAGACATCCTGCACTTCATTCTTATAGAGAATTATGTGTACCCAAGTGTATCGAGAGTAATCATCAACAATGACGAAGCCATAAAGATGTGCAGTGGTAGTAAGGGTAGAGTAGTGAGTAGGGCCAAATAAGTCCATGTGTAACAGCTCGAAGGGACGTGAAGTCGACATGATTGTCTTCGAGGGATGCTTTGCCCTAGTCATCTTCCCGGCTTCACAAGCACCACATAGATGATCCTTCTTGAAATTGACACCCTCGATGCCAATGATATGCTTCTTCTTCACAAGAGTGTGCAAGTTCCTCATGCCTGCATGTCCTAGCCTTTGATACCAAAGCCAACACTCTGAAGCTTTTGCTAGAAGACATACGGAAAGTTGTGGTCCTGCGGAGAAATCTACCGTATACAGATCACCTCTTCGATAACCTTCGAAGACTAGAGATTTGTCAGAATCCATAAGCACAAGGCATCGAAACTTTCCAAATATCATGATCATATTAAGATCACAAAGCATTGAGACAGACATTAAGTTGTATCCAAGGGATTCAACAAGCATCACTTTATCCATGTGTTGATCCTTTGAGATAGCAACTCTACCTAGGCCCAATACCTTGCTTTTACCAGTGTCAGCAAATGTGATATGGCTTTTAGTAGATGGACGAAGAGTTGAATCCATGAGAAGACTTCGATCACTAGTCATGTGGTTAGTGCATCCGCTGTCCATGATCCATTCAATAGCTTTCGGAGTTGTACCCTACAGTGTAGTTAGTAGGATAGGCTTCACCAAGAGTATTGTGAAGCATAAACATTTGGCGAACAAGCATACTATCAAAGTTAAGATTCTTGGATGGTAGGATGGGATGTTCATCAAGAAATCCAGGGACGAAGTAAATGGTAAGACCATTTTGGCATTTTATCTTGCGTCCCACAAGATGTTTTAGGTCTCCAGCATTGTCTTCAGAAGTCAATGATTTTCGGCTGGAGACCTTTCCCTGCAAGAGAAGTTAATTCTTCTTAATCACCCACATCTGAAGGGGTGGCTTAGAAGCAATGAGTCTAAGTGTAGCATCTGGGAACTTTGGCTTTGGAGCCCTAGCAAATAGTTTTGCAAGAAGTGAATAGTACTCAAAAGAATATGCAGAAAAATTCTTTGATTTGTGAACATAGTGGTTTGATGAAACCCGCTCATATTCATGAGTCTGATGATAGTTTCCCTGCAAAACATTGGCGTTAGGGTGAGCATATGAGGTCCTCTGTCTGTATGAAGCTTTTGGGCCATATGAAGCCTTTGGTCTGGGGTTTGTCTTCTTCCCTGGTGGTGTCATGATGACATTCACAGGAAGATTCTCAGGACAACTTTTAGGAACCCAGATCTTCTTCATAGGTAACCCATTCCTGCAGTTAGTTCCAATAAACATGGCAAACACTTCACCATTCTAATTCTTGAACAGTTTACAGTTTGAGTCAAACGACTCATCAATGATAATAGGGTTAGCACAGGTGATGCGGAGCATCCTACAATCATCCCCATGTACACTACGACTACTCCCCAAGCCCCAAGAGGACATACGATGAGACTTCGACCATACGCCATTGGACACAAGGTTAACTCACTCCTCTCCGAACCTTCACTTTCCACACATGAGACATGGCTACTACCTCAAACATATGTGCTTTCCATGACCAGGAACCAAGAGGAAGACCATGGAACAGCTAGGAGCATTGGACAAGACGGCGAGGACACCGAGTGCGAAGACCAAGAGGAAGAGCTGCCAGGAAGCTACAGCTCTTGGACATCCGACAGCCACCGGACGACCGGACACTACCGGACGTCCGACGCCTGGAGACTCCTCCAGCCAAAAGGACCAGACGACGAAAGCTACAGTGCCTGGATAACCGCCAAATGCCGGTCGTCCGACACTCGTCAGCCACCGGACAACCGATAGCGTCCGGATATCCGCGCCAGTCGACCAGAGAGAAAACGTCGGAAGTTCGAAGACTTCCGGACGACCGGACGCCCGCGAGCGACCGGACGACCGACACCCGTCGGACGTCCGACGCCGGTCTGCACAGTGTATCGGGCCGAGGCCCATGTACCCCTTCGCCCCTCACTTACCCCTTCGTGGCCCTAGACTATATATACTCCTCCACCTCCACCATTTGAGGGCTAGCATAGGTTTAGCTCATTTTAGAGATAGAGCTTTGCTCATCCTTGTGGTTCTCCTCCATCGAGAGACCGCGGTCTCTACGGAGAAGATCCACGCTTGGATTCAAGACCCCTCACGGGAAGATCCCTTGCGGACTCAAGACCTCCTCACGGAGATGAACTAGTTACCTTTGTATCTTTCCTTTGTTGTCTTTGAATCTTGTATCACTCTTTATGTTCATGGATCTAGCACATGTGTGATTGTTCCCGTTGATTTGAGTGTTTCCCCTCGTGTTTCCCCTCGTAATTCCCCTCATGTTCTTCGTGTTCTTCGTAGGATCACCTCCAATTGTGAAAGATCGGCCTATACCGGGTTAGCCCCGTATCATATGGAATCAGAGCTTAGGTTTATCACGAATTTGGAGCCCTTACTCCACCGTTTTCTAGCCTTCTTTTGCTTGATTTCGTCCTAAATTTCAAAAATCCCGACCAAAATAGCCCCAATTTTTTTCGTGATTTGTTGGTTTGATGAAGTTTTGTTGCATTTGATCCATGAATTTGCTTGGTTTCGAGTGGATCTAGCATTTCCTCAAGTTTCCCCACTTTCCACCCATGAAATCTCCTCAATTTTAACCCCAAAATCCCCATTTTTCGCCCAAAATTGTGTCCCGTATCTAAATCCTGAGTTGACCCAGACCCACCGGACGACCGACGTTTTCTCGGACGTCCGACGCCCCCGGAACCACCGGACGACCGGTACTTACCGGAAATCCGACCCCCCGATCCAGAGCTGAAACCTCGGACTTCCGACCTTTTCCGGACGTCCGACACCTGTAAAAACTGACTTCGCTGAAATTTTGTTTCGGCCATAACTAATTCATCCGGACTCGGATTTTGACGTTCTTTAGATCGTTTTGAAGCTCTTGACATCCCCCTTTCCAAAAAAATACTACCACCATCATTTGACTTCATCAAATGTTTGGAACTTTGGCATCTTTGCCTAGGGCCTTCGCCACATCATCCGCATACCACCACCGACTTCCGCAACCTAATCTATTTTGTTCACCATAGCATTTGTGGTTACTTGAGTAGTGATTCGAGTCTCCTAAGGTGTTTCGGCTACTTAGGGACGATTACTTCTTCATCAACCACCACCATAACTTCCACATAACCTTGCCCACCATACATTTCCCCCACCCCCAGCCTAACCCAATTTTGTTTGAGCTTGTTTGAGTTGTGGGTTGTGTCTCCTAAGGTGTTTCGGCTACTTAGGGACGGTGACCTCAACTTCGACTCGCATAACCCATCACTCCACTTCTGCATTGCCAACTCTGGAACCACCACCGCTTTTCCGCTATCACCATTTGACATTTGCCTTCAGAGATTTTGAGTTTGCGGTTTTTCTGTTTCCTAAGGTGTTTCGGCTAATTAGGAATGGGTCGACATCGACAACACCACCTCTCATCATCGCCATGGACAGTAACCTTGACGACATCATTGTATATCCCCCTTGCCATTGCATTGATAACCCCTATCCCATTTTGTGTCACTTGCCTATCGAGACTAGCCTTTGAGTATTGCCGGCAACATTACTTGTGCACATTAGTGATCATCCCTTCCATTGCATACATACCATATCATATTGGTATCATCTTGGTATCATAGTACCATCCCTTGTGTCACAAGCTTGTTCCCGCATATACACAATTGCTATCTTGGTTTGTGCATTTCGTATAGTGGCCATATAAAAAAAGCTTTTAAGCAAAAGAGAGTGAACAAAGAGCTTGTAAGCAATAGCCATAACATACCACATTGCATATCATATACCATCATTGATCATCTTGAGAGGATCACCGGGAATCATACATAATAGCATACTTGGGATAGGAAGTTGTTGCATTTTTGTCTCTTATAGGTTGTGCACAAGTGTCGTATCCGCCTATTGAGCAATCGTGCTAGCGTCTCTCTAGAGTTGTGCAACAAGAGCATTTTCCGTGGATTCCACATTTTGAGCTCATTCCTTGGTTGCACGACCCCACTTATCTATCCGTGTGTGTGTTTCCGTGTGCCACATATTGCTATTGGTCTACTTGTTTCACTTGAGAATTTGTGAATCACTTTCAACATTATTGGCTCTTGCTAACATTTTGCATCAAATTTTTGTGCCACTATCCTCACCGAGCTCCACCAAAAGTTTTATTTGTGTAGGTGTGAGAAATTGACAAGATCCGGTACCAATTGTGCTATTTCCTTGATACATTATTGAGTGATCATTGATCCATCTTCAACATTGGGTAAGGTACATTGGTCTAGTTCTTTCCTTTCTTCCACTCACATTTGCTCGAGTCTTGCGATGGATAGGCGATGCATTTCATCTCCGGTCTTCGACGGCGCGAACAACTACATCAACACTCGCCACTTCGGACTACAACAAGAAATGCAAGGTGTACAATCTACCTTGCGAGAGCGCATCGACAACCTCGCCATCGACATACGACACTGCGAAGCAAGGAAAAGGGACTACATCGACAACAAGTTAAACGAGCTCAAGGATCAACTATGCAACATGATGGCCAACTACAAGTCTTCTTCCCCTTCATCATCTTCAAGGCGGCGACGTTCAAGTCGACTATCTTTGGAGCGCCCATGCGATGCAAGCGCAATTCGTCCACGTCCACATCTACATGGTGACCATCATCACATTCGTGATCCACATCGTCATGAAGGGCAAGTCACCTCCAAGCATCATGTGCACACTGATGATGAACGACATCTACTATGAGCTCAAGTACGACAATGACACTATCAACATGAAAATGCTCGAGACACACAAACCTACAAGTCCCAACAAGCTCTACATCAAGCTACGACCAAACTTCATGAGCACAAGAGAAGACCACGAGACAAGCACCACCAAGAGGAAGCTACGGCTATCACCACCACTTCGGCATTTTCGCCAAGTGTTATCAAGGCATCTTCACCTTTGGACGTACGGCATCTTCGCCTACTTCCCATGAGTACGCCTACATCAACTTCATCAAGTCCAAGGCGACCAACTACGAGCGAGGGCAAAAGTTCCATCTTCGGAAACCCCTCAAGGAAGATGGCCGAGCATGGAAAATTCCCTTCGGTCATGGAGACGAGCTACGAGGTGCCACATCATATGGGCCTCATACAAGACGATGACAAGACGGTCGAGCAAGGGCCATCCCCTTCGACCATGGCGGCGAGCACGAACCTCTTCAACAACATGAAGGCGGCGCCCCAATATGTCTCCTACTCCGAGTCAAGCTATGAGACCGCACATGAGACCCTCTCTTTGGTCTCGGAGGAGAGTGATGATTTGCCACTTCCTACGGCATTCATCTTTGGAGACGTTATGGATGAGGAGGTTGAGCATGGGACTATCCCTTCAACCAAGGCGGCGATAGGAGTTGAGCATGGAGACATTTGCACCTACACCTCTCCGACACCCACATATGACGAGATGCCCCAATTGCCATGTGAGGAGAGCCACCACCCCATGAGTGATATGAGTGACTCCACCATATGTGACATTGAGTGCATTTCCTATGAGAGGATGAGTGTGACCACCACTAGCCCCACACATGAGAGCATGCCACACATCCTATGTGAGGTTGAGAGCCATTTGAGTGACTCCACCAACCATACAAGTGAGAGCATCCAAAAGGGAGTGAGTGAGCCACACCACTTAGTGAGTGAGGTAGTTGATAGGGCACGTGAGGCCACTATGATTTCTAACGACTTAACCTCTACTCCGAGTGTGTTTTCTTCTTTGGTGCTAGGTCTCATACATGACGACATGCCTACCCTTGACGAGTTCATCCCTCCAATGGGAAAACCGATGGCCATGGTGGACGACGATGCACTACCCACATGGTTCCATCAAGATGAAGATGCCAATGAGTGGATCTTTGACACCTCACCTACAACACATGAGCGATGCTCGAAAGGTAACATAGGTGATGGTACTTCTCTTGTCCCACTAGTGGACTATCTTGACAATGATTGCTTGCATGATGTTGATCACCTTATGGATTCATCGCATACTATGTCTTGTTTCGATATGCCACCCATTTATGATGAATATGATGATGAGCATGTTGAATTGCCTAGTTGTGATGCTATGCTCCATAGGATATCATGTGAAAATTCTATAGGTCACGTCATGTTTGACAATCCATTAAACTTGTCATTTGCTATGAGTGAGATCTCCCATGTTGCATCATTACAATCTCAACATAGTAACTATGCATGCCCCATTAAAATAAATCCTATTTGCACTTATGTCATAGATGACAAGGTCATGGTTATTGGAATGTGCTTCTCTTGTGATGATATTGCCATGCTTCCTTTACATGATTTGCGCAATTCATCTACTATGCCATGCCATGAACACATTGCTTCGGATATGCATTGTTTTGGACATTGTCAATATTCTCCATGTGATGTTTCCACTAATGCTCATGAGGAGACCCCCATAGTTTCCTCATATATATTAGGAGATTTTGATGCGTTTCATACTTTGCATGATTCCCATGATTGTGTGCACCCTATGCATTCCATGAATAACAATGCTCTACATATTTCTCATGATGCATTACACAATTTGAGCCTCCATTATGCTATACATAATAACAAACCTCTCATGATGGATGACATGTTTCTATATCACGCATCTCATTTATTTGAGCATTGGATATTTTGTGCTAACCAACACATGCACGTATGCATCATGATGGATGATGTGTACATCTACCACGCACACACAATTTTTCCTTTGCCTTTGTTTTGTGTAGGTACTCAAGAATACTTGTCAACATCACAATCCCATGAGTTGACAAAACGAGCTCTTGAGAGCAACGATGACTTGGGATCCCGTGGACTATCCTTACCACCGTTCCCTTCACACAAGGACTACGCGCATCTCTTCTACTTGGCTCTCACACGGCTATGGGCTATATACCAATTGTCACCTTATACCCATTTTACAGTGTTCACTTTGCATGTTATGCCTCTTTATATGCCTTTGCCATGCAATTGTGACCCTTGCGTGCATTTACCGATGATTCACCATTATACTACTTCTAGGTGTATTTGCATGCTTGGTGGAGATACTTGTTGCTATTGCCATGTTCTATACATGCCACATGCTATTGTTGATTCTTGTGTTGGGAGAGTCATGATGTTATATTGCTATTTACATAGGACTTCTTGCCATTACAATGATGATACATTACTCATATCTTGTTTTCATGCTTGTGATATGTCATGTGCATTATATATGTTCACTATTTGCACACACGACATGATTTCCATGATTACTTCTAGTATGTTGCATCTTCACACTACTAGCTTGCATAACTTGATCGCTATGATTACTTGCTTGGTTGCATCACCCATGATCCATTCTTGCTCGTTTCCTTGGGTTGATAGCATATATGCTCTTGCCTCTCACATGATTTAACTTGATGATTGTCACTTGTCTCCATTAGTTGCACCTCTCATATTCACTTGTAGTGAGTGCAACAATTATATGCTTATTCATCTTGGAGACTTGGATAACTTACTTGTGATGCATGCTTGTTTGATTGAGCTTAAAGTTTTTGGTTGTTCTAGCATCATATGCTTACATACCATGCCAAATTCCCTTGTCCTTTCTTATGATAAGAATGTTGAGAACACTTGTTGGGTATTTCCCCCTTCGAATGATTGGTTTTGCATTTCCGCTAACCTCATTTGTTTTTCCGAGTGTTTGTCATGTTCTTTCATTTTGAAGGATTCACAAGGCGATACCATCATGAGACATATTGGTTATGTGAAGGCATACTTGATGTGCAACTCCAACATCTTCGGGAATACTCATAAGGTGAACTCCTTCCATTTGAGCCATCCTCAAATATGCATATTGGATGGGTCATTCTTTCATTGTTGTTTCCTTCTTGTTGTCTACATGATACATCTCGCGAACGGAGGAGCAACATTGGAGATGGACCCTATGGACCTTCAAGTTGAGGAACGCTCGCACTTAGTGGATGCACCTACTTTGGAAGCACCACCGGACCACCACTTCTACCACGACATCGAACCATGGTATGACAATACCCATGACAAGTTTGCACTTTATGCATGGATTGACCTGCGTTATGATTGCCTTGTTGCATCTTGTATTTCTATGTCATCCATGATATATGAGCTTGTGCACTTCCTTAGCAAATTTGTTGTGATCTTTCTTGATGGCATATTCATACATCATGATCATATTGCCCACCATCAATTGCATGATAACATAATCACATCGAGCACCAATTACATGTTCATGCTTTTGATACACCGTCCCATTATGACATCATTTTGCACAATGGTGAAATTAATCACATTCCCAACACCTTTGTGCGTACTACAAATGCTTTTGCTCCCATGAATGCATTACATATCATTCTACATCTTTTGGATAAGCATCATGTGTCTTGCCACCCACAATCTTGCCGAACAGACTCATACTTACTTGATGGACAATTTGTGTGCGCTAACCATTGTATTTCCGAGTGTCGCTTGTGTTTGCTCTTTTTGCATGTCTATCACTCTGGAGACACCTTGGAGTACTTTGATCGCGCCATATCTTCAACTTTGTCCAACTACAAGTCCGTCCATGACAACCGTTTCCATGGTGATGAGGATCACGATCCGATGACGGATCTTTCCCAGGAGGGGGAGATGATGCGGAGCATCCTACGATCATCCCCATGTACACTACGACTACTCCCCAAGCCCCAAGCGGACATACGATGAGACTTCGACCATACGCCATTGGACACAAGGTTAACTCACTCCTCTCCGAACCTTCACTTTCCACACATGAGACATGGCTACTACCTCAAACATATGTGCTTTGCATGACCAGGAACCAAGAGGAAGACCATGGAACAGCTAGGAGCATTGGACAAGACGGCGAGGACACCAAGTGTGAAGACCAAGAGGAAGAGCTGCTAGGAAGCTACAGCTCTCGGACGTCCGACGCCTGGAGATTCCACCAGCCAGAAGGACCAGCCGATGAAAGCTACAGCACCCGGATGACCGCCAAACGCCGGACCTCCGACACTCGTCAGCCACCGGACGACCGACAGCGTCCGGATATCCGGCGCCAGCCGACCAGAGAGAAAACGTCGGAAGTCTGAAGACTTCCGGACGACCGGACGCCCGCGAGCGACCGGACGACCAACACCCGTCGGACGTTCCAACGCCTGTCTGCGCACAGTGTATCGGGCCAAGGCCCATGTACCCCTTCGCCCGTCACTTACCCCTTCGTGGCCCTAGACTATATATACTCCTCCACCTCCACCATTTGAGGGTTAGCATAGGTTTAGCTCATTTTAGAGATAGAGCTTTGCTCATCCTTGTGGTTCTCCTCCATCGAGAAACCGCGGCCTCTACGGAGAAGATCCACGCTTGGATTCAAGACCCCCCACGGGAAGATCCCTCGTGGACTCAAGACCTCACGGAGTTGAACTAGTTACCTTTGTATCTTTCCTTTGTTGTCTTTGAATCTTGTATCACTCTTTATGTTCATGGATCTAGCACATGTGTGATCGTTCCCGTTGATTTGAGTGTTCCCCTCATGTTTCCCCTCGTGATTACCCTCATGTTCTTCGTGTTCTTCATAGGATCACCTCCAATCGTGAAAGATCGGCCTATACCGGGTTAGCCCCGTATCAACAGGTGAAGCCAGATAAAGTGGATGGATCCACTGAAGGGCCCTGTGCAGCAACCCATGTGGTTTTGGGGTACTGCTCAGGCTTCCAATAAGAACCATCAGCATTCATTTTCCTCTTGAAACCAACACCCACTTTCCTAGGGTTTCGGTTCAGAATCTGTTTCTTGAGGACATCACATAGTGTCTGATGCCCTTTGAGGCTTTTATACATGCCTGTTTCAAGCAATGTCTTCAACCTGGCATTCTCATCAGCAATAGTAGTGGTATCCTCAGAAGAGGGGTTAGTTACCACATCAGCAGTTGAAGATATTGCAACTTCAGAACCAGTAGAACATTCAGCAATAGAGACAGCATTATCACACTCAAGACATTTTAAACAAGGTGGCACAAAATCTTCCTGAGCGGAACTGATCTGTTGGGCGAGTAGTGAATCGTTTTCCTTTTGAAGATCTTCATGAGACGCTCTCAGTTTCTCTATATCTTGCTTCCTTTGAAGAAAATCATAGGAAAGCTTCTCATGAGTAGCTGAGAGGGTTTCATGATGACTTTCAAGTTCCTCATACTTAACGCGAAGATTTTTTATGTCTTCAATTAAGGACTGGGTTCGATTCATTTCCTCGTCCAACGAGTCATCGCTTTTGTCTAGCAATTTTTGAATCTTTTCCATGGCTGTTTGTTGTTCAGTTGCAATTTTAGCAAGAGTCTTATAGCTGAGTTTGGATTCACATTTAGAGTCATCTTCACTGGAGGTCTGAAAGTAAGCATCACGTGAGTTTACCTTAGCACCTCTTGCCATGAAGCAGTAGATGGGAGCAGAATCGTCGTCATCATTGGCTTCGGCATCGGCGTCGTGACCATTGTCTTCAGGGTTGAAGATGGACTTGGCGACGAACGCTGAAGCCAGAGCCAGGCTTGCCACGCCTGAATCAGACTCCTCAGACTCCACCTCCGCCTCCTCAGAAGCAAACTCCTCCTCTGAATCCATCTCCTTGCCAATGAATGCATGAGCCTTGCCAGAAGAGCTCTTCTTGTATGATGAAGACTTTGAAAAAGACTTTGAGGATTTCTTCTTCTTCTTGTCGTCGGAGTCATATTCCTTGCTCTTCTTCTTTTTCTTTGCTTCCTTGTCCCATTGAGGACATTCAGATATGTAGTGGCCTGGCTTCTTGCATTTGTGGCATGTTCTCTTCTTGTAGTCATGAGTGGAAGCCTCATCATTCTTGGAACTGGATCTTGAAGACTTTCTGAAGCGATTCTTCTTGGAGAACTTCTGGAACTTTCTCACAAGCATTACTAGCTCTTTGCCAATGTCTTCAGGATCTTCAGAACTGTAGTCAGATTCTTCTTCAAATGAGGAAACAACTTTTGCCTTCAAAGCACGGGATCGGCCATAATTGGGGCCATAGATATCTCTCTTCTCGGATAGCTGGAATTCATGTGTGTTGAGCCTCTCAAGTATGTCAGATGGATCGAGATCTTTGAAGTCAGGGCGTTCTTGGATCATCAATGCTAGAGTGTCAAATGAGCTGTCAAGTGATCTGAGTAGCTTCTTCATGACTTCATGCTTGGTGATTTCAGTGGCGCCAAGAGCACGAAGTTCATTTGTGATATCAGTGAGGCGGTTGAAAGTGAGCTGGACATTCTCATTGTCATTCCTCTTGAATCTGTTGAAGAGGTTGCGAAGCACATCGATTCTGGAATCTCTTTGAGTTGAGACACCTTCGTTGACCTTGGACAGCCAGTCCCAGACTAGCTTCGCAGATTCCAGAGCACTCACACGGCCATACTACCCTTTGGTCAGATGACCAAAGATGATGTTCTTGGCGGTTGAGTCCAGTTGCGTGAACCTCTTGACATCGCAGCGGTGACGCCTTCACCGACTTTGGGAATGCCTGTCTTGACGACATACCAGAGGTCGTTGTCAATGGCTTCAAGATGCATGCGCATCTTATTCTTCCAGTAGGGGTAATCAGTGCCATCAAAGACGGGGCACACAACGGAGACCTTGATTATCCCTGCAGTCGACATAGCTAAAACTCCAGGTGGTTAAATCAAATCACACAGAACAAGGGAGCACCTTGCTCTGATACCAATTGAAAGTGCTAGTTATCGACTATGGGGGGGATAGGCGATTTTTATGAAAGTCTTCAAAAGATGCAAGATCTTCAAAGATAGATAGTCAAACAACACCTATACGACATGCAGCAAAGGATAAGCTACACTAGACATGCATTAGGCAAGTAAACAGTACAATGAAAGCACAAAGACTAATAGCAACTAGGTAGAACAGATCGGAATGGGAAGACAGTACGAAGCCAAATACAAGAAAGTCTTCACACTATGAACTCAAACAGATCATGCAAGTAAGCAATGACTTCACGAAGACAAACTGAAATGTAAAGCTGGTAGGGGATAGAACCAGTTGCTTGGTGAAGACAAGGATTTAGTAGACCAGTTCCAGTTGCTGTGACAACTGTACGTCTGGTTAGGGAGGCTGAGATTGAACTCATAAGACCACGTCTTCACCTTATTCCCCTTGAGCTAAGGACACTTAGTCCTCGCCCAATCACTCAGGTAAGTCTTCAAGGTAGACTTCCAAACCTTCACAGACTCCGTTCACCGGTGATCCACAATGACTCTTGGATCCTCAGAACGTGACGCCTAACTGGCTGGAGGATACACAGTCCTCGAGTGTAATAAGTCTTCAGATCACGCGGACATAAAGACTTCAGTGATGCCTAACACTCTTTGGCTCTGGGTGTTTTGGGCTTTGTCCTCGCAAGGATTTCTCTCTCAAAGGCTTCGGAAGTGGGTTGCTCTCAAACGACAAAAGCCGTGCACTAACTCTGAGCAGCCACCAATTTATGGTGTAGGGGGTGGGCTATTTATAGCCAGGAGCAACCCGACATGATATGTCCAAAATGACCCTTGGTCACTAAGGAACCGACACATGTCCAACGGTCAGATTTCAAACACACGCGGTAGCTTGACTTGGGCTACAAGCAAAGCTGACTCATCCAACTCTGGATAAAATTTTCTCTCATTGTCTTCACTCGAAGACATAGGATTTGGGTTGAGCATCACGTCAGTTTTCTGACTTTGTTCACTGGGACCCCACTTAACAGTTCGGTGGTTCCTATGACTCAAGAAGGAAGAAAATGAAACTACGAAAGAAACTATGTCTTCGCACTCCATAGTCTTCAAGTGAATGTCTTCACATGTCATTGTCTTCGACGTGAATGTCTTCATGAACCACCATTGTCTTCAATGTCTTCATACATTTTTAGGGGTCATCTCTGGTAGGAAAACCGAATCAATGAGGGACTTCTACCTGTGGTATTCTGCAATTCTCACAAACACATTAGTCCCTCAACCATGTTTATCGTCAATACTCCAAAACCAACTAGGGATGGCACTAGATGCACTTACACACCACCACCATCTCCACCACGCCGTCGTGCTGGTTGAGATCCCATCTACTTCTCCTCTCTTGCTTGCTGGATCAAGAAGGAGGAGACGTCATCGAGCCGCACGTGTGCTGAATGCGGAGGTGCCGTCCGTTCGGCGCTAGATCGGATTGGATCGTGATTGGATCGCGAAGAGTACGACTACATCAACCGCGTTATATACGCTTCCGTTTTTGGTCTACAAGGGTATGTAGACACACTCCCCTCTCGTTGCTATGCTTCTCCTAGATTAGATCTTGGGTGTCTCGTAGGAAATTTTTTGATTTTCGTGCTTCGTTCCCCATCAATACATCCATTTTGCATCATTATTTCTTACTATAATTTATGCTATTTGAATGATATATTTCACAATATGATGCAAGGAATACAAAGAGAGGGGGATCACCGGACAGCTGGACTTCTGGACCTAAAATGCAACAGAAGAAAAATCAATTCGTCGGAGCTCAAAATGCAACGTGGATTTTTGGAGAATTATTTCAGAATATATGAAGATTTATGGAGCAATAATGGGCCAGAGGGGACCCATCAGAGTCTAACACGCCCTGGTGGCGCCCCCTAGGCATGCCATGTGGCCGTGTGGCGCCCCCGTGGCCCCTCTCTCGACGCCCTTTGGCTATAAAATCATATTTTTCCTATAAAAATCGCTGAAAATCCTCGGGACTTCAAAATGAGAGCTACAGAAAAAAGTCTAATATGTGGCTTTTTAGCAAATATACTGTTCATCTTCAAAGTCCCTGTTTTTTTTTGTGCAGCTGACAATTCAATGTATTTTATTTTATACTAAAAGTTTATACATATACACATTACATCCTTGTATACATGTGTATTTTTTTCAGAATTTTTTGAAACTGGATTTTTTTTTAAATAAAGGCCTCGATGGAGCTTAGTCTCCAAAATGCCCTACTCTAAAAAATTAAACAATGTACTTCGTGTGCATGAGGATCTTAAATGTACTCCCTCCGTCCCAAATTACTTGTCGCAGAAATAGATAGAAATGGATGTATCTAGAACTAAAAATACGTCTAGATATATCCATTTCTTCGACAAGTAATTCCGGGCGGAGGGAGTATATGTTTGGCAAGGTTAGTATTGATACCCACTAGAATATTTATGCCCCAATTGCAACGCACGTGCAATTACCTAGTCTATTAAAGAAATGGATTTTGAGACACATTCACCTCTTGCTCATATACACATTTTGTTGTAAGCATCGACAATATACCAAAATGCTAGAAGTTAATGAGAAAAGTTATGAACACCATACCTTAAGAGCACACATGTTTGTCCATCCATAGTATGTAGTTCTTATCTAATACCATTATCATTTTTTTGCATAAAGTTCATTGTAAACATACAAGCACCACGCCAACAAATGGAAGTTAATGTGGATTTAACTTTCATAATTAAGCTAAATGGTCGTGCTTACAGTAAGTATGCATTTTGGTATATCAGATAGTAACATTGATGATAGGAGGGAAATGCATACACATTGGAATCACATGCTTGAGAGCTGGAACTCTACCTTCTACAAATGCAAGTGAAAATGAAAATGGAAGCGCAAAAAAGGACGGTATTTTTAGTAAAATAAAAAAGTATTTTGCTATTTTAGTCGGACCAAATTCCGCCAAACATATTTTCTTAATACATCAAGCATATTATGTAAAATATGAGAATAATTATTTTATTATATGTGAACACTTTTCACAGAAAATAACATTTTTTTTCCATCTCAAACTGATTTATAAACTAGTTTTTTTAGGGAATTTACATTTTAGGGAATTTACAAACTAGTTAGAAAGTAAATGTAAGTTTGGACGTGTTGTAGAAAAAGAAAAGTTTCAGTTAATGGGCCGGACCGAATATGGCCCGTGTGCAAACGCTTACGGCGTCAGGGCCCTTATATTTCACACAAAGGGGCGGCAAATAGAACCACCCCCGACAAACGGTACAAGATCGGAGCACCGGCGCGGCGCGGGGCGCGCGGCGACCGGTGCGCCGCGACCGGGGCGACCACCGGCGTGGTGCGGCGAGGAGCGGAGATCGGGGTGATCACCGGCGCGGCGCGGGGCTTGCCACGACTGGGGCAACCACCGGCGTGGTGCGTCGAGGCGCGGAGACCCGGGCGATCACCGGCGCGGCGCGGGGCGCACAGCGACGGGTGCGCCGCGACCGGGGCGACCACTGTCGCGGTGCGGCGAGGCACGGTGACCGGGGCGATCACCGGCGCGTGGCGGCGTGGCGCGGAGACCTGGGCGAGTGGGCGACCATATTCGCGGCCGTGGCGGATGGTTGCAGACTGATCGACGGCAAACCCCACGTCGCGAAAGGCTCAGGGGCGGCGGGCAGAAGCTTGACCAAAACAACAAGGTCATCTTTCTTGCCCCCGGAGAAATGTATCTGACCGACGATGTGCCGAGTCCTCGTCGAATTTGCTTGTGAAGTAGTGGCAGTGAACAGTGCACATGACATGTTCGATAGAATGCTTGCACGTCGTCGACCCTGATAGTAGCTAGGATCTTTTGTTGTGAAAATTCTGGACTGTCAGTTTTCCCTTTCCTATGTGCTTTATGATTGCCATTTTGTAACACTCTTCCCATCAAAGATAGCACTGATTTGTATGTTTTTCTTTTCTGGCTCAAAAGCTCCCTTTGTCGAGCTCCCTAGGTTGTGGACGCACTCATAGGAATAGCATATTATATACAGCGCTTTGTCTACCAGCTACAAGCTCTTTGCTCTTCCGAAATACTCTCTCCGTCCGAAAAAGCTTGTCTCTCAAATAAATGAATCTAGCATCAAGTTTGAGGGACAAGTTTTTTCGGACGGAGGGAGTAATATCTTTCAAACTCTGCCTCCAAGCAATCTTGGAAGTTTTTCATGCTCATACTTGTATTTCTTACTCCCCCGGTGTGGAACTAACTACTATTATCTGAAACTCTTGCAGAAAATCGAAAGAACCAAGAACCAAGTCCAAAAACAATGGAAAGGAAGCCGCCGCAAGACAACAAAAACAAAGGACCGAGTCAAAAAATAGAGGGGAGGAATGAATTGGGCTGTTCGGGTTGGGAAGCTTTCCGGCAGCTAATGGAAACTATGCCTAATGGTAACTTGGAATTTTCCTGGGTGAGGGCAGATCTTCATGCGCAAAATATTCTTCCAGCAGTGCGTGACCAAGGAATAGGACGACCAACATGCGTTTTCCACGCTTTGTGCGCAGCGGCTGAGATGGAGATACGGAGAAGCCAGGCCACGAGGGATCCTCCTAGCACAAGCGATATCACGTTCGACGCGGAATCTTTTGTGACTGATTTTGAGAGGGAGATCAGGTTGTCCATAGGTGAGGAAAGAGAGTTACGCCTGGTGGATCGTCGTGAAGACGTGGGCTTGCGGTTGTTCCGGAGTAATGGCGTTGTTGCACGCTCTGCAGACTGGGCTGATGAGCAAAGGGTCAGAATCGCAAGTTATCGGGTGCATCGGTACCTCAACTTCATACAGGTGGCCAGGTTCCTCTCACGGGGGAGAGCTGTTGTCGGTGTCATACCAGCTGGCGATGAACTCGTAGAACTGGGGGCTGATGAGATATACCAATTTTACCCATTGGAGGCGACCTATGGGAGGGAGGCAGATACCACACATATGGTACTGTTTGTAGGGTTTGGTGTTCAAGATGGCACAGGGAGGCCTTACTTAGTATTTGAGAGCAGCACTGGGACCGGCTTTGCAGATAATGGCTTTGGTCGGATTTTCTTTGATCAGATTTTCCGAGAAAGGCTCTATACGCTCACCGCTGAAGCCCCACAACCACCACCACCACCACGCAGCTGTGCAGACCCTCAGAGCTCCAGCTCCTCTGCCACCTCGCCTCCAGTACCACCTCCTCCTCCTCCTCCCCGTCCTGAAGACCTTGGAAACTCCAGCTCCTCTGCGACCCCAGCACTACCACCACGGCATCCTCCCTGCCATGAAGATCCTGGGAGCTCCAGCTCCTCCGCTGCCCCATGCAGCGACGAGGTCCTGGATCCACTCACCATTGCTGCTGCCATAGATGCTGTCCTTGAAGCCGTTCTCGAAACTTTCATTGGCATTGCTATTGACGCTGCCTATGATAACCCTGACTTCGACGACACCCTTGGTTGACGGGTGCCACAAACATATCTCCTGTTTTTTTTCTTGGAGATCAGTAAGTTCGTTTCGATAGTTTGACCCCCACGCACATAGAAATGGAGGAATAGCATTTAGGCGTACATTTGACTAGAGCAGCATTTACCGTTTACAAAATGTCAGTCAGCATATGTGTTCCGTGTTCCTGGCTACAGTTTTCAGTGAATAGCCTCTGTGAAATGCACAATGGTGTTGGTGGACTGATAGTTATTCTATACAACGCGTGTGCATTGTTGGTACCCATGCTTTTACCAAGCAGTTGCCATGTGCACAGATCTCTTGTGACTGTCTTTTATACTATAGCAAATTTCTGTTTGTGGGCTTGTGTTCTGTTACCACACTAGACAACCCAGCAAAGGTAGATGCAGATTCTTAAGCAATCAAAATTACGCTGTGCATCCAGTTGAGTATCTCAACTCTTCCATTAAGAAATACTCCCATTCTGTATCTTAAAGGAAGCTTGCAAATGATGGTAAACTTTTGTCTGATCTATATACAGCAACTTTTGAAAGCAAAAACAAGGAGTTATTTGTGACCGAAGGCAGTACTAATCTGTACAGCAAACACATACTGTTGCTGCCCATAAATCGCATGCAGACCTTATTTTTTTGTGATGCCTAAAGAGCTAACCAGTTGACATGATAAGGTTAGCAAAACAACAAGGCTCCCAGTTCAGTTCATCCATAAAAATATGGAAAATCCAGATTTCTTTCTTTCAACATCTCCATTTTTGTGGCATCAAGGAGATAAGCATACCTGTATATATGGAAGTTTTCTTTGTAGGTAATTAGATGGTTAGCAGGTAGCAAATATGTGTAAAACCCAAACAACCAGCCAGTCATAGAGCTATAACTCAGATGATGCTTACTCAGTACATAAAGAACATTTACCTCTCGCTCTTTAGACCAATGATAAGAAGATTATTATATTTGGTTACACCAAGTAAGACATTCATTCTCATAACTTTTTCCCCTTTTTCCAAATTATTATATCTGGTTTCATATCTTCTTCTTCTTCTTCTAACTCTAAATCAAAGTAACTTAATTTCATCAATTCTGAAGTTGCTAGCCACACATACTATCAAAGTTGACAAAACCCAACATGTATCTATATACCCAAGCCTAGAAATTAAGGATATACACAATGGTTCTCACAAAAAAAAAGGTATACATAATGTATTTCGGGGGGGGGGGGGGGGGGGGGGCGCTTTTACCCTCGGGAAGATGTTAAATTGTATCTAACATCTAACATGTATATGTTAAATTACTGTAGGGATGGTGAATGATCAATCACTAGTGGAAAAAGTGCTAGCCATAATTTTCGTTGGTGACGCGCCATTTTCAACCAACGCCAACAATATTTTTTCCAAATAGTGGTGGCATTGGCTTATTTGGTACGACATTAGTAGGGGCATAGTGGTGGCGTTGGAAAGCAGGTGAGCTTCAGAAGTATATGGGATCAACAATTTGTACAAGGTGTAGTATAGTGCTGACGTGGTATAACATGGAACACCAACACTATTATGTTTAGTTGTGGTGTGTCATTAGTTTCCACGTCAGCATTGTTATTTTGTCGATGTGAACATTCATATATTATCATTTTTATAGTATATTGTAGTTTCAGACTTGAAATATATAGTTTGACACTTCAAATATTGTAGTTTAGTTTTATTAAATTTATATTATTTTAAATGGAAATGCTAACATTTTTTAAAATATGTACTTTGAGACTTCAAATTTATCTTTTTTTTTCTTTTTAGTTTGAGATTTGAAATATATAGTTGTTGAGACTTCAAATATGTAGTTTAACACTTAAAAAAATCATTTTTATTTTTTTAGGTGGTAATCATCTTTATAGTATATTGTAGTTTACTTTTATTAAATTTATATTATTTTAAATGGAAATACTGACATTTTAAAATATGTACTTTGAGATTTCAATTTTACTTCTTTTTTTTACTTTTTAGTTTGAGACTTGAAATATGTAGTAGTTGAGACTTCAAATATGTAGTTTGACACTTCAAACAAATTTATTTTTTATTTTTTTAGGTGGTGAACATTTTTATAGTATACTGTAGTTTACTTTATTCAATTTATATTATTTTAAATGAAAATTGTAAAGATTTTAAATTTATATTATTTTAAATGGAAATACTGATGATTTTAAAATTATACTATTTAAAATTTATATTAATTTAAATGGAAATACTGATGATTTTAAATTTATATTAATTTAAATTTCATATTGGGCCAAACCCAAATATTACTAGGAGGCCGTGGGGGTCAAAACCAAGGGGGGCAACGGCCCCCTCACCCCACTCCCCCTCTCTCTTTCTGCCCCGCTCTGTTTCTCGTTCCCCTTTCGTCTCTCCCTCTCTCTCGCTGCTCGTCATCGCCGCTGTGATTTCGGCCGACTCCGACGGTTAGGTAATCTCCCCCCCCCCCTCTCTCTCTTCCTCTGTCGCCGCTCGTTGCCCTCCAATTTGATTGGAGTACATTTTGTTTTGAGCTAGGGTTTCGTCGACGGCGGTGGAGGAAGCGACGGCGGTGGCGGAAACGACGGCCTGCTAGGGTTCATCACATCCATCTTCGTCCCCTCGGTGAGTTCATCCCCTCCACTTTTTTCATTTACATCGCTAGGGTTCATCACTAGGCAGTGGCGGAGCTTGAAAGAAAATGTTGGGCACTGGAAGGGTAATGCACGTTCAACACTTGTTGTAGAAACTGGAAGGGTAATGCACGTTCAGCACTTGCTGTAGAAACTGGAAGGGTAATGAGCAAACAGAGTAATCTGTCAATCAAATTAAGGTAGATACATTTTTTAAGTCATCATCTTTGGAAGCATCTGAATTCTGAAATAAAGTGTTTGAGTTGCTGTTGTAATCCATAAATATCTTGGGGAAATCTGCTGGGTAGTACTTTTTCACCATCTCACATATATCACTAGCTTTGAATCCTCTGAATTTGTTTCTAGGAATCTAGGTGGCAATATGTGTCAAAATAGTGTGGCAAATATAGTCACAATCCAAACAGGCCCTTAGGGGTTGTTTGGTTCCAAGCCATAACTTGCCACACTTTATCACAACTCAACTTAGGCAAGTTTGACCAAGTTAGATGTGTGTTTGGTTCTTGTCACAACTAAGGCAAAATTGTTTTTATTAGCACTAAGGCCCACATGCCATAGATACAAAAAGTATGGCAAGATTCCCTAAGGCAAGCCAAAGTGTGGCTAACTATTTGGGCACCTCAAGTAAGGCAAGTATGGCAAAATAGAGTAGCAATATGTAGATATATACTACACTTCATCCATATGATTGTGTGAAGATATCGATAGTGCTATATTGTTGTTGTCCAAAGCTAGTTATGCACATGTCATCATGTTTAAACAAAATTGCTTGTGTACAAACTGGCATGTGTTAGATAATATGATTCTTACTTATTATTTTGTAGTTGCAGCCATGAGTAGCTGGAACAGCCACTACGAGTCCTCGTGCAACTTCGCGGCATATGACGAAGTCGACAAAGGCGAAGCGAGCACCAACAAGGTAAGATTACAAAAACATCCATGAGCATTGCAAACACATGCATATATACATATATCTAACCATTCATTATTGGTGATTTCAAATATTTGACTATCAGGCGTATGTACGAAACCCATCTCTAGCACCCGTCAAGCGGCAACTATGTGACGTGGACATGCTCAGCCATGAGTTTGTCGCGTCAAAGTTGAATAACTCCCTGAGGAATGAGAGGGATCAGATCATCGACGAGAACTCGGAGTACTACAATAAGAAACTGAAGCTCAATGACCAGAAGGACAAACCGGTCGCCAAGATCGATTCTCTGAAGGAGATACGGCTCCTGAAGGCCGAGAGGGTGGAACTCAAGACGTTGAAAGTCCATTACAAAAAGGAGGGGAAGAGCAATAGGAACAAGTTGCGTGAGATGCAGATCATTCTTCAGAGAGAGATGTAATGCATATGTAGTAGGTAGTTTGGAGATATTGTCGAAGTTGGTCACTTTTGCTTCTAGCTAGCTAGCTAGTATACTACTGTTTGTGGATTTGAAGTTATCACTAGAAGTACTAACCTTTTGTGAAGCTAAATGTAACTAAGTTTAAATGGCTGCATATATACTAGGTTTAAATTGTTGGGTATTTTTTTTATTAGCGAATAAATCTAATTGTTGGCGTTGGCACAAACTCAACGCCATAGCTAACACGAATATATTGCTGGCGTTAGCCACGTGGCACGCCAGCAGTGCTCAGAATATTGCTGACGTGTGAGCCAACGCCACCACTAAAAAATTTCACTGCCGTCATATTGGTGGCCTTGGAACCCTACGCCAGCAAGGGCAATTTTGGCACGCCATAGCTAGGCTTTTCTGCACTAGTGAATGGTAGGCTGCAATGAATTGATGGCTGCAAAGAGGACCAAGTGGAGCACTGAGGAGGACTCCGCTCTGCGCACCTACGTTCGGATGTTCTCGAAAGGGAATGTGCCTTGGGTTAATGTTCCTCAGGCAACCGGATTGAAGCGGGACGCCAAGCAGTGCAGGAAAAGGTGGAACTACCTGAAGCTGGACATTAAGAATGGGAAGATCACCGGGGAGGAGGAGCAGGAAATCCTGGGGCTGAGGAAGGAATTGGAAGGCAATCATTGGGCGGAGATCGCAAGACGACTTCATAGGACCGAGAATTCGGTGAAGAATGTGTGGAACCACAAGCTGAAGAAGAAAGTGGAGGGGTCGACTAGCTCATCGGCCTCGGCACCTTCGCCGTCGAGAGGTTGGCCGCCCCCACCGCCGCCTGATACGTCTCCATCGTATCTACTTTTCCAAACTCTTTTGCCCTTGTTTTGGACTCTAATTTGCATGATTTGAATGGAACTAACCCGGACTGACGCTGTTTTCAGCAGAATTGCCTTGGTGTTATTTTTGTACAGAAATAAAAGTTCTCGGAATAACCTGAAAATTTACGAAGAATATTTTTGGAATAAATAAAAAATACTGGCGAAAGAATCAACCAGAGGGGACCCACCAGTTGACCACAAGGGTGGAGGCCGCGCCCTACCCCCCTGGGCGCGCCCCCTACCTTGTGGGTCCCCTGGACCTCCTCCGACCCTAACTCCAACTCTATATATTCACGTTCAGGGAGAAAAAAAAAAGAAGAAGGATTCATCGCGTTTTACGATACGGAGCCGCCGCCACCTCCTGTTCTTCATTGGGAGGGCAGATCTAGAGTCTGTTCGGGGCTCCGGAGAGGGGGATTCGTCGCCATCATCATCACCAACCTTCCTCCATCACCAATTTCATGATGCTCACCGCCGTGCGTGAGTAATTCCATCGTAGGCTTGCTGGACGGTGATGGGTTGGATGAGATTTATCATGTAATCGAGTTAGTTTTGTTAGGGTTTGATCCCTAGTATCCACTATGTTCTGAGATTGATGTTGCTATGACTTTGCTATGCTTAATGCTTGTCACTAGGGCCCGAGTGCCATGATTTCAGATCTAAACCTATTATGTTTTCATGAATACATTTGTGTTCTTGATCCTATCTTGCAAGTTGTAGACACCTATTACGAGTTATGATCCGCATAGCCCAAGGTGACAATAATTGGGATTCTTTCCGGTGATTACCGTAGTTTGAGGAGTTCATGTATTCACTAAGTGCTAATGCTTTGGTCCGGTTCTCTATTAAAAGGAGGCCTTAATATCCCTTAGTTTCCATTAGGACCCCGCTGCCACGGGAGGGTAGGACAAAAGATGTCATGCAAGTTCTTTTCCATAAGCATGTATGACTATATACGGAATACATGCCTACATTATATTGATGAATTGGAGCTAGTTCTGTGTCACCCTAGGTTATAACTGTTGCATGATGAATGCCATCCGACATAATTATCCATCATTGATCCATTGCCTACGAGCTTTTCACATATTGATCTTTGCTACGTTACTTTGCTGTTGCCACTGTTACAATTGCTACAAAACTGCTACTGTTACTTTTGCCATCGTTACCGTTACTTCCATACTACTTTGCTACTAAATATTTTGCTGCAGATATTAAGTCTTTCAGGTGTGGTTGAATTGACAACTCAGCTGCTAATACTTGAGAATATTCTTTGGCTCCCCTTGTGTCGAATCAATAAATTTGGATTGAATACTCTACCCTCGAAAACTGTTGCGATCCCCTATACTTGTGGGTTATCACCGCCGCCCCGCTCCAGCAGGATGACCTGCCACTTGACGGGCGCTCCTTCGATGGCTACGACTACTTGATCAATAGCTTCTACTGTTCCCCTCTCAATTTGTCATTTTCGTCGGATTTTATTGCAATGTGGACGCAAGCAAGTTACTGCAATGTCATTTCCATCAGTAGGGGTATGAAGTCGGGGTGTAATAATTCGGGTTGTAATGTGTTCCCTTGTTTATCTGAATTTGCTCCACTGTTAGATGAACCTGTCTGTCTGATGAATTATGTTAAGTAATTTGTTCTCCTGTTTATCTGAATTTGTTCCATGTTAGATGAAACTGCTCTCTCTGATGAATTGTGTTAAGTAATTTGTTCCCCTGTTTATCAAATTTGGGTTGACAGTGTTAAACTGGTAGTATTAAACTATCTAAAATTTTGAATTTGTTGTTTCGTTCGCCCAACATCAGATGTAAAATTTGTAGTAACATCCACATTGCAGGTATTGGTCCGCCCAACATCAGATGTACATGTGCAATCAAAGTTGTGGTTGCGCAATCACAGGTTTGGTTGGACACAAACGAAAAGAAGATCTAGCATTGGTAAGATGGACCATGAATTGGCTCTCCACTTCCAATTCTACACGGACAGGGGCTATTGATTCGAACTGGGAACTATCGGTTTCTCCCGTGCAGGGGCTGGAACTAGTTGGACACATTATTGTTTGTGCTGTCGAAACCATTCCCAAATTCAGGAACAAAACCGTTCCATGGCGTATATGACTTTGGATTGCGACGGTGCTAAAAGCAAAGTTGTTCATCTTGAAACGGTGAACAATTCATCCATTAAACACTTTTCCATCTGAGGTCGTCTTGTGGTCGAATTTGGGCCCACAAATCTGCAAGTAATATTGAAATTCCAGTTTTTTGGGGGGGGGAGGGGGTGCACCTGTACAAACTTTCTGTTTAGCCCGGAACCTCAGCGGAAGTTTTGTCTGGAACTTCTGGGCTCAAATTACATTGGGTAGGTATCCTTGACGCTCCGTGCAAGTCGCATATGAGCTCAGATTACGATGACTCCAAAAGAGATAATGTTTAATTAGCTCGAAGAGACGAAAAAAGTCATGTTGTACACTTCGCCATCAGAGGGCATCTTGGGAGAGAAAATTGGCCTGCAAAATGGTAAAAAATATCCTGGGGCAAACTTCAGCAGCACACTATTTTGGCTCTCGAGGTTGCATATGACCTCGTTTGAAGATGACCCAAACATCAAAGTTGTTCATTTAGATGATACGGAGATTCCACATGTCGAAAGCGTTTTCATTTGAGGTCATCTGATATATGTTTTCTGTTGTGCCAAAAACTTGTGTCAACACATGCCCCCCTTTTTCTAGGCAAAGCTTGTGCACCGAAAAATGACTTGCACGGAGTTTGTTCTAAGGACGATGTCGATACTCCATCGTCCATTTTGCGTGTGCTTAGGGCGATAAGTATGTATCGGCCATATCTACTCTTAGGGCAATAATTATATATCGACCATTTAGATTAGCAGCAAAAGTGCAGCTAATCGAAAGTGTATATGATGGTGTGGTAATACCCTTGCAAGATGTAAGAAATTATATTGCATCAATGGATCAAATTAATCCCATGGAGAGTGAGCAATCATACCTGAGGACGAATTTCATGACATTGACATCAATGGCATAGCTGAAGAATATATATGATGTGTGGACCAAACTTTTTGATGCGCAAACCTTCGGCTTGGTTGTTCATAACATTCATTCTTCTCCCTCTTCACCTTTGCCGCACATTTTGCAATGGAAGGTTGCACGTTATTCTTGTTTAGAGTACTTCCTTTGGGAACACATGCCATGTTCCTCTTTTCAAGTTCTTGTGAACTAACTTTTGCAATTTCTTTTTTTGCCAATGCGATAAGCTGAGTGGGCGCCCCGGCTGTGATTTTGTTTGAAGTAATGGAAATTATTGTTTTACCTTGTGCACTCTCAACTTCTTTTCTTCAGATTCGATGCTTGATTGACTTGTCTCATTGCCTTTAGTAGCCAATATCAACACTTTAATTGCTCTTTTTCATTTGAGATCAATTCTGAAGTAGCACTCTTAGGACCATCTCTTTTAACGCGGTAAACTTGTTTGCCACCTCTTTATTTTTCCTTGAGCTCCGAACCAATTCCTTATGATTGAAACGTTCTTTGACATGTGATTGTTCATCAAATGTTGATCTTCTTGGAGTTGCATAATGTTGGCGAGATGGTCTAAAATAAGATGGATAATGTGCCCTTGTATCATACCTGTCCCATGATGAATATAAATTTACATGAGCATAGGGAGTTATCCACGGCATTGGCATTGACGGCCCAAAATAAGGACATGAATATGCTGCATTGGAATTCTCACTTTGCCAATACCGATCCTCAGATTTGCGCCTAGGGGGTGATCTTGATGCTTTTGAATTACTTGGCTGATAAGCACATTTTCTTCACTCACTTTTTGATATTTAGCTAGTAACTCTGCGAAAGTAACTTTTGATTTCTTGCCCTTGTGCTTATTTTGGACTTTGTTTTCTTTTGCTTTGCTTGCATCAATCTTTGGATTTGCTTGCTGCCTCCCAGTACTTGGCGTCTTCATTGCATGGAATTCTCGCCCTCAAGATTATTATCATTATGCTCTTGAACAACTTCCTTACTTGAAATTTTGATCCCATTATCCGTAGTTTTTTACCTTCTTATGTTTAAATGGACCGGCTTGAAGGAGCCGATGCAAATTCCATGCGCCATTAGGACCAATCGGAATAGACTGGTCATCCCTTGGTGTTTCAACTAATGTTGGTGAGATGATTTTGTGTATATTTAGGTCTTGTAAAAGCATTGATGATGAGGTCATCGCACTGAGGAGATGTAAGGAAATCAAATTTAGAATTTATTTATTAAGCACATAAATAATCATCATTGTTCGAGTAATCCTTTTGAAAAAGGAACTCACTTAGTCGGTAGTACCATAGAATTCTCGACTATTTCGAGTCATGGAGTGAATTTCTAAAATATTGCACAAAACATGTTGTGATTTATTTTTGGATTTAGAATTGTAAGCCTTTGAGGGACCTCAATATAGATTTCTAAAACAAGTGACCCATATGAGTATGTAGTCCTTGCAACCATTAAATGTATGGATAATATTATTTGTATTACCAATGATATTTAGTATCGAAACATAATTCCACTCATACCAGGAGGGTATGTCACACCTAATCGATGTCGGGTCTTAGCATGAACCCTTCTGCTACAAGTCTCGCTTTCTCACCATCTCATTGATTTTTTTCTATAAATGCTAAGTTTTTTTATTCCATATGAAAGATACTTATGAGGAGTATGTATTACTGCGGTAAATATCACTCGTTTGTTGAGCAAGTGCTATTCTTGATTACTTGCTTCCTTCTATGTGAACTAATATGAGTGCAAGAGGCACTCTACCATGGATGTTGGTTCAGGGCCCAAGAGGCTTTAGCAATTTTGAGAAGAAATATATGTCGACAAATGTAGTCTTTATGTTATATGATCCTGGTGGAATCGATGAAATTTGTGAAAATGTATTTATTCCTTTTAATTCCTTGTGATTTTTTACAACAATGAAGTCAAGGTGCTTTGATGTCCCAACACTAAAAAAATTGTGGATACTTATGTCGGGCTTTGGATGATGAGCATCCTATGAAATGTCTTTCAACTTGATGTTGAATTACATTTACTTATTGAGTATCTAATTTCTTCTGTTTCCGCGGAAGCATATGAGAAGTTACATCTCGTGTGGTCAGATTTCTTCCCCTCTTGCTCTCATTTGAGGAGAAGAGTGGTTTATTAAGTACCTCCACTCTTTCTGACACTTTGCTGCAGATATATAAAATTTAGTGACATGTTTTTAATCAGTAAATGTATGTGGCATATTTGCAATGTGTTGCAAATATATGATTCTATGAACTTCTAGTTCAGATTCTTAAGTACGTGATCATAAGGATAGAATGTCAATGACATTTCTAATTTATTTTTTGGCATTTTTTGTGGTGCTAATCTCCCTCTAATACCAAAAAATTTCATATTGCTAGTGCCATCAGCATACGGGCTATGAGTTTTTTTATGATTGGCAGATAAGTTGTTTTTTTTTTCTCCCAAAAAAAAGATAAATTGTTTTTTAGTGTGATAAATTGTTGTCTCACATATATTTTTAATTTTCTATGAGGGCCCACTGCTGTACGCTGGAGGCAAAAAAAAACCTACTCAGCTTTTTTTTGAGGGGGGGGGGGTGTTACTCATCTTTATTCAAGCTCTATCAAAGGTTCAATACAAACGAACTCTGGAGGGCTCATAAGCCACAAGTGGCATCCGAGATTAAGAGTAACAGATGCTCTAGCCAAACTATGAGACTCCCAGTTCTTCTCTCTTTTCTCATGATCGAAGAGACATATTTCGAAATCTTTCATCTTTTCCTTGATATCATCATTAATTCTGGAGCTTTCACCCAAATATAGTCTCTTCAGATGGTGCACCGTGGCCACACAGTCGGTTACCGCCTGAACCTTTGTCAGATTAAGATCTACTCAGCTTTCCTTGAAGCTTTAGCTCTCGCTTAAAAACCTACTCAGCTCGGCAAAAATCACATATTTGACCTGTAGGCTAAATGAATTCACGATCTGAACTGCTCTTGAAAAAAATTCACAAACTGACCGTTTTGTGTGGCGCCTGATAGCCGGGCGCTGCACTCCACTATGCAGCGCCTTTGTCTTAGGCGCCGCACGCCCGGCCAGCGTGGCAGCCCGGGGCCAGGCGCGGCCCCATATCCAACCGTGCAGCACCTAAGGCGTAGGCGCCACACTTGTAATGTGCCGCGCTTAGGCGCCACACATGCAATGTGCAGCGCCCAGTCCTTAGGCGCTGCACTGTCTGTTTGTCACTTAGGTTGGCCCCACCCCCTCACCCCACCCACCCCCACCCCCACACACCCCCACCCCACCCACAACCCAAAGCTAAGCGCCCCCCTCTCTCCCCCTCTCCCTCCCTCTCAAATCTTGCAAATCCGGAGTATTTGTCCGTGGATTTCGAAGCCAACCCCTCCCTTAAGGTAATCTCCTCCGATCCCCTCTTTTTCATCCATAGGAATTGTCACATTTGCTCAAATCTTGCTAGTTTGGGGAAACCCTAGTTTTGGCTTGGATTTGGAAATTTGTGTTGAAACATGTTATGTTTCTTTGCTAATTTGGTAGGGTTAGGCTTCATACTATTCTAGGGTTAGGGTTATGTGCGTTTTTATGTTGGGGTTAGGGTTAGGGTTATGCTATGGTTAGGGTTGTGGTTATTGTTAAGTGGGGGTTAGGGTTATTGTTTCATATCTATGTTAGGGCTTATGTATTTTGTGCAAATATTCGGTTAAGTACTTACTAGATATATGTGTGTTTTTGGTTATTGTAGGGATGGGAAGAACATGTGTTTATGTTCATCATGTGGATAAAGCGGCCTTTTTGAAAGGCAATGTTGAGCCGGACCCGGATGAGCTTGACATGGTGTTTGAGAGTAGTCCTATCTATGCGGATGTCTTGGAACAAGTGAGGAAGGATTTGAATTGGATGGACCCAAGTGACGTTGTTGAGTTCAAGGGAAGGCATAATGTTGGTTTTGGAATGCACATCCGTTGGAAGACAGTGCGTGTGAACTCTGAGCAACGTTGGGTTGCATACAAGGAGACGGTTGCCGAATCTCTAGACAAGGCTCTTGAGTTATTTGCCTCCAAGAAGGTTGAGTCTAGTTTGCATTTGGATTTGAACCAGAACACCTCCCCGTTGGCTGCTAGTACTCCCCCACCCATGAACCAAGATCAAATGAGTGAACCTCATTTGACGCAACAAGTTTGGCCAACATTGAGCCTGATTTCAAACAACCAAAATGAAGCTTTTCAAGAGGAGAATGATGAGTACGAGGAAGATGACAACGAAGTTGATCTCCATGACAACAATGTGGGTGATCTCGACCAATATCATGTGCAAGAGACAATGGACCAATCCATCCCTTTTTCCCGTTCATATGCATCGGACTCGGATGACGATGGTCCCGATGAAGAAGTTGATGAGGAGGGGTTCACGCCGAAGGAGGCCGAAGCATTTAAGAAGGTATTCCGGTGGGATCACAAGACACCATTGTTCAAGGATCTTAGTCTCGCGGATGAAGCCGTTGTAGATGGTGGTGATGTTTGCTTGAACTACGTCGGTATTTCCCCAAAGAGGAAGGGATGATGCAGCACATCAACGG
The DNA here is from genome assembly GCA_011799875.1 of Thinopyrum elongatum. Taxonomy (NCBI): domain Eukaryota; kingdom Viridiplantae; phylum Streptophyta; class Magnoliopsida; order Poales; family Poaceae; genus Thinopyrum; species Thinopyrum elongatum. The sequence goes on from CM022298.1 coordinate 679,601,682, forward strand.
TAGATATTTCCCTCAGTGATGAGACCAAGGTTATCGAACCAGTAGGAGAACCACGCAACACCACGTAAACAGCTCCTGCACACAAAGAACAAATACTTGCAACCCGGTGTGTTAAAGGGGTTGTCAATCCCTTTCGGGTAACAGCGACGGAAATTGGCAAGTGGACGGGAGAAAGTTGTAATAGATTGATAGATGCAAATAAAAGCAAATAAAATTCAGCGAGGTATTTTTGGGTTTTTGATAATATAGATCTGAAAATAAAAGCAAATAAAAATAGATCTCGAAGGCAAATATATTAAAGAAGAGACCCGGGGCAGTAGATTTCACTAGTGGCTTCTCTCAAGAAAAATAGCATACGGTGGGTAAACAAATTACTATTGGGCAATTGATAGAACTTCAAATAATCATGACGATATCCAGGCAATGATCATTATATAGGCATCACATCCAAGATTAGTAGACCGACTCCTGCCTGCATCTACTACTATTACTCCACACATCGACCGCTATCCAGCATGCATCTAGTGTATTAAGTTCATGGAGAAACGGAATAATGCAATAAGAACAATGACATGATGTAGACAAGATCTATTTATGTAGAAATAGACCCCATCTTGTTATCCTTAATGGCAACGATACATACGTGTCGGTTCCCCTTCTGTCACTGGGATCAAGCACCGTAAGATCGAACCCATCACAAAGCACCTCTTCCCATGGCAAGAAAAATCAATCTAGTCGGCCTAACTAAACCAAAGATTCGAAGAAGAAATATGAGGCTATAAGTAATCATGCATATAAGAGATCAAAAGACTTAAATAACTTTCATGGATAAAAACATAGATCCGATCATAAACTCAAAGTTCATCGGATCCCAACAAACACACCGCAAAAAGAGTTACATCAAATAGATCTCCAAGAGACTGTTGTATTGAGAATCAAAAGAGAGAGAGAAAGCCATATAGCTACTAACTACGGACCCGTAGGTCTAGAATGGACTACTCACGCATCATCGAAGAGGCACCAATGAGGATGATGAACCCCTCCGTGATGGTGTCTAGATTGGATCTGTGGTTTCTAGAACTTGCGGCGGCTGGAATTGATTTTTGTCTACTCCCCTAGGGTTTCTGGAATATTGGAGTATTTATAGAGCAAAGAGGCGGTGCAGGAGGCCACCGAGGCGGGCACAACCCATCAGGGTGCGCCTGGGCCTCCAGGCGCGCCCTGGTGTCTTGTGCTCACCTCGGGCTTCCTCTTCGGTACTTCTTTGGCCCACTGGATGTCTTCTGGTCCAAAAAAAATTTCTAAAAAGTTTCGCTACGTTTGGACTCCGTTTGTTATTGATTTCCTGTGAAGTAAAAAACAAGCAGAAAACAATAACTGGCACTGGGCACTATGTCAATAGGTTAGTCCCAAAAAAATGATATAAAGTTGCTATAAAATGATTGTAAAACATCCAAGAATGATAATATAACAACATGGAACAATCAAAAATTATAGATACGTTGGAGACGTATCAGCATCCCCAAGCTTAATTCCTGCTCGTCCTCGAGTAGGTAAATGATAAAAACAGAATTTTTGATGTGGAATGCTGCCTAACATGTTCATCACATATTCTTTTCTTTGTAGCATGGACATTTGGACTTTTATATGGTTCAAAGCAATAGTCTAGTTTTGACATGAGGACTTTAATACTCAAGCATATCAACAAGCAACTATGTCTTTCAAAATATCAACACTAAAGCAAGTTATCCCTAGCCCATTATGCTCAATCATTGATCCATTCATGAAACACACTCGCATATTAGCTACACCCAATGCTCAAGTACGATCATAGTGCCCCTTAGTTGGTGCTTTATAAAAGAAGATGGAGACTCAAGTAAAAATAAAAATTGCATAAAGTAAATAGAAAGGCCCTTTCGCGGAGGGAAGTAGGGATTTGTAGAGGTGCCAGAGCTCAAAGCGAAAAAGATAGAGATAAAAACATTTTGGGAGGCATGCTTTTCCTGTCAACGAGAACGATCGAGTAGTTCCCAATACTTTCCATGCTAGATATATCATAGGCGGTTCCCAAACAGAAAATAATGTTTATTCCTTTTTCCACCATACTTTCACTTTCCATGGCTAGCCGTATCCACGGGTGCCCTCCATGCCAACACTTTCTAAGGAATTTATTATTTGACAACATAAAGTAAATTCATTTTTCATTTCAGGACTGGGCATCCCTAATACCTTTGCCGTACTCTCGTGCAATGACAAGTGAATAAACACTCATCTTGAGAATAACACATCTAGCATGGAAATATATTAGCCACCCCCTACCGTTTCATGAGCGGTACGAGCACACAAAAGAGAAATTTATTTTGAAAATTAGAGATGGCACATACAAATTTGCTTAGAACGGCACGAAAATATCGCATATAGGTAGGTATGGTGGACTCATATGGCAAAAACTGGTTTAAAGGATTTTGGATGCACAAGTAGTGATCATACTTAGTGCAAATGAACGCTAGCAAAAGATTGAGAAGCATCCAACCAAGAAACGAAAAATCTCATAAGCGAGCATTAAGCATAAGTAACACCGAATAATGCACCACAAGTAGGATGTAATTTCATTGCATAACTATTGACTTTCATGCTTGCATAGGGAATCACAAACCTTAACACCAATATTCTTACTAAAGCATAATTACTCATCAACATGACTCACATATCACTATCATCATATCTCTAAACTATTACAAAGAATCAAGTTTATTTTGTCCAATGATCTTCATGAAAGTTTTTATTATATCCTCCTTGGATATCTATCACTTTGGGACTAATTTCATATGTTGCTTTTAATAAGCTCAAACAAATATAAGTGAAGAACATGAGCATCATATTTCTTTCTCTCAAATTAATCTAAGTGAAGCAAGAGAGAATTTCTTCAAAATTTTACTAACTCTCAAATAAATCTAAGTGAAGCATGAGAGCATTTCTTCCAAAATAACAAAGCACACCGTGCTCAAAAAGATATAAGTGAAGCACTAGAGCAATTCCAAGGCTCTAAAAATTTAAGTGAAGCGTAGGAGCAAGCATAGTATAATTTTGGCTCTCTCAAAAAGGTGTGTCCAACAAGGATTCAAGACTTAAAATAAAAGGCAAAACAAGCAAAGACTCATATCATACAAGACGCTCCAAGCAAAACTCATAATATGTGACGAATAAAAATATAGCTCCAAGTAAAATACCGATGGTCGTTAGAAGAAAGAGGGGATGCCACTCGGGGGCATCCCCAAGCTTAGTTGCTTGATACTTCTTGAATATTATCTTGGGGTGCCTCGGGCATCCCCAAGCTTAGCCTTTTGCTAATCCTTATTCCTTCATCCATCGCGATCTCACCCAAAACTTGAAAACTTCAATCACACAAAACTCAACAAAACCTTCGTGAGATCCGTTAGTATAAGAAAACCAATCTTTACTTTAAGTACTGTAGAAAACCCATTCAAATATTGTTATTGCATTATATATACTGTATTCTAACTTTACCATGGCTTATAACCTCCAATACAAACCATAGATTCATCAAAATAAGCACACAATGCAAAGAAAATAGAATCTGTCAAAAACAGAACAGTGTGTAAAGATGTGAATTGTTCTCATACTTCTTTAACTCCAAAAATTCTGAAAAATACGGAAAACATAGGAAATTTCCATATACATCTTGTGTAAAATATTCAGAATTTTTCGTCGCTTATGTGAATTTTAAAAATTGTTTTACTGGACGCAAAAGTTTCTGTTTTCCAACAAGATCAAATCAACTATCACCAAAGCTATCCTAAAGGCTTTACTTGGCACAAACACTAATTAAAACACAAAAAACACAATCATAATAGTAGCATAATTGTGCAAACACTCAATAACAGAAATAAAAAGACGAAAATAAATTTTATTCATTGGGTTGCCTCCCAACAAGCACTATCGTTTTACGCCCCTAGCTAGGCATAAGATTTCAACGATGCTCACACGCAAGATAAGAATTGAAATACAAAGAAAGCATCATGAAACATATGAGAAACATATTTAAATCTAACATACTTCCTATGCATAGGAATTTTATAAGCAAACAAAATATCAAGACAAGAAATATATAGCAAATGCAAGGAAGAAGAAAGAAACAATAGCAATTGCAACATAACGAGAGGTAAATTAGTAACATGAAAATTTCTACAACCATATTTTCCTCTCTCATAATAATTACATGTAGGATCATAATCACATTCAACAATATAACTATCAAATAAAATATTCTCTTCATGATCCACATGCATGCAAAGTTGACACTCTTCCAAAATAGTGGGATTATCATCAAATAAAGTCTTGACCTCTCTAAGCCCACTTTTATCAAAAATTTCATAAGATTGAACACGCTCCAAATATGTGGGATTATTTTTACTTAAAGTTGACACTCTTCCAAACCCACTTTCAATATTATTGCAAACATTATTATCAATATTATCATGAGGCTTAAATAAATTTTCAAGATCATAAGAAGAATCACCCCAATCATGATCATTACAATAAGTAGTGGACATATCAAAATTAGCATCCCCAAGCTTGGGGTTTTGCATATAATTAACACAATTGACATTAATAGAATTTATAATAACATCATTGCAATCATGCTTTTCATTCAAGGAGCTATCATGAATCACTTTATAAATTTCTTCGTTTAACACTTCATCACAATTTTCAGATTCATAGATCTCAAGCAAAACTTCATAAAGATAATCTAGTGAACTCAATTCACTAGCAATTGGTTCACCATAATTGGATCTTTTGAAAAGATTAGCAAGTGGATGAGGATCCATATCAATAGATTATTACCAAGAAAAGATGCAACCAAATAGAACGCACATAGTAACACAAGTAGAGATAGCAAACAAGAGATCTGACGAGAAAAAGGCAAATGAAAAAGAGGGCGAATAAAACGGCAAATTTTTGTGAAGTGGGGGAGATGAAAACGAGAGGCAAATGGCAAATAATGTAAATTGCAAGGAGATGAGATTTGTGATTAGGAACCTGGTAGATGTTGATGATGTCTCCCCGGCAACGGCGCCAGAAATTCCTTTTGATGTTTGCTTGAACTACGTCGGTATTTCCCCAAAGAGGAAGGGATGATGCAGCACAGCAACGGTAGGTATTTCCCTCAGTGATGAGACCAAGGTTATCGAACCAGTAGGAGAACCACGCAACACCACGTAAACAGGTCCTGCACACAAAGAACAAATACTTGCAACCTGGCGTGTTAAAGGGGTTGTCAATCCCTTTCGGGTAACGGCGATGGAAATTGGCAAGTGGACGGGAGAAAGTTGTAATAGATTGATAGATGCAAATAAAAGCAAATAAAATTCAGCGAGGTATTTTTGGGTTTTTGATAATATAGATCTGAAAATAAAAGAAAATAAAAGTATATCTCGAAGGCAAATATATTAAAGAAGAGACCCGGGGACCGTAGATTTCACTAGTGGCATCTCTCGAGAAAAATAGCATACGGTGGGTAAACAAATTACTGTTGGGCAATTGATAGAACTTCAAATAATCATGATGATATCCAGGCAATGATCATTGTATAGGCATCACGTCCAAGATTAGTAGACCGACTCCTGCCTGCATCTACTACTATTACTCAACACATCGACCGCTATCCAGCATGCATCTAGTGTATTAATTTCATGGAGAAACGGAGTAATGCAATAAGAACGATGACATAATATAGACAAGATCTATTTATGTAGAAATAGACCCCATCTTGTTATCCTTAATGGCAACGATACATACGTGTCGGTTCCCCTTCTGTCACTGGGATCAAGCACCGTAAAATCAAACCCATCACAAAGCACCTCTTCCCATGGCAAGAAAAATCGATCTAGTTGGCCTAACTAAACCAAAGATTCGAAGAAGAAATACAAGGCTATAAGTAATCATGTATATAAGAGATCAAAAGACTCAAATAACTTTCATGGATAAAAACATAGATCTGATCATAAACTCAAAGTTCATCGGATCCCAACAAACACACCGCAAAAAGAGTTACATCAAATAGATCTCCAAGAGACCGTTGTATTGAGAATCAAAAAAGAGAGAGAAAGCCATCTAGCTACTAACTACGGACCCGTAGGTCTATAATGGACTACTCACGCATCATCGGAGAGGCACCAATGAGGATGATGAACCCCTCCGTGATGGTGTCTAGATTGGATCTGTTGTTTCTGGAACTTGCGGCGGCTGGAATTGATTTTCATCGACTCCCCTAGGGTTTCTGGAATATTGGGGTATTTATAGAGCAAAGAGGCGGTGCGGGAGGCCACCGAGGTGGGCACAACCCATCAGGGCGCGCCTGGACCTCCAGGCGCGCCCTGGTGTCTTGTGCTCACCTCGGGCCCCCTCTTCAGTACTTCTTTAGCCCACTGGATGTCTTCTAGTCCAAAAAAAATCTCCAAAAAGTTTCGCTGCGTTTGGACTCCGTTTGGTATTGATTTTCTGCGAAGTAAAAAACAAGCAGAAAACAGCAACTGGCACTGGGCACTATGTCAATAGGTTAGTCCCAAAAAATGATATAAAGTGCTATAAATTTATTATAAAACATCCAAGAATGATAATATAACAGCCTGGAACAATCAAAAATTATAGATACGTTGGAGACGTATCAGGTGGCAAATGTATATCTCTTGTAGGTAGGCCAAGTTCTCACCGTGATTTGGAAGACGGCAAGAACGGGATATATCCCGGTTGTGAGTTTGAATCCTTCTTGGAATTGAAGATGTGGCTCGACAACTACTCGGTTACGCATTATCGTCCACATAGAGTGGCCAACTGGGACATCAATGTGCGTTACATGGTTAAATGTGAAGTGCCAAGATGTCCATGGATTGTGCGTGCAAGGCCATGGAAAGGAGGTCCCACTTGGCGCATAGTGAGTTGTGTACCAAGTCACATGTGCCGACACAAGAATGCGGATGGCAAGCTTGTGTCCCAAGAACACAGACAACTCACGTCCGAGTTCATCCTTTATAGGTTTTCCAACCAAATATCCACACTTCCAACAATGAGCATTAAGAGTGTCATTGACCTTGTGAAAGCCATCTTTCATTACAAGGTGAAGTACATCAAGGCATGGAAGGCGAAGCAAGCCGCATTCAAGATGTTGTATGGCAATTGCGAGGAAGCATACAACCGACTCCCTAGGTTCTTGTTAGCTATGGCCGCCACAAACCCAGGCATGGTTCACGTGGTCGAGCCTCACGGGCACCAAACGTTGATTCACAACGGGAGGACCGTCCGAGTATTTGGCCGTGCATTTTGGGCCTTTGAGCAATGCGTGAGGGCTTTTGAGCATTGTCGGCCCGTCATCGCCATTGATGGCACGTTCTTGACCGGGCAATACAAGAGCACTATATTGGTTGCAATAGCAAGTGATGCCAATAACCGGGTATTGCCTTTGGCTTTCGCTTTGGTTGAGGTGGAGAACAATGATAACTGGGAGTGGTTCTTGCGTCAATTGAGAACAAGGGTATTACCGGCTAAAAGGGAAATTTGTGTCATATCGGATCGCCATTAAGGAATTCTAAACGCGGTGGTGGTTGACATTCTCGGACATGCAAAGTTGCACCATCAATGGTGCATGAGGCACTTTTGTGCAAACTTTTATAGGGCATGTGGTATCAAGGAGTTGGCCGATGATCTTCAAGATTGTTGTCTCGCTTTCTCCGACAAGCGGTTCGCCAACTTGTACAATGCATTGCTCACACACAAGAAACTTGATCCCGGTGGTCTTGAATTTCTCAATAAGAACATTGTCGAAAGGAATAAGTGGGCACGTGCTTTCTATGAAGATGGCCGGAGGTACGGTCAAATGACAAGCAACATGGCAGAATGCTTCAATAAGGTGCTCAAGGGTGTACGTGCATTACCCGCGACGGCAATAGTTTAATACACATTTGACAAGATGAATGCATACTTTTTAAAGTACTCAATGGAGACGAATAAGCAGATAGTTGGTGAGAACAAGGAAAAGCACAAGTACAAGTTCCCACCAAAGCTTGAAGAATGGTTGGAATTTCAATCACGGAAGGCAGACTCCCAAGAAGTTGTACTATATGACGACAACGATTGGAAGTATGAAGTGAAAGAGCCTGGAGGAACCAATAACGATGGCCACCAACACGGAGGCCGGGCTTTCAAGGTCTCCCTAACACGGTGTGATTGCACTTGCATGAGGCCATCGTTGCTTCATCTCCCATGCTCGCACTTGTTAAACGCATCTCATGTTAGGAATGTGGACGTCAATCACCCTCTTACCGTGCGGGAGTCCGAGTTCTCAATCATGACGGTAAAGAATACATGGGCTCCCCAGTTTCAGCCATACTTGGACCAATCACAATGGCCGGAGTATCATGGAGTTCAACTATGGCCGGACCCGGAATTGAAGGTCATTAGACGGGGAAGACGTAAGACAAAGCGTCTTAGAGGTGACATGGACTGATGGGGCCGTGGTGGCGGTTGAGAATCCGGCACCGGCCAATTCCAAGAGCCTCGTGAGCAATCCCGTTGTGGGGAGTGCAATGATGGGAGACACAACACAAGAACTTGTACCAAACCAAGAAAGAGATCAAAGAAAAATGATGCAAGCACAAGCCAAGCAAATGGTAGCCAACCAAGTCAACCAAGGAGTAGCCAATCAAGTCAAACAAGTGCCCAAGTGCCAAACCAATCAAATCAACCAAGCCAACGAGGAACTAGGCAACAAAGAGGGAGTCAACTAGGTCTTAGAAGAGGCCGTGATGGTGGTAGAGGCCGTGGTGATGGTCTTGGCCGTGGTGGTGGTAGAGGCCGTGGTGATGGTCTTGGCCGTGGTGGTGGTGGTAGAGGCCGTAGTGGTGGTCTTGGCCGTGGTGGTGGTAGAGGCCGCGGTGGTGGTAGAGGCCGTGGTGATGGCCTAGGCCTTGGTGGTGGCTATGGCCGTGGTGGTGATCTTGGCCTTGGCGGCGGCCGTAGTGGAGGAATGTTTTCTTGGCTCAATGGACCATTGACGTATGTGACTTACTATTATCTTGTTCTTTTGGCTCAATGTTTGTGTTGTTATTTATGTTGTTATTATCATTTCGCATTGTGTGACTAACTATTATGTTGCCATTTTCGTAGGTATGGCGTCATCCCAACCCAACAAAGCAACAATGAAGGGGGTGGAGGACACGGAGGGGGGAGGTGAGATGCCGGGGTGGTGGGAGGAGGAAGAAGAAGAAGAAGAGAGGAAGAAGAAGAAGGGAAAAGGACCTTGCTCGACGCAATAGAGCACTGTGACCTTCTTGTGAACCAAAATGTGTGCTACTATGTGCTATGACTCCTAAATGACTATGTGTTTTGGACAACTCTATGTGCTATAACTCCTTTATGTGTGTATGACTATGTGATTTGGACTACTCTCACTACTAGGGAAAACCTTATACACAGAGGTATAGCAGCAGCGCTGGTCAAAACTAAGCGCTACTGCTACTTAGTAGTAGCGCTCGTCACAAAAGCACGCTACAACTATAGTTATAGCAGTAGCGCCTCTGCTCAAAAACGCGCTACTACTATAATTCCCACACTGTTGCCAGTAGGCTAGGAATAGTAGTAGCGAGCCTGAGTGAAACACGCTATTGCTAAGTGCGTTGTAGCAGCGCGTTTCTATGGTAGAGCGCTACTGCTAAGAAAAAGAAAATAAGTAGAAAAATTAATAGAAAAATAAATGAAAATAAAAGAAATAGAAAAAGGAGAAATGGAAAAAACAAAAACAAAAGAAAAAGAAAAATAGAGGAGAAAGGCATAGCAGTAGCGCTTGTTCTCACAAAGCGCTATAGCTACTTTAGCAGTAGCGCTTGTCTGGTCACACGCTATAGCTAAGTTCCTTAGATAAAAGGAAAAGAAAAAGGGAAATAAATAGCTGCTTCCAGTAGCAGTAGCGCGTTTTAGTGGAAAGCGCTATAGCTACCTTAGCTATAGCGCATTTTCCTTGCCAGCGCTACTGCTAGTTTGACTTAACCACACTCGTGGGCTCAAAATTTTGCTAAGTCCTTTTCCCCCTCTCCCCTTCTCCCCCCACCCTCGCCCGCCGTCGATCTGTCGCCGCCGTCGATCGCCCCTGCGCCCGAGCCGCGCGCCCCCGGAGCCACACCCTCGTCCGCTCCTCGCCACCCCTGCTCCCTCGTCGCCCCTGCCCCCGTCGCTGCCACCGGAGCCGCGCGCCATCGCCGCCACTGGAGCCGCGCACCCCCGGAGCCAGCTCGTCCGCTCCTCGCCGCCCCTGCCTCCCCGCAACCGTTCCCCCGAGCCACCCTCAACGCCCTCCTCTCTGTAAGCCCCACCCCTCCTCTCTAGGTTAATTAACTTAGGTGAATTTAGTTATGAACCCTAGGAATTAGCAGTAGTGGTACTAGTAGATGTTAATTAGATTAACTTAGGTTAATTAGGTTAGGGCAGTAGAGCAGCAGCATATAACAGGACCCTAGGAATTAACTTAGGTTAATTAGGTTAGGGCAATAGTGGTACTAGTAGATGTTAATTAGATGTTTTTTAGTTAGGGAAGTAGGGTTTTACTAGGTTAATTAGGTGAAGTTAAATGAATGACCTAAATGAATGAAATTAGTAGTTAACTAAATTTTTAGGGCAAATTTGTATATGCTTAAGTACTTAACTAAATATTATTTTTAGGACAAACTTGTATATGCTTAAGTAGTTAACTAAATATAGTATAGGGTTGTATATATAGTTGCTTAAGTACTTATATAGTTGTTCTGCACCCAATGTATGCTTAAGTAGTTGTATAATTCCTAGGGTTCATCAATGGGTGCTTAAGTAGTTGTAGATGCTTAAGTAGCTAGCTAGGGTTCATCTAATTAGTTAGTACTTGTAGATGCTTAAGTACTAGGGCAGTAGGGTTAGGGCAGTAGGGTTTAACTAGATGTTAATTAGGGCAGTAGGGTTTATTTTAGAGAGAAAAATCAGTATAAAAATATAAATTTCTATCAGTGCTGCAAGTGTACTAGGTTCCTAATTTTTACTGATTTTTTATTATGACAAAAATTTAGGACATAATTTGAATTGAGTTCTAGGGTTCATAATTTGAAATTTGTGTAGATTTTCTTGAAGTGTCATACATTGAAGTGGTCATGATATATGCAAATTCCTCAATTGTGTTTGCTCATGTTTATCTATTGTTGTAGTTGCTCATGTACATGTTCTTAAGTGGTCCTGTTATATGCAACATTGAAGTGGTTCGATTGTGCCCAAGTGGCCTTTTGTTGTTTGCAAGGAATGATTCCGAGTGGCCTATGTTTTGCCGGAATGTTGATTCATTTCCGTTCTGGCAAATTTTAGGTGCTCGATTTGTCCACTTTTTAGCAAAGGTCATGCCAAAAAATTTCGTGAATTTCGGCATGACTTGTGCTACAAACTAGGACATATCGAGTGCCCGGGATTTGCTGCACCGGGAATGAATCAACGTTCTAGCAAAACATAGGCCTTTTTAATGTCATTATCCATTTTATTAGGTCTAGAATTAATTGACTAGATTTAATCGTAGGAAACATGGCTAGCAACGATGAAGGACAGGGTTCTGGTGATTTCAACGTCTACGAGGCGGCAGACACCTATTTGAACCTTCTCGATGAGCAACGGTTGTTGCAGGGCCCACCTGTCACATCAGAGACTGAGACCGACATCGAGACCGGCGCTGAGACTGAGACCGGCGCCGAGACTGGCGGAGCCGGTATAGAACCGAAACCAAAGAGGCAACGGCGCCCAAACCAGCTCATCACTACTAGAGTGGTGGTCACAGAGGTGGACGACGGCAATTTTGAGCCAAAAGAGCCCGCGGAAGCGCGCGCGTGCTACGGCAATCAAATAGGCTGCATACTACGGGCTTGCGCCACCATCAACGATGTGAAACTACAGAAGATACCAGATATGAAGCAGTCCCTCCTAACGAAGCTGCACCAGGTGTTCTTGTTCCCATGCACCATACTGTACACTATCAGCGGCTAGAAGGTGGACGTGGGGAAGGCGACGATAGTAAAGCCGAAGGAACCATTGTTCCACAGCCGGCCGATCCCCCCTGACGTCTACAAGGTTTCCGTGGCTAGTGTCAAACCGGGCCACGAGAATTTGGCTCCTCCGGCACCAGGGGGAGATGACGACGAGACCCCGCGGCGGCTTGGCGATTGCAAGAGGTGGGTCCTGTTGTGGCCAAAGAGTCTGCTTCATCTGGAGGCGGCCGGGAGCACACCCACGACCACGCAGCCTCAGCAAGGTATGAACATCAACACCCCACCTACCCAATTAGCGTCGCCTGTCGTGCCGGGTGATAGCGGACGGGGTGAGGAAGAGGCTCCATTAGTCGCTGATGACGTCGCCGCCGTCGAAGAAGCAATGCATGATATCGATGCCATGGATGAGGATGACGATGACGATGACACTCTACAGTTTATCAATACTGGCGCCTATGACGATGGAGGATTGATGGCTCAGCAGTATGAGTACTCAGGGTTTGAGCATCATGAGTCGGTGCCTGAATTGCCGCCTCCGAAGGCTGAACGTATTATAGACGACCCTCCAGTACCAAAGAAGCATAGGAAGAGAGCGAGGAAAGGCAACAAAGCTGCTTCTATGATCCAGCCGCCTCCGCAGCCTCGGGTTCAAGACCATATACCTATCCCCGGTGCGGCAAAACACCATATCCCTGGTCATCCGATCCTACCTAAGGCAGCGTTAGAGGCCATATACGGCGATCTAAGGAGACTTCATGACGATGTGCTACAGAGAGAGAAAAGCCTAATCGCCTCGGAAAATCCAGGATACCCACTCTACGTGGTTAACGTGCCGCGGCAAAGGTTTTACGTCGACACATTCCCCGCGGAGAAGTTCTTCCTTCGATTCGATTACATCTTCGACATGTTTCACTTGAAAAAGCTGGATTTTACGTTTATCCGCCTTTTTGCCTTGCACATGAACTACATCATCAGGATTGAGCACATACCTTATATCTGTGTCGCTGACTCATACTTCATGCACGAGGCCTTCTTGGTAGTCTGCCCAAACCACCGTGAATACACAAGGGACTACATCACCAATTTCATGGTCGCCAATAAGGACAAGGAGACAATTCTCATGCCTTATCATCCCATGTAAGTCATCCGCGCAGATATCCTTCCTTCGATTTCAATCATTCATTTGCACGGTGGAGGCTAATTTGAGGTGTACCTATTTTGCGCAGCGACGGGCGTGCCGTCCTCATCATCCTTTACCCCTGATTCTCCCACGCTCTTTACTTGGACTCGTCGAAGAACATGAAGAAAAAGGATTACACCCACATCAAGTCTGTTCTCGACAGTGCTATCTTTATCTACGGCGCATGGGGTGGAGAGATCAAGACCAAGAAGACAAGGGACCGCAGGCCCTGCTTCGGCCATAAGACCGACTTCTGCTGCATCCAGCAACCGAGTGGTACTCTTAGTGATGGATTCTATGTCCTCCACCACATGCTGGAGTACAGACGGGATCAGCAGAACCTTCGCATGTCACCTACATCCAGTGATGCCCATATTCTGCAATGGGCAAAGAACCTAGGAGATATCCCGGATCATCGACTTCGAGCTGAGTTCTATCACACCCAGCGTGAACTTGCCCAAATCATCATGAAGGAGGTCCTCGAAAAAACAGGGATGTTCTACGAGGAAGGGCAAATGTCGCGGGAAGATGTCCGAACACGCGTAGCCACTCAGCGTCTCGACCTGAAGCCTTTCACTAAGCTCGGGGACTATCTCCCTGACTTGGATGGATGGCACGACATGTTGGAGTGATTGACGATATATGACAATGTGTCCGTTTAGTCCATACTTTTTGTATGACAAAACTTTGAGTTATGCACGACGAAACTTTTATTTATGATGTAATTAAACCGTCCTCCTCAACTAGCAAAGATCACTCTAGTTAGGGCATTTTGGGTACGATGAACTTTGTTATTTATGCTTATGATATGTTGCTTCTATTTTTGCCAAGTATGTCTCTTTCTGTTGCTCAACTATATATGTTGCATACCATCGACTCATATGACGATGCAGGTGCATAGATCATCGATGGCGAAGAAGTGCTACACCAGGAGTATACGACGAGTGGCCGGAGTGTCAGGCCCAGGTGTACTGGTTTCCGGTTTCCGAGCGACAGCCGGTAGTTAGTTTAGGTTCACGCTAATGCGAGAGAGGGATATGAACTCATGTACTGCATAGTTCTGTTCTCACTCATAGTGATAGCTCTTCTCGCGTATATCATTGTTTAGATGGATGACGATGTAGTTGCAAGTAATCAAGACTTGTATCGCTATTTTCGAGATGATGACAAGAGACCACTTTGTGTTGGATAATGATTATGATGATGACATGATTTGATGAGACTATTTGTATGTATATGCTATGATTACATTTGTATGTGTATGATATGCTAAAGATTATTGTATAAAGCCTGTTCAAATACAAAACAAATATGCAGAAAAAAAATAGAAACTAATAAAACTAGCAGTAGCGAGGGGAATAAAGTTAGTAGCAGCGCGCTCTTACCAGTAGCGCGTCCTAATTAAAAGCGCTGCAGCTATTAGCAGTAGCGCGTTGCACTAAAGCTCGTTGCTGCTAGCCATGTATAGCAGTAGCGTGGGACAACACGCGCTACTGCTACATGTTAGCTGTAGCGCCTTATCAGTAGCGCGGCACCCCGCGCTACTGCTAGGCTTTTCCCTAGTAGTGTCTATGTGCTATGTCTCCTTTATGTGTTTTGGACTACTATATGTGATATTACTTATGATTATGTGACATAGTATGCGAACCACAAAACCTAAAAAGCAATTGGTATTTGAAATCAGCAGAGAGTGCAACGCCCAGCTGTTAGGTGCTGCACTGCCTATCCAGAGAGCAGCAGAACACATTCCAGTAGCCATTCGAGCTGTGTAGCGCCTAGGCCTTATGCGCTGCACATCTGTGTGTCACTTATGCTGCCCCCACCCCCTCCCACCCACCCCCACCCTCACCCCACACACAAACCCGAAGCTCAGTGCCTCCCCTCTGCCCTCCTCTCTCCCCCTCACAAATCCTTCTCAAATCTTGCAAATCCTGAGATTTTGTCCGTGGATCTCAAAGCCAACCCCTCCCTTAAGGTAATCTCCTCCGATCCCCTTGTTTTCATCCAAATGAATTCTCACATTACCTCAAATTTTGCTAGTTTGGGGAAACCCTAGTTGTTGATTGGATTTGGAAATTTGTGTGGAAATTTATGGGGAAACCCTAGTTTTGGCTAGGGTTAGGCATTTGAATGTGTTGATGCATTTACCTCTATACATGTCAATGTGTTGAAATCTGTGGGGAAACCCTAGTTTTGTAGGCATGGCTTCATCCGGTTCCATGACGAGGCCACCGTGTGCTAACCAAGAAGACATGCCGAACAAGTGGGAGAATGCATCTTTGGACAAGGTGAAGGAGAAAGATGTGAACATCCCGCCATGTTGGTGTGGAGATGTTTGCAAGGTGAAGGTGTCCACCGACCGAAAGAAGTCATGGACGGAAGGGAGGAGATATTTTGTATGCCCCAACTATGCTTATGATCGTGCGCTTCCAACTAACACCTATGACCAACCACCGGTAAGCTAGAGAAGTAAAATGTTACTCTCAAATGTGTGTCAACACTAACAAAATTTTTGTATGAAGTCACCGCCTCCTCTATGCAAGTACTTCGCGTGGATAGATCATGAAGTGCCAGAAGATGTCCAAAAGGACCGATATCAAGATTGTCTTAGGCGCCAGCGGCAGTTTGAAGAATCGTTTCTAAGAGGCTTGGAGGAAGAGCATCGTCAAAAGGAGAGGATGGAGCGGAAGAAACGAGAGGAGGAGAGGGCATGCCAAGCGAAACTTGCTCGTGAGGAGGAGAGGGCAAGAAAGCTTGCAAAGGCTCGCGAGGCGCAAGAGGAGGATGAGGCACGTGACAAGAAGGGGAAATGGCCTCGCTCGACTCAGTAGGGACTTCGCTTCGGTGCAGTGGTCATGGAACCGGATGTACCCATGCCGTATTTGTCATGAACTATCTTCTAGGGCAAGAAGCCATTTGTCGTCAACTATCTCGTAGTAGGCCTAAATTTGTCATTTCTAATGAATGTGTCGTGGACTATCTTGTAGACCTAATTTGTAATTTCTAATGAATGTGTCGTGGACTATCTTGTAGACCTAATTTGCCTAGGGTTAGACATTTGAATGTGTTGTCGTGGACTATCTTTGGAATCATACAAAAATCATACAAAAAGTGCCCCTGTTTCTGTAGTTTTGCAGTTAACATTAATGCAGCGCCCAGGGGTCAAGCGCTGCACTACACTGTGCAGCGCCCAAGAGTCAGGCGCCACACAGTACAGTGCAGCGCCTTAACCATAGGCGCTGCACAATGACTTAGGATTTTTGACACAAATAGCTGCTGCAAAGCTTTTGTTGCCCCTGGACAGCCATGTCCATATGTGCAGCGCCTAGGCCACAGGCGCTGCACTATACTGTGTGATGCCTGACTGTTGGGCGCTGCACTGTATAGTGCAGCGCCTGAGGCCTGGGCGTTGCAGTGCTGTTAACTGCAAAACTACAGAAACAGAAGCACTTTTGACAGCAATTTCAATTCGCTTGAATATCTGTGCACTTACAATAACTTCAACTTCACAACAATTTGAACAAACACAAGTAATAACTTGAACATCACATCATTTAAGACAATTCACAACGACAAGTTCGCAAACACAAGTAGCACACTACTAAGAGTTCACCAACATATCACATAACCTCACAAGTTCATCAACCTAATGAAATGGCTACAAGTTCAGTTTCATAATTAAAACGACAACGACTAATGCCTTCCGCGCGTGTTCCTGGTGCCACGCCTGGTGGCTATCTTCTTCCTCTTGCCAGGACGAGCCTCCTCTTCCTCCTCCGTCTCATCATCCAAGCTCGCCATCAGTGAGCTCCCTACGACCACCTTTGGGTTGCCTCTGTTGTCAAAGTCGGTGGGCGTGTACCGGCGTATGGGCTGCCTAGGCTTCAACATGTATGCGGACCGAACTTGAGCGTCCGCCAAAGTCGTGCCATCATCAAGTTCATGGCCCTATCACACAATCAAACAATATGGTAAAGACCGGCATCGTAATCAAGTGAGAATTACATCTAAAAGATTAGTCATACCTCTTGGGTGACCGCACCCTCATCATCCAGATAAGCATATGAGGAACTCACATCGTCCCCCTAATGGTGAGATAAGGGGTCTGATGGTGTACCAGACCTAGAGGCAGATGGTTCATCATATTCTGGGTCACGGCAACCGAGAAGGTTCGATAACCGCCTTAACTTCTTGGCCTGACGCTGTAACATGAACAAGTGTATAAGATACCAAACTCCGCAACATATGTAACATGGACACCTGAGTGCGATATGTACCTTGAGGAATGCTCGTAGTGAACCATCATCATTGCCTTCTCCAACCGGTGTCTTCTCCAGAACAGACTGGCTTTCATCAGCTGCTTTCTTGATCTGGTTGCGCTGCGGATGAGAACGAAGTAACACGTTAGCCATTCAAACATGTGTAAGACGACCAATGGGAAAGTAAAGAAGGGAACACTTTACCACATAGTTAATCACCGGAACAGCAGGGACTCCTAACCCTTCCCTGACATTTTTGTTGTACTGATGCTTCGATAGATCCTCAAAGTTTGCGGGATCTTCAAGAATATCATCATTGTATGCCGGCGGGCATATCTCAACTCGAGCATTTTCAAGAAACCATCGTAGGTAGTTATCGAAAGCAAGTGAGCTATGCTCACGAAGCTGGGCGCGTGCACTGTTACGAGCTTGCTCCACACTAAGCTGGAAACGGGAAACATATGATGCATGATGCTTGTCCCAGTCCTTTATCTTCCGCTGCTTTCTCCTGTCCAACCTGCATGGTAGAAAACCAAACATTAGCACAATCAATAAGGAATGGCGATGATTAGTCAATACGGTTCATGCTCTCTTACCTATGAAGTGCTTTGTCCGTGTCCACCCATTCCGGCGGGTGAGGCTGGAACAGACCAAACTGACGATACACGCGATGTGGCAAATGAAGCTCAACCGCCCAGTTGCATATCAGTGGGCACCGCATAAGCCAAAGATCCCTATCCCGCAAGCACATCGGGTTGACGACAAACTCGTTGGTGAACCCTACTGTGTCATTGGCGCCATATGGCTGCCATTCCACCTATGAAATAGGACAACAACGCAACATTGATGACAAGTTTTCAGGCAAGCATGAGAAACGAATGATGTAATGTCCTCGTTACCTGCTCAGGCGTAATCATGTCCAACTCGACGATGTACTTTTGGTACATGAGATTGACATCGTTCGTCATCTCGAATACCACATCCCACTTGTAAGCCCAAGTGGGGCGCCGTAATTCGTCATCTTCATCCCAAGGATTAAACTTGACGCTCTTCAGGCGTCCAACAGGCAGACGCTCCCAGCTCCATACAGAAAGTAGAAGCAGATTACCACCAATGCATGCACTATCTGTGATCCTGCAACACGCATCGTCCAGCTGCATATCAAAGAAAACAATGTTAACTTGATAGCAAGGTTGCATTGCTAATGAAGAAATGAGTTGATAACAAAACAAACCAACTACCTGTCGGTACAAGTAGGCAAGAGTCGCTGAACCCCAGCTCCATCTGCTATCGAAGACGGTCAACGCCTTCAGCCACATCCATGGAGCGTTCTTGCCTGTGGAGTCAGGAAACAAAGTCCTCGAGACAACGTACCACATATAGACACGAGCATGTGTCTGGACCACATTATCAGTGGCATCCGCAGGGCAATGCGCAAAGTTCCTTTGAATCCACGTGAAAGCAGCTCCAGCTGCTTTCCTTTCCTTCTTCTTCTTCTCTTCTCCCTCCTCTACATCAGCCTCAGCCTCGGTAGGAGCCATACCGATAAGAGCAGTCATCTGCTGGCGCCACCCATCAGAATCGGTGCTCATACAGAGAGGCCTCCCGTCGATAGGAAGACCGGTGATCAAGGAGACATCCTGGAGCGTCACGGTCATCTCCCCAGTCCGAAGATGGAAACTGTGCGTCTCCGGCCTCCACCGATCGGCAAGAGAGGACACTAGTGGAGCGTTGAGGTTCGGCGTGGACCGGCTGACCAACTAAATCCACGGGAGGAGTCCTGCCTGCTGGATGTAGGGTGTGTACCGCTCATCGTAGGGCATGGCAGGACCAGAGACCCCGTGATACCGAATCTTCAGAGGTTCAAGCTTCTGCAAAAAACAAGTAATGACAAATCTTAGGGCATGTCAATTTCAACTAAAGGCAAATTTGCAAAATATTTAGATTACTCATTATTACCATCCCCTTCTCGCGCATCATGTAGGCCCGGTGTCGTGTGTCATAGGCATCGTCGAGAAGCCAAACCATCCTTACAAAGTTCAAACAATAAACATATATGAGTTCATCTCAAATATCGGTATACACTAAACATCTCATATGTGTTCATCTAAACATCTCATATGTATCCATCTACAAGAATTCTAAAAAAAATAAACAATCTAGGTTTCACTAACAAGAATCATATATTGTGAACTAATGAACAATACTAGGGTAGTACCACCATGACTACACATCCTGAATCACAACACCCAATCTTGGACAAATAAAGATCCAAACCAAGCAAATCAAGGGTTCCACCCAATCTTGGACAAATCTCTAAAATGGCAACGAATTTACGGAGGAAAAGAAAGGGAACGAAGGAGTTTACCTAGTAGGAGGGATTAGAGATCGAATTCATGGCTTAAATCTCCAGATCTGAGAGGGGTGTGGGGGGGGGTCGAAGGGGGCACCGCCGCTGCTCTCTGTTATAGAGAGCAACTGCCTGGGAGAGGGGAGAACTACCCGGGGAGGGCTGGCCCGATGCGGCTTAAGTCAACATGCGGCGCCTAAGCGCTAGGCGCTGCACATTATACTGTGTGGCGCCTATCGCTTAGGCGCTGCACGGCTGGCTGTGGGGTCGCGCCTGGCCCCGGGCTGCCACGCTGGCCGGGCGTGCGGCGCCTAAGACAAAGGCGCTGCATAGTGTAGTGCAGCGCCCGGCTTTCAGGCGCCACACAAAACGGTCAGTTTGTGAATTTCTTCCAAACACAGTTCAGATCGTGATTTGATTTCGTCCACAGATCAAATATGTGTTTTTTTTTTTGCCACTCAGCTCTGCCAAGCAGGCCTTCCATGGGCCCTTAGGCCGAGAACGGACGGGCCATTTCCGTAACCATGGGCCCTTAGGCCGAGAACGGACGGGCCCTTAGCGTCGTCGTCTTCTTCTTCCTCCCCCTTCTGCCCCCAAGCGGAAATCATCAAGACCTAATCCAATCCCTCCCGGCGCCCCCATGCCCCTCCGTCCCCCAAGCAGCCCCCGGCTCAAGGACCTCCCGACTCAACACGTCGGTGCAGCGCGGTTGATCCATGGTGCAGGCCGTGCCCACGAGCTCCCCCGGAGCCGGAGACCCCGCGACCCGCCGTCCCCTCCACCGTATGGCCACCCCCCTCTCGCTCCATCCCCAGTTCTTTTACATTTCGGGACGATCTCTTCGAAATCGGTCTGTCGTATTTGCCGACAGGTCGACCGGCGGGGATTGTAGCGAGGGACTGTTCATGTAGAAATTCCTCTGTTTTTTTTTTTGGAGGAACAAATTCCTCTGTTTTTTAGTTGGGTTCATCCATGTCGAGAGATCCCGGAACCTTTCTACTTAGCCTCTAGGAACTAGTACAGGTTTAGGAAGTTCCTCTGTATGTTAGTCGGATGGATTCATTCATGTCGCGAGTTGCCGGAATATTTTTACCTAGCCTCTGGGAACTACAGGTTTGGGAGGGAGTGTTCTGCATTTTACTATCCATTCATTTGCTGAGACAAGTTGTTTCTTCAATTCAGGCACGAGGAGGAGCATCTTGCTGAACCTGCACCATCATCTGCACAAACCCTACAAGCACCGTCCTTGAAGGAGTCGCTCAGTGCTTCGTTGGTGTCGGAGGAATCGTGTGTCAATGTCACCTCCTCCGCCTTTTCGCAGTCGGAGGCAGTAGCTCCTGGTTCACCTATTTTGTCCCGGCTACCGCGTGACTGGGGGCTCCAATTTTACATCAGGGTGGATCTTTCAGGATCTTTCCACACGTATCCTCATTTGGGTGGGCCATTCAAGAGCTTACAGGAAGCCGACAGTGCTATCGACCGCCATCTTCTTGACCACCGGGTCACCAAAATGTAAGGTTTCTCGACTTCGTTCTGGTTTGTATCTCCCTTCTTTTGTGCACATACGCATGCTTCTAGGATGTAGGCCAAAGAAGATAATCACATTTGTTAAGGCATATAATGAATGGCCCTAAGCTGGACTACTGAAAAGCTCACAAGTTAATTGTAGGAAAATACCAGGCCGGATTAGTTTCTGAAAATAAGCAAAGTGCACTTTTGTACAATTGGTTAGCTTTGAGCCAGGCACACTCAAACAGCTATGTGTCCTCATACTAAACAGCAATGATGACAACCAGGAAGTTGAGTTACATTAACTCGTCAAAACAGTGTGGTAAGAGCTCACTGAGTTGGGGATAGGGATGCCTTTCTTTTAGGCACAACTAAGTTTATTGATTCAGAGCTTATAGGCATGTAAACAATCCATTTGTGCGTTCTTTGGTACCATGAGTTATGTAACTTGGGAGCTGTTTGATCCCTATTCAAGAGAGTTCCATGGAAACTAGTTCACCTGGTGACATTGGCAGAGTGCTTACACATGTAGTATGACTTGTTTTTTTCCAGTACTGAGAAAGTGCAACATACCAACCATATACTACAATGCTCTGATCTAAACTAGGTGCCCGGAGCAAGGCAGCGTTTCTCGGCTGGATAAGGTCGTGCAAGAATGTCTTTACTGGCCCGATGGCAGAAGGAAGAAGCGTTCGAAATCGCATGTGATTGAGCAAAGCCATAATCGAATGTGCCTATTGGCTCAAGCTTTAGTAGACAAGTATAACGAGAATCACAATCTTTTGGGGGTCTGCTTACTATCCCTCCACCCTTCCTTTTTCTGTCCTGCTACCAGGGTTGCACTATGTCTTTTTGCTCATGTAAAAATTGCTGATCTAAGCTATGCTTCTTCTTTTAGGATCTTGCGCATGTGTTCAAAGATGTTGTGCAATATCAATCAATTTGTGAGAACCGTGTGTGGTACTATCATCTCAATATCACCACAAGGGCTAAAGGAGCTGATGGTTTCTCCCATGGCATCGACGATCTATTCTTCGCGGAAGTCAAACGTGTACGACAGGGACAACATGAAGAATTGGTGGTCAGCTGTTTCTGCATGCTCAAACCGACTGATAGTGGTATCCTATATATATACTCATACCTGAAACTAAGAATTGCTTAATGCAGTTTGTGGGTGGTTAAACTTGGATTTGCATTTATAACATCTCAAACTGGTTCATGCACTCTTCGCTTCTACTCATTTGTTACTTGTCAGTTAACTCTCTCCTTGTGTTTAATAAAGGTTGCTGCTATGGTTGTACCAACAATGGATCTCCTGATATGAAGCACCCCAGCAGCACTGACAAATACACTGCTGGTCACTTGAACGAGTATCTGCCATTTGGATGCTGTAGGGAGTTTAGCGACTCCGATGATGAGGTATGATATGGTTTATTTCGTGGCGAGCCTAACATTATTTTTGTTGCTCCAATTGCTAACTACATGTGTTTATTCCCCTCTTCTACAGGAGGAAGCTGAGGCTAAGCTAAGAGATATGTATGAGGTACGGCATGTCTTGCGCTGCATTCTACCATTTGTAGCATCAACTCTGGTTCTACTACCTCCGTCCTGGTTTATTGGTCTCTTTCGTATTTAGTGTCAAATTTTGACCATAGATTTAACTAATAAAATGTCAATGCATGTCATAAAAAATTATACCATGAGAAACTATGTTCAAATACGAATCCAACAATATAATTTTTTGTGACATGCATTAATATTTGTTAGTTAAATTTATGGTCAAAATTGACACAAAATACGAAGGGGACCAATAAACCAAGACGGAGGTAGTATATACTTATCGCAATTTGCCTGCTCGTGTGTCTGTTCTCTTCAGGGCCTTGATGAACCAGACTTTCTGGAGAAGCTCTTCACATTCCCCACTTATGTAACTCTGAGGAAAGACAGGAAGGGAACCTGAAGCCGAAAGACCGGACTCGAGGGCGTCAGAGCAAAACAGCATTGCACATTTTATTTATCTTCTCGTGGTTCAATTATAGTAATGTTGTAAGGCCCCCTTCAATGTTTTAGAGTTTGAGGATGCCCTAATTATAGCATGCTACAGTTAAATGAGCAATTTGTACAAGTAGTAGCTTGTGCTTGCTTTTTGTTTTACACAAATCTGTTTGCAAGGAGTTGTGAATAAAACTGAGGTTTTCACTGCTGTCAAAATTGAAACATGCATCAGGTTCAGAGTACCAGTCCTATCTTTTATGACACCGGTGAAATAATTTCTGCTGCATTACACCTGTTTACCCTACTGAACTACCCAAGCAACTTGTTTTAGAGATCCATCTCAAAAGCTTGAGATCATTTTCCAAGAATATCTGGACCTCAGTGTATATAATCAAAACTTTTAGAAATCACAAAACAACATAAACAGCATAACTCAAACATTTAGAAATTGCAGAAAATAGGTTAGAATGACATGAATGTATGTACTGAATGTAGAAGAACATATAAGCAATATAATGTGGAGACTAAATGCATACACTTGTCTGGTTTGTCAACAACTCACTACAGTTCTGTGAACAGAGATTATTGTGGAACAGGCTAGCAATAAGAGAACAAATAATCCCAGGAACAATCTTGGAGATGTCCATTCACCCAGTCCGCGGAACCAATAGCTAGATACAGGTCAGCAGATAGACATCTCAAACTATGTGCTCGGCCAGTGCCAGGATCTTGAGATGCTTCTTCCTGAGCTCGTGGGGAAGGGGCCAAAGACGCGGGTGCCAATCAGCTCGCCCTTGTTCACGATGACCCTCGCTGCCATCACTGTGCCCCTTTTTCATGGCGGCACGGACGACCACCCCGTAGGCCACGTCCCTTTCTTGACCTTGCCGCGAGGCTGCGCTTCCTTGACAGAACCGATGATCATGTCCCCGAGCCTCGCTCCTTTCTTCCCCCTAAGGGACTGTATGCACATAACCCGCTTGGCTCCTGAGTTGTCCACCACCTTGAGGTTTGTTCTCATCTGGATGAATGTTCTGATTTGCTGAAACCAGAGCAGAAATGCATGTTACCACCACTCTCTAACTGGAAAACATCTGTGAGTAGATAAACAAGTACTCCCTCCGTAAACTAATATAAGAGCGTTTAGATCACTACTTTAGTGATCTAAATGCTCTTATATTAGTTTACAGAGGGAGTACCTCAAGAAAATTATGCATTATCACTTCGAGCAATTACCCTGTTAGTTTTGCATCATTTCAAACTCTTACATTATGGCCCTCTTCCAGTTTACAGAAAACAGAGCAAAGAAAAATGCTTAGAGAATATGAAGAAGACCCCAAAGAATGGAGTTCAGCAAGTCAAGGAATCAGCTTGTAACCCCACTGTAGACAATTAAGGCAACCGAAGAAAAATCCCAGATCTTGACACCAATATTAACACAAGCTATTCAGCGATATAACAAACTAACTAGTTAATACTTGATCATGGATATCATCGGAGCAATAGAAGATATACACATTGCATGAAACTTTTGGGTGCTCACGACAAAAGGTTACCAAATGGCTTTAAAAAGATCATGTTGATTCTTATGACTAACAAATTAGAAGTGGAGCGTGCTAATTTTAACGAACATTTGTGGTTGAAGAAAGAAACGATACCTGGCAGACAGCATCAGAACGAGATGGTCTTGTCACTGTTTCAATAGAAGAGGTGGCTTTGTGTGAAAATGGACAAATTTGGCCCTTTTCTGAAACTTTAGCACAGAATGAACCGGATCCAAAAAAAAATCACAAAATGACCCGTTTTCATGACGCCTCAACCCATGGCACCCCAGCCCCGGGCATCATGCAAATGGCCTATTTTGTGATTTTTTTTGGATCCCGTTCATTCTGTGCTAAAGTTTCAGAAAAGGGCCAGATATGTCCACTTTCACACAACGCCACAAGAAATGAGCAACAGCGCGCAGTATCATGAGCATGGTGAGTCTCATCGGTTGATTGGCAGAGCTGCAAACTGCGACGAATAAACAAACATCGTGGGTACCGCGTTCACCTGTGGAGTTGAGCTGTCTGACAGCCTAAAATGGATGTTAAGCATAGTGCAAGCTAAT
Source organism: Thinopyrum elongatum (assembly GCA_011799875.1). Lineage (NCBI taxonomy): Eukaryota > Viridiplantae > Streptophyta > Magnoliopsida > Poales > Poaceae > Thinopyrum > Thinopyrum elongatum. The sequence continues at coordinate 679,627,150 of CM022298.1, forward strand.
CCAGGTAATCTACTATCAATATAAAGAAGAGTATGCGGTTGCTATTATCATGGCAGGGGTATCTCTTAATCGTGGTGACAACACAAAGTTTAGTGAGTAGATGGTGTGTACGATAGCCTTATACTCCCTCTGTAAACAAATATAAGAGCGTTTAGATCACTAAAGTAGTTATCTAAACGCTCTTATATTTCTTTACGGAGGGAATACTGAATACTCTATGTGAGATAGACTTGATGTCATTAGATCATTAGATCATATTCCACATTACTTACACCTGGTTATAATGTGGTATCACAAAAACTAAAGTAGCCAATTGAGACGGTAGTTTGCCCTAGCGAAACCTAATACACCATGTAATTTGAGACGGTAGGAGTATCTTTGTATTATGGTCTAAATAAACCAGATTGGAGGCTGGTTTAAAAAAAATACAAGTAGCCAATTTTCAATTATAGTGTCGTCAAGTTGTGCTAATACACCATGTAATTTTAAACTAAGGGAGTATCTTTGCATTATGAGTCTAAACAAACCAGATTGGAGGCTGATTTAAAACAAATGCAAGTAGCCAATTTTAAATTATAGTGTCATCAAGTTGTGCAAGCAAATGTTTTTTCTGCTACAACCACTCTTGTTGACAAGACCACACAGACACACACCAACCACGCACCCCTCTAGATTGCTGGTCTCTCCCCTCTTCTTCCTTAACTCTGGTGCTGGCAAGCTGGGAAGTCAACCGCAACTGCTGCCATCTCCTTGGTGACCAAAGCTTTACCCCAGATCTGAAGGCACGGTGGAGGTAAAGAACCGACTCCCAGCTTCCCAAAACTTGGTACTGAACTACTGATTCTGGTTCCTCTTTCTCACTTACCTCATCCATATCTGCCAAAATTGTTCTATTTGACATCTTCCAGGCTGGAGCGCAAAACTGTAAATGTTTTCCTCAAAGTTCATGATTCCTATTCAGTGGCGGATTTAGGATCTTAGCACTAGGGGTGCCACAGTTTACATGTACGATGTATGGACAACATAACTTGAACACATATGTGCAAAGTTTGTGAAAATTATAGTACAAATAGTATAATTTGGTCACCATCACAATTCCAACAAATGGCTTGACAATAGGCTTTAAGTTGTAGACAGCTAGTGTTAAGTACATGGTGCAAATTGTTCCAGCCCTGTTCCTATATAAATACTGTATAGAGCATATTTACTTCGAGACTTTGAGTAGAGCGGATGGCCCTCTTATATGTAGGTGAAAGAAAGACACACTTGCTTTGTTCTTGAAAGCAGACAACAAAATTTGTGAGATAGATACTGCATATATTTTTGGCCAATACCTATTTTTCTAATATAGTGACAAGAGATAATATACAAATCTAGATGGATTTGCCGGTTATCCATGCTTCAAAGTTCAAAGTAAGATTACTTAAACCTGCAGGGATATACTGCTGAATTGCTTTCCGTGCAATTTTCCTAAATAAATCTAGTCCCAGCCTGTTATCAGTTACACCTTCCATTTACTTGTTACAGCCACATGGCTCAGAATGGCATACTCGCCCCGGCTGTCACCCTCTCGGTAAATGAGTTATGGAAGCCGATCAAGAAGCATATTGGCTACTGCCTGAAGCCTGAAACCAATGTCAGCAATCTGACAAAAGCTGTTGATGAACTCAGGAACACCATACATACCATTGAGGAGACCATTCAGTTAGGTGAACGCGAAGGCAAGAGACCAAAGGTACAAGTAACAAACTGGACAGAGAGTGCTCGGTCTATTGAAGCTAAAGCTTGCAGCATCAACAATAAGTACGAGGCAAGGACCATTCATATCTTTGGCTGTTCCTGGAGTTGTTGGTCCACCTATAAAATTAGCAAATCTGCTGCAAAGGTTAAAGCTGATATTGAAGATATTAATAAGAGATCACTACCAAAGGATGATATATTAAGTTTGCTCGCACCAATCAGTATGGAGTTGCCTTTACCGAATAACATTGTAGGCCAAGAACACTACATACACAAGGTTCTTGGTTGCATTGAAGAAGGTGCTACGAACATTGTTGGCATATGCGGCATGGGAGGTTCAGGAAAAACTACTCTCCTTAAGCAAATCAACAACTACTATACCTCTGAAAAGCCTGGATTTGATCATGTTGTGTTTACTGAAGTTGGCAAGCAACTAAACTTGATGGCAGTTCAGCAGAACATTGCATCTGAATTAGGATTGTTGCTAACAAATGATGGAGATGCAACACACAGAGCTAGAGCTATTTTCAACTTTTTAAAGGAAAAGAAATTTCTGTTGCTGATTGATGATCTTTGGGACATGCTGGACCTAGTGAAAGTTGGTATACCACACGGTTTGAACAAGTGTTCCCTTCCACATACTCCTATGTGGCCGCTAGCAGCGAAAGATAGGCCCGCCTCGCCTGCGGCACTTCTACATGGCCCGCAACTTCAGTTTAAGGCTTATTAAGTGATACAATTAGCCCTCAAACAAACAAAAATAAGTGAGTACAATTTTCTCTTTTACTAAAAAAAGGATCTATCCCCAAAAAATAACTTTAAAAAGGTGAGACAATTACCCCAAAACAATAACACACACAATTTTTCCTTGCATATATCAAAAATACTTTTTTTTTATCAATTTTATGATAAAAATGTTTATGTGTTGGGGGGGGGGGGGGGGGGGGGGTATTCAAGTATTTCAGAAAAAAACTTCATGTATTTCTAAAGTAATTGTACATAAAATATTCATGTGTTGCAAAAATAAGATTTCCATGCATTCTTAAAAAAATGCTCATGTATATTATAAAAATGATCTTCCATGTTAAAAGACAATATTATTGGTATGTCTTAAGCAAGGTATTCATGTTTTTAAAAAAATGTGACAGTGTTCCAAAAATATGTATATTTGTGAGCTTCATTAAGAAATATTCATCTATTTACCACCCAAAATGATTTAAAAAAAGATATAACTGAAAACAAGAATAAAATAAATATTTTGAAGTGAAAAAAAGAAAAATGTTCATCTATCCTAGAAAATTTGTCTATGTATTTACAAAAGTAAACATAAATAACAAATAAAAGTTAAGGTGGATATAATCCAAACGTTTATACATCACAACAGAAGAACGTGGAAATATAATTTGATGTTTAACGATAAAAATAATGTTAAGATGCCATGCAATGTAATTGCTGAACATAAAGGAACAGACCGAGTACTCACTACAGTATCATCCGCTCATATTCTTCTTTTTGGAATAGATATTATTGCAAACTACAAATGACCAAACCAAAGATGGAATACACTAACAGCAAGAGACAACCAAAAACATCCCATGAACAACCTTGGAGATGCCCATTTCATTCTGCGGAACTAACAGGGAGATAAAACGGAGCAGATAGATATCTCAAACTACGTTCTTTTAGATGAACATAAAGGAACATATAAGGATATAATGTGGAGACTAAGTACACATATCCTTGTCTGGTTTGTCAACAGCTAACTATGATTCCATCAGAGAACAGAGATTATTATTGGCAAATAGAAATAACCAAAGCAAAGGTAGAATAGAGTAGCAATAGAGGACCAAAACATCTCAGGTACAATCCTGGAGATGTCCATTTTCCGCGGAACTAACAGCTAGATACAGGTAAGCAGATAGAAATCTCAAACTATGTGCTCGGCCAGTGCCAGAATCTTGAGATGCTTCTTCTTCCTGAGCTCATGGGGGACGGGACCAAAGACGCGGGTGCCAATCAGCTCACCCTTGTTGTTCACGATGACGATCGCATTGTCGTCGAACTGGACCTCGCTACCATCGCTGCGCCCCTTCTTCATGGCAGCACGGACGACCACCCCGTAAACCACGTCTCCTTTCTTGACCTTGCCGCGAGGCTGTGCTTCCTTGACAGAACCGATGATCATGTCCCCGAGCCTCGCTCCTTTCTTCCCCCTAAGGGACTGTATGCACATAACCCGCTTGGCCCCCGAGTTGTCCACCACCTTGAGGTTTGTTCGCATCTGGATGAAAGTTCTAATTTGCTGAAACCAGAACAAGAACGTGGGTTACCACCACTCTCTACTTGGAAAACATCTGTGACTAGATAAACAAGTACCTCAAGAAAATTATGCATTACTCACTTCAAGCAATTACCCTGTTAGTTTTGCATCATTTCGAACTCTTACATTATGGCCCTCTTCCAGTTTACAGAAAACAGAACAAAGAAAAATGCTTAGAGAATGCCTCATAAAGAAAACCCCCAAAAATGCAGTTCAGCAGGTCATAGAAATCTAGCTTGTAACCCAATTATAGACAATTAAGGCAACCAAAGAAAAATCCCAGATCTTGGCAGCAATAGTAACACAAGCTATTCAACGATTTAACAAACTACCTAGCTAATACCGGATCATGGATATCATCGGAGCAATAGAAGATATACACATTGAATACAACTTTTGAGTGCTCACGACAAAAAGTTACCACATGACTTAAAACAGGTCATGTTGGTTCTTATTACTGATAAAGCAAGCATTTGTGATTTCAAGGAAGCAGCAATACCTGGCAGACAGCATCAGAACGAGATGGTCTTGTCACCGTTTCAATAGACGAGGTAGCGCCCCCGTACAGATTGTTTCCGAGGCTTCCCATCATAGCACGCCCAACTATATAGACCAAGAAAAGTGTTTGCATCATGTTATTTTGCTAAGCATAACAAACCAAAAGCAACTGGTCAGATTTCAAAGGAATCCAGAGAGAAGATTTGACTAGAGATACAGGCTTCCCTGATACTCCCACCTGATCATTTTCTTATAGAGAGTTGTTTAAGCATTTAAGTTATAGAGTTAACCATAATCACCACATGATGAAATCCCTATAAGCATTTAAGTTATAGTTGTTTAATCATTTTTTGAGGCAACACACATAGTCTGAAGTTTGGAGTGGCTAAGGGTCAAAGTAGCAGACCATTCAGAAGAGGTTTAACTAATAGTCATAATCTTTCTCCAAGGTTTTAGCACACCATCTTCTTCTCGCGCCAATGCCACCAATCACAGATTTCATGTGAGCAATTTTGATCTTTGCAAAGAGTAATAAAACCATAGTTTTAAATAGCCGGCTATAGCGGAGCTATAGCCCGCTATAGCCTTTTCAGCAGGGTGCCGCTAAATGGTCGCCTTCACAAATAGCCCGCTATAGCCCGCTTTAGCTCGCTATAGCTCCGCTATAGCTGATTTGAAGGCCCGCCGCTATTTTCCATAGCCCGCTATTTAAAACAAAGAATAAAACTGATAATACAAAAACATGACATGTCGCGAAGATGCGTGTTCGGTCGAATTCCATTCAACCAACTCTTGTCTGCTACAATATCAAGTAACTGCTACGAATGACAAGTTCGAACTGACTAAGGTGGTCAAGTAGAAGACTTTGAGAAGGCTCAGAAGTTAGCTACAGTACCTGACGAACACTTGGACCTGAGGAATGCTGCCATTTCACCCTGCTCTCTGCCTACGCTTTCCTGCCGAAGAAAATGGCTCAAATTTTACAGCAACACCACCACGGATCAATGCGCCTAGCATCAGGGCCGGTGGAACCAAATCTGGCGCGCGCAGAAAGGAATCGAAACGAACGGCGAGCAAGCCAGGCAGAGGTAGGGCTTCCTTACACCAAAAGGGCCCAGGCAACCGGATGGATCTCCGCTCCGCGCTGGTCCGGTGGAAGGGAGCGGGGGAGGAGGACGGCGCCGTCGAGGAAGGGGGGCTCGAGGCGGCCGCTCCGGTGGAAGGATGAGGAGGAGAGAAGGCTGGGTTTCTGCCGGCGGCGCGCGACCTAATCCAACGGTCTGGGGGGCCCGGCCCGGCCCACCTCAACACGTCAGGCCTCTGTAAACACTTGGGGTCTTCGGCCAATATTTAAGCCCACGAGCCGGCCCGGGTCGATCTTTTCCTCCTCCGATCCCTCTCTCTGTCGTCTCCGGCGGACTTCAGTAGTCCCCACCTCCCGCCGGCCGCCGCCGCAGCCGCCGATTCCTCTCCGTGTCGGCTCCGCCGAAGCAGCCCTCCATCCATGGCCCAGGGCAAGAAGAAGGCGGCCGCGGCGTCCAAGCCCCGCAAGCCGAAGCAACGCGACGCAGCAGTAACGAACCACGCCCCGATCGATTCGTCGCCTCCGATTACTGTATTGATTTCCCGGGGCCGGAGGATTCAGACCACTTCTTTTCTTTTTTTCTATCTATTGCTCTGCAGGAGAAGAAGATCGGGAAGAAGGCCGACATGTCGGAGTTCAGGGCGCAGCTGGGCTCCTTCGGGCTCAAGATAGTCGAGGTCACCGCCGACGGCAACTGCTTCTTCAGGTTTTCTTCAGATTCTTGCTCATCCTGAGAAAAAAGATGGCTGCTGCGGTCATGTTTGCTGTCTCTTTGAGTTATATGGCTACTCATCGTAGTCTGCAGGGCGATGGGCGACCAGCTCGAGGGCGACGAGGGGCAGCACATCAAGTACCGGGAGATGGTTGTGCACTACATCCTGGTATATATGCAGTCAAATACTAACTCTTTGTGTGCAGCAAGTTATTACTTCCAAATTGTAATGCCAGTTAGGATTTCATGGTCGAGTAGAAACAAATTGTGATGCCAGTTAGGATTTCATGGTCGAATTGAAACAAATTGTGATGCTGAATCGCTGATGGTACGTAGGGCTATGACACTTTGTGATTATTATCCTTAATTGTGTCCAACTTGCAGGAACACCGCGAGGAGTTTGAGCCCTTCATCGAGGACGAGGTGCCGTTCGATGACTACTGTGACTCTATGATGAAGGATGGGACTTGGGCTGGCAATATGGAGTTGCAGGCGGGATCTCTTGTCACGGCAAGAAACATCTGCATCCACATGGTAATGAATTTTCAGTGCAAGATTGCCTTTCTGATCCCTATGATTTATTCATGCAATAGAAGCTTTTGTAGTTTGTAAGATTGCTATGCTACTTTTATGCCCTTCGATACTCTTCAATGGAGGATAGTTTTATTTCCGTAATGTTACGTTTGATTCGCAGTTGTATCATTACTGTTTGTTTTACAGCTGAACTCACCGCGATGGTACATAAACAACTTCTCTGGTCGTGAAGCTAGCAATATGGTTCATTTGTAAGTTAATGTGTCATGTGATTATGTAACTAGCGTGTTAATAAAGCTGGTAGTTGGCATAGTTCACATATACCTTCTAATTTGTGTGAACGCAGATCTTATCATCACGGTGAGCACTACAATAGTGTCAGGCTTACTGAAGATCCATGCCAAGGCCCTGCGATGCCAGTTGTTATCAAGGTTTTTAACTGTGACAATTGTAAACAGTTCTATTCTGTTCTGTTCTGTTCAGTTCTGGGAGGACAATGGACTACTGTTGTCTTTGGGGACTACTTACTGTGGTTGATTTATGTTTTTTATTATTAAACTGCAGACAGATACCAATGTAGCCAGCACAAGCAACAATGCTCAAACGAAAACAAAAGACTCGAAGAAATATTCGCACAGATCAGCCTATGATGATACATCAGTTAAAATGGTCATGGCTGGAACTGGATGTACTAGTGTTGCTGCTGTTCAACATGTATGAATTGTATAATTAAGTTACAATGTTACACTGCATTTGTGCGCTTGATTTACGTTGATTGTTAACAGTCATTATCTATTTCTCTTGCAGGTTTTGGGTGAAATGGATGGCGATGTTGATTCTGCTATTGAGTACATGATAGCCGAGCGACTCGCGACGGCGACCTATGATGATGCATCAGTTAAACTGGTCATGGCTGGCACTGGATGTTCTAGTGTTGCTGCAGTTGAACATGTATGAATTGTATGATTAATTGCCATTATTGCATTGCATTTGTGCACTTGCTTTCTGTGATTGTTAGCAATAATTATCTTTGGATTGTCTTGCAGGTTTTGGGTCAATTGGATGGCGATATTGATTCTGCTATTGCGTACATGATAGCGGAGCGATTTGCAATGAGTTCTGATAATGTGGATGGAGATCCTTATATGGACTATGCGTGCAATGGTAAGCCTTGAACTACTCTGAAGTGACTAATAAATATGGCCTCTGTCTTCACAACAGTTTTACATCGTAATGCCACTATCTAACCCATTTGGGATCTTGATCTGGATCACCATATTGGACTTGGGGTGGCTTCTAGTAATTGGTGTCCCCGTCTTTGCCAAAGACTTGGAACTAATGACATTTACTATTAAAAAAATCACTATTTTGGTTACAAGTGCAGGTTTTAGAGTGAAGTCCTGTTTCAGTGTTCTTAGCTTTTTGCCAAAACAAAAAAAATCCAGTGTTCTTGGTCCAGTTCACTTAATGTTGTATGCATTTCTCATTCACACCTGAAATTTCCAAAGGTTTTAATACTGTAGAAAGCTGATTGGTGCTATAGCAATCTAGATGTTCTGGGTGTGTGCTTCACGTAACGATCTGCTGCTTATTATGAAGAAAACACTCCTTTCTAGAATCATAGTGAACACAATACTGTCAAAAGATGGTTGGGAATGCTCAATCATTCATGGGTTTTTGCCAAAATATAGGCTACTTTGCTGTTCTACATGCATTTTTCATATGTTAGTTAACATTCATATAATTGGTGGGTCTGTATGTGATAACCAGAAATGTTGCGCTATAGACTTTTTGTGGGTACAAATTGCTATTTTTTGGTGAATTTCTGGTTGTTGTGAAGACAAATTCTGGCAAGGTAATAGATGTTTCGGTGATATCTGAGAAGGGCTGTAGTGTAGACCTTGAATAAATACTTACGAAAGTGATCGTCAACACTTTTAGCTTCTATCTGAGTTACCATCCTTGTTCAACTAAGGTTTGGTTCTCTAAATTGATTTCAAACTGTGAAGGAATTAATATAGTTTACAGGGTCTGATTAAGCGTTAGTAAGTAGTAAGGTGAAGGAAAATTTTAGTATACTAGGTACATTAGTGTCAAGTCCCCAGAAATCTCCCATGCAGGAATTGTAGGATTTATTCTTTTATCGCATTGGGAGGTTCTGAATTCCTGAATTAACTAATTCAGGAACAGTTGGATACTGACTCGTTCATTTACTGTGCATATTTCCTGGATGATCAGAGTTTGTATATTCTGTAGGAGATGAGCTTAAGCTTAGCACATCCCAGAACGAGGCCCAAATGGCTGAGCACAAGGAAGAAGAAAGTTGTTCTAGTAAAGATGATGCGGTTCAGAAATCCAAAAATCCACATGCTAAGAAGGTAACTACCATGTGGACATCTCTTGACTAATGATCCCAATGCTGAATTGCCTCACATTCTTCCACTATGTTGAATAATAATGAGAATCACCCCCTTGTTCTTTTGTACAGGAAAACTCCAAAACCAAGGGGTGCTCTTGCGGATCTGCAAAGAAGCACAAGGCTTCTTGTAGTTTAGCCACGGCTGTACCGTCAAGAGAACCTCCAAAGTATGACTTCTGAATGTTTCCCATACTCTCTTATAGTCTTCTAACTGCTTGTGAGCTTCATTTATGTTTCTTCCATGGCAAATATTCCTCTGATAATTTCTTGGAAAGAACAAAACATCTCCAGGGTCCTTGCATGCCGCGTGTCTGCTTGTCCTATGCAGATTATGAAATCCAAACAGTAGTTTGATGAAAAGAAAAGGCTCTTAGTCTCGTACCTCATGTATGAGTCGTGCCAATAATTTACGTGTCAAGCACTCTTTAGAACACATTTTCATGGTTACCATCAGTTACACATTTACGTCCAACAAACAAAGCCCTTTTGAGAGATTATTAATAAGTATAAAACTGATAATGCTCTCCTATGTTTGCTTGACGCCATCAGGAACAAAGGCGGTGGCCAAGGGAAGGGCCAGAAAGGGAAGGCAAAGCAAAAGAAGAAAGAACAAGTCCAGGCAGCACCCGTAAAGGAACGCAAGTCTGCATTACCTGTGCCAGACCTAGGGGCCCTGTGCATATGAACACTCGTAAATGTCGAGCACACTCCATTGAGAGGTTTCGAAGAGGTGCATGTGCTCGCCTTGCCATGCCTGAACCGCGAGGCGTGGACCAAAGGGGTTGCGATGATTCCTAGCCATTGCTGACTGACAGTTTGCTCTTGTATTCCTAGATCCTAGCAGTAGGATGTATAGGGGCGACGATGATGTCTGCTAATGGGCGGCATTCACATGGGTACATTATATACGACACTGATTTCCATTGGTGAAACCTCACTTGTGATCAGTGAGTATGTATTATCGTCATTGTGATTCAGTTGTGATCAATGCTATACTGATGCGGACGAAAGAGGCATAAGTAAATAGTCCTTTGATCAAGCACAAATGCACAAACAGTAAATTCCACACAAAAAAAGGGTCAAAGATAAAAAAATTAAAAACAATCCTAATATTTTTGTGGATGGATGAACATCAACAAATATTCTGACATTTCTAGGTGACTTTAGTTTTTACAGGATGTTTGAACATATGTTGATGTCCATCCAAAAAAAATCATATTTTAAAAATTTTGTATTTTATCGGATTTTACAGGATGTTAGAAATTATTGCATTTTGTTTAGGTGTATTTGAGCTTGACTGTTGTTGACTTCATGGCAAACCTCCATTTAACTTACATTTGCTCCAAATTAGCATCACTTGATGCTCTAGAGCAAAGTTTACCACCAGAGACCACGCAGCTTGACCAAAATTTGCATCATCAAGTGCTATTTTTACGTCTAAGAGCAAATCTGGAGTAAAAATGTTTGCACCTACATCACCTATTGAAGGAGTCATTTTTGCCCTCTCATGATGTAAAAAGTGATCCCGAGCTATTCACATCTTCTATTAGAGCTCTAACCTTGCAAGACACGGTGTACTTTATCAATGACTTGCTCGGTTTGCTCCTGGTTATATATAGTCGCTGAAGTGTCGTGTGTCCCAGTGAGAAATGTAGAACTTCGCTCGTGTTTGCTACTTATCATCGTCGTGTGGAAAACATACTCAAAAGTCTGAACATGATGGCAGGCCGAAACGCAGCTTTAGACCAAGCACCATCTTGACGTCTCTAGTTCTAGAAGTCTAGCATGTACGTAGTACCAAAGGATGCAGAGAGACCAGTGCAAGATTTTTTATTTTTTGCTCGTTTAACGACTATAAGTTCCCTTCCGGTAAAAATTGGACTACAAAAGCGCTAGAGAGATCCCACAGTGATGTTGTTCTTCTACACACAGTAACCTGTCAAGTTTCTGATCACAAAAAAGGGAACATCATAATGAGAGACAACTAATAAATCCTGGCATCGGCGCGAAGGCAGGCGGCCTCCTCTCATCCTTCCTCGCCATCCATCTAGAGCTCATCCTGCAAAAAGCATATTCCAAGGCAAGGTGGGTGAGGAAACAAGAACAGGGGAACAAATTATAAAACGGAAAAACGAATGAATAAAAGGGAGCAACTTACGTGCTTCTCGTCATCAGACTCCGCATCAGACCCAGCCTTGTCATCCTTGTCCTCGTCATCGGCATCCTCATCCTGTCAACAAAGACCAGATAAGTTTAGGTCTAGCTGATCAAGAATATTCTGAAAGGTAATAGCATTAGGATTCAGGCCAAAGCTTACATCCAAGTCATCATCGTCCTCACCAGCCTTGGAAGCATCCTGGTAACAGGTAACATTGATAGTCAATAACAATGCTCGACAAACCAGACAACAAATAATAGTAATAATAATAATAGCAATTAAGGACAAAGATTTCCAGCTTGGTATTGACAGGCACAACACAGCACAGATATATACCAGAAACAGATGATACTGTCAATTAACGGATGTATCTAGCTAGATGCATCCGTTTGAGCATCAACTAATTCCGGACCAAGGGAGTATATTAGGACTAAAGTCTAGTGACAGGGCCTAACATCTGTTCAAATTTAATTGCTTCTGCAGTACCATCAGGAAACTACGACATAATGCACCGAGCAAAGAAAGAAGGGACATGCAGCGATAAACAGGGCAACAAAACAAAGCAAATCATACTGAAGCTGATACCAATTCAGCAATTAACTAGGCAAACATTAATACGGGCAGGGAATTCACCTCCTCTTCCTTCTTCTTTTCAGCAGCGTCAAAAGCAGCCTTCTCAGCCTGCAAGTTGCAAGATTCAGCACCATTAGTACATAATGGATCAACAATCAAATGTCTATGTGATAGATGATGCTATGTAAAATGCAACATACATCCTTATGCTTGGCCCAGGTCTCTTCGGCAAATGTCTTGGCCAAAGCAGCATCGTCAGTGATGAGAATGTTGTCAAACAAAGTTCCTGACTTAACCTGCAGACATAAGAAAAGGCATGACTATTTGTTCCGTCTTCCTGACAGATTTGACAGAGTTACTTAGCAATCAGAACCTACCTGCCACAGCTCAATTCCGATGTACTTCAGGCTGTCGAAAGCATAGATGTAAGGATCATCCTTGAAGTCTGTGAAGCACAATAAAGATATCATCAGGGCATGAGTCAAATAATTCACTACCCACAACATTTCATAATCAGAACTTAAATCTGAGAATATACCTGGGTTGGCAATCATAGGTGCCTTCCATTTACCCTGGTACTTAGGGTTCTTGATTTTCTGGCATATGAAACAAAGTTTATTAGACATCAATATATGCACTGCTGATTAAACTGTTTCTGAATAGGCAGAAACAACAGGCATACCTTTTGCTTCCATGGGCCCTTGTACTCTGGGTTGGGGATGGTTGGGGCAGTCCATTCACCATCTTCCTCATCATCCCAATCCTCAGGCTGCAGTAATCACAGCAAGGAATGTTAAAACACATTGTTGTACACCATATGACATACAATGAACAGTAATCACAGCAAGGAATGTTAAAACATATTGTACATCATATGTAATACAATGACACATATCAAGCTACGCATGTACCTTCTTAGCATCAGGATCGGTGACTTCCTTGGGAATGTCATCGTAGCCCTGAAAATAACCAACTATGAGTCATATACTCAAATATTGCATAAAAAGAAGATATGGTGATCGTTTCTAACCACTGTACGAGGCACCAAAAAAAGGAGCTACACTACTAGAGAATGCAAATAAATTTATACGTAGCTAACTGAGAAGTGGCAAGTGGCATTAATACAAAGCACTAGTTCTGATCACATCATTATTCATCAATTCATGCGAGTATCAACATTGTAGAAACAAAGAAAACTACCTCTGGCTTGACGTCCTCAGGATCAGGAATGTACTCCTTGTCATCCCAGTCCTCTGGCTGCAATCACAAACACATCAGCCTCTGGCAATCGAAAAGAGCAAGCAACAAAATTACAAGCAAACTCCACAATGTACCTTCTTAGCTTCTGGGTCCTTGATTTCCTTGGGAGGAAGAATATCCCAGTGCTCGTAGATGCTTCCAGTTTGCTTCTCTTCATTGTCAATGAGAATGCTGTATGTGGCATCAGGGCGGATGATCAAAGTGTACACATGCGACAGCTGATCAGTCTCACAAGGCACGTCCTTTTTGATCAGATGGTTCTTGCCATCCTTAGTAAGGATAGTGTGAACCTTCTTGGTGCTGTACCCACAGATATCTGGTCCGAACATAATGCTGTAGTACAAACGTACTAAGTTCAGTAAATTAAGCAGAGGGTAGTCACATCAGCACAAGAACAGAAGAGAACAGCTACCTGTATGGTGTGTCACCACCAAATTTCTTCTGGTCAACATCACCTCCAAGCAACTTAACATAACCACCACCGCAGTCAAGCTTCTGCTCATGCTTCACCGTGAACTGCAGCACGAGTGTCTTGTCCTTGTTGCTGAACTCAGGGTACTGCGCCGAGATGGCGTAGAACCTGTAGTCCTCTGAGGTTTGGATACCTACATCAAGATTCAAGAGTCAAGGTTTCATCAGTAAATCATAAGAAAGAAAATCTCAGTCAAGTTTTCCTGAATGAGGTGGAGAGAACTTTGGGTAATTCACCTTTGTCCTCAGCATCTCCATGCCATTTTCCAGATGTGTGGTTCCATTCACCAGCCATGTTCTCATCCTTCTTCCACTCAGACTTGACCCACCGGCTTTCCCAACCATCTGATCAGGCAATAAAAATCCGTCAGAACACTTAAATTAGCAGATACACAGTTCACCTTACTCGAACTAGTAGGATAAATGTACGAATAAGATTTAACTGCCCAGGTTCTGTAGAGTGCTAATATGAGTTGACAGAGCAATGCCGTTTATACTATGTCCTATTTATAGATCCGTCAGGTACTATATGAAGTGGGATGATCTATCATGACAACACTCGGAACTGAAATGATGTGACTGACATAAACTTAACAGGAATTTACATGTGGACCACGAAAGACCTTAAACCCTGAACCTAGAATGGTTTCGTTTCGCCAGTACTAAAACCCGCATCGTTATACATCAGCTACGCGTACGAGTAACGGCTATGAGATATAGTTGTCGGCTTGTCGCCACATTCACGTCATGGAAGAACAGATTGGTTTAAACTAGCTCCAGATTCAGATCCTCTAGATCACAGCAGCAACTACCCAAAAATGGAGAGCGAAGCACAAACCCGCAGACAATTCAACATGAAGCAGACAGCACTAGATCCCTAACAACCAGCAGCACGGACCGAAATGCGGCTGAGCATCGCAGATCACGGATCGGAACAAGCCAACGCCAGCAGCTCAGGTCAACCACCACTAGACAGCACTACTCGAGATCAGATCGGGCAGGCGGGCGGCGAGCTCACCTTCGAACTTCTCCTGGAAGAAGACCTCGGCGCTGACCGCGGCGACGGAGGCGAGCGCGAGCAGGGCGAGGACGGCGCAGGAGGGCCCACGGCGGATCGCCATCTCGGGGCGGCGGCAGTCGAGAGCTCGTGGAAGCGTTTACCCCGATCCGATCGGAACTCCTTCCGTCCCCTATCGGTTTCGCCGAGGCGCTGCTTAATAGGGGCCCTGAGGCTGACGCGCGGGTGCCACGCTGGCGCCCGGCCGCCCAATGGCGGGCGCCGGCCTGGGGCGGGAGCCAATGGGAGGGCGCCACGCGGACGTTTCGACGTGTTTGGGGCGTTCGGGACGTGGAGAGGCGCGGGCCCCGCTGGTCTACCGACCCAGCCCGAGGTTTTTTGGGGGTTTGGCCGGCCATTTTGGCGAATCGCTGGTGCGCGTGCGTGGGAGCGGCGCTGGGCTGAAAATGGTAAAATGCGGAGTTTCTTGGGTCAGATGCGAATATGCGAGGTGATCCAGGTCGTGCGAGGGCGTGGGCGGATAGGATGGGTGATCGGTGCGTCACCGGATCGTGTGGGGCGGGACCACATGTCAGTGGGGCGACAGCAAAATCACAGATCTAGGATGGATGGTCTCACAATGGTAAAATACAGAGTTTATTGGTGTATTTTGGTTGTTTAACCTAATCAATTAATTAAGAAGAAAGAGAGTTGACAATTAATTTACGAGAAACAAAAAAGATACAAACAGCCCCCCCCCCCCCCACACACACACACACACACACACACACACTGTCCATTGCCCCTCTCCCCCAGAAATCAGCCCAAGTAATCACACATGTGGCCCTCCCAACGCACAACAACTGCCACCCTCAACAGTTGTACAACAAAATGGAACTCTTGACGAGAACTCTGACAACGGAAAAAAAATAGCACCCTCCATCATGAAATTGTGAACACCTTTCCGATGGCGCCACCCTTCTTGCTTTTGTTCCTCTTTGATTTCTCCATGTTTAGTTTTTTCCTTCAAGAGGCAGTTGTTTGTCTTGTCGGATCCAGGCTGACCAGCCACTCATTTTTTTTAAAGATAAATCCTAAAACTCATTGAATTCCTTGGTGTAGTTTTTGTCAACTAAGAGGCTTGTAGGAGTAGGCACCAACACACTGGCCATGTCCACGTCACCACTAGGAACCACTGACACGACATCATCAAGCACATGAACCAGCTGACACGATGGACTCAGGCACATCCAAATGATCACATGACATAAGCGAAATATGTCCCTCACACGAGGTCGCCGATGAATCCACCTCCAAATGATCTTAAGACAGAGACGAAGCAGAGATTGGAAAAAGTTCCCGAAGACCAGCCATGATCTGCAACACGGGAGCTCAAGTAGGGCAATGGACTCGCCCTTGGTGGCAGGTACCGCATGGGACAATTATCATCAACACATGGGAAGAAACAACCATATAGCTCTGCCCCCTTGTCCTCCATGGAGCCAACACCAGCCACACTAACAGGGTGTGACATCGGTATGGTCTGCAATATCGCCAACACAAGGGAGAGCCTACTCACTCAACCACCGCCCACTCCAAAAATCGGATGCATGCATGGAACGGATCAAAGAAAGAGGCGAGGGAGGAATCATTGTAAATGGAATTTCATTTATGTAAACCCGGCTATATACCAGGCTGAAATAGTATTGCATACAAAATTAATAGTGACCAAATTTACAACAAACCTTCACCTTTGACGGTGTTAGAAATAGCGAGCAGTGGACTGAGCAGCAGCATTAGCATGTCAGTTAATGTTTCTTCACTTTTTTACCTCGACTTGAATGCGCCTAATACCCACCAACAACAAGAGGATAATACATATAATATGGACAATGTCGCGAAGGTACATGTAAACGCAAAAAACAACAATTCACATATGCGTAAGCAACGCCCACACATGCCTGCCTTCCCCCCTACACCTATCAGTGATGTAGTGAAATAATAATATGCAATGCATAAGACCTCGGACAAATGACATGAGCAAGCGAGATGTAGGTCAAAGCAATAGCTTTTTAACAAGATGCTTTGGCTGCTCAAATGACAATTCGTACCCCCTCCGATCCATAGTAATTGTCATTGAAACAGATATATCTAGACGTATTTCAGTGCTAGATACATCCGTTTTAGTGACAACTAATATGGATCGGATGGAGTAACATCTTTAAAAAAATGCGGATATTGTTCAAATCACTAAATAATTATAAATTTTAAATAATTTTTTATATTCCCAAAATATTTTCTACAAATTTGTGAAAGTTTTTCTAAAAAATAAGTAAAATATATTCCGAAAATATTTAAAATAGAAACTATACCTAATGTTAGATATTATAAATTTAAAAAATTGTTGACATTTTATAAATTTGATAACAATTTTATATTTGGGAATGTTTTAAAATCAATAATTTTTAATTTCTAAACATTTTTATATGCTCATAAAAATAAAAAAATTATTTCTTAAAATAAAAACCCATTAAGAAATGGAAACAAGTAGATTAGAAGAATTGCATATCTAAAACAAATAACTAAAGAATCACAATTATGATCTTTAGTAAAACCCATCTACTCCCAACAAATACCTCCTTTCTTTTCTCTGTTCTTGTCTTGGTGTGATATGAAAAAAATGGCCGGTGAAATCTTCGAGTTGGTATTTAGGTGATAATTAGGCCGGCCCAAATACTACATATGTTTTCTCACTAGGACGCATAGTACTTAAAGGAAATAAAGTGGTTTATATTGTTTTTTCTTGTTATTTTTTCCTACTAGCTTTCTTTGTTTCTTTCTCTCTTTTTATTGGTTTTTTCTTTTCTTTGTTTTCCTATGTTTCTTTCCAAGTTTTTATTGCTTTCTTTCTTTGTTTTTTCTTTCATTCTTTTTTTGCATTTTGTTCTTTGTTTTTTTACTTTCTTTTTATCTTTTGTTTATTTTGTTCCTATTTTCATTTTCTTTGTTCTTTTGGTTATTATTCTACATTTTTTGTATATGCCAACAACATTTTTCTAATACATGTCTAACATTTTTTCAATAAAAGTTATGCATTTTTATAATACATGGTCACCATTTTTTCTTCATACCGTTTTAACATTTTTTGAACACAGATTAAAACTTTTCCTACATATTTCTAATAAATGGTCAACATTTTGGTACATATTTTTCGTACTTTTTTTAAATGCTTTATTAATAGTCTTCAAGTTAAAGATTAACATTTTTTAACACATGGTAAGCATTTTTTTATACACATTTATCATTTTCTAAACACTTGAGTAACATTTTTCAAACAATTTTTCAACATTTTTTTCAAATACTCGTTCAACTTTTATTTAAGACATGGTCACAATTTTTTCTATACACATTTAACATTTTCCAAATGCTTCGTTAACATTTTCAAATAAGTTTTCAACATATTTCCGCAAATGCTTGATCAACATTTTTATATACATGATCAAAAAAATTCATCATTTTGTAATAAGTGATCAACATTTTTTGTATACACGTTCAACATTATCCGAATGCTTGTTCAACATTTTTTTCAAATATTTGTTCAACAATTGTTTAGTACTTATTCAACAGTTTCAAATACTTGTTCAACGTTTTTGAAATACTTTTTCTACATTTTTCCGAATACTCGCTCAACATTTTCAAATACTATTTCAACATTTTTCAAATGTTTTTTGTAGTGATGTTTTTTGTAATATACATATATTTAGAATATTTTAAAGTACGGACAAAATACAAAAATAAAGCAAAAAATTAAAGGGGGTCGCTACGCGTCGGCCGACGGATCATTTAAAAATTCCGCCGGCTCGGCGGCCGTTAGATCTATATACATCCAGTATCTAGCACTGTCCTCATATTTGAACAAGGGTTGTGTTGCAGAATACTTTGCAGCAAAGCTTACGTTGCAGAAACTTTTTGCAATATTGGTGGTTGTGATTTTTTTTTACATTATTTTTTGCAACATGGGTGTTGTTGTGGAAGAAATTTTTGCAACACAAATGATGTTGCAGAAAATATATGTAGTTTGTTCCGTCTTCATTGTTTTTGCAACATGTATGTTGTTGCGGGATGCAATTTGCAACATAAATAATATTGCAGAAAAGAGACATGCAAAGAAGACACGCGTCACGCACAGCAGCGCGGCGGATCGTTTGTGTGCGATCCGCCGGCTGAACGCAAGCGTTTTCCAAAAATTAAAACAGTAAATAAAAAAAAGGAAAAAGAGCCTGTTGCCTGCCGCGCTCATGGGCCGGCCCATCTTGGTCGTCCCTTCAGCGAGTCCGAGAGTGTGTACTCGCTGAAGGCAAGTCATAGCGACTCCCGCGCTGCGACAGCTTTTGTACAATTTTCCTTTCTTGTTTTCGTTTTGGTTTTTTACATTTTTTTATTTTTTTCTTCTTAATAATATACAGTAAAAAAATTAATACACTGTGAACAATTCTTTATTGCACAACAAACATTTAATAGTAATAGAATAAACATAAAAATAGAATAAACATTTTATAGTATATATTGAATAATTTTAGAGACATGTTAAAATATATGAGGAATTTTGTTTAATATATTGTAGTTTCTTATGCTGAGCCCAGTTTAAGGATGTCAAGACCAACTTTTTTTTTTAATATATTGTAGTAATAGAATAAACATAATATTGAAGGTCTACATTAAGGATGTCAAGACCAACTTAATTTTTTTAATAAAATGCTGAGCCCAGTTTTATATCTTTTATAAGACATGTTATGTCCCGATCAATATTGTTTTTTCATCCATCCTAGCAGATGAGTCGATTTCTAACAAAAACAAATAGGTTATAAATTATCCAAAAAAATGACCCGCATGTCCGTAACACTACTTTTTTCACCCAACCCAACAAATAGATGTATTCAAAAACCAAAAGGAAATGAATCTTTTTTTAATAAAGCAAATTGGCTGTAAATTCTCAGAAATAATAAATGGGTTGCAGTTTGGCAATATATTTTTTTCACCTACAACAACCAATAGGTGTATTCGAAAATAAAAATAAATGCGTACTTATAAAAATAAATAGTTTGTAAATTCTGAGAAATAATAAATGGTCTGCATGTCTGCAATATTATGTTTTAACCCAACCCAGTAAATAAGGTGTATTCGAAAACAAAATCAAATGGGCTTTAAATTCTCAAAAGTAATAAATAGGTTGCATGTACGCAATATAATTTTTCATCCAACCGTTCTAGTGTATTTGAAAACAAAATCAAATGGCTTAAAAAATAAATAAATGGACTGCATGTCTGCCACAGTTTTTGAAGCTGACATTGTGGGCCCACGAGGCGAAGCTTGCGCAAGGCGTTGTCAACTTAGCCGATTAACGATTCTGATAATCGTAGCCGTTGGATTGACATCCAACGACCGTTCTGCTTCTTCAATCTCTGATCTTGTTGCTACAGCCGCCCAAATCACCGTCGGCGGGAGCGCCTGCTTCTGTCTCCCCTGGCTAGTTGTGCTACCGCGTAGGCCTCGCCGCCCCACCCTACTCCCACCGCTGGTCATGCCATTCTTCTACACGCTCACATCTTCTGTTATTCTTCGGCGACGGCGTCCTCACCCTGCAGCCTAACCAATCAACCCCCATACTTCCCTCCGTCTGGGAATTCACTGCTCGTCTTCCCCGTCTCCGGGTCGTTCTGCCCCGAGGCCTCGCCGTCGTCCACCGCCTTGGTGCGCTTGGCACGGCATGGTCAACGAACAACAATCATCAGAAGAGAATTGTATATGGAGAGCCTGACACTAGGGACCCACCAGCGACATGGCCGCGCACAAAGAAGTGTCTCCTTATTCCCGTAAAAAATGATTCATCCCTTACAGCTGGGACCCATCAGGTTAAAGCGTACGTGTGTTATGTGTTTAGTTACAAACGTGTACATATATACTAGCCTCTCTGCAAGGATGAACCGTGTGCATGTGTCGTATTAGAAAATTTGGATTCCGACATAGCAGGTTACGCAGTCTCGTTTAAATCATATACACGTACATACAACGACGGTGTAAAAATACGTCCCAAGTATTGGTGTATCGGCCGACCGCAGTCGCGTATATATGGACGAATGCACTAGACGGTGGGGGTACACAACAACTGGTCCTGTTCAACGAGTGCCAACAAACTGGTGTGCGACGGCCGAAACCGCGAGAGCGAACAACAATGGGGTACTATTCATCATGAGTAAACCGGCTGGGGTGGGATGGCCGAAACGGGTCTTGTTCATCGGGAGCCAACCGGGCTGGGGCGAAATTGTGACGCCCCCGATTCAATCGTACACTAATCATACACGCAAACGTGTACGATCAAGATCAGGGACTCACGGGAAGATATCACAACACAACCCTAAAAATAAATAAGTCATACAAACATCATAATACAAGCCAGGGGCCTCGAGGGCTCGAATACAAGTGCTCGATCATAGACGAGTCAGCGGAAGCAACAATATCTGAGTACAGACATAAGTTAAACAAGTTGCCATAAGATGGCTAGGACAAACTGGGATACAGATCGAAGAGGCGTAGGCCTCCTGCCTGGGATCCTCCTAAACTACTCCTGGTCGTCGGCGGCGGCCTGCACGTAGTAGTAGGCACCCTCGGTGTAGTAGGGGTCATCGAAGGTGGCGTCTGGCTCCTGGGCTCCAGCATCTGGTTGCGACAACCGGGTATAGAAAGGGGAAAAAGGGGGAGCAAAGCAACCGTGAGTACTCATCCAAAGTACTCGCAAGCAAGGATCTACACTACATATGCAATGGGTATCAATGAAATGGTAGTATCTGTGGACTGAACTGCAGAATGCCAGAATAAAAGGGGGGTAGCTAGTCCTATCGAAGACTACGCTTCTGGTAGCCTCCATCTTGAAGCATATAGAAGAGAGTAGCTGGTAAGTTCACCAAGTATCATCGCATAGCATAATCCTACCCGACGATCCTCTCCTCGTCGCCCTGTGAGAGAGCGATCACCGGGTTGTATCTGGCACTTGAAAGGGTGTGTTTTATTAAGTATCCAGTTCTAGTTGTCATAAGGTCGAGGTACAACTCCGGGTCGTCCTTTTACCGAGGGACACGGCTATTCAAATAGATAAACTTCCCTGCAGGGGTGCACCACATTACCCAACACACTCGATCCCTCTGGCCGGGCACACTTTCCTGGGTCATACCCGGCCTCGGAAGATCAACACGTCGCAGCCCTACCTAGGCCTAACAGAGAGGTCAGCACGCCGGTCCAAATCCTATGCGCGCAAGGGTCTGGGCCCATCGCCCATTGCACACCTGCACGTTGCGTGGGCGGCCGGAGAGCAGACCTAGAAACCTCCATTACAAAGGAAGTCGCGTTACGCGGTCCAACCCGGCGCGCGTCGCTCAGTCGCTGACGTCTAGGAGGCTTCGGCTGATACCACGACGTCGAGTACCCATAACTGTTCCCGCGTGGTGGTTAGTGCGTATAGGCTCGTAGCCAGACTCAGATCAAATACCTAATCTCGTTAAGCGTGTTAATTGATATAACCGCGGACGCCGACCAGGACCAGGCCCACCTGTCTCCTAGGTGGTCACAACCTGCCCTGTCGCTCCGCCACAAAGTAACACTCGGGGGCCGTCGGGAACCCAGGCCCACCACTACCTGGATGGAACCACCTGCCCCTTCAGCCCCCATCTCCGAACAGAAACATAGGTAATGTAAAAGTATATAGTATATGTACCCGTGATCACCTCCCGAAGTGATCACGGCCCAGTAGTATAGCATGGCAGACGGACAAGAGTGTAGGGTCACTGATGTAATTCTAGCAACCTATACTAAGCATTTAGGATTGCAGGTAAGGTATCAACAGTAGTAGCAAAGACAGGCTATGCAGCAGAATAGGATTAACCGAAAGCAGTAACATGCTACACTACTCTAATGCAAGCAGTAGAGAGAAGGAATAGGCGATATCGGGTTGATCAAGGGGGGGGGGGGGCTTGCCTGGAAGCTGTGTCGAGAGAAGAAGGGTGTCGACGTAGTAGTCGTTCACGGCAGCGTCGTCAGCGGTCTCAGCGTCTATCGAGAGAGAAGGAGGGGGGAGAGAAACAATAAATTCACGGCAATAATGCAAACAATATGCATGACATGCCTAAATGATATGCCGGGGTGTTCTACTGCCTAACTAAATGATTTAGTTAATTTAGGAATTTATTCGGATTTATTTAATTAAAGTTGGGCACTATTCATTTATTGAAATCGGTCTAAAAGTTCAATGTTCTTATAGCTAGAGGCATCTGACGGGAATACGGAGGGCGTATTCGGGTTCGTAACGGAATTCTGAGCAAGTTTCATGTATAAAGTATTTTCATCGGAGTTACGGATTATTTAATATGATTTTCTAAAGTTTTTATTAATTTCTGGAATTTAATTAATTATTTAAATTAACATTATCCGAAACAGTGTTATGCTGACGTCAGCATGACGTCAGCAGGCGTCCTGACACGTGGGTCCCATATGTCATAGACTGGTTAGGTTAATTAGGGTTAACTAATTAATTAACATTTAATTAAACTAATTAATTAAATTAGATTAATCTAAACAGGGTTAATTAACTTAATTATTTATTTATTTTAGTTATTTTATTTTTATTTTCTTTGTTTTTCTATTTTCGTTTTTCTCCGGGCGTGGGCCCGGGCTGTCAGTGGCACAGGGGCAGTGAGCCCCACCGGTCGGTGGCCCAAAGGCCACGGGCGGGCGACGGGCGCGGCGCGGCGCGGGTGCGTGCGCGGGCGCGGCGGGGTCGTGGCGAGGGCGCGGCAGCAGCGCGGCAGGGGCGAGCGGGCGGAGCGGCGGCACGGGGGCGCGAGCAGCGAGGCGGGCGCGCGCGCGCGGGTGCGGGACGGCGCGAGCAGGCGCCGGGGCGGGCGCGGTCCGGCGACAGAGGGCGCGGCGAGCGAGGTGCGGGCGCGCGCGGCGGCACGCCGAGCGGGGCATGGCCGCGGTGAGCGCGGGCCGGTGCGGCGGAGCGGGGCGAGCGAGGCGAGGAGAAGGGGGGGGCTCACTAGGGGTAGTAGGGCACGGGGCAGCGGAGCGCGAGGAGGACGGCGACGGGGTCCGGCGAGGGGACGGCGTCGGGGACGAGGCGGCGGCGTCGACAGCGTCGGGCCAGCGCCCGATCCAGTTCTGGATCGGGGGAGGGGGGCGAAGGGGGGAGTGAGGGGGGTTGTGGGCTAGGGTTTTTGTTGGCCTCCGGGGATGCCATATAGGGGGGGGGGAGCTGGGCCGGCCTGGTGGCCGTGGCCCAGTTGGGCCGGGGGTTTTTCCTTTTTTTCTTTTTCTCTGTTTTCTTTTGCCTTTTTCTTTTATTTATTCACATTTCTCTGTTTAGTAAATAGTTAGGCCTAAAAATGATTTTTGTAGAACATGGCAATTGTTCCAATAAATATTAGGCATCCTCTACCACTGTCAAAAATTGGTTTGGAGTCAAATGGATCTCACACCACTTTTATAATAATTAAAATGCATTAATCCTAGCTATTTAGGTAAAGTTTGAGCCACCTAATTAATTTATTTATTGTTGGTTACAATTTTAGAATGGTCTCTGCAATATTTGCTATTTATTGAACATTTTAGTTTCTATGTTGGACAACTTTTATTTTCCACTTTCATTTAAATTTGAATTTGAGTTAGGAGTTGAAATGCAATATGATGCTAATGATGATTATGCACTGTTAAACATGCTGACTTGTCATTATCAAAAGTGATTACTGTGGCTAATGACATGGGGTGTTACAATTCTCCTCATCTATCAAGAATTCTCGTCCCGAGAATTAAGAGGAAGACTGAAAGAAAGTGGGGTATTCTTCACGAAGACGATCCTCGCGTTCCCAAGTGGCCTCATCTTCAGAATGATTTGACCACTGAACCTTGAGGAACTTGATTGCCTTCTGACGTGTGCGGCGTTCAGCTTGGTCGAGAATGCGGACCTGATGCTCTTTATAGGAGAGGTCCTGTTGCAATTCGAGCACTTCATGATCCACTGCTCGGATTGGGTCCTTGAAGCAGCGGCGGAGTTGTGACACGTGGAACACATCGTGAACCTGAGAAAGGTTCGGCGGAAGCTCCAGTTTATATGCCACTTTTCCACGCTTTTCGAGAATAGTGAACGAACCAATATAGCGATGAGCTAGCTTGCCCTTGATCCCGAAGCGGTGAGCACCCTTCATTGGTGTAACTCGAAGATAAGCCTTTTCGCCAGGTTGATAGACCATGTCTTTATGATGACGGTCATACTGACTCTTCTGACGTGACTGGGCAGTCTTGAGATTCTCACGAATGATGCGGACTTGTTCTTCGGCGAGTTGGATAATATCCGGATCGAAAAGTGGACGTTCCCCAGTTTCTGACCAGTTCAGAGGGGTTCGGCACTTTCGTCCATATAACACTTCGAAGGGGGCCATCTTCAGACTAGCTTGATAGCTATTATTATAAGAGAACTCCGCATACGGGAGAGATTCCTCCCATTTCTTGCCGAAAGAGATAACACAAGCTCGAAGCATGTCTTCGAGAACTTGGTTGACACGTTCCACTTGCCCTTGCGACTGAGGATGAAATGCAGTACTGAATGACAGATGAGTACCCATAGCTTCTTGGAAACTTGCCCAGAATCTCGAAGTGAATAAGCTACCACGGTCCAAACTGATTACCAGTGGAATACCGTGCAGTGAAACAATTCTGGACATGTAGAGAGTTGCAAGCTGACTAGCAGTGATCGTTTCTTTGACCGCCAGAAAATGTGCAACTTTAGAGAGTCGATCAATGATGACAAGGATAGCATCATTACCTTTCTGCGATTTGGGAAAACCAGTGACGAAGTCCATTTCAACATGGTCCCATTTCCATTCAGTAATAGAGATAGGTTGCAGAGTTCCAGCAGGTCTTTGATGTTCTGCTTTGATTCGACAACAAACGTCACATTCAGCAACATAACGAGCAATGTCTTGCTTCATATTAGACCACCAGAATTTTCGACGGACATCTTGGTACATCTTGGTGCTACCGGGATGAATAGACAGAGGCGTTTCATGAGCTTCTTTCATAACCTTTTGAGTCATATCCAGGTTGTCTTCCGTAGGGACCACTATTCGACCTTTAAAGAATAAGGTGTCATCATCTTCAAGGGTGAAGCACGAGGGCCTTCCTGCCGCGAGGTAGCGCTTAATCTTGTGGGCTTGAGAGTCATACTTCTGCAGTGTCTTGATGCTGCCCAAGAGATCTGGTTCAACAGCCAGGGTATTGAGGGAACCCTGGGGAACAACACGGAGGTTCATCTTGCGGAACTCTGGAGGAGGGGGAGCGAGTGCTCCAGGAGGAACAATATGGAGGTTCAGCTTTCTGAATTCTTCAACAAGCGAGGTTTGAACTTTGTGAACCTGGAGGTGGTTGCAATATGACTTACGGCTCAAGGCATCAGCCATTACATTAGCCTTGCCTGGCGTATAGGAAATACCCAAGTCAAAGTCTGCAACAGTCTCCATCCATCTCTGCTGACGGAGGTTCAGGTCTGGCTGAGTAAACAGATACTTTAGACTTTGGTGGTCGGTGAAGATCTCACAACGAATACCGAGAAGGTAATGTCGCCACTGTTTCAGTGCATGTATGACAGCAGCAAGCTCGAGGTCGTGAACTGGGTAGTTCTCTTCGTGAGGGCGCAATTGACGGGATGCATAGGCAATCACTTTGCGCTCTTGCATTAGGACACAGCCTAATCCTTGAAGGGAAGCGTCACAGTAAATGACGAAGTCCTTCTTAGTATCAGGTGGAGCAAGCACTGGGGCAGAAGTCAACTTGTCCTTGAGTGCCTGGAAACTTTCCTGACATTTGTCTGTCCATTGGTACTTGACGCCCTTATGCAATAGGTTAGTCAGAGGCCTGGCGATCTTGGAGAAGTTCTCGACGAATCGACGGCAATAGCTGGCGAGACCGAGAAAACTCCTGACTTGCTTGACGTTCTTCGGAGGAGTCCAATCGAGAATAGCCTGAACTCGCTCGGGGTTGACGGCAATACCATCCTTGGAGATGACATGCCCAAGATAAGTTACTTCGGGAAGCCAGAATTCACACTTGGAATACTTAGCATAGAGTTGATGCTCTCGAAGCTTCTCCAGGACAAGACGAAGATGTTCAGCATGCTCTTCTTTATTCTTGGAGTACACAAGGATATCATCCAGATAAACCACGACGAACTTGTCGAGGTATTCCATGAAGATATAGTTCATCAAACGAGAGAAGGTGGCTGGAGCATTGGTTAAGCCGAATGACATGACAGTGTACTCATATGAACCATATCGAGTCACGAATACGGTCTTTGGGATATCCTCTTCACGAACACAGATCTGGTGGTATCCCAACCTTAAGTCGAGTTTGGAGAACACTGATGAGCCAGCTAGTTGATCATACAGATCATTGATCCGAGGAAGAGGATATTTGTTCTGAATGGTAGCTTGGTTAATAGGACGGTCGTCTTGGACCAATCGGTTTGTCCCATCCTTCTTCTTGACAAAGAGGGAAGGTGCTCCCCAAGGAGAGCAACTGGGGCGAATGAAACCACTGCGGAGAGATGTGTCGATTTCCTCCTTAAGTGCAATGAGTTCATGTGGCGGCATCTTGTAGGGTCGTTTGGCTATAGGGGTGGTGCCTGGTTTCAAGTCGATGATGAATTCGACAGCTCTAGCAGGGGGAATCCCTGGAAGTTCTTCAGGAAAGACGTCTTGGAATTCATGAACAACGGGAATGTTTTCAATGCCCTCGAGTGGTGCAGCGTTCAATGCGTTCAACGCATAAAGCCTTGCCTCGGCATTCTGAACCAGACGAGCATTGTAGCTTATTATTTCATCGGAAGGGTGTAGCAGATGGACGGTCTTAGTGGCGCAAACTATAGAAGCAGTATGCGCTTTCAGCCATTCCATTCCCAGAATGAGATCAATGCTACAGGACTTCAGTGCGATGGGAGAGACAAGGAATTCCAGTCCTTCGATTTCAACGGGGACGTCCTTGCAAAACATGGTGGTTCGACATTGGCCCGCAGGGGTGTGTACTAATAGCGAAGCGTTCATGTCCTCACATTTAATGTCGTGCAAGCATGCAAAATCTTTCGACATGAATGAATGCGATGCACCTGTATCAAATAAAACGAATGCTGGTACTGAATTTACGAGGAGTGTACCCATCACAGTAGCAGGCTGGTCTCGAGCTTCATTGAGATCAAGGTGGTTGGCATGAACACGACCATAAGACTTGGCATTGTTGTTGCGGGGTTGGTTGCTTCCACGGCCAGCTGCAGGAAGGGCCAGTTGATTCTGGTTCTGATAGTAGTTCCTGGCAAGGTGACCTGGTTGACCACACCTGTAGCACAGACCATTATTGGGGGTGGGAGCAGGAGCTTGGGGTGGTGCAGCTGGAAGTCTTGGCTGCCTGGGTGGTGGAGGAGGCAGACGCGGTGCAGCATAAGACTGCCTTGGAGAAGGTGCATTTGGATGGTACATGCTGTTCGGGATCCAGATCTTACGCTTCTGCGAGGGCGGGCCCGAAGATGAGCCCGTGTCATGGTTGCGCCTGTGAGAGCTCTGGTGTTCCTGCAGACCAGTTTCAACATTGATGGCCTTGTTCACCAAGGTGGCGAAATCGGGAAAGTCATGCACTAGCAGTGCGAGCTTGATGTCAGCTTGAAGGCCATCACGGAACTTCTTCTGTCTGCGTGCATCAGTTGCAATGTCTTCTTCAGCATAGCGGGATAAGTCCAGAAACTCCCGCTGATAAGCTTCCACAGTTTTGTTGCCTTGGGTGAGGTTGCGGAATTCGCGCTTCTTCCGGTCCATGATTCCCTGTGGAATGAAGCGGTCACGGAAAGCAGCTTGAAAGTCTGGCCAGGTGATGATCGCTCCAACCGGCAGAGTACGCCTGTGGCTGTCCCACCATTGAGCAGCAGGTCCCTTCAGAAAGAAGGAAGCAAAGGTGACATAGCTGGCAGGGGCTACATCAGCAGACTCCATCTCATAGGTGATGTCACGGAGCCAGTCATCAGCATCCAGAGGCTGAGTTGAGCTGCGGTACATGGTTGGGTTGAGGCGTATGAAATCCTGCAGAGTTATTTGGGCTGGCTGCTGGTTCATATTGGGGCGCGGGAACTGAGCCATCATATTCTCCATGAACTGGCGGTTCAGCTCGAACTGTTGGATCATACCAGCCATATACTCAGGCGGTGGTGGGGCGTTGCCACCACGACCACGACCACCTGGTCTAACCATCCTGCTAATATATAACAGGGGTAGTTCAGCATTGAGAAATTTGCAAAGACAAGAATCATTCTTGGTGAAACATGCATAATGAAAGGAGCACGATAGATACTACATAGTAGTTGGCATACCTTACAAAAGGGATCATGCATAGAGTTCAGTACATAAGACTAAAGACATCATAGGCGGCACGCAGGCTCGCGGCGAATGCATCTAATGCTAATAAGCAAGACTACATCAGTCCCAGGAGGAACTGTGGAGGTAGGTGTAGCCTGACAGCTGGTAGTGACGCGACGGGAAGTCCTCCACGTCAGTAGCCTGCGGTCCGTGAACACTCTGGTGTAGAACCCGACGTCCAGGTGGCAAAAGAGGACCAAGTGCGGGAGTGTAGCCTCCCACACCTGGCCAACCGACACCCTGGGGCATCACGGTCCTGACTGGGTAGATCGCAGATCGCGGCAGCTCACCAGATCGGACAAAGGGGTGCAACAGTGTC
Source organism: Thinopyrum elongatum (assembly GCA_011799875.1). Taxonomy (NCBI): domain Eukaryota; kingdom Viridiplantae; phylum Streptophyta; class Magnoliopsida; order Poales; family Poaceae; genus Thinopyrum; species Thinopyrum elongatum. Next base: position 679,656,733 of record CM022298.1, read on the forward strand.
AAAGCACTGTAAAGGTGCTGACGGGTGGTGTACAACTCGTGGCGAAGAGCTCGGTTAGCTCGATCCAGCCCATCAGCATGCAGAACCAGGTTCTGATGGTGGAAGGGCTCTCGGGTGACGGTGGAGTAGGCAGCAGTGTAATATCCCTCCGCACCATCGTCAGATGCGATAGCAACGTGCCTGAAAGGGGAGGTGTCCAACGCCCGATACTCTCCACGAAGACGTGTCAGAGCTGCATAAGCAGCATCGTGGACTGCCATATCGATGGTCACTCCAACACCATGAGCGGTGTGCAGCACAGTAGTGGAGTCATACTCCCGAGAGTAGAGGTGGACGATGGCACGGTACTGCTCCTGGTTAAAGTCCTGGTACTGCTCGTACACGGTGTACTCAGGGTGCCAGCGATAACCCAGATAGGTCATCATCTCAGCTAACACAGCACGTGAACCATGAACACCAATGGCCGCCATGTGGCGCACGACCTGCCTCGTGGGTTCCATCTGAAAACAAAGATGTTTCAAAGGAGTCATATGACAGTGTGGATATTGTCCAAAATACTATTCTAAGGAATAACTATGGCTTATCCAACTTTGGGGTGAATGTGGTCACGGGATCCTAATATTAGTGTTAGTAAATTTGTTTAACCCGAGTAGAAGAGAGTTCAGAGTCCCGGAGTAAAGAACGAGGAGTAAAAGATCCTAATACCACCCAATGGCGACGTGGGCCCGTAAGACACACAGCCATGTTAGTAAAAGTTTTGCAATGTCTAGACTCGACTTCGGCCAAGGAATGTGGAAGGGGGTTCCTACAGGCAGTCGGCTCTGATACCAACTTGTGACGCCCCCGATTCAATCTTACACTAATCATACACGCAAACGTGTACGATCAAGATCAGGGACTCACGGGAAGATATCACAACACAACTCTAAAAATAAATAAGTCATACAAGCATCATAATACAAGCCAGGGTCCTCGAAGGCTCGAATACAAGTGCTCGATCATAGACGAGTCAGCGGAAGCAACAATATCTGAGTACAGACATAAGTTAAACAAGTTGCCATAAGATGGCTAGGACAAACTGGGATACAGATCGAAGAGGCGCAGGCCTCCTGCCTGGGATCCTCCTAAACTACTCCTGGTCGTCGTCGGCGGCCTGCACGTAGTAGTAGGCACCCTCGGTGTAGTAGGGGTCGTCGAAGGTGGCGTCTGGCTCCTGGGCTCCAGCATCTGGTTGCGACAACCGGGTATAGAAAGGGGAAAAAGGGGGAGCAAAGCAACCGTGGGTACTCATCCAAAGTACTCGCAAGCAAGGATCTACACTACATATGCAATGGGTATCAATGAAATGGTAGTATCTGTGGACTGAACTGCAGAATGCCAGAATAAGAGGGGGGTAGCTAGTCCTATCGAAGACTACGCTTCTGGTAGCCTCCATCTTGAAGCATATAGAAGAGAGTAGCTGGTAAGTTCACCAAGTATCATCGCATAGCATAATCCTTCCCGACGATCCTCTCCTCGTCGCCCTGTGAGAGAGCGATCACCGGGTTGTATCTGGCACTTAAAAGGGTGTGTTTTATTAAGTATCCGGTTCTAGTTGTCATAAGGTCGAGGTACAACTCCGGTTCGTCCTTTTACCGAGGGACACGGCTATTCGAATAGATAAACTTCCCTGCAGGGGTGCACCACATTACCCAACACGCTCGATTCCTCTGGCCGGGCACACTTTCCTGGGTCATACCCGGCCTCGGAAGATCAACACGTCGCAGCCCTACCTAGGCCTAACAGAGAGGTCAGCACGCCGGTCTAAATCCTATGCGCGCAGGGGTCTGGGCCCATCGCCCATTGCACACCTGCACGTTGCGTGGGCGGCCGGAGAGCAGACCTAGCAAACTCCATTACAAAGGAAGTCGCGTTACGCGGTCCAACCCGGCGCACGCCGCTCAGTCGCTGACGTCTAGGAGGCTTCGGCTGATACCACGACGTCGAGTACCCATAACTGTTCCCGCGTGGTGGTTAGTGCGTATAGGCTCGTAGCCAGACTCAGATCAAATACCCAATCTCGTTAAGCGTGTTAATTGATATAACCGCGGACGCCGACCAGGACCAGGCCCACCTGTCTCCTAGGTGGTCACAACCTGCCCTGTCGCTCCGCCACAAAGTAACACTCGGGGGCCGTCGGGAACCCAGGCCCACCACTACCTGGATGGAACCACCTGCCCCTTCAGCCCCCATCTCCGAACAGAAACATAGGTAATGTAAAAGTATATAGTATATGTACCCGTGATCACCTCCCGAAGTGATCACGGCCCAGTAGTATAGCATGGCAGACGGACAAGAGTGTAGGGCCACTGATGTAATTCTAGCAACCTATACTAAGCATTTAGGATTGCAGAAAAGGTATCAACAGTAGTAGCAAAGACAGGCTATGCAGCAGAATAGGATTAACCGAAAGCAGTAACATGCTACACTACTCTAATGCAAGCAGTAGAGAGAAGGAATAGGCGATATCGGGTTGATCAAGGGGGGGGGGCTTGCCTAGAAGCTGTGTCGAGAGAGAAGGGTCGTCGACGTAGTAGTCGTTCACGGCAGTGTCGTCGGCGGTCTCCGCGTCTATCGAGAGAGAAGGAGGGGGGAGAGAAACAATAAATTCACGGCAATAATGCAAACAATATGTATGACATGCCTAAATGATATGCCGGGGTGTTCTACTGCCTAACTAAATGATTTAGTTAATTTAGGAATTTATTCGGATTTATTTAATTAAAGTTTGGCACTATTCATTTATTGAAATCGGTCTAAAAGTTCAATGTTCTTATAGCTAAAGGCATCTGACGGGAATACGGAGGGCGTATTCGGGTTCGTAACGGAATTCTGAGCAAGTTTCATGTATAAAGTATTTTCATCGGAGTTACGGATTATTTAATATGATTTTCTAAAGTTTTTATTAATTTCTGGAATTTAATTAATTATTTAAATTAACATTATCCGAAACAGTATTATGCTGATGTCAGCATGACATCAGCAGGCGTCCTGACACGTGGGTCCCACATGTCATAAACTGGTTAGGATAATTAGGGTTAACTAATTAATTAACATTTAATTAAACTAATTAATTAAATTAGATTAATCTAAACAGGGTTAATTAACTTAATTAATTATTTATTTTAATTATTTTTATTTTTATTTTTATTTTCTTTGATTTTCTATTTTCGTTTTTCTCTGGGCATGGGCCTGGGCTGTCAGTGGCACAGGGGCAGTGGGCCCCACCGGTCGGTGGCCCAAAGGCCACGGGCGGGCGAGGGCGCGGCGGGGTCGTGGCGAGGGCGCGGCAGCGCGTGCGCGGCAGGGGCGAGCGGGCGGAGCGGCGGCACGGGGGCGCGGTGGCGCGAGCAGCGGGGCGGGCGCGCGCGCGGGTGTGGGGCGGCGCGAGCAGGCGCCGGGGCGGGCGCGGTCCGGCGACAGAGGGCGCGTCGAGCGAGGTGCGGGCGCACGCGGCGGCACGCCGAGCGGGGCATGGCCGCGGTGAGCGCGGGCCGGTGCGGCGGAGCGGGGCGAGCGAGGCGAGGAGAAGGGGGGCTCACTAGGGATAGTCCCTAACCCTCAGGGAAAGGGGCTTAGGTGGGGCACAGAGGTGAGAGAGGGAGGACGGCGACGGGGTCCGGCGAGGGGGGCGGCGTCGGGGACGAGGCGGCGGCGGCGTCGTGCGGGGCGGGCCAGCGCCCGATCCAGTTCTGGACGGGGGAGGGGGGGTGGGGATTGAGGGGGGTTGTGGGCTAGGGTTTGGTGGCCTCCGGGGGAGGCCATATGGGGGGGGGGGGGGGCCGGCCTGGTGGCCGTGGCCCAGTTGGCGGGGGGGTGGGTTTTTCCTTTTTTTCTTTTCTCTGTTTTCTTTTGCCTTTTTCTTTTATTTATTCATATTTCTCTGTTTAGTAAATAGTTAGGCCTAAAAATGATTTTTGTAGAACATGGCAATTGTTCCAATAAATACTAGGCATCCTCTATCACTGTCAAAAATTGGTTTGGAGTCAAATGGATCTCACACCACTTTTATAATAATTAAAATGCATTAATCCTAACTGTTTAGGTAAAGTTTGAGCCACCTAATTAATTTATTTATTGTTGGTTACAATTTTAGAATGGTCTCTGCAATATTTGCTATTTATTGAACATTTTAGTTTCTATGTTGGATAACTTTTATTTTCCACTTTCATTTAAATTTAAATTTAAGTTAGGAGTTGAAATGCAATATGATGCTAATGATGATTATGCACTGTTAAATATGCTGACTTGTCATTATTAAAAGTGATTACTGTGACTAATGACATGGGGTGTTACAGAAATGGCCGAAACAGAATCCTGTTCGTCGACCCCCCCCCCCCCCCCCCGGATAGGGGTGGCGGGGGTGGCATACCGCAAAACAGCTGAAACGGGGTTCTATTCAACTGCCTACGTCTGAAACGGAAGTCCTGTTCATTGGAGGGGTGTGGCGTACCGCAAAATGGCCTCCAGGATACTGTTCATCCAGCACAAAATGCCTGCTTCCTTCATGGGGTACTGTTCATCCACCGCCAACTGCCTATGGCTTCCACAGGGTCCTGTTCAACCAACACCCACATCGGTTGGAGTGTGGCGTACCGCGACACGGCCTCCTCGATATCATGTTCATCCAGCGCCAACCGCCTACTACCACATGGTCATGTTCATCCAAACCTTATACCAACCTGGGTGGGCGTACATATACGCGCACTGCAACAACGATGAATGTTCATCCACTGCCAACCAACCGGCTATGTCAACTCATCACGTACGTCTCGCGTAAGGGGCTCGATGCAACTGGCTGGTCTCGACTCGATCGATCTACGTACCGCGCGCGCGGAAGCAACGAGGACTTTTCATTGAGGGGCAACCAATCGGCTAGGTCAACTCATGTCTCGCTCGGGGTTCAATGCAACACATCGATCGATCGACCAGCAAACTTGCGTACTCGAATGAGTCTCGCATCAATCGCTCGGGTTCAGTACGTAGCGACGGGATCACTCGGGTTCAGTAAGCAGCGAGCTCGATCGCTCGGGTTCAGTAGTGCGAGGGATCGCTCGAGCTCAATACATAGTGCGAAGGGTCGCTCGGGTGCGGGATCGCTCGGGTTCAATACTGCGAGGGATTGGTCGCTCGGGTTGAGTAAGAAATGAGGGATCGCTCGGGTTCAGGCGAGGGATCGATCAATCAAGTTCAGTAAGCGAAGCGAGGGGTCGCTCGGGTTTAGGCGAGGGATCGATCGATCAGGTTCAGTAAGTGAGCGACGGGCTCTCACACGCGGTCGTACGAGTGAGAAACGCGCAAACCACCACTGCATCGCTCGGACCCAACCACCCACCGTGTACCGGGAAATCTCCGAAAAGATCTCGTCCTCATTTCTACCATGATTTTTTACGTCATGAACAGCCTAAAGAATGTCATGCAAGTGCGCCTCCAGCCCGCCTAGGATGAAACCCCCATTTTCTGTCATTTTTTTTTTGTCATAGAAGTAGCAGCCCATCACATTTATGATGATACGTGTTTTTGTCACAATTATCATCATGGAAGTGACACTTCCATGACAGATAATGTTTTCGTTCGGATCATAATGTCATGGATGTGTTTTTTGAATGATGTGATGTGTAATCGCCGCCGCTGCACAATCTCCCATCTGCGTCAAGCAGTCATGTATAGTTTGCATCTCACTGCCGAAGCCAATCACCGGGTTTAGACGGATGATTCGAACCTTTCGGTGGCTACTACAATTCACGGCGAGGACGCCGACGCGCTACACAGACCCATCAGATCGGCCGCCTCCTTCCGATATGCAACCATGGTGATCGCCCTCGAGATAAAAAAAATCTAACATGTCGGCCCGTCGTCACCCACCGCAAGGGCTTTGCCCAACGGAAACATTCAACGACTGAATGCGTCGCTCGAGCCGCCAAGAGCAACACGGGGCGATCCTATTTTTCGGGTGTCAGGTCTCGCAGTGCAAGAGGATGACGAAGCTTCTGCTTGCCCGATGCACCGAAGTGCAGAGGTAGTGTTCATTCCAGGACGTGGATGTGTACCAGAGTAGTGTATCCACCGGAACAACCAGCAAGAGCTCCACGTCCAGCCCGCCTACGTAGATCCAGCCAGCGCAATCTCTGCGCACTCCTCCATCACGGATCTGGAGTGCATGCACCACGCGCCTGGACCAGCAGCAGCTGAGGATCGCCGCCGCCATCCCCGGCTGCACAGACCATCACAACGTCCAGTAGACCAATGCCACTATGAAGAATCACGGACACACATGTTCATCGCACCGCGCCCAAGCACCCATCGCCACGCCGATCAGTCTATGCCAGATCTGGTCACCAATGCTGCTGTGCCGCCGTCGCTGTCCACGAGAAGCTCGCCGCCATGCCGAGAGCTACCTATGCCGCGAGCAAGGTCCCCGCTACCGTCGTCGGCCGCATGGCTTCGCCTGTGACATCCTCCAACGACGGCGAAGAGGAGGAACGGGAGACTTGTGGTGGAGGTGGGGTTGGGGCTGCCTCCCGAGTCGCCCACACAGGAGCGAGGCGGGGGCTGTGTCCAACAAATAACTCTTTTTTTAACACATGTAAGGCGCCATCAAGCGCCAAATTTTCATTCAACTCATCAACAATGTACAACTTGAATTACATAACCCTGCTCATGAAAATCAAGAAAGGATTGCAGAACAGGGCAAGAAGCTTCAGTATGAGCAGAATGAGTACAACTGAAAACAGGTTCTACTCTCGAGTTGAGAACCTGATGAGCACAGTTGTGAGCAATTTCATTGTTGTTCTTGGAGATGTGGAAGACAGCAGTAAGAATATGAGAAGTGGCTTGTAGGATAGTGCTAATCGGTTGTCTGCATCTCCAGGTGATGTTGGAATCATTGATGTCTCTTGAGGCGGTCATCTTTGCCAAGGAGAGGTTATCCCTGAAGAATGAAACCTGCTGGAAGCCTGGAATTGAAGCCTGCAAGCAATCTTAACAGCAAACTGGAGAGCAGAAGCTTAAGCAATGAGCGGCGATTGGACCGACTAACTCGTATCGTTGAAACAAGTAACTCGTACAGTTGGCAACACAGAGCTATTGATTATGCAGATACACTAATTTCACCCATGAATAGAAGTTAAAGTTCCATAGACGTATGACTATTTGGCATCCAGTTATGATGGCTATATTACTGGCTTTCATCAGGAGAAGATTCTTGGTGTCTGTCAGTCATTTCATTTGTTGTTTGTGCAAAACTACAGGGGTTTGTCACCGGAACCTTTGATGTCGATGTTTGTATGTAAGGGGTCTTATATTCATAGGCCTTTTGTGGCACCCTCAAATAAATATCAGCCATTCATTTTGGTCAATCCAATGGACAATAAGCATTTCTATATTGCTGCCAAAAAGAGGACCAGTACGATTCCTACTTTTTTTTATCCTAAACACACTTCACTTTATTGATCATAAACAAGGTTCATAGGGATACAATTTAGATCTGTGGGATTGAGGAGTCACACATGGCGTCCCAACGAAATTTCCGAAGCGTGCTTACTAAGGCTATATGCCTCAAAATTTGTCTCTCGTCCTTCGAATACGAAGGAAGAACTGTGAACTATTGGGATGTCTCTGGTTACCTCGCGATGGGAAATCCCTCATCGCTCAAAAGAAAGGCCCAATCCAGTAGAGCCCATCATACCTTCCCATGTGTAGTCCAATTTTTTTATAACCCTAGCATTTTGTCCCCATCTCCATCTCCATCCCGTCCCCCGCGACGCCATCGTACGACCCCCCTACCCACGAGGCCCTTGGTGCGGCCGCCGCAGAGCCGATCCAGGCTCCCGACCCGCTGTCTTCCAAGACCACGTTGTCATTTGGCTAACAATGTGTTTGGCTACAATGAGGAAAGGGAATGGGAGTTTACATGTGGGAGTTTAGTAGGGAATTAGGCGTGGGAAGTTGAATTTTAGTTCCAATCCCATGTTTGGTGTGTGGTGGGAATTAGTAAAGGGAATTTAAGATAAAATAACTTCCCATGTGACTCAACAGGGGGAGGCTGGGTAGAGATACGTGGGAATTAACCTCTTTAATTCCCTTTCCCCATCCCACCTCAATTTCCTCGCCTTCCAACCAAACAATGGATTATATGTCGCGTACCCCTTTAAATTCCCATTCCCTACCTCTAATATCCCCCAACCAAACAGGTTGTAATTGTTAATCGGTTCCTTAGAGCTCAGGCTAACGGCGCATGGATCACAACTTGAGCCAAGGGTGATTTCATAGCTAGGACTAATTAAAGGTATGTTGTTTTTCCCTGTCCCTGTGCGAAATAGAGAAGCATGCAGTCTAGTAACTTAATATCTGTGTGTTATGCATATGTAGGGAGGTGGTGATCAGCGGGGCGCGGGAAGTAGTCGACACGGCTGAGGCGATGATCATGCACGTGGTCTCGGTTGCCCGTCCTTTTTGAGAAAATAAAAACGGAGGCTAAGCTTTGGGTCATTGCGGGTGCCAAGCGCTTGACAAGAATTATGCCCGAGAGTAGGCTTATTTATAATTCCTTTCCATTCTAATTCTTATCAAACAACTCCTTAATTAATAGATAGATTGGAGCAAAACTTTTGCCCACATTTCATAGAAAAAACTAATAATTGTAAAAGGCTGTAACAATTCCACCACAAAGAACCCGATGAGCGATTTGTTTAGACAAACCCAGCGAGCGAATGAAAAGGGGGATTTGCATATTTGCCACACTTTTTCTGGCAACTTGCATATTTCCCACAGTGACATGTGGTGGTCATGTGTCAAATATGCAAATTTCAGAAGAAAAAAAATTGTGGCAAATATACAAAAATCCCCGAATGAAACAGCTGAAACGAGCCAAGCTCACCCCGCATCTCCTTCTTAGGCCGGCCGAAATAGCATCTCTTGACTAGTGTGCCTAAAATATCTGCCAAGTCTAGTGGATAATGGAGCTCGCTCAACCAGGATCCGGTTCCCCAGCATGTCGCCAATCACGCATACCCGAAGGCGAAACCTTAGCCCAACTGGAGCCATATGATACGTCTCCATCGTATCTACTTTTCCAAACTCTTTTGCCCTTGTTTTGGACTCTAATTTGCATGATTTGAATGAAAGTAACCCGGACTGACGCTGTTTTCAGCAGAATTGCCTTGGTGTTATTTTTGTGCAGAAATCAAAGTTCTCGGATTGACCTGAAAATTTACGGAGAATTTTTGTGGAATAAATAAAAAATATTGGCGGAAAAAGATACCAGAGGGGGGGGGGGGTCACCCAGAGGCCACAAGTCCTGGGGGTGCGCCTCCCAGGCTTGTGGGGCCCCTGGACCGCCCACAACCCTAACTCCAACTCCATATATTCCTATTCACGGAGAAAAAAATCAGAGAGAAGGATTCATCATGTTTGACGATACGGAGCCGCCGCCGCCTCCCGTTTTTCACCGGGAGGGCTGATCTGGAGTCCGTTCGGGGCTCCGGAGAGGGGAAATCGACGTCGTCGTCATCATCATCAACCTTCCCCCATCACCAATTTCATGATGCTCACCGCCAGGAGTGATTAATTCTATAGTAGGCTTGCTGGACGGTGATGGGTTGGATGAGATTTATCATGTAATCGAGTTAGTTTTGTTAGGGCTTGATCCCTAGTATCCACTATGTTTTGAGATTGATGTTGCTATGACTTTGCTATGCTTAATGCTTGTCACTAGGGCCCGAGTGCCATAATTTCAGATATGAACCTATTATGTTTTCATGAATATATGTGTGTTCTTGATCCTATCTTGTAAGTTGTAGACACCTATTACGAGTTATGATCCGCATACCCCAAGGTGACAATAATTGTGATTCTTTCCGGTGATTACCGTAGTTTGAGGAGTTCATGTATTCACTAAGTGCTAATGCTTTGTTCCGGTTCTCTATTAAAAGGAGGCCTTAATATCTCTTAGTTTCCTTATGGACCCCCGCTGCCACGGGAGGGTAGGACAAAAGATGTCATGCAAGTTCTTTTCCATAAGCACGTATGACTATATACGGATACATGCCTACATATTACATTGATGAATTGGAGCTAGTTCTGTGTCGCCCTAGGTTATAATTGCTACATGATGAATGCCATCCGACATAATTATCCATCACTGATCCAATGCGTAAGCTTTTCACATATTGATCTTTGCTAAGTTACTTTCGCCGTGCTGCTGTTACAATCATTACAAAATTGCTATTGTTACTGTTACCACCGTTACCGTTACTTCCATACTACTTTGCTACTAAAACCAAGATTTATATCTGTTGGTCACTATGAAGAATCTGAAGGATACCAAAATCAAGATTTTTCCCTCTACTACGAGGGAAGGTAAGAAATTGCCATCTAGCTCTGCACTTGATTCACCTTCTGTTTTGAGTAAGCTTGCGACACCACCACCTGCTATTAATCCTGATATGTTGCAAGTAATTGATGATGCTACTTATGCTATGAATGATACTTATGATGATGCTAGTACTTTGCTTGATAGGAGTGTGCCACTAGGTAAATTTCTTGATGAACAACTTGCTAGAGTAAAGAAAATGAGATTACTGAAACTGAAGATTATGATTCTCCTCCTAGATATGAATTGCCTGATATACCTGAGGGATATGTTATGGATGGAGAGGTAGCTAGAGACTTTCTTGCTTGTGAGGATAGAGATGATCTTAAGAAATTATTATGCAAGTGGAAAGAAAAATCATTGAATGCTAGAATGAAATATGATCCTAAGTTTGCTACTTCACCTATCTTTGTTACTGATAAGGATTATGAATTCTCTGTCGATCCTGAGTTGATTACTTTGGTTGAATCTGATCCTTTCCATGGTTATGAATCTAAAACTGTGGTGGCACATCTTACTAAAATGAATGATATAGCCACCCTATTTGCTCATGAGAAAAAAATTCGCTATTACTATATCCTTAAGTTGTTTCCTTTTTCATTAAAGGGTGATGCTAAGACATGGTTTAATTCTCTTGCTCCTGGTTGTGTGCGTAGTCCCCAGGATATGATATATTACTTCTCTGAAAAATATTTTCCCGCTCATAAGAAACAAGCTGCTCTAAGGGAAATATTTAACTTTGCACAAATTGAAGAAGAGAGTCTCCCACAAGCTTGGGGGAGGCTTCTCCAATTACTTAATGCTTTGCCTGATCATCCCCTCAAGAAAAATAAAATACTTGATATCTTTTATAATGGACTAACCGATGCTTCTAGGGACCACCTAGATAGTTGTGCTGGTTGTGTTTTCAGGGAACGAACTGTTGAACAAGCTGAAGAATTATTGAATAATATATTGAGGAATGATAATGATTGGACTCTTCCCGAACCACCGCCTAAGCCAACTCCGAAGAAGAGAGGTATTCCGTTTCTAAGTCCTGAAGATATGCAAGAGGCAAATAAATCTATGAAAGAAAAAGGTATTAAAGCTGAAGATGTTAAGAATTTACCACCTATTGAAGAAATACATGGTCTTAATATCCCGACACAGGTAGTAGAGGTAAACTCTCTCTATAGATTTGATGAAGGTGACATTCCTTATACTAAATCTGCTAGTCAATGCTTGGATGAATTTGATAACTTTATTGTTAAACAAGAAAACTTCAATGCATATGTTAGTAGACAATTGAAATGAAATGCTTATATGATTGAACGCTTGAGTGACTATATGTTTAGAACTGTTAATGATCTCAAGGTTGTTAGTAAACATGCTTCCATGGTAAAAACTCAAGTAGAACAAGTTCTCAAGGCACAAAATGATTTGCTTAATGAGATGAATAATAAAATGAATGATCATGTTGTTGGAGTTGTGACTAGGGGAGGTAGAATGACTCAGGAACCTTTGTATCCTGAAGGCCACCCTAAGGGAATTGAGCAAGATTCTCAAAGAATTAATACTGATGCACCTAGTTCATCTAAGAAGAAAAAGAAAGATGATAGGACCTTGCATGCTTCTAGTGAACCCACTGTAGACACACCTGAGAATCCACATGATATTTCTATTTTTGATGCTAAGACACAATCTGGTGATGAACATGAACCTAGTAATAATGATAATAATGATGTTCATGTTGATGCTCAACCTAGTAATGATAATGATGTGGAGATAGAACCTGCTGTTGATCTTGATAACCCACAACCTAAGAATAAAAGATATGATAAGAGAGACTTCATTGCTAGGAAACATGGTAAAGAAGAGAACCATGGGTTCAAAAACCCATGCCCTTCCCTCCTAAACCATCCAAGAAAAAGGATGATGAAGAATTTGAGCACTTTGTTGAAATGCTTAGACCTGTCTTTTTGCGCTTGCGTTTGACTGATATTCTGAAAATGTCTCCTTATGCTAAGTATATGAAAGATATTGTTACTAATAAAAGAAAGATACCGGAAGCTGAAATTTCCACCATGCTTGCTAATTACACATTTAAAGGTGGAATACCAAAGAAACTAGGAGATCCAGGAATATCAACTATACCATGCTCCATTAAAAGAAACTATGTTAAGACTGCTTTATGTGATCTTGGGGCCGGTGTTAGTGTTATGCCTTTCTCTTTGTATCGAAGACTTGATTTGAATAAGTTGACACCAACTGAAATCTCTTTGCAAATGGCCGATAAATCAACTGCCATACCTATCGGTGTTTGTGAGGATGTACCTGTCGTAGTTGCAAATGTTACTATCTTAACGGACTTTGTTATTCTTGATATACCCGAGGACGACAGTATGTCGATCATCCTTGATAGACCCTTTTTGAATACTGCAAGGGCTGTTATTGATTGCAACAAGGGAAATGCCACTTTTCATGTTAATGGTAATGAGCATACGGTACACTTTTCGAAGAAACATCCTCAAGTGAATAGCATCAACTCTATTGGAGAAATTCCAACAATTGTTATTGGAGGTTTTAAATTCCCTATTCCTATTGTCAAAAAGAAATATGATATTCTTATTGTTGGGGACATGCATATCCCCGTTGAGGTAACCTAGTGTTATTAAAAAATTCTCCGGTTTCATGTCATTCGGAAGAAGTTTGTTAATAAGACTTGATCAACCTTATTAATGGATTCTTTTTGACGGGCATGAGATGGATGAATTAAGGAGGCATAACTTTCTGTACCTACTTTTTACTTTCTGTTATTTAGAATTACTGTTTTCTGAATTATCCGTGCAATAAAAAAATGACCAGAAAATAAAAGTTCTCCAAATGCCCTGAAAATTTAGTATGATTTTTTATACAATATTAGAGAATTTTTTGCACTGAGCACACCCCAGGGGGGGGGGGGTACACCCGTGAGCCACAAGCTCCCAGGGCACGCCCACCCCCCCGGGCGCGCCTAGGTGGCTTGTGGGGCCCACGTAGGGCCCCTCACTTATTCCAGACGCCCATGCACTTCGTCTTCCTCCAGAAAAAATCACACCATTGCTCAAACCCGTGTTCTTGCTTATCTTGCTGCCATTTTCGATCTCCTTGCTCATAGCTCCATTTGCAAAACTGTTTTGGGGGATTGATTATCGGTATGTGACTCCTCCAATGGTCCAATTAGTTTTTGTTCCAGTGCTTTATATATTGCAATTTTTTTGCTATTGTGGTGCCCTTGTTCTTGAGCTTGCATGTCAAATATATATGGTCCAAAGTAGCTTTGTTGCATGATATAGCTTCTAGACACTTGTGGGAGTAGTTGCTATCAATTTTGTTGAGTTTGGTTCACTTTTATTTTGAGTCACTAAAAATTTCAGAAATTTTCAGAGGAAGAAAAATGTTTAGGAAGATGTTCCAAGGTGGTTCTTCGAATAAGAAACCCACAAGGCTCGCGATACGGGAGCCGGACCTTGAACCACTGCGGGATGCTCTAGTGCAACCTTGTGAATGGCCGTCGGATCACTTCATGACTCGTGCAGGATTCAAGGAAGAGTTTGACACGTACGTGCACAACGTTGACCTGACGGACTTCGTGCAGATAAGTGTTTACAGTACTACAATCTCACTGATTCTTTCGTACGGAGGTTTGAATATTCAGTCCGTCGCAATACACATTCAGTTTTATTTGATATATATGATAAATCATTTCGCATGGACCTAGAAGAATTTAATGATGCATGCAAAATTCCGCAATGGGGCATTTTTACCGAACCTCATAAATCTGATTGTGCTGGGTTCCTTGCTAGCATTATTGTGGGTGAAACCAGAACCATAACACAAGCTACTATAGGGAGCATTCACTTTCCCGCACTACATTATTTTGCTCTTTTTATGGGAAGATGCATTAATGGTAAACATGACCATATCCACCTTTGCGACTCTGCTCTGAGTGTCCTCAAGAGCGCAGTAATGAACGATAAATAATATAATTTGAGGGCTATCATTGCACGCGATTACATAATAATGCTAAAGATGGAGAATTCTTTAGTGGAATTTATGCCACTCGTTTAGCCACATATCTTGGCGTTCCCATAAGAGAAAATGATATTCAATTGCCACCTGTTTTTCTTGATTATGATGCTATGGAGCCTTACCAGTTTCTTGAGAGGGGCGAATTGCCATTTCAGTACAGACTAATCTTTGACAGGAGTCGCGTCGTCCTTGTTACGCTTCCCGCTCCTTCTTTCTTTGACTTTCAGGCAAAACGAAGATATTTTCATACTGAAAGAGGAGGCAGACGAGTATGAGAGGGCGAGGGAGACCGCCCGCCTTCATGAGGCAGCCCGCCAAGCGATGGCAGCTGCAATTGAGTACAACCCCAACTCTGGATATTATCCAGGCCAGCCGTGGCCATAGACCAACTTAGGCCAAAAGACTAAGCTTGGGGGAGTACGTATTTGTCACCGACATTACATTCCTGCATCACACATTCATTCCAGTTGTCGCTGTTCATACTTTTTTGATTGTATAATTCATGTTAGTTTATTTTTCTTGCTTTCTTCTTGTGTGTTTGAAAAATTTGAGAAAAACCAAAAATATTTCTCGTTTCTCTTTAGCTTTTCTTTCCAGTGTAATTAGTTATAGTATTAAAAGAAAACCCAAAAAGATTTCTCGTTCTTCTTTTGCGTGTTGGGAGCTTTCCCGTGTAAATAGTTTTTCTCGTTTTTGTTTTCTTTTCGTTAATTTGCTTCCTTTAGAAAAAACAAAAACTCCAAAAATATTTCAGTGTGTTTCTTTGAAATTCTTTTCTTTTCTTTGGGTCATAAGGAGAAGACCATGATGAAAATGTTGAGTGGCTCTCATATGCATTATTGTTGATCTAACAAAGAGCCTATATTACCTTGTCTTCTGCTTTGAATAAATGTTTGCAGATTCCAGCTTAGTCCAATGCACGTGCACTGTCGTGGATTTGTCACGGCAGATGTTCTTAGTGAAAAGGACTTAGTCGTGAGGCCAACACATCTAACTGGTAGCTTGAGAGGGGTTGAGCGGGACGAGAGACGCGAGATTTTACCCAGGTTCGGCCCCTCACGGTGGAGGTAAAAGCCTACATCCTGCTTGATTGATATTGATCATGATGACGATCTTGGTTACAAGGGTGGTGTTTCAGCACCTCTCATATCGAGAGTATCTATTTTGATCTTATTTAAGACTTGTCTGTCTAAGACCTGTTTATTGAGACGTCTAGAAAAAACCTCTCCCCTTGGGGTGACCTGCCCCTCCTTATATAAGTTGAAGGGGCGGCTTACATGTAGAGTCCAAGTCGGATTAAGACTTAACCTATTCTGACTTCCCATCGCGGGCTTCTCATCACGGGCTTCTCATCGTGGGCTTCTTAACGCCTTGGGCTTCATAATTCCAGGCGACTCATTTTCATGGCTAAGTACTTGCCGGGTTACAATCTGTCTGCCGGGTCATAATCTGTCTGCCGGGTCATAACTGTCTGCCGGGTCATAATTGTCTGCCGGCTTACAATCTGCCGGGCCACAATCTGCCGGCTTACAATCTGCCGGCTTACAATCTGCCGGGTCTCACCTTCAGGGCTTATCTTCAGGACTCATCTCCAAGACTCATCTCCGGGACTTATCATGGCGGGTTAAGATGGCTGGTTAAGATAACGGGTTAACATGGCTGCTTAAGTCCAGAATGACTTAACATCAAGGCGACTTAAGCCCAGAGATGACTTAACATCAGGGCGACTTATTCTTATGAGCCGGGTCTTGGTCGTGGGGAATATCCCCAACATTAGCCCCTAGTTTAGCTTTGAATTTATTCATGCTAAACTCTTAAAAGAAGAATATGTAAAGGGAGCAGCTCACTCAAAAAAGACCAGTTGACCAGCTCCTGAAAATTCTGAATCTCTGTCATAAACTGACGCTGGCTCCTTGGAGAAAAAATAACCCTTATTATCTTCAACTGCCTTGATTTGATAAAATTCATCTAATGTTGTGCTTACTTTCAATACTTCAGACTTCAATGAAAAATCCATATGATGTTAAGTTGTCTGAATAGCCCGGAGGAGATAACCTTTGCAAACTTCTTCATCGAAAAGTATGAGACATGGTTCACTCATAACTGAGAATTTGAAGGCACACCTTCCTCATATCCATATTATCTGTAGACCCCAAGTCTTAAGAGGGGAACGTAGTGATAGCTTTAAGACTTGCTTCAATATAAATATTGCAACTCTGAAAAAATCCGGATTGTTTGTATGAGTCACCAGTCATAAGTTGAATGTTCCACATATGTAGCCCCCAAGTACCGGGTTGTCTTGCCTGCAACAACCTGGGACTTGTAATTGCCTTATGCTCATAAAACTTCAACTAGTGTAGCCCCCAAGGGCCGGGTCATTATGCAATAATGACCAGGGACTTCTGCAGATCAGATTATATAAACTTGATGAGCAATGTGTAGCCCCCAAGGGTCGGGTCTGTTGACAATGTGATGATTTGAAAAGCAACTTGCATTAGCCCCCAAGTGCCATGGTGCATGCTTGCAGTAACATGGGACTTGCATACTTGATGTAATCTTGATTTGAATAATGTAGCCCCCAAGTGTCGGGTCGTGTGCCTGCAGCGACTCGGGACTATTCCTTCCATTGCAGAATAAAATCATATCCATTGCATATCAATATTGAACCATGCTCCCTGCTATAAGCTGGTACTTTTGGATGAGGAAATAATAGCCATTACTCTGAAGCGGCTTTGAAAACCTCAATCATGATACTGGTTATTGATAACCATAATAAAAATCCAGCCATGTTGGCTATTAAAGATTTGAATAATATAACCCGGTTGGAAAACCTCAATCATTCAATACTGGTTATGACAACCATAATGAAAAATCCAGCCATGTTTGGCTATTAAAGATTGGAATAATATAATCTGGTATGAAAACAATCACAAAATCTTGTCTGTTGACAAGTAAATCCAGAGTTAAATACTCAGTGGCTCTTGGCCGATGGCGACTTAATGCGCATTCATTGTAATCTGGGATTTTTGTAACCCGGCGGCTTATAGCCTTTGTAAAAATCAAGAACTGATAACCCTTTTTGAAACACCAATTTTAATCTTTGATGATGGGCTTGAACTTAATCATTTATGTAAGCCATAGCTCTGCATGTCCTGCACAAAGTTTAAACAACATATGCCCTAGCGACTTAATGTCAAAAACCAGGGCGGGTAATAACCCAAACATAATATAGTCTTATGCAATTATGAACAAGACTAGAAGTAAAGCTTTTGAAGCAAACACCTATTGGTGACTTAAAGTAAAAAAACCAGGGCGGGTTATTAAACCACGCATATTCATAATGAGTAACATACCTGTAACTTGGACGTATACAATCGGCTTACATCACCGGAACCAGTGAGGGCAACACCCCAAGGATTTGTAAGCACATGAACCCAATAGCGCAAATCAAAGCAGACCGGCGACTTAAAGTCCATAGCCAGGGCGGGTTACAAAAGCCAAAATGCTCGAAATATGAGTCGTATAATCAGGGCTACATGACCCGGATTGTCGAACAATGTATTTAGAAAAAATCTTGAGGAAACACAAATCCAAAAGAAAAAAAAGACAATCAAACACCTTCAAATAATAGTCTAGCCGACTCACAAAGGTACGACCAGGCAAATTGGCTAACAAAACCATGTGCTTTCAATGGCTGCACAGCCTTTGATACTTAGACCACACGATTGCTTTAAAGGCAGCAACAGTCATTTTGGTACTTAGACCACATGATTGCTTTCAAAAGGCAGCAACAGCCGTTTTGGCACTCGGCCCACATGATTGCTTTAAAGGCAGCAACAACCGTTTGGCACTCAGGCCACATGATTGCTTTCAAAAGGCAGCAATAGCCATTTTGGCACTCGGCCCACATGATTGCTTTAAAGGCAGCAACAACCGTTTTGGCACTCAGGCCACATGATTGCTTTCAAAAGGCAGCAACAGCTGTTTTGGCACTCGGCCCACATGATTGCTTTAAAGGTAGCAACAGCCGTTTTGGCACTCAGGCCACATGATTGCTTTCAAAAGGCAGCAACAGCCGTGGTTTTACCTAGCTCACTGTAAGCCCGCTCTCACGTGACACAAGCCTCCGTTTTAACCTTAACGAGTTCAGGGTCTTTAAAAAGATTGACTGTTAAGAGTTCGGCGGGTCACCTGGTGGAGTAGCAAGTTGCAAACAGGCAGGTGTAACTCATAATGTGGCAACTCAGGCCGGTCAAGAGGGTATGAAAGCTAAACCCGGTGGGTTGGAAGCCCCCAAGCAGTGAACAATTATCCTGCATAAAAAAATATCACAAGCCAAGGTACTTGTTCTTTAAAGAATAAAAACATATCAATAAAAATTGACTGGACATAATTCACCTGATTTGTCTGGACGATAGATGCTCCGTTCCGTGAACAACTTCCAGTAATTGCAATGGTAATTTAGCCACTCTCCCATGCCCTTGCAAAAGGGCATCAACCACAACAAGTGGAAACACGGTGGCTCAGAACGAGGCCGATCGGGGTGGCTCTACACGAGGTCACAGCGACGATGGCGGAAGCAGCGGCTTGAAGCACGACCGTGGCGGAGCATGGAACCGGGTTATGTTGACTAATCCACGTCCACCCCTTAAAGGATATCAATACTCCATAACATTCAGGCTGTCAATGCACCATCAAGTAAGATCATAGCTGACGAAGCAATGGTAATCTCCACTTTAGAACCACCAAGGTTGCAAGTGTGCTGGCTTATGTTGCAAGTCTGGGCTTGATTCTCACATGAGATTTGCGTAGAAATACCACCAAACTCTGAATAGGCTTAAACAACCACTGCCAGACATTCTTTGAATTGTTAGTTGCTCTCTTTCTGCAGTTTAACGGAAACAAAGCGTCTTGACAGACCCAGGCCACCATCATTCCCAATTGGCTATTTTCCCTGAGCAACACATCTTGAAAGCATAAATCAATAACAAAGTGTGGAATGCCTTTATAATCCATTCGCACAACTTCACAAGGTGGTAATGAGCAAGCAATCTGTCCCACGGTGGGCGCCAACTGTCGTGGATTTGTCACGGCAGATGTCCTTAGTGAAAAGGACTTAGTTGTGAGGCCAACACATCTAACTGGTAGCTTGAGAGGGGTTGAGCGGGACGAGAGACGCGAGATTTTACCCAGGTTCGGCCCCTCACGGTGGAGGTAAAAGCCTACATCCTGCTTGATTGATATTGATCATGATGACGATCTCGGTTACAAGGGTGGTGTTTCAACACCTCTCATATCGAGAGTATCGGCTTACATGTAGAGTCCAAGTCGGATTAAGACTTAACCTATTCTGACTTCCCATCGCGGGCTTCTCATCACGGGCTTCTCATCGTGGGCTTCTTAACGCCTTGGGCTTCTTAACTCCAGGCGACTCATTTTCATGGCTAAGTACTTGCCGGGTTACAATCTGTCTGCCGGGTCATAATCTGTCTGCCGGGTTATAACTGTCTGCCGGGTCATAACTGTCTGCCGGCTTACAATCTGCCGGGTCTCAATCTGCCGGCTTACAATCTGCCGGGTCACAATCTGCCGGCTTACAATCTACCGGGTCTCACCTCCAGGGCTTATCTTCAGGACTCATCTCCAAGACTCATCTCCGGGACTCATCATGGCGGGTTAAGATGGCTGGTTAAGATAACGGGTTAATGGTACTTCTTGAGCTTGCGTTGGTTTTTCCCTTGAAGAGGAAAGGGTGATGCAGCAAAGTAGAGATAAGTATTTCCCTCAGTTAGAGAACCAAGGTATCAATACAGTAGGAGACAACGCACAAATCACCAATACCTGCACAAACAATCAAACACTTGCACCCAACGCGATAAAGGGGTTGTCAATCCCTTCACGGTCACTTGCAAAAGTGAGATCTGATAAAGATAGATAAAACTAAACAAAAGATAAAGTAAATATTTTTAGGGTTTTTGGTTTATAGATCTGAAAATAAAAGATTGCAAAATAGTAGATCGGAAAGTAATATGATGGAAAATAGACCCGGGGGCCATAGGTTTCACTAGAGGCTTCTCTCAAGATAGCAAATAATACGGTGGGTGAACAAATTACTGTCGAGCAATTGATAGAAAAGCGCAAAGTTATGACGATATCCAAGGCAATGATTATGAAATATAGGCATCACGTCCGTGTCAAGTAGACCGACTCCTGCCTGCATCTACTACTATTACTCCACACATCGACCGACTCCTGCCTGCATCTAGAGTATTAAGTTCATGAAGAACAGAGTAACGCTTTAAGTAAGATGACATGATGTAGAGGAATAAACTCAAGCAATATGATGTAAACCCCATCTTTTTATCCTCGATGGCAATAATACAATACGTGCCTTGCTGCCCCTACTGTCACTGGGAGAGGACACCGCAAGATTGAACCCAAAGCCAAGCACTTCTCCCATTGCAAGAAAAACCAATCTAGTTGGCCAAACCAAACCGATAGTTCGAAGAGAATTACAAGGATATCAAATCATGCATAAAAGAATTCAGAGAAGATTCAAATAATATTCATAGATAAGCTGATCATAAATCCACAATTCATCGGATCTCGACAAACACACCGCAAAAGAAGATTACATCGGATAGATCTCCAAGAACATCAAGGAGAACGTTGTATTGAGAATCAAAGAGAGAGAAGAAGCCATCTAGCTACTAGCTATGGACCCAGAGGTCTGAGGTAAACTACTCACGCTTCATCGGAAGGGTAATAGAGTTGATGTAGAAGCCCTCCGTGATTGAATCCCCCTCCGGCAGGATGCCGAAAAAGGCCCCAAGATGGGATCTCACGGGAACAGAAGGTTGCGGCAGTGGAAAAGTGTTTTCGTGGATGCTTCTGGTGGTTTGGGAATATATGTGAATATATAGGATGAAGATCTAGGTCAGGGGGTCACCGAAGGGCCCACAAGGTAGGGGGCGCGCCCTACCCCCTGGGCACGCCCTCCCCCCTTGTGGCCGCCTCGTGGCTCTTCTGACTTGCACTCCAAGTCTCCTGTGTGTCTTCTGGTCCAAGAAAAATCATCGCGAAGGTTTTATTCCGTTTGGACTCCGTTTGGTATTCCTTTTCTGCGAAGCTCAAAAAAAAGGAAAAAACAGAAACTGGCACTGGGCTCTAGGTTAATAAGTTAGTCCCAAAAATAATATAAAATAGCATATTAATGCATATAAAACATCTGAAACAGATAATATAATAGCATGGAACAATAAAAAATTATAGATACGTTGGAGACGTATCAGTTAACATGGCTGCTTAAGTCCAGAATGACTTAACATCAGGGCGACTTAAGCCTAGAGATGACTTAACATCAGGGCGAATTATCCTTATGAGCCGGGTCTTGGTCATGGGGAATATCCCTGACATGCACTCTTATTATTATACACATCGTTCGGTCATGCAAGTGAAAGGCAATAATGACGATATTTGATGAAATGATTTAGATGAAGAAAAGCTGGTATGAACTCGACCTATTTTGTTTTTGTAAATAGGATTAGCTCATCGTTCCTGATTCAGCCTATTATGAATGAAACATGTTTGCAATGACAATTAGAGATTATAGTTACTCATGCCATGCTTAATTAGCTAGGAGTGGATAATGGTTTGTCTTGAGTGCCAACATGCATTTTAAAATGGTTATGATGTAGTATGATAGGATGGTATCCTCCTCGGAATGATTCAAGTGGCTCTACTTGGCACATGTTCACGCATGTAGTTGAATCAAAACCAACATAGCCTCCATGATATTTATGTTCATGGTGATTTATAGCCTACTCATGCTTGTATTCAATGTTGATTAACCTCAGTGCATGTCTATGACCGTTGTCGCTCTCTAGTTGGTCGCTTCTCAATCTTTTTGCAAGCCTTCACTTGTACTAAGCGGGAATACTACTTGTGCATCCACTTCCTTAAATCCAAAGTTGTTCCATATGAGTCCACCATACCTACCTATATGCGGTATTTACCTGCCGTTCCAAGTAATTTTGCATGTGCCAAACTCTAAAACTTCAAATAATAATCTGTTTTGTATGTCCGAATCGCTCATGTAGCGACTGGGGGCTGTCAGTATCTTCCATGCTAGGTGGGTTATTCTCATGATGAGTGTTTATTCACTTGTCATTCACGAGAGAGTGGCTGGTAATTGGGATGCCCAGTCCTATGATCAAAATCAAAAAATCAAAATATAATAATGAAACAAAACTCCCCCAGGACTGTTGTTGGTATGGACGGTACCCGTGGATTCGGCTAGCCGTGGAGTGTGTTTGTTGGTGGAGGGGGAGTAAAAACTTTACCATTCTGTTTGGGAACCGCCTATAATGTGTCTAGCGTGGAAGATAGTGAGATCTCTCGGTTGTTATGTTGACAATGAAAGCATGCCTCTCAAAATTATATTCATCTCTGTTTTAAAAGCTTCGAGCTCTGGCACCTCTGCAAATCCCTGCTTTCCTCTGCGAAGGGCCTATCTATTTACTTTTATTGTTGAGTCATCATCTTCTCATTAAAGCACCAGCTGGAGAGCACTATTGTCATTTATATGCTTTGTTTTTAGTTGATGTTGAGTATGACTGTGACTGGATCTCTTTTGCCATGAATTACAATGTCTAGTCAGTGCTTGAACTTCAGAGGTGCTCTGCATTTATGTTTTGCGGTCTCAGAAAGGGCTAGCGAGATACCATTATATCATATTGTATCATGATTGTTTTGAAGAAGTGTTGTCATTCGAGATATCTTATTATTGCTCGCTAGTTGGTTATGTCATTGATATGAGTAAATGTGAGACCTAAATGTTATTGTGAATATGGTTAGTTCATAATCTTTGCTGAAAACATGAACATCAGTTAGACATATTTGCAACAACAAGATCAAACAGAGTTTGTAAAAGTTTTTCTTTGTCACTTTCAGTTTGTCAACTGAATTGCTTGAGGACAAGTGTAACACCCCAAAAATGTAGCGATATTTTTATTAAGTAAAATTTGGCCATAAATAAAATTTTGAATTATATTAGGTCTTTTATTAATTTTAGAGTATTTTCTGTTTTCTGCTTTCCAAAATTCTTCCCTCCATATAAAAACTTTTGGAAAATATTTTGGGTTTTGAGAGTTTTCTTAAATCATTTCATTTAACCATTAAAATTTAGTAGGTAATATTTTTATAATAAAACTTGCCCAAAATAATTCTTTTAATGGCATTCCCAGACTCTGGAATACTTCTGTTGCATTAAACTTATTTCAAATAATTATTTTAAAAATTCCACAAAATTTTGAGAGATCCTTTGATGCCTATAGATCACTTTTATGCAAAAACCCACCTTGGTCTTTTGAAAATTTTGAGTGAAACATCCTCTTTTCCATTCTGTCCGATTCTTCAGTTATAACTACGACCTCATTTTTCCTTGATCCATTAATTTTGAAATTTTGCCATCTTATATTACTTCCAGCTAAACTCTTAAGTCCAGGAGATCACCCCATTTACATCTTGGAAGTCCACCAAATTATTCCTCCAAGTTTGGGTCCAGAACTAAATTTCACCGAAACTTGCACTATCAACTTTCTTATTTTGCCAAACCAACTCTACCATCACAACTATCATACAATGAGACTTCATACTGCCAAATCTCAGGCCCAACAGAAGCTTCTAGCTAGCCCTAACATTCTGTCGAACACCTTGTGGGCATGGCTGTATTTGGTAACTTGCTAAACTGGCAGTTGGCTCTTGCTCATTTTGCTAAACCAACTTGACCATCATCTCCGGATTGCAAACAAACACCACCCTGCAGAATCTCATTAGCAGAAAACCAACCTAAGGTACATTGGCAATTCGTCGAGCACTCTACGTGCGTGCGCTGGGCGCGGCCATAGCGCCCGCATTGCAGCCAACGACACCGCGAGCTCCTGCCGCCCCCGCTGCTGCCTCCCCTGGCTCGCTCCACTCCCTCACTGATCACCCGCACCTGCTGCAGCCTCCCCGTACCCCCTCCTCGTCTCCTAGCGCCGACCAGCACCGACCAGCTACCGTCCAGATCCGTCATCTCACACACGCCACCGCCCTCGACGCGTGGGTCATCCTCGAGCCAGCCAGCACACCCTCGCACTAACTGCCACCCACCCGAGCTCCACCGTCCACCACCAACCTCGCCGCCGACCACGGTAAACCGTCAATGGCCGCCGCTGAAATTTGCCATGGCCGGCACTGTCCAAGCCACCTGGCACCACCCCGAGCTGACAGAGCACCACCCTGCTGTAACTGCTAACCATCGACCCCTCTACCTCCCTCACCGACCCCGGCTACCGCCTCAACCACCATCAATGGCCGCCCGCTGCCATGGCTCTCTCAGGAATCCTCGGAACCGACTCCCTCCTCCCTATAAAGCTCTCCTGAGCTTGCCTCGCCCCTCAGACCCACTCCACCAACCTCTAGAGACCTCCTGGAATGACCAAATCAACCAGGATGGTCGTCTTCATCGTCTCCGATGAAAACGCCCGCTGCTGCCTCTCGAATGATCCCCACGCCACCAAAGCCTCCCCCTCTTCATTTTGTTCTCCACTAGCCCCACCTCGATCCCGCGATCTTGTTCCATCTCTCAATTTCACTCGGGAGCCACCGTAGGCGAAAGCCCTCATTCGCCCGTAGCCACCGCCCGCCGGAGATCGCGCCACCGGCGACGTAGAGCTCTCCGTCGATCGTGACGCACACCGGGAGGATCGCCAGGACCTCCTGGACCTGTATGTGATCTCATCTTCCTGAGAGTTGCCGCCGTTCGCCAGTGCCGGTCGCCGGAGCCCTGCCCCGTTTTGCCGGAGGAGAAGACGCGGGCGGCTGACCAGTCAAAACTGTCTGGTGGGGCCGCGGGGTCCACCGTCAGCGACCCATAGGTCACCCCGGAGCGTTTTAAGTGAAAGCGCATTTTCCAGAGTACGTCTACCCTTTCTGAAAGCGTATTCTCAGATGAACCGTTTTCTTTTATAAGTTTTAATTAAAAACAGATTTGACTACAACTTTAACTGCCTCTAGTTTTTAAACCATAACTCCAAATGACTTGATTCTTTTTCTGTTATTTCTCAAATTTCATCTAGTTTATTTTAGTGTTTATTTCAAAATTTTCCAAACAACTTTTATGTACTGTTTTGGAATTATGTGGTAATTTCATTATTTCAAAAATAGGAAAATGGGGGGAAGATTATTTTTACAAACTTTTGGAGTGCACCCAACTCTTCTACATGATCAAGGCAAGCGTCTTGAACACTGGATATAGTGAATGCATGGTTAATAGTTTGCAAGAATAGTTGTAACATGAGTATGTTAAATTCGAATAAAGTTTGCGTATAACTAGTTATGCATGCATGGTTCCTTAATAATATTGCATCTTCATGAAGTATGAGTAAGGATGGTTACTTTTACATGTCACATATGCCTATGTCATCCAGACTAATCTGCAGGAAAAGATTTGTCATGAGAAAAGTAACCGTGAGACTGAAATCTCGTTGTGACGAGAATGATCAGTGAGGGCATGTTGGGACATGCCAGGTGGTGACCCTGTTGGGTACCACTAAGGAAATGTATTGTGCTAATCATTGCAAGAAAATATAAACCTCCTGAGTCGACCGTAGATCGAGTCTTGTTCCGGTAATCCCCATACTTGATTCGTGCTACCACATGTCCCTGCCACCGGTAGGGTATGGTTCAGTAAGTTGTTAATCCCTTTCCTGCACACACCATACAGAGGGCTGCGATGAGGGTTTCTCGGTTCCAGGAATAATGCCAGTCATCGGATCAGGGGGCATGGGTGTATCCGGCTGAGGCCGAGAGGGGGGCACCCCTTAGTTTGCGCACGATATAAATTGTGATCCCATGCAAGGTTGTGACCTCTCCGTCTTAGAGTTTTTCTTGAGAGATGCTTTGGGTGATTCCTGACATCAGGAAAGCTAAGCCGGTGTGTGCTGGTTAGGTGTGTTTTCAACCCAAAGACCGTAATCGGAATTAGTCAACATCTCGGGGTTGACTAAAGAAATCCTTTACTTGTGGGTAAAGAGCACAACCTCTGCAAAGTATAAAACCTATTCGAATAGCCGTGTCTGCGGTTAAGGACTACAGTCTGGGATGGGTCAAGTGTCGGTCTTTGGAGGAAATAATTAAATTTAGCATGATTCATTTGTGCCAGAAAATTATTGTCACCACTAATGCTATCATGGATATCTTTGTGATCATGAATATTGTTGCTGTAAATATTATTGTTATTTTGGACTAACCGTCTCTCTTATTTGAATTTTACTGAGTGTCACTTGGGATGGCCACACTACCCGTGCACTTAGTTTTATTTTCTTTTTTGAGTATCACTTGGGATGGCTAGACTACCTGGATACTCAGTTTTCTTTTCAAGACCTCTCGAGGCGTCGCTTTCAGACACCCGTTTGGCATTTTTCTTGGAATCCCTCGGGCGGTCCAACGCCCAATGTTTCATTTTATTTTCTTGGTTTATTACTAATATGATTTATTTATTCATATGCACCATATTAATATTTATCATGCCATGCTTTAGTTTCAGTCATCATATGCATATAACTTTAATCCACCATGAACATATGCATTCGGTATATCTTTTGTTCATGATGTTTGCGAGTACATTCAAACGTACTCACAGGCTTGTCCCTGGCTATTGTCTTGGCGAGCTCATGACTTGGAGAGGAGCACCACGAAGACCCCGCAACCTAGGAATTGGAGATAGCAGCCACGTGAGATAGAAGTTAGCCAGGTCAGCTATTCCTGTGGGAATGGAGTCCCATCAATGTTGGAGATCCACGAGTTGCTTCCGTCATCCACCACTAGATATCCTTGATATACTCAATGGACCTTTATGGTCTTGTACTTAAATTCTTGTAATCGCTTGGAATTCTGTATCAAGGGAGTGTCCACCAGCAACAGTAATCCTGGGGTTAGTGATGACACAAGGGTCATTTGTTGGGATTTTATGTTCCGGAAACCGGCCCTGACAAACTTGGTATCAGAGCCAGGCTGACCATTGGCTAATCCTATCTTAGCCTGGTCGCTATCCCTAGGTTTTCACATTGTCCAAGTCCTTTCCTACCCATAGTCAAGCCTATCCTATCCAGTAGCCTGCGCAGTGGCCAGCCGACATCTTTTGATACTTGGTGCCCAACCTATTAACCCTGCCCATAGGCCGTGTGCCTGTGGCCGACACTTGAGTTGTCCCATCCACAAGCGTGCGATGGAAGACTCCGCTGGCTTGTAAAGGAAGTCTTGCCGCAACTCAGCACATCACAAACCTTCACACGTTACCTAATATCCAAACCACCAAGATGCCTGGTCCCATCGTCCACAATGAGACCACCGCATCCGAGCTTGGAGATTTTGTAGCCATCCTCGTCAATCTCACTCATCGTGCTTTTGGCATAGACGAACCTCCGGAATATGTTGTGTACCCGGAGCACACGAGTGATGCCATCCATCACTTCTGGGCAACTGTGCACATCTACGGGAGGGGTACACATCAGAACGCCCCAACCGGTTCACCGGAAGGACGACTTCCGACGAGCCCCAAGCCATCCAGCTTGCAGCCCGAGAGGCTATAGTTCAACTCCGGCATCAATCGCCGAGAGTTAACTGATACATCTCCAATGTATCTATAATTTTTTATTGTTCCATGCTATTATTTTATCTGTTTTGGATGTTTTATATGCATTAATATGCTATTTTATATTATTTTTGGGACTAACCTATTAACCTAGAGCCCAGTGCCAGTTTCTGTTTTTTCCTTGTTTTTTAGCTTCGTGGAAAAGGAATACCAAACGGAATAAAATCTTCGCGATGATTTTTCTTGGACCAGAAGACACCCAGGAGACTTGGAGATGAAGTCGGAGGAGCCACGAGGCGGCCACAAGGATGAAGGGTGCGCCCCCTGCCTTGTGGGCCCCCCGTGACCCTCCTGACCTAATTCTTTCACCTATATATTCACATATGTTCCCAAACCACCAGAAGCATCCACGAAAACACTTTTCCACCGCCGCAACCTTCTGTACCCGTGAGATCCCATCTAGGGACCCTTTCCGGCACCCTGCCGGAGGGGGATTCGATCATGGAGGGCTTCTACATCAACCCTATTGCCCTTCCGATGAAGCGTGAGTAGTTTATCTCAGACCTACGGGTCCATAGCTAGTAGCTAGATGGCTTCTTCTCTCTCTTTGATTCTCAATACCATGTTCTCCTCGATGTTCTTGGAGATCTATTTGATGTAATACTTTTTTGCGGTGTGTTTGCCGAGATCCGATGAATTGTGGATTTATGATCAGATTATCTATGAATATTATTTGAATCTTCTCTGAATTCTTTTATGCATGATTTGATATCTTTGTAATTCTCTTTGAACTATCGGTTTGGTTTGGCTAACTACATTGGTTTTTCTTGCACTGGGAGAAGTGCTTAGCTTTGGGTTCAATTTTGCGGTGTCCTTTCCCAGTGACAGTAGGGGCAGCAAGGCATGTATTTTATTGTTGCCATCAAGGATAAAAAGATGGGGTTTTCATCATATTGCTTGAGTTAATTCCTCTACATCATGTCATCTTACTTAATGCGTTACTCTGTTCTTCATGAACTTAATACTCTAGATGCAGGCAGGAGTCTGTCGATGTGTGGAGTAATAGTAGTAGATGCAGAATCGTTTCGGTCTACTTGACACGGACGTGATGCCTATATTCATGATCATTGCCTTAGATATCGTCATAACTTTGCGCTTTTCTATCAATTGCTCGGCAGTAATTTGTTCACCCATCGTATTATTTGCTATCTTGAGAGAAGCCTCTAGTGAAACCTATGGCCCCCGGGTCTATTTTCCATCATATAAGTTTCCAATCTACTATATTAGTTTCCGATCTACTATTTTGCAATCTTTTACTTTCCGATCTGTAAACCAAAAATACCAAAAATATTTACTTTATATTTTATTTAGTTTCATCTACATCTATCAGATCTCACTTTTGCAAGTAACCGTGAAGGGGTTGACAACCCCTTTATCGCGTTGGGTGCAAGTTGTTTGATTGTTTGTGCAGGTATTCGGTGATTTGTGCGTTGTCTCCTACTGGATTGATACCTTGGTTCCCAAACTGTGGGAAATACTTATCTCTACTTTGCTGCATCACCCTTTCCTCTTCAAGGGAAAAACCAACGCAAGCTCAAGAAGTAGCAGGAAGAATTTCTGGCACCGTTGCGGGGGAGATCTACGCCAAGTCAAGACATACCAAGTACCCATCATAAAAATCTCATCTCTTGCATTACATTTATTCGCCATTTGCCTCTCGTTTTCCTCTCCCCCACTTCTAAAACGATTTAAAAAAATTGCCTTTTTATTCGCCTTCTTTCCGTTTGATCTTTTGTTTGCTTGTGTTACCATGTGCCTTCTTTTTGCTTGCATCTTCGCTTGCTAAAAGTTTATTCATTCTCATCCACTTGTTAATCTTTTTAATAGATCCAATTATGATGAACCAATTTCTAGTGATTTGAGTGCACTAATCTGAAAATTGTGATGAAGTGTTAAAAGAAGAAATCTATGAAGTGATTCATGATAGCTCCTTGGATGAAAAGCATGATTGCAATGGTTCTACTATAAATTCTATTAATGTCAGTTGTGCTAATGATATGCAAAACCCTAAGCTTAGGGATGCTAGTTTTGCTAGGTCCACTACTTGTTGCAATGATCATGATTGGGGTGATTTTTCTTATGATCTTGAAAAATTATTTAAGCCTCATGATGAATATGTTTGCAATAATATTGAAAGTTGGTTTGGAAGAGTGTCAACTCTAGGTAATAATGATCCCACTACTTTGGAGATTAATAAGTCTTGTGAATTTTTTGATAAAAGTGGGTTCGGAGAGGTCATGACTTTATTTTATGATAATCCCACTATTTTGGAAGAGTGTCAACTTTGCATGCATGTGGATCATGAAGAGAATATTTTATGTGATAGTTATATTGTTGAATTTTATTATGATCCTACATGTAATTAGTATGAGAGAGGAAAATATGGTTCTAGAAATTTTCATGTCACTAAATTACCTCTCGTTATGTTGAGATTGCTATTGTTTCTTTCTTCTTCCTTGCATATGCTAGTTTTTGCTTGTCTTGATAATTTGTTTGCTTATAAAATGCCTATGCATAGGAAGTATGTTAGACTTAAACTTGTTTTTTACATGCTACATGATGCTCTATTCGTGTTTCAATTGCTATCTTTCATGTGAGCATCATTAAAAATATCAACACCTAGCTAAAAGGCTTTATAGAAAAGCGCTTGTTGGGAGACAACCCAATATTTTTATTTCCTGTTTTTCAATAAATAATTCATCTAGCCTCTGGTTAGATGTCATTTTGTGTTTTAATTAGTGTTTGTGCCAAGTAAGACCTTTAGGATGGCTTACGGTGATAGTTGATTTGATCTTGCTGAAAAATAGAAACTTTTTCGTCCAGTCACAGAATTTTAATAATTCACTGGAGCGTTGAAAAACCCTGAATTTTTTATACGAGATTTATATACAAATTGCCTATGTTTTCCTTATTTTTCAGAATTTGTGGATTTACATAAGTATTATAAAAATTCGGATTTTCACAGACTGTTCTGTTTTTGACCGATTCTGTTTTCTATGTGTTGTTTGCTTATTTTGATGAATCTATGGGTAGTATCGGGGGGTTTGAACCATGGAAAAGTTGGAATACAGTAGATGTTATACCAATATAAATAAATAATGAGTTCACAACAGTACCAAAAGTGGTGATTTATTTTCTTATACTAACGGAGCTTATGAGATTTTCTGTTGAGTTTTGTGTTGTGAAGTTTTCAAGTTTTGGGTAAGGATTCGATGGACTATGGAATAAGGAGTGGCAAGAGCCTAAGCTTGGGGATGCCCAAGGCACCCCAAGGTAATATTCAAGTACAACCAAGAGCCTAAGCTTGGGGATGCCCCGGAAGGCATCCCCTCTTTCGTCTTCGTCTATCGGTAACTTTACCTGAGGCTATATTTTTATTCACCACATGATATGTGTTTTGCTTGGAGCGTCTTGTATGATTTGAGTCTTTCCTTTTTAGTTTGCCACAATCATCCTTTCTGTACACACCTTTTGAGAGGGACACACATGAATCGTGATTTATTAGAATACTCTATGTGCTTCACTTATATCTTTTGAGCTAGGCAATTTTGCTCTAGTGCTTCACTTATATCTTTTTAGAGCACGGCGCTGGTTTTATTTTATAGAAATTGTTGAACTCTCATGCTTCACTTATATTATTTTTAGAGTCTTTAAACAGCATGGTAATTTGCTTTGGTTATAAATTTAGTCCTAATATGATAGGCATCCAAGAGGGATATAATAAAAACTTTCATATAAAGTGCATTGAATACTATGAGAAGTTTGATTCCTTATGATTGTTTTGAGATATAGAGATGGTAATATTAGAGTCATGTTAGTGAGTAATTGTGGATTATAGAAATACTTGCGTTAAAGTTTGTGATTCCCGTAGCATGCACGTATGGTGAACCGTTATGTGATGAAGTCAGAGCATGATTTATTTATTGATTGTCTTCCTTATGAGTGGCGGTCAGGGATGAGCGATGGTCTTTTCCTAACAATCTACCCCCCTAGGAGCATGCGCGTAGTACTTTGTTTAGATGACTAATAGATTTTTGCAATAAGTATGTGACTTCTTTATGACTAAGTTTGAGTCCATGGATTATGTGCACTCTCACCCTTCCACCATTGCTAGCCTCTCTTGTGCCGCGCAACTTTCGACGGTACCATATACCTTCCTCAAAACAGCCACCATACCTACCTTTTATGGCATTTCCATAACCATTCCGAGATATATTGCCATGCAACTTTCCACCATTCCGTTTATTACGACACACTTCATCATTGTCATATTGCTTTGCATGATCATGTAGTTGACATCGTATTTGTGGCAAAGCCACCATTCATAATTCTTTCATACATGTCACTCTTGATTCATTGCACATCCCGGTACACCACCGGAGGCATTCATATAGAGTCATATTTTGTCCTAAGTATCGAGTTGTAATTTTTGAGTTGTAAGTAAATAAAAGTGTGATGATCTTCATTATTAGACCATTGTCCCATGTGAGGAAAGGATGATGGAGACTATGATTCCCCCACAAGTCGGGATGAGACTCTGGACGAAAAAAAAGAGGCCAAAAAAATGAGAAGGCCCAAATAAAAAAATGAGAGAAAAGAGAGAAGGGACAATGTTACTATCCTTTTACCACACTTGTGCTTCAAAGTAGCACCATGATGTTCATGATAGAGAGTCTCCTATGTTGTCACTTTCATATACTAGTGGGAATTTTTCATTATAGAACTTGGCTTGTATATTCCAATGATGGGCTTCCTCAAATTGCCCTAGGTCTTCGTGAGCAAGCGAGTTGGATGCACACCCACTTAGTTTTCTTTTGAGCTTTCATAAACTTATAGCTCTAGTGCATCCGTTGCATGGCAATCCCTACTCACTCATATTGATATCTATTGATGTGCATCTCCATAGCCCGTTGATACGCCTAGTTGATGTGAGACTATCTCCTTCTTTTTGTCTTCTCCACAACCACCATATTCTATTCCACCTATAGTGCTATGTCCATGGCTCACGCTCATGTATTGCGTGAAAGTTGAAATTTTTTGAGAACATCAAAAGTATGAAACAATTGCTTGGCTTGTCATCGGGGTTGTGCATGATTTGAATATTTTGTGTGATGAAGATGGAGCATAGCCAGACTATATGATTTTGTAGGGATAAGCTTTCTTTGGCCATGTTATTTTGAGAAGACATAATTGCCTTGTTAGTATGCTTGAAGTATTATTGTTTTTATGTCAATACTAAACTTTTGTTTTGAATCTTATGGATCTGAACATTCATGCCACAATAAATAAAATTACATGGATAAATATGTTAGGTAGCATTCCACATCAAAAATTCTGTTTTTATCGTTTACCTACTCGAGGACGAGCAGGAATTAAGCTTGGGGATGCTTGATACATCTCCAACGTATCTATAATTTTTGATTGTTCCATGCTATTATATTATCTGTTTTGGATGTTTTATATGCATTAATATGCTATTTTATATTATTTTTGGAACTAACCTATTAACCTAGAGCCCAGTGCCAGTTTCTGTTTTTTCCTTGTTTTTTAGCTTCGTGGAAAAGGAATACCAAACGGAATAAAATCTTCGCGATGATTTTTCTTGGACCAGAAGACACCCAGGAGACTTGGAGATGAAGTCGGAGGAGCCATGAGGCGGCCACAAGGGTGGAGTGCGCGCCCCCTGCCTTGTGGGCCCCCCGTGACCCTCCTGACCTAATTCTTTCGCCTATATATTCACATATGTTCCCAAACCACCAGAAGCATCCACGAAAACACTTTTCCACCGCCGCAACCTTCTGTACCCGTGAGATCCCATCTAGGGACCTTTTTCGGCACCCTGTCGGAGGGGGATTCGATCACGGAGGGCTTCTACATCAACCCTATTGCCCTTCCAATGAAGCGTGAGTAGTTTACCTCAGACCTACGGGTCCATAGCTAGTAGCTAGATGGCTTCTTCTCTCTGTTGGTTCTCAATACCATGTTCTCCTCGATGTTCTTGGAGATCTATTCGATGTAATACTTTTTTGCGGTGTGTTTGCCGAGATCTGATGAATTGTGGATTTATGATCAGATTATCTATGAATATTATTTGAATCTTCTCTGAATTCTTTTATGCATGATTTGATATCTTTGTAATTCTCTTCGAACTATCGGTTTGGTTTGGCCAACTAGATTGGTTTTTCTTGCAACGGGAGAAGTGCTTAGCTTTGGGTTCAATCTTGCGGTGTCCTTTCCTAGTGACAGTAGGGGCAGCAAGGCACGTATTGTATTGTTGCCATCGAGGATAAAAAGATGGGGTTTTCGTCATATTGCTTGAGTTAATTCCTCTACATCATGTTATCTTACCTAATGCGTTACTCAGTTCTTCATGAACTTAATACTCTAGATGCAGGCAGGAGTCGGTCGATGTGTGGAGTAATAGTAGTAGATGCAGAATCGTTTCGGTCTACTTGACACGGACGTGATGCCTATATTCATGATCATTGCCTTAGATATCGTCATAACTTTGCGCTTTTCTATCAAATTGCTCGGCAGTAATTTGTTCACCCACCGTATTATTTGCTATCTTGAGAGAAGCCTCTAGTGAAACCTATGGCCCCCGGGTCTATTTTCCATCATATAAGTTTCCAATCTACTATATTAGTTTCCGATCTACTATTTTGCAATCTTTTACTTTCCAATCTATAAACCAAAAATATTTACTTTATCTTTTATTTAGTTTCATCTATATCTATCAGATCTCACTTTTGCAAGTAACCGTGAAGGGATTGACAACCCCTTTATCGCATTGGGTGCATGTTGTTTTATTGTTTGTGCAGGTATTCGGTGATTTGTGCGTTGTCTCCTACTGGATTGATAACTTGGTTTTCAAACTGAGGGAAATACTTATCTCTACTTTGCTGCATCACCCTTTCCTCTTCAAGGGAAAAACCAACGCAAGCTCAAGAAGTAGCATTAACATCTGTCCTTTCCTCTACTACCCTAGTCGTGATGGCTATGGTAACCCGACCCAAGTCACCAGCGGAGACCAAGAGTCGGATCCTGCTCTGGTGCATCTAGTGTGCTACCTGAGAGCACAAGAAGCACTCTTCGATCAAGTCACCCTTGATCTGATCGCGACCCGTAGGACACTTGCTCTCCTGACCCCGGTGAGCAGTGAAGCTGCACCCACCGACAACCCGATAGTGCTGTTCGGGAGACCAATCGAGCCCGCGAGGTCTGCCCCTGTTTTCCACCCGGGCAATGCATTTGTTTCCCCGGAGGAACTCCGTCGCCTCTTGGGGATTTTCTCCAATGGGAGTATAGCCACTACACCCCGTGTGGGTCATCATCACTACCCCAACCCTGTAGCTCCTCATTCTACCCAGCCAACTCTGACGTTGAAGCCCCCGGAGAAGCCTCAACATCTGCGAGACCTGCCCGACTGGATGTCGACGAAGTGGACTGAGTCCACCAGAGTAGATGACAAGCCCTAGTGGCCCTGTTGCCCTGTAGATTTCACCGTCGTGTCGTAGACGATCATGTGTGTGTTTTTAGCAGTGGGTAGTACTTGTTTGGATGATGTGCCTTTTATATTGGTACCTTGTGTATGATTGCTTGTTAGTAGTCATCTGCATTTAGTTCCTCCGCCCTTAACAAATCTCGAGGACGAGATTTTCTAAAGGGGGGTAGAGTTTGTAACACCCCAAAAATGTAACCATATTTTTATTAAGTAAAATTTGGCCATAAAGAAAATTTTGAATTATATTAGGTCTTTTATTAATTTTAGAGTATTTTCTGTTTTCTGCTTTCCAAGATTCTTCCCTCCATATAAAAACTTTTTGGAAAATATTTTGGGTTTTGAGAGTTTTCTTAAATCATTTCATTCAACTTTTAAAATTCAGTAGGTAATATTTTTATAATAAAACTTGCCCAAAATAATTCTTTTAATGGCATTCCTGGACTCTGGAATACTTCTGTTGCACTAAACTTATTTCAAATAATTCTTTTAAAAATTCCACAAAATTTTGAGAGATCCTCTGATGCCTATAGATCACTTTTATGCAAAACCGCACATTGGTCTTTTGAAAATTTTGAGTGAAACATCCACTTTTCCATTTTGTCCCATTCTTCAGTTATAACTACAACCTCATTTTTCCTTGATCCATTAATTTTGAAATTTTGCCATCTTATATTACTTCCAGCTAAACTCTTAAGTCTAGGAGATCAGCCCCATTTACATCTTCGAAGTCCACAAAATTATTCTTCCAAGTTTGGGTCTAGAACTGAATTTCACCCAAACTTGCACTATCAACTTTCTTATTTTGCCAAACCAACTCTACCATCACAACTATCATCAATGAGACTTCATACTACCAAATCTCAGGTCCAACAGAAGCTTCTAGCTAGCCCTAACCTTCTGTCGAACACCTTGTGGGCATGGCTGTATTTGGTAACTTGCTAAACTGGCAGTTGGCTCTTGCTCGTTTTGCTAAACCAACTTGACCATCATTTCGAGGTTGCAAACAAACACCACCCTGCAGAATCTCATCAGCAGAAAACCACCCTAAGGTACATTGGCAATTCGTCGAGCACTCTACGTGCGTGCGCTGGGCGCGACCAGTGCGCCCGCATTGCAGCCACCTACACCGCGAGCTCCTGCTGCCCCCGCTGCTGCCTCCCCTGGCTCGCACCACTCCCTCACTGATCACCCGCACCTGCTGTAGCCTCCCCGTACCCCCTCCTCATCTCCTAGCGCCAGCCAGCGTCGACCAGCCACCGTCCAGAGTCGCCATCTCACACACGCCACCGCCCTCGACGCGTGGGTCATCCTCGAGCCAGCCAGCACGCCCTCGCTCTAACTACCACCCACCCGAGCTCCACCGTCCACCACAGAACCCAGCCGTACACCACCAACCTCGTCGCCGGCCACGGTAAACCGTCAATGGCCGCCACTGAAATTCACCGTCCAAGAAACCTGGCACCACCCCAAGCTGCCAGAGCACCACCCCACTGTAACTGCTAACCACCAACCCCTCTACCTTCCTCACCGACCCCGGCTACCGCCTCAACTGCCATCAATGGCCGCTCGCTACCGTGGCCCTCCCTGGAATCCTCGGAACCGACTCCCTCCTCCCTATAAAGCTCTCCCGAGCTTGCCTCGCCCCTCAGACCCACTCCACCACCCTCTAGAGACCTCCTGGAACGACCAAATCGACCGGGGATTGTCATCTTCTTCATCTCCGATGAAAATGCCTGCCGCTGACTCTCGGATGATCCCCACGCCACCAAAGCATCCCCCTCTTCATTTTCTTCTCCACTAGCTCCCCCTCGATCACGTGGTCCTGTTCCATCTCTCAATTTCACTTGGGAGCCACCGTAGGCAAAAGCCCTCATTCGCCCGTAGCCACCGCCCGCCGGAGATCGCGCCACCGGCCACATAGAGCTCTTCGTCGGTCGCGAAGCACACCGGGAAGATCGCTAGGACCTCCTGGACCCGTATGTGGTCTCATCTTCCCGAGAGCTACCACCTTTAGACGGCGCCGTTCACCGGAGCCCCGCCCTGTTCTGCCGGAGGAGAAGATGCGGCCGGCTGACCAGTCAAACCTGACTGGTGGGGCCGCGGGGCCCACCGTCAGCGACCCATAGGTCACCCCGGAGCGTTTTAAGTGAAAGCACAATTTCCAGAGTACGTCTACCCTTTCTGAAAGCGTATTCTCAGACGAACCGTTTTCTTTTATAAGTTTTAATTAAAAATAGATTTGAGTACAACTTTGACTGCCTCTAGTTTTTAAACCATAACTCCAAATGACTTGATTCTTTTTCTGTTATTTCTCAAATTTCATCTAGTTTATTTTAGTGTTTACTTAAAAATTTTCCAAACAACTTTTATGTACTATTTTGGAATTATGTGGTAATTTCATTATTTCAAAAATAGGAAAATGGAGGGAAGATTATTTTTACAAACTTTTGGAGTGCACCCAACTCTTCTACATGATCAAGGCAAGCATCTTGAACACTGGATATAGTGAATGCATGTTTAATAGTTTGCAAGAATAGTTGTAACATGAGTATGTTGAATTCGAATAAAGTTTGCATATAACTAGTTATGCATGCATGATTCCTTAATAATATTGCATCTTCATGAAGTATGAGTAAGGATGGTTACTTTTACATGTCACATGTGCCTATGTCATCCGGACTAATCTGCAGGAAAAGATTTGTCACGAGAAAAGTAACTGTGAGACTGAAATCTCGTTGTGACGAGAATGATCAGTGAGGGCATGTTGGGGCATGCCAGGTGGTGACCCTGTTGGGTACCACTAAGGAAATATATTGTGCTAATCATTGCAGGAAAATATAAACCTCATGAGTCAACCGTAGATCAAGTCTTCTTCCGGTAACCCCCATACTTGATTCGTGCTACCACATGTCCCTGCCACCGGTAGGGTATGGTTCAGTAAGTTGTTAACCCCTTTCCTGCACACACCATACAGAGGGCCGCGATGAGGGTTTCCCAGTTCCAGGAATAATGCCAGTCATCGGGTCAGGGGGCATGGGTGTATCCGGCTGAGGCCGAGAGGGGGCACCCCTTAGTTTGCGCACGGTACAAATTGTGATCCCATGCAAGGTTGTGACCTCTCCGTCTTAGAGTTTTTCTTGAGAGATGCTTTGGGTGTTTCCTGGCATCAGGAAAGCTAAGCCGGTGTGTGCTGGTTAGGTGTGTTTTCAACCCAAAGA
Source organism: Thinopyrum elongatum (assembly GCA_011799875.1). Lineage (NCBI taxonomy): Eukaryota > Viridiplantae > Streptophyta > Magnoliopsida > Poales > Poaceae > Thinopyrum > Thinopyrum elongatum. The sequence goes on from CM022298.1 coordinate 679,695,615, forward strand.
CCGTAATCGGAATTAGCCAACGTGTCGGGGTTGACTAAAGAAATCTTTACTTGTGGGTAAAGAGCACAACCTCTGCAGAGTATAAAACCTATTCGAATAGCCGTGTCCACGGTCAAGGACTACAGTCTGGGATGGGTCAAGTGTCGGTCTTTGGAGGAAATAATTAAATTTAGCATGATTTATTTGTGCCAGATAATTATTGTCACCACTAATGCTATCATGGATATCTTTGTGATCATGAATATTGTTGCTGTAAATATTATAGTTATTTTGGACTAACCATCTCTCTTATTTGAATTTTACTGAGTGTCACTTGCGATGGCCACACTACCCGTGCACTTAGTTTTATTTTCTTTTCTGAGTATCACTTGGGATGGCTAGACTACCTGGATACTCAGTTTTCTTTTCAAGACCTCTCGTGGCGTCGCTTTCAGACACCCGTTTGGCATTTTTCTTGGAATCCCTTGGGCGGTCCAACGCCTGATGTTTCATTTTATTTTCTTGGTTTATTACTATTATGATTTATTTATTCATATGCACTGTATTAATATTTATCATGCCATGCTTTAGTTTCACTCATCATATGCATATAACTTTAATCCACCATGAACATATGCATTCGGTATATCTTTTGTTCATGATGTTTGCGAGTACATTCAAACATACTCACAGGCTTGTCCCTGGCTATTGTCTTGGCCAGATCACGACTTGGAGAGGAGCACCACGAAGACCCCGCAACCTAGGAATTGGAGATAGCTACCACGTGAGATAGAAGTTAGCCAGGTCAGCTGTTCCTGTGGGAATGGAGTCCCATCAACGTTGGAGATCCACGAGTCGCTTCCGTCATCCACCACTAGATATCCTTGTTATACTCAATGGACCTTTATGGTCTTGTACTTAAATTCTTGTAACCGCTTTGAATTCTATATCAAGGGAGTGTCCACCATCAATAGTAATCCTGGGGCTGGTGATGACACAAGGGTCATTTGCTGGGATTTTATGTCCCGGAAAACCGGCCCTGACAACAAGCAATGGGTTAAGCTTGGGGGAGTTGATACGTCCCCATCATATCTACTTTTCCAAACTCTTTTGCCCTTGTTTTGGACTCTAATTTGCATGATTTGAATGAAAGTAACCCGGACTGACGATGTTTTTAGCAGAATTTCCTTGGTGTTATTTTTGTGCAAAAATCAAAGTTCTCGGATTGACTTAAAAAATTACGGTGAATTTTTGTGGAATAAATAGAAAATACTGGCGGAAAAAGATAGCAGAGGGGGGCCACCAAGAGGCCACAAGCCCTGGGGGCGCGCCTACCCCCCAGGGTGCACCTCCCAGGCTTGTGGGGCCCCTGGACCGCCTACAAACCTAACTCCAACTCCATATGTTCCTATTAGTGGAGAAAAAAAAATCAGAGAGAAGGATTCATCGCGCTTCACCATACGGAGCCACCGCCACCTACTGTTCTTCATCGGGAGGGCTGATCTGGAGTCCGTTCGGGGCTTCGGAGAGAGGAAATCGACGCCGTCGTCATCATCAAGCTTCCTCCATCGCCAATTTCATGATGCTCACCGCCGGGAGTGAGTAATTCCATCGTAGGCTTGCTGGACGGTGATGGGTTGGATGAGATTTATCATGTAATCGAGTTAGTTTTGGTAGGGCTTGATCCCTAGTATCCACTATGTTCTGAGATTGATGTTGCTATGACTTTTCTATGCCTAATGCTTGTCACTAGGGCCCGAGTGCCATGATTTCAGATCTGAACCTATTATGTTTTCATGAATATATGTGTGTTCTTGATCCTATCTTGCAAGTTGTAGACACCTATTACGAGTTATGATCCGCATACCCCAAGGTGATAATAATTGGGATTCTTTCTGGTGATTACCGTAGTTTGAGGAGTTCATGTATTCACTAAGTGCTAATGCTTTGTTCCGGTTTTCTATTAAAAGGAGGCCTTAATATCCCTTAGTTTCCTTATGGACCCCGCTGCCACGGGAGGGTAGGACAAAAGATGTCATGCAAGTTCTTTTCCATTAGCACGTATGACTATATACGGAATACATGCCTACATTACATTGATGAATTGGAGCTATTTCTGTGTCGCCCTAGGTTATAACTGCTACATGATGAATGCCATCCGACATAATTATCCATCACTGATCCAATGCCGACGAGCTTTTCACATATTGATCTTTGCTAAGTTACTTTCACCGTGCTGCTGTTACAATCACTACAAAATTGCTACTGTTACTGTTACCACCGTTACCGTTACTTCCATACTACTTTGCTACTAAAAACTTTGCTGCAGATATTAAGTCTTTCAAGTGTGGTTGAATTGACAACCCAACTGATAATACTCGTGAATATTCTTTGGCTCCCCTTGTGTCGAATCAATAAATTTGGGTTGAATACTCTACCCTCGAAAATTGTTGCGATCCCCTATACTTGTGGGTTATCTCCATCCCACCTATCCCCGGCGTTTTTGCACATCTACCCCCACACCACCGGCGGAAGACGCATTCGGGTCCTCAGCTCCACCTCTGCTCCTTCCGACAGCATGCCGAGCCCACGATCAATCTCTTCCTTAGTCGCTCGATCCTCGCGCTCCTCGGCCTCATTCGCTCACCCTATTGCTGCCAGATGCTGCACCGCATCCCTCGATCCCCGCTTGCCCTCGCTCGATCCCCGCTCATCCCATCCCCGAGCACTCCCCATTGCCTTCTTCCACCCGACGCCGAAGGATGCCGAGGATAATGAATTCTCGCGCATCCCCGACGAGCTATTGCTTTGGATCCTCCGGTTTGTATCCACCAAGGAGGGCACGGTCACCACCGCGCTCTCGAAGCGACGGTGCCCGCTCTGGACATCCTTTGGTGCCGTCAACCTCAAGGCACACATACTAGAGAAGGACAAGTAACACATGATGGAGCAGGACGTCTTCTTTGCCAGGCACGAAAAATTTGTCACCGCCGCCCATAAGGCGCTAGACGCCTTCACCAAGGGCACCCACCCTGTCCCAGTCCCGGTCACCAAGCTGACCTTCCGCGTGGAGGGATAGACGGCCAACATCATGAGGGGTTTCCTCAACCACGAGGTGAACTGGTGTAGCCGTCCCCAAGTCCTGGCCAGAGTCTTGGTCCACCCGGCGGCGCGCCTCGTCTAGGAGCTCAGCAAGTATTGGCTGTGGACAACATCGCCGGGGAGCCGATGCTCTTCGAGAGGATCAACTACGAGGCAGAGTGGGCTAGTTACGGTACTCGGATGTACTCGATCAACCTCCGCTCCCCGCCATCGGGGACACTCCGTGTGCTGGATCTCACCAACTGCGGTGAGCTCGCGTCGGGGTTATGATAACCCACAAGTATAGGGGATCGTTTGTAGCCTTTTTCGATAAATAAGAGTGTCGAACCCAATGAGGAGCTAAAGGCAGAACAAATATTCCCTCAAGTTCTATCGACCACCGATACAACTCTACGCACACTTAACGTTGCTTTACCAAAAACAAGTATGAAACTATTTTGCAAGAATAAAACTACGAGTACTTTGCGAGAATAAAACTACGAATAAATTGCGAGGTAATAAAAGTGGATAGCTTTTGTCAACAAGAAAGTCATTTGTCCCTAGGCAATCGATAACAAGTACCGGTAATCATTTTTGTAATTTTATATGAGGGAGAGGCATGAGCTATCATACTTTCTCTACTTGGATCATATGCACTTATGATTGGACCCCTAGCAAGCATCCGCAACTACTAAAGATCATTAAGGTCGTGAAACCCAACCATAGCATTAAGTATCAAGTCCTCTTTATCCCATACGCAACAACCCACTTACTCGGGTTTAAGCTTCTGTCACTCTCGCAACCCACCATAAGCGAATCATGAACGTATTACAACACCCTACAGCGGGAACCCCTCACGTTTGCGCGAGACGAAGGGCACCGTAGGACAGCACCATAAATAAAATATACAATCATACCAACCAAGATCATGATTAACCCACAGGACAAAACGGATCTACTCAAACATCATAGGATAGCCAAATATCATTGGGAAATAATATATGGAGTTGAGCACCATGTTTAAGTAGAGATTACAGCGGGGAGAAGAGGTGTTACACCGTTGCATAGAGGGGGAGAAAGTTGGTGTAGACGGTAGCAAGATTGTTGATGTAGATCGCCGTCACGATCCTAGCCCTGGCAGCACTCCGGCGCCACCGGGAGAGAGGGGGAGATAGCCCCCCTCCTTATTGTTCTTCCTTGGCCTCCCCCTAGATGGGAGGAGAGTTCCCCCTCTGGTCCATGGCCTCCATACCAACAAGCAATCTACCCATCCTAAAGGCAAATGTTGGCACAATAATTTTACAATGCAATGGATTTTTACAAGGGGATAATTATTTTTGTTGAAAAGTTTCTGTAATTCAAGATTCACAAAGTTTCCATGGGCATGAACAAAGTTCAAGGCATGGTCCCGCTTCCACGATGCTCGTCTTTCTCACTTTCACTTTTCTTTTTGTGAAGTTTTAAGTTCCCCTCTATATTTTTTTGTTTTAAAACTTTATAAAAGCACTCAATAAAAATAAATGACTCTCTAAAACTTCCGGGTTGTCTCCCTGGTAGCGCTTTCTTTAAAGCCATTAAGCTAGGCATAAAGTGCTCAAGTAATGGATCCACCCGGATCCCAAGGTATATCAATGCCAATTTTAATTGACAATGATTTGGCATTTAGTAGTGAGCACAAAGCAACATATATCATGCAGTGACGAAGTCTAATTCTCTTCCTATGCATCGGCATGTCATACAAGAACAATTCATGCACATCAAGTAAAGGCCAATACATAGCATAAGTAGTTGCAATTTTATCGTGTTAGAAACATAGAGAGGTGGAGATATAGTTCCTCTCTCATAATAATTGCAAGTAGGAGCAGCAAGCACATGCATATTATATTCATCAAAATTATCATGTGCAACAGTAAAAGGCAACCCATCAATATAATCCTTAATAAGAACAAACTTCTCCGATATAATGTAGTTTGAAGAATTCAAAAAGATAATAGGACTATCATGTGTGGGCGCAATAGCAACAATTTCATTCTTAACATAAGGAACTATAGCAAGTTCATCTCCATAAGCATAATTCATATTGGCATCTTGGCCACAAGCATAGCAAGCATTAATTTCATCAAAAAGGGATATTTCAAAAGATCAATGGGATCATAGCAATTATCATAGCATTCATCCTTCAGTAAGCGTGAAGGGAAATTAAATAATGTATGAGTTGAAGAGTTACTCTCATTAGAAGGTGGGCACGGGTAGCTAATCCGCTCTTCCTCCTTTTGTTCTTCGCTCTCCTCATCATCTTTTTCATCCAACTAGAATAATGCCCGTGCGTTGCAAGGGGATATAAATCTTCTAGTACATCGGCTTGTGATTTACCTGTCTATAATAATGCGATTGTGTAATTAATTGATCATCAAATTTTGCCCATGAATTACCTTATATTTTGATCCAAAGTTTGGTAAGTAAATTAAAGTGGAACTAATTCAGAAGGTAAGTAAATTAAGTTGATTTATTATCATAGAAGGAAGGTTGGACGAAGAGGTGGTGGGAAGAAAGGTGAAATGGGAACCTTACGTTCTTTTTAAGTAGTAGAGATGAGCTCACAGTTTCATCAATTTCTTCTTCCATAGACTCCTGCAAAATATTAGTCTCTTCTTGGACAGCGGAGACTTTCTCAATAAATATATCAATATCAGAATTGTATTTATAATTTTCATAGCAATATTTAAGGATGGCAAAATTTCCAGGTCTATAAACATCATCATCAAAAGCTTCATACTTTAAAAACAAAGATTCAATTTCATAAGCACCCTTAAAAGCAACAAATTCTTCTATTCGTTCCACATCATAATAATCATATCTATCATTGGCATTAGAAGCCAAGGTTTCATTGCCATTAAATTTGCATGTAAAGGGAAGGTGTGGAGCGTTCATCCTAGAGCAACAAGTATAATCATATCTCTGGCATAAATTCCAAGCATACCAATGCAACATATCAATTTGATCCCATAATAGTTTCCCTTTTTGTATCAAGCGATAATCCCTAAAGTATTCACGTTGATCCAACGTGTCTCCCATTATCAAGTTGAACGGGGTTTTCTCAGGGTTATCAAAGTATTGCATAATATTTTTCACATAACGAGCATCGAGGGTTTTAGGAGGTTCCCCAACTCCATGAGTAGCAAGTACAACTAATTTTTTTGGTGTTTCGTGTTCCATATCCATAACTAAAGATAGAGAACAACTTAGAACAGGAAATAAAAACTACTTAGAGATAAAGCAAACAAGCACACACGTGAATATTCACCCCACGCTATTGCTCCCCGGCAACGACGCCAGAAAAAGGTCTTGATAACCCACAAGTATAGGGGATCGTTTGTAGCCTTTTTCGATAAATAAGAGTGTCGAACCCAACGAGGAGCTAAAGGCAGAACAAATATTCCCTCAAGTTCTATCGACCACCGATACAACTCTACGCACACTTAACGTTTGCTTTACCTAAAACAAGTATGAAACTATTTTGCAAGAATAAAACTACGATTACTTTGCAAGAATAAAACTACGAATAAATTGTGAGGTAATAAAAGTGGATAGCTTTTGTCAACAAGAAAGTCATTTGTCCCTACGTAATCGATAACAAGTACCGGTAATCATTTTTGTAATTTTATATGAGGGAGAGACATGAGCTAACATACTTTCTCTACTTGGATCATATGCACTTATGATTGGACCCCTAGCAAGCATCCGCAACTACTAAAGATCATTAAGGTCGTAAAACCCAACCATAGCATTAAGTATCAAGTCCTCTTTATCCCATACGCAACAACCCACTTACTCGGGTTTAAGTTTCTATCACTCTCGCAACCCACCATAAGCGAATCATGAACGTATTGCAACACCCTACAGCGGGAACCCCTCATGTTTGCGTGAGACGGAGGGCACCGTTGGACAACACCATAAATAAAATATACAATCATACCAACCAATATCACGATTAACCCATAGGACAAAACGGATCTACTCAAACATCATAGGATAGCCAAATATCATTGGGAAATAATATATGGAGTTGAGCACCATGTTTAAGTAGAGATTACAGCGGGGAGAACAGGTGTTACACCACTGCATAGAGGGGGAGAAAGTTGGTGTAGACGGTAGCAAGATTGTTGATGTAGATCGCCATCATGATCCTAGCCCCGGAGGCCACCGGGAGAGAGGGGGAGAGAGCCCCTCCTTCTTCTTCTTCTTCCTTGGCCTCCCCCCTAGATGGCAGGAGAGTTCCCCCTCTGGTCCATGGCCTCCATGGTGGCGGAGGGGCGGGAGCCCCTCCGAGATTGGATCTCCCTCTCTGTTCTCTTCTTTTTCGCGTTCCCCAGCTCTGGCCCTTCACCATTTCTTAAATTCCCAGAGATCCGTAACTCCGATTGCGCTGAAATTTTTACGTGATTTGTTCCATAAATTATCTTTCTTGCGCCAGAAGAAGGGCCCCAACTGATTTTCGAGGAGGGCACAAGATACCTGGGCGCGCCAGGGGGTGCCCGGCGCACCCTGGTGGGTTGTGGTCACTGTGGGCCCCCGTTTGCGTTGATTCCACCTCCCAAAAATCATAAATATTCCAAAATAATTCTCCGTAAATTTTTATCACGTTTGGACTTCGTTTGATATGGATTTTTTGTGAAACAAAAAACATGCAACACATAGGAACTGGCACTGGGCACTGGATTAATAGGTTAGTCCAATAAATCATATAAAACGTTGCCAAAAATATGTGAAAGTTGTATAATATTGGCATGAAACAATCAAAAATTATAGATACGACGGAGACGTATCAGGTTACCACCGGCAGTTTTGCCGCATCTGTGGAACTTGCGTCTGCGGCACTGCAAGCTGCTGATTGAAGGACTCCAGAGCTTCGTCGACTCCGCGCCACTCCTTGGCTCCATCCACCCGGAGTTCATGCTGCTAGAGGATGACTGGGTCCAGCCAATCTTAGAAGGAGATGTCCCACCATCGCCAGTGTGCTCCCTCGACTGTCCGACGGCCATGACACTCGTGACCTACAAGTGTTGCCTTAAGGAGTAGGGGACTCTTCAAATCTTCGCCCCAGGCTGCAGCGCTTTGAGTACAAATGTGTTCTCCGCCACATCATGTTGAGCCGGCCACCACGGGACCTACTGCGCATCGACATCACCCTGATCGAGTACCATCGCAAACATGACACAGACGCAACTACCGCTCGACAGAGTTTCTGGGGTTTCCTCCAAGGCTTCACCCACGCCAAGTTGGCTCATAGGCCAGGCAAAAGGAGCGACTGCCCCGGACCCCAAGAGGTGAGGGCTCCTACTACAAATTATACTGGTAACACTATACAATTATAAGTTACATTTGAAAGATTATTAAAATTCATAAAATAGAGCCTCAATTTGCAGAAGCGCAAGTTCGCACCACATACCAATAGTTTATACCACGCGAAGGCAAACCAACCCGACTAGTGAAGTTGAGTTTAGATATGCTAGTCTCTCTTTAAGGTGGTTGTCTTATATCATAATGAAAATTATGATAATTAGATTTCATTGTTTAAACCAATCCACAGTTTTTTCATTTGAGAAACATGTAGGAGATCTCTTTTGCATCAAATCAAACTAAGTGAATCTAGATGAGCATGTCAGATAACCGAATCATACGCAATATTACTCAACCCAACTTGCATGTAAAATTTGATATGCCCTAGAAGTTTCTACGAATATGATTGCCTAATATACAGTAGAGCGCACTATTAAAATATTTATGATTTAGAAATCTCTACCATGACATTCAATAATATTAAAAGATATATGAACACACGCATAGATATGCAAATATGTGTATATACATGATACAATTTATGCGATATTAGACAATTAATTTGAATAATTTTTTAACAAGAAAGATAATTTTTGGTACCTCTTACAATTTAAATTGTGGAAAATCAAAATTTTCAATGATGTACGTTACAACTGTATAACAATGAATGATATAACTATTATTTGCAAACATTGTTATGTGGCTAAGTAATAGAATAGTATATTAATTAAAAATATGGCACACTTTGTTTAAAATAAGTATAAATGTTTGGTATAAAAAATAATTGTTTTATATCGTCCTGGGCCCAAACATGGCTTGGACCGGCTCTGCACACTAAGAAGTTAAGTTGAGGATCCGCATTCTAGAGGGGACCACCGTCACCAAACAGGGCATTCCCCTTGTGGTGCTCCGCAATATTGAGTGCCTCGAGCTCAGTCTGGTCTTCTCACCAACCGACAAAAAAAGCAACATTGTTGATCGCAGACCTGCTGAGCTGCTGCCCCATGCTCCACGATCTCTGGGTCAACCTCATAACTTCGAAGGAAGATTCTTTAAGAGGACCCGAATACAACCGCTTATTCATGGAAAAGAAGTTTGATGTGGATTCCTGCCGTTCTGAGGCCCTAGAACATGGCCAACGGTGTTTGCTGGGGAGGATTTCCAAGAGCCTGTCCATAGTTCCAAGCCCCTCAAAATGTGGCCAGAGAGTGCCATTACTTCGACGAGCTTTCTGAGCTACCTGGACTCAGTGATCGCCAGTTTGAGTGCTTGCACAACTCTATCAAAAGGGTTGACCTACAATGTTGGCAGGGTGAGAAGAGTTGCTTTGGAGCCAAGCTTGTCGAGTTCTTTGCGGGCAATGCAAAGATTCTGGAGGAGATGTGCGTTGATGCTGAGAACGCGGGCTGGGTGAGCATTTAAACCTCAAGATCGAGAACTGGATAGCTGGCTGGCCCGAAGAAAAAAGGTTTAAAATCTTTCCCCAGAAAGTCAAAACTAGGTACACCCCCAACGAAACCTTCCTACTTATAATGATAGCATGTTCTAAAACTAAAGAGTTCTCCGACAAAAATCTAAAGAAACCACATGTCGTTGATAGTCTCTAGTCTAGACACATGATATCAATTGTTCTAAATTACCGGGGCTTTGCTTTGTGTAAGGTGCATGTGAGCCTTGCTTCTTCCTTGCATGACTGTCTGAGTACTAGCATATCAGCTGTAGTTTTGTTCTTGCTTCACTCTAGGTGTTTGATCTGGGAATTGGATGTCACAGTATGTTACTTGTGAGTTGCATTAGTATTTTCCCCGAAGAGGAAGGGTGAAGCAATATAGTAGCGAAGAAGTACTTCCCTCAATGAGAACCAAGGTTATCGAACCAATAGTAGAACCACGCAAATCCCCGTTGTCAGCACCTACACACATAAAAGCAAATACTTGCACCCAACGCGGGCAAGAGGGTTGTCAATCCCCTTGAACTCGTTACTTGCAAGGATTAGTTCTGATAGTGGTAGATAGATAAAAAGAAAAGCAAAATAATAAAATTTCAGCAAGGTATTTTTGGTTTTAGTAATATGATTAAATAGACCCGGGGGCCATAGTTTTCAGTAGATGCTTCTCTCTCGAAACAATAGCATACGGTGGGTAGACAAATTACTGTTGGGCAATTGATAGAAAAGCGTATAGTTATGATGTTATTCATGGCAATGATCACACATATAGGCATCATGTCCATGACAAGTAGATTGACTCCTGCCTACATCTACTACTATTACTCCACCAATCGACCGCTATCTAACATGCATCTATGGTATTAAGTTCATGACAAACAGAGTAACGCCTTAAGCAAGATGACATGATGTAGACAAAGTAAACTCAATCAATATGAATAAACCCCATCATTTTACCCTTAATGGAAACAATACAAATACGTGCCTCGCTACCCCTTCTATCACTAGGTGAGGACACTGCAAAATTGAACCCATTAGAAAGCACATCTCCCACTTAAGATAAATCAATCTAGATGGCCAAAACCAAACGGATAGATCGAAGAGAAATACAAAGCTATCATAATCATGCATAATAAAGTTCAGAAAAAACTCAATTACTTTCAATGAATAATCTGACAATAAACCCACAATTCATCGAATCCCAACAAACACACCGCAAAAGAAGATTACATCGGATAGAACTCCAAGAAGATCAAGGAGAACATGGTATTGAAGATTAAAGAGAGAGAAGAAGCCATCTAGCTACTAGCTATGGACCCGTAGGTCGGTGGTGAACTACTCACGCATGTGTAGAGGCCCTCCATGATCGATTTCCCCTCCGACAGAGTACCGAAAAAGGCCTCCAAATGGGATCATAGAAGAACAGAAGCTTGCATCGGCGGAAAAAGTATTTCGGGTGGCTCTCTATTGGTTTGGAAATATTTGGGAATTTATAGAGGTGGAATTAGGTCAATCGGCATTGCGTGGGAGTCACGAGCTTAGGGGCACGCCTACCCTCCTGGGGCGCGCCCTGTGAGCTCATGGCTCTCCCGTACGTCTTCTGGCCTCCTCCCGAACCTTCTAGGGTCCCTTCTGGTCCAGAAAAAATCACTGTAAAGTTTCACCGTGTTTTGACTTCGTTTGGTACTGGTTTTCTAAAAAGCCAAAAAGAAGCAAAAAATAGGAACTGGCACCGGGCACTCGGTTAATAGGTTAGTCCCAAATAATGAGACAAAATAGCATATAAATGCATATAAAGGAACAGTAAAAAATTGTAGATACGCTGGAGACGTATCAGCATCCCCAAGATTAATTCCTGCTCATCCTTGAGTAGGTAAATGATAAAAACAGAATTTTTGATGTTGAATGCTACCTAGCATGTTTATCATGTAATCTCTTTACTATATAAATATTGAGAGATGATGAAGTAATTGATATCAACATAATAATATCCATGAATATAAGAAACATAATCATTACTTTATCAAAATATACGATCCTTAACAGATGTTATCCCTACTCACTTTATCATGTTAGCATGGTATGACTCCGTCTTCACCGCACAAATATAAATCATGAGCACCCCGGTGTTAAACCAGACAATTGGATCGTACTTCTAACGCGCTTCAGCATTTTCAACTTCACACAATACATGAGCCTGAGCCATGGATATAACACTATAGTGGAATAGAATGCGGTGATAGATATGAATAAGGAGAAGTCAAAAAGGAAAAAGTCTCGCATCGACGTGGCTAATCAACGACGGGCAGCCGAGAGGCCCATCAATCGATATCAATGCAAGGAGTAGGGGTTGCCATGCAACAGATGCACCAAGAGCTATAAGTGTACGAAAGCTCAATGGAAACTAAGTGGGTGTGCATCCAACTTGCTTGCTCATGAAGACCTCAGACATCTGAGGAAGCCCATCATCGGAATATACAAGCCAAGTTCTATAATGAAAAATTCCCATAAGTATATGAAAGTGATAACTCAGGAGACTCTCTATATGAAGAACATGGTGCTACTCTGAAGCACAAGTGTGGTAAAAGGATAGTAACATTGCCCCTTCTCTCTTTATCTCTCATTTATTCATTTCCCTTCTTTCTTTTTTTCGTCCGGAGTCTCATCCTGACTTGTGGGGGAATCATGGTCTCCATCATCCTTTCCTCACTGGGACAACGCTCTAATAATGATGATTATCACACTTTTATTTACTTACAACTCGACATTACAACCCAATGAAATTGAAAGAATATGACTCTATATGAATTCCTCGAGCAGTGTACCAGGATGTGCAATGATCTAGCGTAACATGTATAACAATGGTGAACGGTGGCTTTGCCACAAATATCATGTTAGCTCTATATGATCATTGATACGTCTCCAACGTATCTATAATTTTTGATTGTTTCATGCTATTATATTATAAATCTTGGATGCTTTATATGTTACTTTATATCATTTTTTGTGACTAATTCACCTATTAACCTAGTGCCCCATGCCAGTTCCTGTTTTGCTTGTTTTTGGCTTTTCAGAAAATCTGTACCAAACAAAGTCCAAACACGATGAAACTTTACGGTTATTTTTTCTAGATCAGAAGGGACCCTAGAAGGTTCGGGAGGAGACCAGAAGATGTACGGGAGAGCCACAAGCTCACAAGGCACGCCCTAGGGGGGTGGGTGATACGTCTCCAACGTATCTATAATTTATGACGTATTCATGCCATGTTTACAACAATTTTATATGATTTTGGTATGATTTGATTAGAACTAACCCAGACTGACGCTCTTTTCAGCAGAACTACCATGGTGTCATTTTTTGTGCAGAAATAAAAGTTCTCGGAATGGTCTAAAAATTTACGGTGATCGTTTATGGACTAGAAGAGACCCACGGAGCACCGGAGCTGGGCCAGGAGATGACCGAGGAGGCCACAAGCCTGGGGGGCGCGCCCCTATGGCTTGTGGGCCCCTCAGGCACCTCCCTGACTTGATTCCAATGCAAAGTACTCCTATACATCGTAACCTCCAGAAAGAACCCTAGATGAGAAGTTCCGCCGCCGCAAGCCTCTGTAGCCACGAAAAACCAATTGGGACCCCGTTCCGGCACCCTGCCGGAGGGGGAAATCATCGCCGGAGGCCACTTCATTATCCTGGCGGCCACCTTGACGAGGAGGGAGTAGTTCACCCTCGGAGCTGAGGGTATGTACCAGTAGCTATGTGTTTGATCTCTCTCTCTTTCTCTCTCTCGTGTTCTTGATTTGGCACGATCTTGATGTACCGCGGGCTTTGTTACTACATTTGGATCATATGGTGTTTCTCCCTCTCTATATTCTTGTGATGAATTGATTTTTACCTTTGAGGTTTCACTATTATCGGATTGAATACTTTTATGGATTTGAGAACACTTGATGTATGTCTTGCGTGGGATACCCGTGGTGACAATGGGGTGTTCTATTGGTTCACTTGATGTATGTTTTGGCACTCAACTCGTGGATTCCCGAGGTGACATTGGGGTAATCTATGCATAGGGGTTATTTATATTTTCAGATTACAAAAACCTATATCTACTATCCATATTACTCTTGTATCACCACCTCTTCGCCGAACTAGTGCACCAATACAATTTACCATTGTATTGGGTGTGTTGGGGACACAAGAGATTCTTTCTTATTTGGTTGCAGGGTTGTTTGAGAGAGACCATCTTCATCCTATGCCTCCCACGGATTGATAAACCTTAGGTCATCCACTTGAGGGAAATTTGCTACTGTCCTACAAAACTCTGCGCTTGGAGGCCCAACACGAGTCTACAAGAAGAAGGTTGTGTAGTAGACATCAAGCTCTTTTCTGGCGCCGTTGCCGAGGAGGTGAGTGCTTGAAGGTATAACTTTAGATCTTGCAATTGAATCTTTTAGTTTCTTGTTTTATCACTAGTTTTTTATAAAAGAAAACTACAAAAAAATGGAATTGAGGTTGCCTCATATTATTCACCTTTATAACGTCTTTCTTGAAAATGATGGAAAGGAAAATTGTGCTCAATTGATAGAAGAAGAAGTCAATAAAATGTTTGGCATAAAAACTTTGAATGGTGAGCATGATTGCAATGTTGTTAGCATGAATTCTTTGAATATTCATGATGCTAATGATATGCAAAGCCATAAGCTTGGGGATACTATGTTTGATGAAGATGATATTTTTAGGCCCCCAAGTTTTGATGAGAATATTTATTATGATGATAGCATGCCTCCTATTTCTGATGATTATATTGATGAAAGTGTGTTTGGAAGAGTGTCAACTCTAGGTAGTATTGATCCCACTATTTTGGAGGGTGTTGAATCTTTTCACAATATTGATAAAAGTGGATTTGGAGAGGTCATGACTTTATTTAGTGATGAATCCACTATTTTGGAAGAGGTTTCAATTGATTATTATGAGAACAAAGTTACTATCTATGATGATTATTGTGATGACATGTATGCTATAAAGAATAATGATAACCATGAAACTTGTCATCATGATTTTATATTTCAATTGGATTATGCCAATCAAGTACCACATGATAACTATTTTGTTGAGTTTGCTCTCACTACTATTCATGAGAAGAAATTTGCTTATGTGAAGAGTAATAAAATTTCTATGCATGTGGATCATGAAAAGAATGCTTTATGTGATAACTATATTGTTGAATTCATTCATGATGCTACTGAAAATTATTATGAGAGAGGAACATATGCTTTTAAATATCGCAATAATATCAAGTTTCCTCTCTATGTGTTGAAAGTTTTGAAGTCATGCTTGTTTTGCCTTCCTATGCTAGTTGATTCTTGTTCCCATAAGTCATTTGCTCACAAAATCCCTATGCATAGGAAGTATGTTAGACTTAAATGTGCTAGTCATATGCTTCATAATGCTCCCATGATGTTTCAATTCTTATCTTTTATGTGAGCATCATTGAAATCATCATGCCTAACTAAAAAGGCATTAAAGAAAAGCGCTTGTTGGGAGACAACCCAACATTTACCCCTACTGTTTTTGTGTGATTACATGATTAATCTACTGTAGTAATTATGTTTTATAGCTTTTGTTTCAATAAAGTGCCAAGTAAAGGCTTTGGGATAGTGTGGATGATGGTTGACTTGATTTTGTGCAAAAACAGAAACTTTTGCGTCCAGTAGCAGAATTTTTAAAATTAACTGAAGCGACGAAAATTTCTGAATTTTTTAAAAAATATTTATATACAAATTTTCTAAGTTTTCCTAATTTTTCTGAATTTTTAGAGTTATATAAGTATGAGTAATATTCAGATCTTAGCAGACTGTTCTGTTTTTGACAGATTCTGTTTTCTATGCATTGTTCTCTTATTTTGATGAATCTATGTGTAGTATCGGGGGGTATGAACTATGGTGAAGTTGGACTACAGTATATATAATGCTAATATGAATTTAGAATGAGTTCACAACAGTACCTAAAGTGGAGGTTTGTTTTTATTATACTAACGGAGCTCATGAGTTTTTTGTTAAGTTTTGTGTTGTGAAGTTTTCAAGTTTTGGGTAAAGTTTTGACGGACTACGGAATAAGGAGTGGCAAGAGCCTAAGCTTGGGGATACCAAGGCACCCCAAGGAAATATTCAAGGACAACCAAGCATCTAAGCTTGGGGATGCCCCGGATGGCATCACCTCTTTTGTCTTCAATCCACCGGTAAAATTACTTGAGGCTATATTTTATTCACCGCATGATATGTGTTTTGCTTGGAGCGTCATTTTATTTTATTAGGTTTTGCTTGCTGTTTGAATAAAATACTTAAGATCTAAATTTTTATTTATGAGAGAGAGTCTTCACATAGCTACTTAATTATTCGACTACTCATTGATCTTCACTTATATCTTTTTGGAGTAGTTTGTCATTTACTCTCGTGCTTCACTTATAGCCTATGAGTAAATGGTCGAATGAACTGAATATCATAAAATCTGAAATTATATATGTTTCATATGCTTATACCACGGGGAGTAATGACTTCACATATAAGAAGTATAGGTGGTAAAATTTATTGAAAGATTAGCAAACACCAAATTGTCACTTGAACAATTCATGAAAGAATATTGAAGGAAGAGAGATTCATGTATAAATATACTATCTTGGACATCTTCTATGATTGTGAGCCCCATTAATTATTTTCAAACTTGAGCAAATTAGTTGAAGTTGGACAAGGAAGACAATGTAATGAGTTATGTTTGGGTATATTTGTATAGAAGTTATATTGTTATGGATCCTCCAACATGTGGTGCTTGCTTAGGATCTTTTGCTAGCCTTCACCTGTACTAGGCGGGAATACTGCTTGTGCAGCCAAAATCCTTGAACCAAGTTTCTTCCATGAGTGTCCACCATACCTACCTATATGCGGTATTTACCTGCCATTCCAAGTAAATTTGCATGTGCCAAACTCTAAATCTTCAAATAATAATCTGTTTTGTATGCCCAAATCGCTCATGAAGCGCCAGGGGGTGGTCAATATCTTCCATGCTAGGTTGGTTATTCTCACAATGAGTGTTTATTCGCTTGCCATTCACGAGAAAGTGGCTGGTAATTGGGATGCCCAGTCCTATGATCAAAAGCAAAATCAAAATATAATAATGAAACAAAAATCCCCCCAATCGTTGTTGGTATGGAGGGCACCCGAGGATTCAGCTCGCCATGGCTTGTGTTTGTTGGTGGAGGGGAGTAAAAACTTTACCTTTCTGTTTGGGAACCGCCTATAATGTGTCTAGCGCATGGAAGATATTGGGAACTCTCGATCGTTATGTTGACAATGAAAGCATACCTCTCAAAATTATATTCATCTCTATTTTAAAAGCTTCAAGCTCTGGCACCTCTGCAAATCCCTGCTTCCCTCTGCGAAGGGCCTATCTTTTACTTTTATTTTTGTTGAGTCAATTTCTTATTCCAACCTATTCTTTAGTTGGCAAGCATCATGTGGTGGGAAAGATCTAAGCACATATGGCCATTCAAATATATTTGATCATGAATTATTATTGTTGACAATTATCTATATGATAAATAAGTTGGGAGGCGAAACATTAAGCCCCTATCTTTCTTTGTGTTCGATGGATGCTATTTGTTCTAAAAATATGCTTTGAGTGGTAGAAATCATGGAAAACTATATGATAGTTGAGTATGTGGAATTTGCTAATCAAAGCTCTTACATAGACCCTTCCTGAAAATAAGATGAATTGCAATTGCTTGATGACTGAAAGCATGGTTTGTTAGTTTTCAAGAAAGTTTATGGTCTATGCTTTAGCAAGTGAACAGCTTGCTACTTGATCATGAGAAGTTTTATGAGATGAGATACTGTTTATGATATATAATGCTGCTAGAAAAGTGTTTGGAACTATCGTTGATCAAAGTTATACACTATGCTAGCATTCACACTTCATAAATTATTTCTTTTATCATTTACCTACTCGAGGACGAGCAGGAATTAAGCTTGGGGATGCTGATACGTCTCCAACGTATCTACAATTTATGAAGTATTCATGCCATGTTTACAACAATTTAATAGGATTATGGTATGATTTGATTACAACTAACCCGGACTGATGCTGTTTTTAGCAGAACTACCATGGTGTCATTTTTTTGTGCAGAAATAAAAGTTATCGGAATGGGCTGAAAATTTACGGTGATCGTTTATGGACCAGAAGAGACCCACGGAGCACCGGAGCTGGGCCAGGAGGTGACCGAGGAGGCCACAAGCCTGGGGGTGTGCCCCTATGGCTTGTGGGCCCCTCGGGCACCCGCCTGAGTTGATTCCAATGCAAAGTACTCCTATATATCCCGTAACCTCCAGAAAGAACCCTAGATGAGAAGTTCCGCCGCCGCAAGCCTCTGTAGCCACGAAAAACCAATCGGGACCCTGTTCCGGCACCCTGTCGGAGGGGGAAATCATTGCCGGAGGCCATCTTCATCATCCCGGCGGCCACCATGATGAGGAGGGAGTAGTTCACCCTCGGGGCTGAGGGTATGTACCAGTATCTATGTGTTTGATCTCTCTTTCTCTCTCGTGTTCTTGATTTGTCATGATCTTGATGTACCGCGAGCTTTGTTACTATAGTTGGATCATATGGTGTTTCTCCCTCTCTATCTTCTTGTGATGAATTGAGTTTTAGCTTTGAGGTTTCAATATTATCGGATTGAATACTTTTATGGATTTGAGAACACTTGATGTATGTCTTGCGTGAGATACCCGTGGTGACAATGGGGTGTTCTATTGATTCACTTGATGTATGTTTTGGCACTCAACTCACAGATTCCCGAGGAGACATTGGGGTAATGTATGCATAGGGGTTGATGCACGTTTTCGTCCTTGTTTCTCCGGTAGAAAGCTTTGGGTACTCTTTGAAATTCTTTGTGTTGGATTGAATATTATGAATCTGAAGTTGTGTGATGACATTGGAGTATAATTGACCCACAGATACTTGTGGTGATATTGGAGTATCTAGGTGACATTAGGGTTGATTGATGTGTATCATATGGTGTTATTTTACTACGAACTCTAGGGCTGTTTGTGACACTTATAGAAATAGCTCAATGGATTGATCGGAAAGAATAACTTTGAGGTGGTTTCGTACCCTACAAACAATTTCATCTTATGTTCTCCGCGATAGGAACTTTGGAGTGACTCTTTGTTGCACGTTGAGGGATTGTTATGTGATCCAAATATGTTATCATTGTTGAGAGAATTTGCACTAGTGAAAGTATGAACCCTAGGCCTTGTTTTCAAGCATTGCAATACCGTTTTTGCTCACTTTTGTTACTAGTTACCTTGCTGTTTTTATATTTTCAGATTACAAAAACCTATATCTACTATCCATATTACACTTGTATCACCATCTCTTCGCCAAACTAGTGCACCAATACAATTTACCATTGTATTGGGTCTGTTGGGGACACAAGAGACTCTTTGTTATTTGGTTGCAGGGTTGTTTGAGAGAGACCATCTTCATCCCACGCCTCCCACGGATTGATAAACCTTAGGTCATCCACTTGAGGGAAATTTGCTACTATCCTACAAAACTCTACGCTTGGAGGCCCAACACGAGTCTACAAGAAGAAGGTTGCGTAGTAGACATCAGTGGGCGCATCCCCTGAGCTCGTGACTCCTAGGCAAGTCAGTTTGACCTAATTCCACCTCTATAAA
The DNA here is from genome assembly GCA_011799875.1 of Thinopyrum elongatum. NCBI lineage: Eukaryota > Viridiplantae > Streptophyta > Magnoliopsida > Poales > Poaceae > Thinopyrum > Thinopyrum elongatum. Next base: position 679,715,189 of record CM022298.1, read on the forward strand.
TTCCAAAAATATTTCGAACCTAATAGAGAGCCACCCGAAACACTTTTTCCGCTGCCACAAGCTTCTGTTCTTCCGTGATCCCATCTGGAGGCCTTTCCGGTACTCTGTCGGAGGGGTGATCAATCACAGAGGGCTTCTACATCATCCTTGCTGCCATACCGATGATGCGTGAGTAGTTCACCACCGACCTACGGGTCCATAGCTAGCAGCTAGATGGGTTCTTCTCTCTCTTTGATCTTCAATACCATGTTCTCCTTGATCTTCTTGGAGTTTTATCCGATGGAATCTTCTTTTGTGGTGTGTTTGTTGGGATCCGATGAATTGTGGGTTTATGATCAGATTATTCATTGAAAGTAACTGAGTCTTTTTTGAACTTTATTATGCATGATTATGATAGCTTTGTATATCTCTCCGATCTATCTGTTTGGTTTGGACAACTAGATTGATTTATCTTCAGTGGGAGAGGTGCTTTGTGATGGGTTCAATTTTACGATGTCCTCACCTAGTGACAGAAAGGGACAAGACACGTATTTGTATTGTTGCCATTTGGGATAAAACGATGGGTTTTATTCATATTGATTGAGTTTACTTTGTGTACATCATGTCATCTTGCTTAAGGCGTTACTCTGTTTGTTATGAACTTAATACCATAAATGCATGCAGGATAGGGGTAGATTGGTGGAGTAATAGTAGTAGATGCAGGCAGGAGTCGGTCTACTTGTCACGGACGTGATGCCAATTGATACGTCTCCAACACCTACTAAGCAACGGTTAGTTGTGCGGTGTACATACAGGCTACTTTTGCCATTAGCGATGAATTGGATCTGACCTTACCTGAAAACTAGATTCATGAAGAAGCCCAAAAAGTGTCGGGCTTAGTGCAGCCCAGTTCCTAGCCAGTGTGGGGGGTTCTGTCATGGATATTCGGTCCACTCCAGAATTCCATTAATTTTTCAAACGTAACTCGATTGACTCAATTCACAAACGGCAAGGAAGTCAAAAGTCTGGACTACAGCCCCGAGAAAGCAAGTAGTTCAGAAAAGCAAGTCAGGAATACGGTGGCGATGTAGCAACTATACGCATTCCCGCAAGGGGTAGGTTCGTGGAAGAGTTGGGTTCGATTCCCTTTATACACGATGGTATCTATAATTTTTGATTGTTCCATGCTATTATATTATCAATCTTGGATGCTTTATATGCATTATTATACTATTTTATATCATTTTTGGGACTAACCTATTAACTCAGTGCCAGTTCCTGTTTTTTTGCTTGGTTTGGCTTTTCAAAAAATCAATATCAATTGAAGTCCAAACGGAAAAAAATCTTTGGATTAATTTTTTCTGGACCAGAAGGGGCCCTAGAAGCTTTGAGAGGTGACCGGACAAGATACGAGAGAGCCAAAAGCTCGAGGGGCGTGCCCCTGAGCTTGTGGGGCCCATGCAGCTCCATTTGACCTAATTCTAGGCCTATAAATTCCAAAATATTCCCAAACCAATAGAGAGCGACCCGAAACACTTTTTCGCCGCCGCAAGCTTCTGTTCTTCCGCGATCTCATCTAGAGGCCTTTTTTGGTACTCTGCCGAAGGGGGAATCGATCATGGTGGGCTTTTACATCATCCTTGCTACCTTCCAATGATGCATGAGTAGTTTACCACAGACCTACGGGTCCATAGCTAGTAGCTAGATGGCTTCTTCTCTCTCTTTGATCTTTGATACCATGTTCTCCTCGGTGTTCTTGGAGTTCTATCCGATGTAATCTTCTTTTGTGATGTGTTTGTTTGGATTTGATGAATTGTGGGTTTATGATCTGAATATTCATGAGAAGTAATTGAGTATTTTCTGAATTCTATTATGCATGATTGCGATCTATTCGTTTGATTTGGCCAACTAGATTGATTTATATTCAGTGGGAGAGGTGCTTTGTGATGGGTTCAATCTTGCGGTGCTCTATACCTGATCTGTGCAGGGAATGGATCGAAGAAAGAGCTCCTACTTCTTGAGCTTGCGTTAATTTTTTCCTTGAAGAGGAAAGGGTGATGTAGCAAAGTAGAGATAAGTATTTCCCTCAGTTAAGAACCAAGGTATCAATCCAGTAGGAGGAACACCCAAGTCTCCAATAGTTGCACCTGCACAAACTAACAAACACTTGCACGCAACGCGAAAAAGGGGTTGTCAATCCCTTCACGGTCACTAGCAAGAGTGAGATCTGATAGAGATAGGTATAAAAGATAAGTAAAAGTGCAAAATAAAGTAAAGGTAAATAAATTGAAGCAAGGTATTTTTGGGTTTTTGGTTTTATAGATCTGAAAATAATATGATTATAAATAGACCTAGGGGCCATAGGTTTGACTAGAGGCTTCTCTCTTGAAAGAAACATACGGTGGGTAAACAAATTACTGTTGAGCAATTGATAGAAAAGCGCATAGTTATGACGATATCCAAGGCAAAGATCATGAATATAGGCATCATGTCCATGACAAGTAGACCGACTCCTGCCTGCATCTACTACTATTACTCCACACATCGACCGCTATCCAGCATGCATCTAGTGTATTAAGTTAACAAGAACGGAGTAACACCTTAAGCAAGATGACATGATGTAGAGGGATAGATCCAAACAATATGGTATGAACCCCATCTTTTTATCGTTAATGGCAACAATACAAATATGTGCCTCGCTACCCCTTCTGTCACTGGGTGAGGACACCGCAAAATTCAACCCATCACAAAGCACCTCTCCCATTGCGAGAAAAATCAATCTAGTTGGCCAAACCAAATAATAGATCGGAGAGAAATACAAAGCTATCTTAATCATGCATAAAAGAGTTCAGAGAAGACTCAAATAATATTCATAGATAATCTGATCATTAACCCACAATTCATTGGATCTCAACAAATGCACCACAAAAGAAGATTACATCTAATAGATCTCCAAGAACATCGAGGAGAACATTGTATTGAAGGTCAAAAAGAGAGAAGAAGCCATCTAGCTACTAGCTATGGACTATAGGTTTGTGGTAAACTACTCACACATCATCAAAAGGCAGCAAGGTTAGTGTAGAGGCCCTCCGTGATCGAATCCCCCTCCGTCGGAGTGCCAGAAAAGGCCCCAAGATGGGATCTCACGAGAACAGAAGCTTGCGGCGGCGGAAAAATATTTTTTGGTGTGCCCTCTGGTATAGGGGGAATATTGGGGTATTTATAGAGCTGGAATTAGGGTTAGGAGAGTCCTGAGGGGCCCACAAGCCCTGAGGCCCCCCTAGGGCGTGGCCTCCAGGCTTGTGGCCCTCTTATGGCTCTTCTGGCCTCCTCCTGAAGGTTCGTGTGTGTCTTCTTTTCCAAGAAAAATCGTCAAAAAGTTTCGTTCCGTTTGGACCCCGTTTGGTATTGATTTTCTGTAGAAGATAAAAATAAGGAAAAACAGCAACTGACACTTGGGGTTAATAAGTTAGTCCAAAAAATGAATAAAATAGCACCACAATGCATATAAAACATCCAAGATGGATAATATAATAGCATGGAACAATAAAAAAAATATAGATACCTTGGAGACGTATCAAGCATCCCCAAGCTTAATTCCTGCTCGTGCTCGAGTAGGTAAATGATAAAAACATAATTTTTGATGTGGAATGCTACCTAATCATGTTTATCAAGTAATCTTTCTTTTGTGGCATGAATATTAAGATCCATAAGATTCAAGTTTAATATTGACATAAAAACAATAATACTTCAAGCATACTAATAAAGCAATCATGTTTTTTCAAAATATCATGGCTAAAGAAAGTTATCCCTACAAAATCATATAGTCTTGTCATGCTCCATCTTCATCACACAAAGTATTTATCATGCACGACCCCGATGACAAGCCAAGCAATTGTTTCATACTTTTAATGTTCTAAAGCCATTTCAACTTTCATGCAATACATGAGCGTGAGCCAGGATATAGCACTATGGGTGGAATAGAAGGTGGTAGTAGACAAAAAGGAGAAGGAAATTCTCACACCAACTAGGAAAATTAATGGGCTATGAAGATGCCCATCAATTGATATCGATGTAAGTGAGTAGGGATTGCCATACAACGGATGCACTAAAGCTATAAGTGTATGAAAGCTCAAAAGAAAACTAAGTGGGTGTGCATCCAACTCGCTTGCTCACGAAGACCTAGGGCAATTTGAGGAAGCCCATCATTGGAATATACAAGCCAAGTTCTATAACAAAAAATTCCCACTAGTAATATATGAAAGTGACAACATAGGAGACTCTCTATCATGAAGAACATGGTGCTACTTTGAAGGACAAGTGTGGAAAAATGATAGTAACATTGTCACTTCTCTCTTTTTCTCTCAATTTTTTTATTTCTTTTGGGCTCTTTGGCCTCTTTTTTATATATTTTATTATTTTTCATTCGGAGCCTCATCCTGACTTGTGGGGGAATCATAGTCTCCATCATCCTTTCCTCACATGGGACAATGCTCTAATAATGATGATCATCACACTTTTATTTACTTACAACTCGATACTAGAATAAAGATATGACTCTGTATGAATGCCATTGGCAGTGTACCGGGATATGCAATGATCTAGCGTGACATATATGAAAAACATGAACGGTGGCCAAGCCACAAATACTATGCCAACTATATGATCATGCAAAGCAATATGACAATGATGGTATGTGTCATAATAAACGGAACGGTGGGAGTTGCATGGCAATATATCTCGGAATGGCTATGGAAATGCCATAATAGGTAGGTATGGTGGCTGTTTTGAGGAAAGGTATAAGGTGGTTTGATGCACCGGCGAAAGTTGCGCGGTACTAGAGTGGCTAGCAAAGGTGGAAGGGTGAGAGTGCGTATAATCCATGGACTCAACATTAGTCATAAATAACTCACATACTTATTGCAAAAATTTATTAGCCCTCGAAACAAAGTACTAATACGCATGCTCCTAGGGGGATAGATTGGTAGGAAAAGACCATCGCTCGTCCCCGACCGCCACTCATAAGGAAGACAATCAATAATAAATCATGCTCCAATTTCATCGCATAACGAGAGACCATACGTGCATGCTTCGGGAATCACAAACCTTAACACAAGTATTCTTACTCAACCACAATTACCAACTAGCATGACTCTAATATCACCATCTTCATATCTCAAAACAAATGCAAGGAATCAAATTTCTCATATATTCAATGATCTTCATGAAAGTTTTTATTATATCCCTCTTGAATACCCATCATATTAGGACCAAATTCAAAACCCTAGCAAATTGCCATACTATTTATAAGACCCAAAATAATATAAGTGAAGCATGAGAGTTCATCAATTTCTTCAAAATAAAACCACCACCGTGCTCTAAAAAGATATAAATGAAGCACTAGAGCAACTACCTAGCTCAAAAGATATAAGTGAAGCACATAGAGTATTCTAATAAATTCACGATTAATGTGTGTCCCTCTCAAAAGGTGTGTACAGCAAGGATGATTGTGGCAAACTAAAAAGCAAATAAAGCAAAGGCTCATATATCACAAGACGCTCCAAGTAAAACACATACCATGTATTGAATAAAAATATAGCCTCAAGTAATTTTACCGATGGATTGAAGACAAAAGAGGGGATGCCATCCGGGGCATCCCCAAGCTTAGATGCTTGGTTGTCCTTGAATATTACCTTGGGGTGACTTGGGCATCCCCAAGCTTAGTCTCTTGCCACTTATTATTCCAAAGCCCATCAAAATTTTCACTCAAAACTTGAAAACTTCACAACACAAAACTCAACAAAAAACTCGTGAGCTTCGTTAGTATAATAAAAGTAAACCACCACTTAGGTACGGTTGTGAACTCATTACAAATTCATATTAACATTATATCTACTGTAGTCCAACTTCACCATGGTTTATACCCCCGATACTACCCATAGATTCATTAAAATAAGAGAACAATGCATAGAAAACAGAATCTGTCAAAAACAGAACAGTCTGTAGTAATCTGGAAACTATCCATACTTCTGTAACTCCAAAAATTCTGAAAAATTAGGACAACATTTTTGTATATAAATCTTGTGTAAAAATTCAGAATTTTTCATCGCTTCTGTGAATTTTCAAAATTCTGCTACTGGACGCAAAAGTTTCTGTTTTTCAGCAAAATCAAATCAACTATCACCATAGATCATCCCAAAGGCTTTACTTGGCACAAACACTAATTAAAACACTAAAACACAATTATTACAGAAGTAATATTGCATATTTATTCAAAAACATAAGCAAAAACAAAAAATAAAAAATAAAATTGGGTTGCTTCCCAACAAGCGCTATTGTTTAACGCCCCTAGCTAGGCATATTGCATAGATCTAGGTATTGTCATCTTTGTTATTCAATCCATAAGTAGCCCTCATAATAGATTCATATGTCAACTTAATTTTATTTCTTGGAAAGTGTTCCATGCCCTTCCTTAATGGGAATTTAAATCTAATGTTTCCTTCTTTCGTATCAATAATTGCACCAATCGTTCTAAGGAAAGGTCTACCAAGAATAATAGGGCATGTAGGATTGCAATCTATATCAAGCATAATAAAGTACATGGGCACATACTTCCTATTTGCAACAATAAGAACATCATTAATCCTTCCCATAGGTTTCTTAATAGTGGAATCCGCTAAGTGCAAATTCAAAGAACAATCATCAAGTTTATGGAAACCTAGCACATCACATAATTTTTTTGGAATAGTGGTAACGCTAGCACCCAAATCACATAAAGCATAGCACTCATAATCTTTAATCTTAATCTTAATAGTAGGTTCCCACTCATCATAAAGCTTTCTAGGGATTGAAACTTCCAACTCAAGTTTTTCTTCAAAAGATTTCATCATAGCATCAACGATATGTTTAGTAAAAGCTTTATTTTGATTATAAGCATGGGGTGAATTAAGCATGGATTGCAACAAAGAAATACAATCAATCAAAGAACAATTATCATAATTAAAGTCTTTGAAATCCAAAAGACAAGGTTAATCACTACTTAAAGTTTTGACCTCTCCAATCCCACTTTTATCAATTTTTTCATTAAGATCATCACCCTCCAAATTATTGGGACGCCTTCTAACTAAAGCTGACTCATCTCCAGTCCCATCTTGATCAAGTTTTACATTAGCAAACAAAGATTCAATAGGAGTCACATCAACCACTTTAAGATCTTCATCATGATTCAAAGATTCAGGTTTAGCGACCATCCTCTTTATTAACGTAGTTTGTTTATCGGAAATTTGACCTACTAAATTTTCAATATGAGCAAGTTGAGATTTAAGACCAATAACTTCCTTATTAACATCATCAAGCTCTTTATTGATATACTCAATCAGTGTATTTTGTTCTTTAAGTTAGTTCCTAAAGAAACTATTATGCTCAAATTGCAAAGACATGAAGTTTTTTGCATTATTTTCAATTTCTTCCAACTTTCTGTGGTAAAGATCGAGACCTTTAGATTGAGTCATGTGGGCAAAGCGAGCAATCTAACACACAAGTAAACAAAAGCAAATGAAAAGAAGGTGAATAAAAAGGCAAATATTTTTGTATTTTTTTGAAAACGTTTTAGAAATGGGGGAGATGAAAATGAGAGGCAAATAGAAAACAATGTAAGTGCAAGAGATGAGAGTTTATGATAGGTACTTGGTAGGCTTGATGTATATCCTCCCCGGCAACGGCGCAAGAAATTCTTCCTGCTACTTCTTGAGCTTGCGTTGATTTTTCCCTTGAAGAGGAAAGGGCGATGCAGCAAAGTAGAGATAAGTATTTCCCTCAGTTAAGAACCAAGGTATCAATCAAGTAGGAGGAACATCCAAGTCTCCAATAGTTGCACCTGCACAAACTAACAAACACTTGCACACAACGCGAAAAAGGGGTTGTCAATCCCTTCACGGTCACTAGCAAGAGTGAGATCTAATAGAGATAGGTATAAAAGATAAGTAAAAGTGCAAAATAAAGTAAAGGTAAATAAATTGCAGCAAGGTATTTTTGGGTTTTTGGTTTTATAGATCTGAAAATAATATGATGATGAATAGACCCGGGGGCCATAGGTTTCACTAGAGGTTTCTCTCTTGAAAGAAACATACGGTGGGTAAACAAATTACCGTTGAGCAATTGATAGAAAAGCACTTAGTTATGACGATATCCAAGGCAATGATCATGAATATAGGCATCACGTCCGTGACAAGTAGACCGACTCCTGCCTGCGTCTAATACTATTACTCCATACATCGACCGCTATCCAGCATGCATCTAGTGTATTAAGTTAACAAGAACGGAGTAACGCCTTAAGCAATATGACATGATGTAGAGGGATAGATCCAAACAATATGGTATGAACCCCATCTTTTTATCCTTAATGGCAATAATACAAATACGTGCCTCGCTACCCCTTCTGTCACTGGGTGAGGACCACAAGATTGAACCCATCACAAAGCACCTCTCCCGTTGGAAGAAAAATCAATCTAGTTGGCCAAACCAAATCAATAGATCGGAGAGAAATACAAACCTATCTTAATCATGCATAAAAGAGTTCAGAGAAGACTCAAATAATATTCATAGATAATCTGATCATAAACCCATAATTCATTGGATCTCAACAACCGCACCACAAAAGAAGATTACATCGAATAGACCTCCAAGAACATCCAGGAGAACATTGTATTGAAGATCAAAGAGAGAGAAGAAGCCATCTAGCTACTAGCTATGGACCCGTAGGTCTGTGGTAAACTAGTCACATATCATCGGAAGGGCAGCAAGGTTGGTGTAGAGGCCCTCCATGATCGAATCCCCCTCCGACGGAGTGCCAGAAAAGTCCCCAAGATGGGATCTCACAAGAACAGAAGCTTGCGGCGGCGGAAAAGTATTTTTTGGTGTGCCCTCTGGTATAGGAGGAATATTTGGGTATTTATAGAACTGGAATTAGGGTTAGAAGAGTCCCGAGGGGCCCACAAGCCCTGAGGGCGTGCCCCCCTAGGGTGCGGCCTCCAGGCTTGTGGCCCTCTCGTGGCTCTTCTGGCCACGTCCTGAAGCTTCGTGGGTGTCTTCTTGTCCAAGAAAAATCATCAAAAAAGTTTCGTTCTGTTTGGACTCTGTTTGGTATTGATTTTCTGTAAAAGACAAAAATAAGGAAAAAACAACAACTGGCACTTGGCACCGTGTTAATAAGTTAGTCCCAAAAATGATATAAAATAGCACCACAATGCATATAAAACATCCAAGATGGATAATATAATAACATGAAACAATAAAAAATTATAGATACGTTGGAGACGTATCAAGAGGCGAGGGAGGAATCGTTGTAAACGGAATTTCATTTCTGTAAACCCGGCTATATACCAGGCTGAAATAGTATTGCATATAAAATTAGTAGTGACCAAATTTACAACACACCTTCACCTTTCACGGTGTTAGAAATAGCGAGCAGTGGACTGAGCAGCAACATTAGCATGTCAGTTAATGTTTCTTCACTTGTTTACCTCGGCTTGAATGCCCCTAATACCCACCAACGACAAGAGGATAATACATATAATATGGACAATGTCCCGAAGGTACATGCAAACGCAAAAACCAACAATTCACATATGCGCAAGCAACGCCTACACATGTCTGCCTTTCCCCCTCCACCGACCAGTGACGTAGTGAAATAATAATATGCAATGCATAAGTCCCCGGACGAACGACATGAGCAAGCAAGATGTAGGTTAAAGCAGTAGGTTTTTAACAAGATGCCTTGCATGCTCAAATGACAATTCTTACCCCCTCTGATCCATATTAATTGTCATTGAAACGGATATATCTAGACGTATTTCAGTGCTAGATGCATCCGTTTTAGCGACAACAAATATAGATCGGACGAAGTAACATCTTAAAAAAATGTGGATATTTTTTGAATCGTTAAATGATTATGAATTTTGGATCATTTTTTATATTCACAAAATATTTTCTACAAATTTATGAATGTTTTTTTCAAAATAACTAAAATATAATCCTAAAATATTTAAAATATAAATTATGCCTATTTAATTATTTTTATAAATTTGATAACAATTTTTTATATTTGGGAATGTTTTAAAATCCATGTTTTTTTAACTTATAAACATTTTTATATGCTCATAAAAATACGAAAATTATAATTTCTTGAAATAAAAACCCATTAAGAAATGGAAACAAGTAGATTAGAAGAATTGCATATCTAAAACAAATAACTAAAGAATCACAATTTTGACCTTTAGTAAAATCTGTCTACTGCCAACAAATACCTCCTTTCATTTCTCTTTTCTTGTCTCCGTGTGATACGAAAAAAATGGCCGGTGATAATTAGGCCGGCCCAAAGAGCGCATGGGCATGGTGCGCATTTGAGCAACTCTAGGCTAGCATATAATAGGAGATCCCGCTCTCGTGCGGCGTCAAATAGACGCCTCGACGCCCGCGAGCAAGCAGTATAGGGTTGGAGCTGTTGGGGGTTTCTCGTTGTTTTCTCATTCGTTGCGCTGCAGCGTGGGAGCTATATCTTGCGTTATGCGAGATGAAAAAGATCTCTCGCTGAAGATGAACAGGAATCAGGCCGGCCCACTATATAGCATATTTATAGTTAAAAGAAAAAAGGGCGCAACAGAGTATGGATCCCAGGACAACCTGGTTACCACATACTACCCTAGCTACTATGTTACACAAGCTCATGTTTTGTTACTAGGACGCGTAGTACTTAAAGGAAATAAAGCGGTTTCTATTGGTTTTTCCTTTGTTTTTCTTGTTATTTTTTCCTACTAGCTTTCTTTGTTTCTTTCTCTCTTTTTATTGTTTTTTCTGTTCTTTGTTTCCAATACTTCCTAGAATACTTCCTAGTCTATCCTATGTTTCCAATACAATCACGATACTCAAAACCCCCCAGCAGTCACAACGGTAGCAACGCAGACGGTGGGACTGGAGAAAAATCCGAAGGTAAGCCGACGGACACCCCCCACAGTCAAAACGGTCGATGCATCGCGGAAGGCGTGGCTGGAGTGGAAACCGACGAGGTTGCTCAAGGAAGGCGGCAGTCCTTTGTGTCGTTTGTTGATGTAGTCGAGAGCTTAGGGTGGTGTAGCCGTGGTCGAGATAGCCGTGCGAAGAACGCCGTGGTCGGTGTCGAGTCAGGGTAGCTGGTGTCGGGGAAGTCACCGTGGAGCCGCGGGCGGAAGGAGGCGCCGAGTTAGTATGGGCGCAGTGGAGTCGAAGTAGTGGTGCGCCGGGACGAAGACGGTGTTGACGACGCGTCGCGGCGGGTTTGCCAAGCCCGTGGACACATCGTGGACGAAGGCACGCATCGGTGTTGCCAGCACCGGGCATGCGTAGACGGACGAAGACAAAGTTGACGAAGCGCCGCACCAGGCTTGCCAGGCCCGGGACACATCGTGGATGAAGGCACGCATCGGTGTTGCCAGCACCGGACATGCGTAGACTGGGACCTGCACGAGCTATGCGCCATGTCAGAGAAGTCGGAGAGGCCAGCAGAGAAGGACTCGACGACGGTTACGGCGCCAATATGCGGTATTACCCTGCCGTCCTAAGTAAATTTGCATTTGCCACCTCTAAAAACTTCAAATAAATATCATTTTTGTGTGCCTAGATTGTTCATAGAGCGACATGAGGTAGTCAGTATCTTCCATACTAAGCGGGTTATTCTCATGATGAGTGTTTATTCACTCGTCCTTGCACGAGAGGGGCGGTAATAGGGATTCCCAGTCCCGAAATCAAATCGCAAATAATTAAACAAAACTCCCCTAGGACTGTTGTTGGTATGGACGGTACCCGTTGTTTCGGATCAGCCGTGGAGTGTGATTGTTGGTGGAGGGTGTGACGCCCCCGGCCCGATCGTGCACTAATCATACACGCAAATGCACACGATCAAGCCTAAGGACTCACGGGAAGATATCACAACACAACTCTAAAACATAAATAAAGTCATACAAGCTTTATATTACAAGCCAGGGGCCTCGAGGGCTCGAATACATAAGCTTGTGAACAAGCGTCAGCGGAAGCATCAGATATCTGAGTACAGATATAAAAGACAGCACAGAAAGGCCTTTAGAAAGGCGGGGCAAAATAAAACACTACGATCGAAAGGCGTAGGCCTCCTGCCTGGGACCCTCCGATCCTACTCCTGGTCGTCAGTCAACTCGTAGTAGTATCCATCCTCTGGGTAGTAGCAGTAGTCGATCGACGGGGCATCTGTCTCAGGGGGCTCCGTCATCTGGTCACGACAAACTGATATGGGGAGAAAAGGAAAACAAAGCAACCGTGAGTACTCAGAAGTACTCAGCAAGCAAGGATCTACACTATATATGCAACATTTTCAAGGGGAGGCTGTATATGTGGACTGGGCTGCAGAAATGCAAGAATAGAGAGAAGGCCTAGTCCTATCGAAGACTAGCATCTTCAGAGGTCTTGGAGCAGTAGAAGAGAGTAGAACAGTTCAATATAATGTAGCAGTATCATTAAGTCTCAACCTCACCCAGAGATCCTTTCTCGACTCCCTGCGAGAAAGCAATCCCAGAGCCATACAGTCATCAACCTCGTCCTGAGATCCCTTCTCGACTCCCTGCGAGAAGCAATCCCAGAGCCATAGTATCCAAGTATCCAGTTCTAAATTGTATCAATCAGGATATAACTCCGAGTGTCCTTTACCGTAGGACAGGCTATCGATAGAAGTATTCTTCCCTGCAGGGGTGCACCAACTTACCCAACACGCTCGATTAACTCCGGCCGGACACACTTTCCTGGGTCATGCCCGGCCTCGGCCAAACGACACATCGCAACCCTACCTAGAGCTCAGCAGAGAGGTCCCCGCCGGTCTAAATCCTAAGCGCAAGGGGGTCTTGGCCATCGCCCCTCGCCCTCCGGGTCGTTGCGTACAGGGTGGATACCAGCATCGCCTCGGGTGGCCGACACGATCCGACCGTGCCGCCATGCTGAACTGGACATCTGACAGAGCTTTCGGCTGATGCATACGATGCAGAACGCCCATACTATGTCCACGTGATGGTTAGTGCTATCAGTCCAGAGGCCTGCTCGGATCAAATATCCAAATCGTTAGTACCTTGGGCTTGCGGTAACGAGCAGAGACTCACGAAAGATGTGACCCCGTCGCCCCGTCTCGAGGACTTGCTGCAAGGGTTAAGAATGCCCGGCCGCGCCTCGTATTCATCACTCGGGCACCGTACAGGCACCCGTCTTCACAACACTCGCCACTTAGGCGCACGTGGGTACCCCTCAGGGTCGACCCGCCTTTCCAAGTAACAATAGTACAGTCCAAGTATCCATGTGTCCAGAACATCAGGGGAATCCAAGGTATCACCCTCGTTGGATTCCTACTCGATGTATCCGTCAAGGTGAACTTGGAGGAATCACCCTCGCTGGGTTCACACTTGAGGTGTTGTACGACGGTGTCGTTATCGGAAGCAGTGAAGGAGGAATCACCCTCGATGACCACGACCGAATAGCTACTCTACAGAGTTAACATCAGAAGTTCTACACGAGGTATCACCCTCGGCACTCGATAGTAACGCTGCAGTGTCGTTACAACTAAGGGGGGGGGGTGATGTGCGGTGCCGGGGCCTGGTCTTCAATCCCGTTGATTGGGTCTTCGGAAAATCCAGCGGGGCAGTCGGGATAAGTGGGGTCACTGATAGGTCTCTACCCAGCCTATACTAAGCAGTTTAGGATATGCAGGTAATTATCAACAGCAGGTTACAATAAACAGGCTATGCATCAGAATAGGTAAAGCAGCAGCAGCAGCAATTCTAATGCAAGCATGAGAAATAGAATGGGCGATATCGGTATGCTCAAGGGGGGGGGGCTTGCCTGGTTGCTCGGCGGCAAGGGCAAGGTCGTCAATGGTGTCTTCGGGCTCCTGGGTTGCGTCGGTCTCGGGGACGACGCTAGTGTCGGGGTCTACCGAGAGAGAAGAGGGGAAGAAACAGTAAATACTAAGCAAGCAAGTGCTACACAATGCATAACATGACAATACGCAGTGCCGGGTGTGTCCTAACATATGGTTGCACGTCACCGAGAAAGGGGGAATCCATCCGGGAATGTTTTCCCGGTTTCGGACATTTGTCAGACAGATGACTAGAGAGGAACGGTTCCATCTTCGGATAGTTAGGGATGTGCGACAGACGAACGGACCGCGTATTCGGAATGGCCAAGACCCCCTTGCGCTTAGGATGTAGACCGGCGGGGACCTCTTTGCTGAGCTCTAGGTAGGGTTGCGATGTGTCGTTTGGCCGAGGCCGGGCATGACCCAGGAAAGTGTGTCCGGCCGGAGTTAATCGAGCGTGTTGGGTAAGTTGGTGCACCCCTGCAGGGAAGAATACTTCTATCGATAGCCTGTCCTATGGTAAAGGACACTCGGAGTTGTATCCTGATTGATACAATTTAGAACTGGATACTTGGATACTATGGCTCTGGGATTGCTTCTCGCAGGGAGTCGAGAAAGGATCTCAGGACGAGGTTGATGACTGTATGGCTCTGGGATTGCTTTCTCGCAGGGAGTCGAGAAAGGATCTCTGGGTGAGGTTGAGACTTAATGATACTGCTACATTATATTGAACTGTTCTACTCTCTTCTACTGCTCCAAGACCTCTGAAGATGCTAGTCTTCGATAGGACTAGGCCTTCTCTCTATTCTTGCATTTCTGCAGCCCAGTCCACATATACAGCCTCCCCTTGAAAATGTTGCATATATAGTGTAGATCCTTGCTTGCTGAGTACTTCTGAGTACTCACGGTTGCTTTGTCTTCCTTTTCTCCCCATATCAGTTTGTCGTGACCAGATGACGGAGCCCCCTGAGACAGATGCCCCATCAATCGACTACTGCTACTACCCAGAGGATGGATACTACTACGAGTTGACTGACAACCAGGAGTAGGATCGGAGGGTCCCAGGCAGGAGGCCTACGCCTTTCGATCGTAGTGTTTTATTTTGCCCCGCCTTTCTAAAGGCCTTTCTGTGCTGTCTTTTATATCTGTACTCAGATATCTGATGCTTCTGCTGACGCTTGTTCGCAAGCTTATGTATTCAAGCCCTCGAGGCCCCTGGCTTGTAATATAAAGCTTGTATGACTTTATTTATGTTTTAGAGTTGTGTTGTGATATCTTCCCGTGAGTCCTTAGGCTTGATCGTGTGCATTTGCGTGTATGATTAGTGCACGATCGGGCCGGGGGCGTCACAGAGGGGGAGTAAACCTTTACTTTTATCGCTTGGGAACCGCCACTAATGTGTTTAGCATGAAAGATACCGATAACTAATGGTCGCGAAGTAAACAAGAATGGTGCATTTCTCAAAATTTCATTTACCTCTGTTTTAAAAAGTTGAGCTCTTGCACCGCTGCAAATCACTGCTTCCCTCTGCGAAGGGACTATCTATTTACTTTTATGTTGTGTCATCACCTTCTCAAATAAGCGCCAGATCCTGAGAGCACTATTGTCATCCTCATGCATTGTGTGTAGCTAATGTTGGGTGCATCATGATTGGATATTTTCTACCATGAATTACAATGTTAAGTCATTGCTTGAACTTTGGAGGTGCTCTGCATTTATGTTTTGCGGTCTCAGAAAGGGCTAGTGAGATACCACTATTGTCATGTTATATCATGCTTGTTTTCATAAAGTGTTGTCACTTGAGATATCTTATTATTGCTCGCTAGTTGATTATGCCATTGATATGAGTTAATATAATTTTTAAGAGTTATTGTCGATATGGTTAGTCATGATCTTGGCTGAAAACCTAGGTGCTACTTTGTTGGAAATATGCCCTAGAGGCAATAATAAAATGGTTATTATTATATTTCCTTGTTCATGATAATTGTCTATTGTTCATGCTATAATTGTATTAACCGAAAACCGTAATACATGTGTGAATACATAGATCACAGCATGTCCCTAGTAAGCCTCTAGTTGAGTAGCTCGTTGATCAATAGATGGTTATGGTTTCCTGACCATGGACATTAGATGTTGTTGATAACGGGATCACATCATTAGGAGAATGATGTGATGGACAAGACCCAATCCTAAGCATAGCACAAGATCGTATAGTTCGTTCGCTAGAGCTTTCTAATGTCAAGTATCATTTCCTTAGACCATGAGATTGTGCAACTCCCGGATACCGTAGGAATGCTTTGGGTGTATCAAACATCACAACGTAACTGGGTGACTATAAAGGTGCACTACAGGTATCTCCGAAAGTGTCTGTTGGGTTGGCACGAATCGAGACTGGGATTTGTCACTCCGTATGACGGAGAGGTATCTCTGGGCCCACTCGGTAATGCATCATCGTAATGAGCTCAATGTGACTAAGGAGTTAGCCACGGGATCATGCATTACGGAACGAGTAAAGAGACTTGCCAGTAACGAGATTGAACAAAGTATAAGGATACCGACGATCGAATCTCGGGCAAGTAACATACCGATGGACAAAGGGAATTGCGTACGGGATTGATTGAATCCTCGACATCGTGGTTCATCCGATGAGATCATCGTGGAACATGTGAGAGCCAACATGGGTATCCAGATCCCGCTGTTGGTTATTGGCCGGAGAGATGTCTCGGTCATGTTTGCATGGTTCCCGAACCCGTAGGCTCTACACACTTAAGGTTCGGTGACGCTAGAGTTGTTATGGGAAATTGTATGTGGTTACCAAAGGTTGTTCGGAGTCCCGGATGAGATCCCGGACGTCACGAGGAGTTCCGGAATGGTCCGGAGGTGAAGAATTATATATGGGAAGTCCAGTTTCAGTCACCGGAATGGTTTCGGGGGTTATCGGTATTGTACCGGGACCACCGGAAGGTGTCCGGGGGTCCACCGGGTGGGGCCACCTGCCCCAGTGGGCCAAGTGGGCTGAGCAAGGGAGGGAACCAGCCCCTGGTGGGCTGGTGCGCCCCCCCAAGGGGCGCAAGGCGCCTAGGGTTGGAAACCTTAGGGGGTGGGGGCGCCTCCCACCTTGCTTGGGGGGTAAGTTTCCCCCCCTTGGCCGCCGCCGCCCCCCCTTAGATGGGATCTAAGGGGGCCGGCCCCCTCTCCCCTTCGCCCTATAAATAGAGGGGGGGTGGGAGGGCAGCAGCACCCCTTCCATGGCGCAGCCCTCCCCCTCTCCAACACCTCCTCCTCCTCCGTAGTGCTTGGCGAAGCCCTGTCGGAGAACCACAAGCTCCACCACCACGCCGTCGTGCTGCCGGAGCCCTCCCTCAACTTTTCCTCTCCTCTTGCTGGATCAAGAAGGAGGAGACGTCCCCGGGCTGTACGTGTGTTGAACGCGGAGGCGCCATCCGTTCGGCGCTAGATCAGATCTTCTGCGATTTGAATTGCTGCGAGTACGACTCCAACAACCGCGTTCTTGTAACGCTTCCGCTTAGCGATCTTCAAGGGTATGAAGATGCACTCCCTCTCTCTCGTTGCTAGCATCTCCTAGATTGATCTTGGTGATACGTAGGAAATTTTTTGATTTACTACTACGTTCCCCAACATACTTAAGCTTATTTATGTAAATAAGAGCAAAAGAGTTCGTAAAAGTTTTTCTTTTCCACTTTCAGTTTATCAACTGAATTGCTTGAGGACAAGCAAAGCTTTAAGCTTGGGGGAATTGATACGTCTGCGTCGTCTCTACTTTTCCTAACGCTTTTCCTCTTGTTTTGGACTCTAATTTGCATGATTTGAATGAAACTAACCCGGACTGACGCTGTTTTCAGCAGAATTACCTTGGTGTTGTTTTTTTGTGCAGAAATAAAAGATCTCGGATTGGAACGAAACTTTGCGAGGATTTTTTATACAAATAAAGAGAATTTCTGGAGTCAAGAACCACCGGAGGGGTGCACCTGGGTGGGCACAACCCACTAGCGCGCGCCCCCCTCCTGGCGCGCCCTGGTGGGTTGTCCCCACCTGGTGGCCCTGCAGACCTCAACCCTGACACTATAAATTCACATTTTCAAAGAAAAAAATCAGGGATAAAGAATTATCGCGTTTCACGAGACGGAGCCGCCTCCACCTCATGTTCTTCATCGGGAGGCCAGATCTGGAGTCCGTTTGGGGCTCCGGAGAGGGGGATCTTCGATCTTCGTCATCACCAACCCTTCTCCAACGCCAATTCCATGATGCTCCCCACCGGGAGTGAGTAATTCCTTCGTGGGCTCGCTGGTCGGTGAGGAGTTGGATGAGATTCATCATGTAATCGAGTTAGTTTTGTTAGGGCTTGATCCCTAGTATCCATTATGTTCTGAGATTGATGTTGCTATGACTTTGCCATGCTTAATGCTTGTCACTTTGGGCCCGGGTGCCATGATTTCAGATCTGAACCGTTTATGTTATCACCATTATATCTATGTTCTAGATCTGATCTTGCAAGTTATAGTCACCTACTACGTGTTATGATCCGGCAACCCCGGAGTGACAGAAGTCAGGACACTTCCCGGTGATGACCGTAGTTTGAGGAGTTCATGTATTCATTATGTGTTAATGCTTTGTTCCGGTTCTCTTTTAAAAGGTGGCCTTAATATCCCTTAGTTTCCATATGAACCCCGCTGCCACGGGAGGGTAGGACAAAAGATGTCATGCAAGTTCTTTCCATAAGCACGTGTAACGCCCGAAGAAATAAGCTATAGTGAACCTCTGCTAATGATGCCACGTCACCTCGGTTACGGTAATTAAACTCGCGTTGATTCGAAACCGATTCAAATTCAAATTTAAAACAAAGGCAAACAACAAAAGTTTTCAAATATTAAAACTAAATTATTCGGGTTGTGCCAAATAATGCATAGGTAATTATGATGGAGAAACCATATTTTTATAAAAGGTTTAACTGCACTTAAGTAATTAAAACAGTAGGTAAAACAATTAAATAAATGCCTTTTGGATTTTGTAGAATACTAAACTATTTTGTTCAGGGGTAAATCTTTTTGTGGCAGTAGTTGTAATTGTAACTCTATTTTAGGTGTGGGTTTTTCTTTTTGTAAAGCTATGAACTATTAAAGAAATAAAATAAAACAGAAAAGAATAAATAAAAAGAAAGGAAATAAAACAAAGTAAAAAAGAAAAACAAACCCCCCTTGCCCACTGGGCCACGGCCCAGCAGGCCACCAGACCGCCAGGCCAGCCCACCAGCCACGCCTATACGCCCCCACTACCCCGAAACCCTAACCCGTAACCCCCCCCACTCGCCCCCACTACGCTCTCCTCCCCCCCGACCCGATATGGATCGGGGTCGACCCCGACGCCGACGCCGCTGCCCGCCGTCCTCCCCGTCGCCGATGTCGAGCCCCGTTGCCGGTTCTCCTCCCCACCGTCGCTGCCTCACCTCCTCGCCCACTTCCCCAGGCCGCTTCATCGCGCCTCGCCGCCCCTGAACCTCTACACCGCCGGTGAGGCACCGCGCCCCCCTTTTTCTCACTTGTCCTGCCACAGCCGCGCCGGCCTCGCGTCATTCGCGCCCGAGCCGCGCCCCTCGCTCACGCCCGCCGCGCTCGTCCTGCGCTCGCCGTGGCCAGGCCACACCCTGGCCGCGCACCGCCCCGTCCGACCGTGCCCGCGATCACCGCGTCGCCCCACCGAGCCGCGCCGTGTTCCTGGCCGTGTTCCAGCAAACCCTGGCCCGCTCTACTCCGGCCACTGCCCCGCCACGCCGCTCGCCGTCGCCGTCCGCACCACCGCCCGCTCGCGGCCACCGCTGAACAGCGAAACCCCGCGCGCGTCCACGGCTGCCTGCTGCCCGCGCTCTGCCTCCCCACGACGCCTCTGCTCGCCCCTTGCGCCGTCCCGCTCTACCCCCTGGTCTCCCAGCGCCGTGCTCCGTCCCGCTCGCCGCTGCTCTCTGGTGTTGCCGCCGCTTGCCGACCCGCCTCCCTTCGCCGGTGCCGTCCGCGGCCGGGCGCGCCCTACCTCGCCTGCTCGTCGTGGCCGCGCTCCGACGAGCCACCTGCGGCGCCCCGACGGCCTCCGCTCGGGTCCGCCCCGTCGGACGCCCACGCCCAGTCGCCCGCACGCCCGGTGCTCGCAAAGGCCCCATGGGCCTCTGACAACAGGGCCCCACACCCCTTTTTTTTCAAAAAAAAGAAAATAATAATAATAATAAATATTAATTAATTAACTAAATCATTAATTAACTTAATTAATCTGTTTTAATTAAACTTAATTAACCTACTAATTAAACTAATATGTTAATTAACTAAACAGTCTATGACAGTGGGACCCACCTGTCAGGTTGACCTAGTCAACGGTCAATGTTGACTCCTGATGTCAGCATGACATCATGCTGATGCAATAATACATTTTTTGATTTAAAAAAATTCAGAAAATGTTTAAATCTTTGAAAATTAATATAAAATAAACTGTACCTCGGATGAAAATACTTTCTACATGAAAGTTGATCAGAACGACGAGACGAATCCGAATACGCAGCCCGTTCATTCGCCGCACGTCCCTAGAATAGCGAACATGCAACAATCTACCTCCGTTTTGTCTGTCCAATAATGCCAAACTTCGGGAAAACATTCCCGGATGTTTTCCCTCTTCACCTATATCATGTAGCACCGCGTCCGAACACCCCTAGCACCGCGTATTGCCTTGTTATATTTTGTGATGCTTTGATTGCTCCGTATTTACTGTTTCTTCCCCCCTCTTCTTCTCCGGTAGACCCCGAGACCGGCGCTGATGCCACTGTGATCGACTATGTCAACGACGACCCTTCTTCCTTTTCGGCAGAGCTTCCAGGCAAGCCCTCCTTTGAGCATACCGATATCGCCTATTCTTCTCTCTTATGCTTGCAATAGAAATTCCTGCTGCTACTGTTTAACCTATTCTGATGCATAGCCTGTTTATTGCAACCTGCTATTGAAACCTTACCTGCTTATCCTAAACTGTCTAGTATAGGCTGGGTAGAGACCTATCAGTGACCCCACTTGTCCCGACTGCCCCGCTGGATTATCAGAAGACCCGGTTAACGGGATTGAAGACCAGGCCCCGGCACCGCACATCAGCCCCCTTAGTTGTACGCCACTACTGTGTTACTATCGAGTGCCGAGGGTGATACCTCGTCAGCACTTCTGATGTTAATCTGGTAGGTTAGTTCATCGGTTGTGGTTACCGAGGGTGATTCCTCCTTCACCGTTTCCGATAATGACGCTTTCGTGCATCACCTCAAGTGTGAACCCATCGAGGGTGATTCCTCCGAGTTCACCTTGACAGATACATCAAGTAGGAATCCAATGAGGGTGATACCTCGGATTCCCCTGATGTTATCGACACACAGATACTTGGACTTTACAATTGATACTTGGAAAGGCGGGTCGACCCTGAGGGGTACCCGCGAGTGATGTGGAGACGGGTTGCCCTGGATGGTGCCCGAGTGATGAATACGAGGCGTGGCCGGGCATTCATAGCCCTTGCCGCAAGTCCTCGAGACGGGGCGACGGGGTCACATCGATCGTGAGTCTCTGCTCGTTACCGCAAGCCCCTAGTCTGCCAACGATTTGGATATTTGATCCGAGCAGGCCTCTGGCCTGATAGCACTAACCATCACGTGGGAAGAGTTATGGGCACTCTGCATCGTAGCATCAGCCGAAAGCTCTGTCAGACGTCCAGTTCAGCCTCGTGGCCAGGCCGGGCCAGTGCCATCCAGGACTGAGGTGGTGCTCGTCCCGACCCTGCACACACTGACCCGGAGTGCACTGGGCGATGGCCCAAGACCCCTGAGTGCTTAGGATATAGACCGACGGGAACCTCTCTGCTGAGCTGTAGGTAGGGTTGCGGTGTATCATTTGGCCGAGGCCGGGCATGACCCAGGAAAGTGTGTCCGGCCGGACTTAAGCCAGCATGGTGGGTAAGTTGGTGCACCCCTGCAGGGAAGAAAACATCTATCGATAGCCGGTCCTACAGTAAAGGACACTCAGAGTCGTATCCCGATCGATACAACTAGAACTGGAGATGATACCTGGATGTATGGCTCTAGGATTGCTTCTCGCAGGGAGTCAAGAAGGGATCTCAGGACGAGGCTGATGACTGTATGGCTCTGGGATTGCTTTCTCGCAGGGAGTCGAGAAAGGATCTCTGGGTGAGGTTGATAACATTACTACTACTTTATATTGTACTAATCTACACTCTTCTAATGCTGCAAGACCGCTGAAGATGCTAGTCTTCGATAGGACTAGGCTTTCCCCTCTATTCTGGCATTTCTGCAGCCCAGTCCACATATACAGCCTCTCTTTGATAATGTTGCATATGTAGTGTAGATCCTTGCTTGCTGAGTACTTCGGATGAGTACTCACGGTTGCTTTGCTTTCTTTTTCCCCCATATCCATTTGATGCAACCAGACGACGGAGCCCCTGAGACAGCTGCCCCCGCCGACGATCGCTACTACTACCCCGAGGGTGGTTACTACTACGAGCTTGCCGACGACCAGGAGTAGGTTCGGAGGGTCCCAGGCAGGAGGCCTGCGCCTTTCGATCATAGCTTTTGTTTTGCCTCGCTTTTCTAAAGGATTATCTGTTTCTGTTTCATATCTGTACTCAGATATCTGATGCTTCCGCTGATGCTTGTATGCGAGCTTATGTATTCGAGCCCTCGAGGCCCCTGGCTTGTAATATAAAGCTTGTATGACTTTATTTATGTTTTAGAGTTGTGTTGTGATATCTTCTCGTGAGTCCTTAGGCTTGATCATGTGCATTTGCGTGTATGATTAGTGCACGATTGAGCCGGGGGCGTCACATCACGTATGACTATTTACGGAATACATGCTTACATTATATTTATGAACTGGAGCTAGTGCCGTATCGCCCTAGGTTATGACTGTTATATGATGAATATCATCCAACGAATTCACCGATCCAATGCCTACGAATTTCTCTCATATTGTTCTTGCTAAGTTACTACTGCTATCATTACTATTACACTTGCTACAAAATCATTGCTATCCCTGTTACTGTTACTATTGCTGTTGCTACTACTATCAAAACTATCATATTACTTTGCTACTGATCACTTTGCCGCAGATAATTAATCTCCAGGTGTGGTTGAATTGACAACTCAACTGCTAATACTTGCAAATATTCTTTGGCTCCCATTGTGTTGAATCAATAAATTTGGGTTGAATACTCTACCCTCGAAAACTGTTGTGATCCCCTATACTTGTGGGTTATCAAGACCTTTTTCTGGCGCCGTTGCCGGGGAGCATAGCTATATTTGTTGAGTCACTTGGGATTTTTATCGAATTATCACTATGAAGAATCTGAAGGACGCTAAGACTAAGATTTTTCCCTCTAAGACAAGGGGAGGTAAGGAACTGCCATCTAGCTCTGCACTTGATTCACCTTCTGTTATAAGTAGACTTGCAACACCACCACATGCTATTAATTCTGATATGTCGCAAGTTATTAATGATGCTACATCTGCTATGAATGATACTCATGATGATGCTAGCACCCTGCTCGATGATAGTGTGCCACTAGGTGAATTTCTTGATGAACAACTTGCTAGAACTAAAGCTTTTGAGAATGCTGAAACTGATGAAATTGTTGAAACTGATGAAGAGCTTGAAACTGAAAATCTCGAAACACCTATTAGATCTAGTTCTCCTAGATATAAATTGCCTGAGATACCGGAAGGTTATGTTATGGATGAGGAGACAACTAGAGACTTTCTTGCTTGCAATGATAGGGATGATCTTAAGAAATTATTATGCAAATTGAAGGAAAAATCTTTGAATGCTAGAATGAATTATGATCCTAGGTTTGCTACTTCACCTATATTTGTTGATGATAAGGATTATTAATTCTCTGTTGACCCAGAGTTAATTACTTTGGTTGAATCTGATCCTTTCCATGGTTATGAAACTGAAACTGTTGTGGCACACCTTACTAAGTTGAATGACATAGCCACCCTTTTTGCTCATGATGAGAAAATTCACTATTATTATATTCTCAAATTATTTTCGTTCTCATTAAAGGGTGATGCTAAGACTTGGTATAATACTCTTGCTCCTGGTTGTGTGCGAAGTCCCCAGGATATGATTTATTACTTCTCTGAAGTATATTTTTTTGCTCATAAGAAACAAGCTGCCTTACAGGAAATATTTATCTTTGTGCAAATTGAAGAAGAGAGTCTCCCATAAGCTTGGGGTAGGCTTCTCCAATTGCTTAATGCTTTGCCTGATCATCCTCTTAAGAAAAATGAAATACTTGATATCTTCTATAATGGACTAACAGATGCTTCTAGGGATTTCCTAAATAGTTGTGCTGGTTGTGTTTTCAGGAAATGAACTGTTGAACAAGCTGAAGAACTATTGAATAACATATTGAAAAATTATGATGATTGGAGTCTTCCTGAACCACCACTTAAACCTACTCCGAAGAAGAGGGGTATCTTATATCTCAGTCCCGAAGATATGCAAGAGGCAAAGAAATCTATGAAGGAAAAAGGCATTAAAGCAGAGGATGTTAAAAATTTACCACCTATCGAAGAAATTCATGGCCTCAACACACCACCACCATCAAGGGTGGTAGAGGTAAATTCTTTACTAAAGTTCGATGAAGGTGATATCCCTTATAACAAACATCCTAGTCAATGCTTATAAGAGTTTGATAATTACATTAGAAAGCAAGAGCACTTTAATGCAAATGTTATGAAACAATTGAAATACAATTCTGATATGATTGCTCGCTTGAGTGACTTGTTATTTAGAATCTCAAGTGATGTTAGAGGTGTAGGAAAGCATGCCTCTATGGTTCAAACTCAATTAGAACAAGTTGCTAAATCTCAAAGAGAGTTGCTTGATGAAATGAATAATAATATCAATGATCATGTTGTTAGAGTAATGACCAGAGGAGGTAGAATGACTCAGGAACTACTTTATCCTGAGGGACACCCTAAAAGAATTGAACAAGACTCTCAAAGAGTTAACACTGATGCACCTAGTCCTTCTAAAAAGAAAAAGAAAAAAAAATGGTAGGACTTTGCATGCCTCTAGTGAACCTGAAGTAGAAAAACCTCCTGATAATGAAAAAGATAATGATGAGGTTCATGAAGATACTCAAACAAATAATAAAGAACCAGACTATGATGTTGAAATTGAACCATCTGTTGATCTTGATAACCCACAACCCAAGAATAAGAGGCATGATAAAAGAGACTTTGTTGCTAGAAAACATGGTAAGGAAAGAGAACCATGGGTTAACAAACCTATGCCCTTTACACCTAAATCAACTAAGAAGAAAGACGATGAAGAATTTGAACGCTTCGCAGAAATGCTTAGGCCAGTCTTTTTGCGTACTGATACGTCTCCATCGTATCTACTTTTCCAAACTCTTTTGCCCTTGTTTTGGACTCTAATTTGCATGATTTGAATGGAACTAACCAGGACTGACGCTGTTTTCAGCAGAATTGCCATGGTGTTATTTTTGTGCAGAAATAAAAGTTCTCGGAATGACCTGAAACTTCACGGAGAATATTTGGAATAAATAAAAAATATTGGCGAAAGAATCAACCAAGGGGGACCCACCACCTGTCCACAAGGGTGGGGGGCGTGCCCTACCCCCTGGGCGCGCCCCCTGGCTTGTGGGTCCCACGAAGCTCCACCGACCTCAACTCCAACTCCATATATTCATGTTCGGGGAGAAAAAAAATCAGAGAGAAGGATTCATCGCATTTTACGATACGGAGCCGCCGCCACCTCCTGTTCTTCCTCGGGAGGGCAGATCTGGAGTCCGTTCGGGGCTCCGGAGAGGGGAAATCATCGCCATCATCATCATCAACCATCCACCATCACCAATTTCATGATGCTCACCACCGTGCGTGAGTAATTCCATCATAGGCTTGCTGGACGGTGATGGGTTGGATGAGATTTATCATGTAATCGAGTTAGTTTTGTTAGGGTTTGATCCCTAGTATCCACTATGTTCTAAGATTGATGTTGCTATGACTTTGCTATGCCTAATGCTTGTCACTAGGGCCCGAGTGCCATGATTTCAGATCTAAACCTATTATGTTTTCATGAATATATATGTGTTCTTGATCCTATCTTGCAAGTTATAGTCACCTACTACATGTTATGATCCGGCAACCCCGGAGTGACAATAGTCGGGACACTTCCCGGTGATGACCGTAGTTTGAGGAGTTCATGTATTCACTAAGTGCTAATGCTTTGGTCCGGTTCTCTATTAAAAGGAGGCCTTAATATCCCTTAGTTTCCATTAGGACCCCGCTGCCACGGGAGGGTAGGACAAAAGATGTCATGCAAGTTCTTTTCCATAAGCACGTATGGCTATATTCGGAATACATGCCTACATTATATTGATGAATTGGAGCAAGTTCTGTGTCACCCTAGGTTATAACTGTTGCATGATGAATGCCACCTGACATAATTATCCATCATTGATCCATTGCCTACGAGCTTTTCACATATTGATCTTTACTATGTTACTTTTCCGTTGCCACTGTTATAATTGCTACAAAACTGCTACTGTTACTTTTGCCACCGTTACCGTTACTTCCATACTACTTTGCTACTAAATACTTTGTTGCAGATATTAAGTCTTCCAGGTGTGGTTGAATAGACAACTCAGCTGCTAATACTTGAGAATATTCTTTGGCTCCCCTTGTGTCGAATCAGTAAATTTGGGTTGAATACTCTACCCTCGAAAACGGTTGCGATCCCCTATACTTGTGGGTTATCAAGACCTTTTTTTGGCGCCGTTGCCGGGGAGCATAGCTCTATTCTCTGAGTCACTTGGGATTTATATCTGTTGATCACTATGAGGAATTTGAAAGATACTAGAACCAAGATTTTTCCCTCTACTGCGAGGGGAGGTAAGGAACTGCCATCTAGCTCTGTACTTGATTCACCTTCTGTTTTGAGTAAGCTTGCGACACCTACACCTGCTAGTAATTCTGATATGTCGCAAGTAATTGACGATGCCACTTCTGCTATGCATGATTCTTATGATGATACTACTGCTTTGCTTGATAATACTATGCCACTAGGTGAATTTCTTGATGAACAACTTGCTAGGGTTAGAGAAAATGAAATTACTGAAACTGATGATATTATTGAAACTGAAGATTATGATTCTCCCCCTAGATATGAATTGTCTGTTGTACCTAAGGGTTATATTATGGATGAAGAAACGGCTAGAGACTTTCTTGCTTGCAATGATAGAGAGGATCTTAAGAAACTGTTAGCTAAGCTGAAGGAAAAGTCTTTGAATGCTAGAATGCAATATGATCCTAAGTTTGCTACTTCACCTATCTTTGTTACTGAGGATTATGAATTCTCTGTCAATCCTGAGTTAATTACTTTGGTTGAATCTGATCCTTTCTATGGTTATGAATCTAAAACTGTTGTGGCACATCTTACTAAATTGAATGATATAGCCACCATATTCGCTCATGAGGAAAAAAAATCTGCAATTACTATATTCTTAAATTGTTTCCTTTCTCATTAAAGGGTGATGCTAAGTTATGGTTTAATTCTCTTACTCCTGGTTGTGTGCGTAGTCCCCAGGATATGATATATTACTTCTCTGAAAAATATTTCCCTGCTCATAAGAAACAAGCTGCTTTAAAGGAAATATTTAACTTTGTGCAAATTGAAGAAGAGAGTCTCCCACAAGCTTGGGGAAGGCTTCTCCAATTACTTAATGCTTTGCCTAATCATCCTCTCAAGAAAAATGAAATACTTGATATCTTTTATAATGGACTAACCGATGCTTCTAGGGACCACCTAGATAGTTGTGCTGGTTGTGTTTCCAGGGAACGAACTGTTGAGCAAGCTGAATTGCTATTGAATAATATATTGAGTAATGATAATGATTGGACTCTTCCCGAACCACCACCTAAGCCAACTCCGAAGAAAAGAGGTATTCTATTTTTCAGTCCTGAAGATATGCAAGAGGCAAAGAAATCTATGAAAGAAAAAGGTATTAAAGCTGAAGATGTTAAGAATCTACCGCCTATTGAAGAAATACATGGTCTTGATAACCCAACATAGGTAGTAGAGGTAAATTATCTCTATATATTTGATGAAGGTGATATTCCTCATAATAAGTCTGCTAGTCAATGCTTGGATGAGTTTGATAATTTTATTGTTAAACAAGAAAATTTCAATGCTTATGTTAGTAGACAATTGAAACGTAATGCTCACATGCTTGACCACTTGGGTGATTATATGAGTAGAACTGTTAATGATCTTAAGCTTATTAGTAAACATGCTTCCATGGTTAGAACTCAAGTAGAACAAGTACTTAAGGCACAGGATGATTTGCTTAATGAGTTGAATAGTAAGAACAATGATAATGCTATTAGGGTTATGACTAGAGGTGGTAAAATGACCCAGGAACCTTCGTATCCTGAGGGTCATCCTAAGAGAGTTGAGCAAGATTCTCAGAGAATTAATACTGATGCATCTAGTCCTAGTAATAAAAAGAAAAAGAAAACTGATAGGACTTTGCATACTTCTAGTGAACCTGTTATAGACACACCTGAGAATCCAAATGATATTTATATTTCTGATGCTGAGACACAATCTGGTGATGAACATGAACCTAGTGATAATGTTAATGACGATGTTCATGTTGATGCTCAACCTAGTAATGATAATGATGTAGAGATTGAACCTGCTGTTGATCTTGATAACCCACAATCAAAGAATCAACGTTATGATAAGAGAGACTTCGTTGCTAGGAAACATGGTAAAGAAAGAGAACCATGGGTTTAGAAACCCATGCCATTTCCTCCTAAACCATCCAAGAAAAAGGATGATGAGGATTTTGAGCACTTTGGTGAGATGATTAGACCTATCTTTTTGCGTATGCGTTTAACTGATATGCTTAAAATGCCTTCTTATGCTAAGTATATGAAAGATATTGTTACAAATAAAAGAAAGATACCTGAAGCTGAAATTTCCACCATGCTTGCTAATTATACTTTTAAGGGTGGAATAACAAAGAAACTTGGAGATCCAGGAGTACCAACTATACCATGCTCCATTAAAACAAACTATGTCAAAACTACTTTATGTGATTTGGGAGCCGGTGTTAGTGTTATGCCTTTCTCTTTATATCGTAGACTTGAATTGAATAAGTTGACACCTACTGAAATCTCTTTGCAAATGGCTGATAAATCAACTGCTATACCCATCGGTATTTGTGAGGATGTGCCTGTTGTGGTTGCAAACGTTACTATCTTAACGGACTTTGTTATTCTTGATATTCCCGAGGACAACAGTATGTCGATCATCCTTGGTAGACCCTTTTTGAATACTGCAGGGGCTGTTATTGATTGCAGCAAAGGCAATGTCACTTTTCATGTTAATGGTAATGAGCATACGGTACACTTTCCGAAGAAACAACCTCAAGTTCATAGTATCAATTCTATTGGAAAAATTTCAACTATTATTATCGGAGGTTTTGAATTTCCTCTCCCTACTGTCAAAAAGAAATATGATATTCTTATTGTTGGGGATATGCATATCCCCGTTGAGGTAACCTTGTGTTATTCAAAAATTCTCTGGTTTCATGTTATTCGAAAGAGGTTTGTTAATAAGACTTGATCAACCTTGTTAATAGATTCCTTTTGATGAGCATGAGATGTATGAATTTAGAAAGCACAACTTTCTGTACTTACTTTTTACTTTCTGTTATTTAGAATAAATAAAGCAGAAATAGTATTATCTGTCTGTTTTCTGAATTATCCGTGCAATAAAAATATCCCGAAAATAAAAGTTCTCCAAATGCCCTGAAAATTTAGTATGATTTTTTATAGAATATTTTAGAATTTATGGCACTGAGATTGCACCAGGGGGCTGCACCAGTGGACCACAAGGGTCGAGGGCGCGCCCTACCCCCTAGGTGCGCCCCCTGCCTTGTAGGTCCCACGTAGGCCCCCCTCACTTATTCCAGCACCCATCCACTTTGTCTTCCTCCAGAAAAAATCATCCCAGTGCTCAAACCCGTGTTCTAGCTCATCTTGCTGCCATTTTCGATCTCCTTGTGCAAAGCTCCATTTGCAAAACTGTTTTGGGGATTGTTCTTTGGTATGTGACTCCTCCAATGGTCCAATTAGTTTTTTTCTAGTGCTTTATTTATTGCAAAATTTTGCTGCTGTGGAGACCTTGTTCTTGAGCTTGCATGTCAAATTTTTATGGTCCAAAGTAGTTATGATGCATGATATAGCCTCTATGCACTTGTAGGAGTAGTTGCTATCAATCTTGTTGAGTTTGGTTCACTTTTATTTTGAGTCACTAAAAATTTCAGAAATTTTTCAGAGGAAGAAAAATGTTGAGGAAAATGTACCAAGGTGGTTCCTCGAGGAAGCAAGCACCGAGGCTCGCGATACGTGAACCGGACCTTGAACCACCAAGGGAAGCTCAAGTGCAGCCTTGTGAATGGCCGTCGGATGAATTCATGGTTCGTGCAGGTTTCAAGGATGAGTTTGATGCGTACGTGCAAAATGCTGAACTGGGGGACTTCTTGTCAGATAAGTGTCCCCAATACTATCAACTCACTGATTCATTTGTGAGAAGGTTTAAATTTACATCTCAGCGTAATACTCATACTGTCCTATTTGATCTTTATGATGAATCATATACCATGGACCTTGAAGATTTTAATACTGCTTGCAAAATCCCACAATGGGGCATTCATAGTGAGCCTCTTAAAACTGAGTACAATGATTTCCTTGCTAGCATCACTGTGGGAGAATCTAGAAATATCACACAAGCTACCATAGGGAGCATTCACTTTCCTGCCATACATTATTTTTCTCTCTTTATAGGTAGATGCATTAATGGTAAACATGATCATAGCCACCTTTGCGTTCCAGATCTTAGTGTCCTCAAGTGTGCGGTGTTAGGTGATAGGCGTTATAACTTGGGGGCTATTATTGCGAGGAGGTTACATCTTAATGCTAAAGATGGAGATTTATATGGTGGGATTTATGCAACTCGTTTAGCTAATTATCTTGGTGTACCCATAAGAGGGAATGACATTGAGTTGCCACCTGCTTTTCTAGATTATGATGCTATGGTACACTACCAGTTTCTTGAGAGGAACGAACAGTCCCTCCATTACCTACTAATCTTTGATAGACGGCGTGTTGTCCATATTACCCTTCCTGCTCCTGCCTTCTTTAAGTTTCAGGAAAATGGGAGATATTTTATAAATAGAGAGGAGGCGAACGAGTATGAGAGAGCAGCGGAGGCCGCTCGCCTTCAAGAAGCAGCTCACCAAGCGGTAGCTGCCGCAACACAGTACAACCCCAACTATGATTTCGGATACAATCCGGGCTAGTCGTGGCCCTAAACCTACTTAGGCCAAAAGCCTAAGCTTGGGGGAGTATGTATTTCTCACCGACATTACATTCATGTTCACACACTCATTTCAGTTGTCGGTGTTCATACTTTTTCATTGTATTATCCATGTTAGTTTACTTTCTTTTTCCCGCTTTCTTCTTGTGTGTTTGAAAAACTTTGAGAAAAACAAAACAAAAAAAATTAGTTATAGCTTATTTCCCTACCATGCTTAGTTGTAGTATTAAAGAAAACCCAAAAAGATTTCTCGTTCTTCTTTTGCTTGTTGGGAGCTTTCCCGTGTAAATAGTTTTTCTCGTTCCTGTTTTACTTTCTTCAGAAAAGCAAAAACTCCAAAAACATTTCAATGTGTTTCTTTGAAATTCTTTTTCTTTTCTTTGGGGGACGAGAGGAGAAGACCACTATGAAAATGTTGAGTGGCTCACATATGCATTATTGTTGATCTAACAAAGAGCCCATATTACCTTGTCTTCTCCTTTGAATAAATGTTTGTAGATTCCAGCTTAGTCCAATGCACATGCACTATTATTATTATTCACACCGTTCGGTCATGCAAGTGAAAGGCAATAATGACGATATATGATGAAATGCTTGGGATGAGGAGAAGCTGGTATGAACTCAACCTATCTTGTTTTTGTAAATATGATTAGTTCATCATTCCTGATTCAGCCTATTATGAATGAAACATGTTTGCAACGACAATTAGAGATTATAGTTACTCATGCCATGCTTAATTAACTAGGAGTTTATAATGGTTTACCTTGCGTGCCAACATGCTTTTAAAATGGTTGTGATGTAGTATGATAGGATGGTATCCTCCTTTGAATGATTCGAGTGGCTTGACTTGGCACATGTTCACACATGTAGTTGAAAGAAAAATCAACATAGCCTCTACGATATTTATGTTCATGGTGATTTACATCCTACTCATGCTTGCACTCAATGTTGGTTACTCTCAATGCATGTTTATGACTGTTGTCGCTCTCTAGTTGGTCGCTTCCCAGTCTTTTGCTAGCCTTCACTAGTACTAAGCGGGAATACTGCTTGTGCATCCACTTCCATAAACCCAAAGTTATTCCATATGAGTCCACCATACCTTCCTATATGCGGTATTTACCTGCCATTCCAAGTAAATTTGCATGTGCCAAACTCTAAACCTTCAAATTATAATCTGTTTTGTATGCCCGAATCGCTCATGTGGCGACTGGGGGCTGTCAGTATCTTCCATGCTAGGTGGGTTATTCTCACGATGAGTGGACTCCGCTCATCATTCATGAGAAAATGGCTGGTAATCGGAATGCCCAGTCCCATGCTCAAATCAAATCAAAATAATTTAAAACAAAACTCCCCCAGGATTGTTGATAGTTGGACATTACCCGTTGTTTCGGACCAGCCGTGGAGTGTGCTTGTTGGTTGAGGGGGAGTAAAAACTTTACCATTCTGTTTGGGAACCGCCTATAATGTATGTAGCATGGAAGATACCAAGATCTCTTGGTTGTTATGTTGACAATGAAAGCATACCGCTCAAAATTATATTCATCTCTGTTTTAAAAAGCTCGAGCTCTAGCACCTCTATAAATCCCTGCTTCCCTCTGCGAAGGGCCTATCTATTTACTTTTATGCTGAGTCATCATTCTCTTATAAAAAGCACCAGTTAGAGAGCACCAATGTCATTTGTATGCTTTGCTATTAATTGATATTGAGTATGACTGTGACTGGATCTCTTTTACCATGAATTACAATGTCTAGTCAGTCCTTGATCTTTAGGGGTGCTCTACATTTATGTTTTGCGGTCTCAGAAAGGGCTAGAGAGATACCATCTTGTTATATCATATCATGATTGTTTTGGAAAATTGTTGTCATCCGAGATTTATTATTATTACTCGCTAGTTGATTGTGCCATTGATATGAGTAAACATGAGACCTAAAGGTTATTGTGAATGTGGTTAGTTCATAATCTTTGCTGAAAACCTGAATGCTGGCTATACATATTTGCAACAACAAGATCAAACAGAGTTTGTAAAAGTTTTTCTTTATCACTTTCAGTTTGTCAACTGAATTGCTTGAGGACAAGCAATGGGTTAAGCTTGGGGGAGTTGATATGTCTCCATCGTATCTACTTTTCCAAACTCTTTTGCCCTTGTTTTGGACTCTAATTTGCATGATTTGAATGGAACTAACCCGGACTGACGCTGTTTTCAGCAGAATTGCCATGGTGTTATTTTTGTGTAGAAATAAAAGTTCTTGGAATGACCTGAAACTTCACGGAGAATATTTTTGGAATAAATAAAAAATATTGGCGAAAGAATCAACCGAGGGGGACCCACCACCTGTCCACAAGGGTGGGGGGCGCGCCCTACCCCCTGGGCGCACCCCCTGGCTTGTGGGTCCCACGAAGCTCCACCGACCTCAACTCCAACTCCATATATTCATGTTCGGGGAGAAAAAAATCAGAGAGAAGGATTCATCGCATTTTACGATACGGAGCCGCCGCCACCTCCCGTTCTTCCTCGGGAGGGCAGATCTAGAGTCCGTTCGGGGCTCCGAAGAGGGGAAATCGTCGCCATCAACATCATCAACCATCCTCCATCAGCAATTTCATGATGCTCACCGCCGTGCGTGAGTAATTCCATTGTAGGCTTGCTGGACGGTGATGGGTTGGATACGATTTATCATGTAATCGAGTTAGTTTTGTTAGGGTTTGATCCCTAGTATCCACTATGTTCTAAGATTGATGTTGCTATGACTTTGCTATGCCTAATGCTTGTCACTAGGGCCCGAGTGCCATGACTTCAGATCTGAACCTATTATGTTTTCATGAATATATATGTGTTCTTGATCCTATCTTGCAAGTTATAGTCACCTACTACGTGTTATGATCCGGCAACCCCGGAGTGACAATAGTCGAGACACTTCCCGGTGATGACCGTAGTTTGAGGAGTTCATGTATTCACTAAGTGCTAATGCTTTGGTCCGGTTCTCTATTAAAAGGAGGCCTTAATATCCCTTAGTTTCCATTAGGACCCCGCTGCCACGGGAGGGTAGGACAAAAGATGTCATGCAAGTTATTTTCCATAAGCACGTATGGCTATATTCGGAATACATGCCTACATTATATTAATGAATTGGAGCTAGTTCTGTGTCACCCTAGGTTATAACTGTTGCATGATGAATGCCATCTGACATAATTATCCATCATTGATCCATTGCCTACGAGCTTTTCACATATTGATCTTTACTACGTTACTTTTCCGTTGCCACTGTTACCATTGCTACAAAACTACTACTGTTACTTTTGCCACCGTTACCGTTACTTCCATACTACTTTGCAACTAAATACTTTGCTGCAGATATTAAGTCTTCCAGGTGTGGTTGAATTGACAACTCAGCTGCTAATACTTGAGAATATTCTTTGGCTCCCCTTGTGTCGAATCAATAAATTTGGGTTGAATACTCTACCCTCGAAAACTGTTGCGATCCCCTATACTTGTGGGTTATCACGCACCCGCTTGAATGATATCCTAAAAATGCCTCCTTATGCAAAATACATGAAAGACATCATCACCAACAAGAGAAAATTACCGGAAGCTGAAATCTCCACCACGCTTGCTAATTATACTTTTAAGGATGGAGTACCTAAAAAACTTGGAGATCCGGGAATACCAACTATACCCTGCTCCATTAAAAAAAATTATGTGAAAACCGCTTTGTGTGATTTAGGAGCTGGTGTTAGTGTTATGCCTTTCTCTCTATATAAAAAAAGACTTGACTTGAATAAACTCACACCTACTGAAATATCTTTGCAAATGGCTGACAAATCAACTGCCATACCTATCAGTATTTGTGAGGATGTGCCCGTTGTTGTTGCTAATGTTACTATCTTAACTAACTTTGTTATACTTGAGATGCCTGAGGACGACAACATGTCGATTATCCTTGGTAGACCCTTCTTGAATACTGCAGGGGCTGTTATTGATTGCAATAAAAGCAAGGTCACTTTTCATATCAATGGTAATGAGCATACGGTGCACTTTCCGAAGAAACAATTCCAAGTGAATGGTATTAATGTTATTGAAAAATCTCCGACAATCACTATTGGAAGTTTTCAACTACCTCTACCTACTACCAAAAAGAAATATGAAATGCTTATTGTTGGGGACATTCATATCCCCGTTGAGTAACTTAGTGTTTCACGAAAGTTCTTCGGTTTCATGCTAATCGAAGGTGGTTGTTAATAAGACTTGATCAACCTTATTAATGAATCATTTTTTAGAGGTATGAAGTTGATGAATTTAGTGAGAACTACCTTCTGTCCTTTACTTTTATTTTTCTGTTTTTCTTAGTTAAATAAAATAAAATGCCAGTTTAGTCTGTTTTCTGAATTTTTCGTGCAATAAAAAAATGACCCAAAAATAAAAGTTCTCAGAATGCTCTGAAAATTTAATATGATTTGTTTCCGAATATTTAAGAATTTTTGGTGCAAATAACATCAGAGGGGGGTGCACCAGGTGGGCACAACCCACCTGGGCGTGCCAGCACCCCCAGGCGCGCCCTGGTGGGTTGTGGTCCCCACGTGGGCCCCCTCACTTATCTCTTTAGCTCATGTCATCACCTACCTCCAGAAAAAATTCACCATTGCTCTCTCTCGTGTTCTTGCTCTCAAACCCACGGATTTCGATCTCTTTGCTCGAAGCTCTGTTTCTGAAACTGTTTTGGGGGATTGCTACTTGGTATGTGACTCCTCCATTGGTCCAATTAGTTTTTGCTTTAGTGGTTTATATTTTGAATAATTAGTTACTCTTGATGCTGCTGTAGATGAGCTTGCATGTTGAATTCTTAGAGTTCTAAGTAGTTTGAATGCTTGTTATGGCCTCTATGCATTCCTATGAGTAGTTGCTATCAATCTTGTGAAGTTTTGTTGACAAAATTTTGTGACCCAAAAATTTTCAGAAAATTGTACGCAAATATGATGAACCTCTTTGGAACGAGTTCTTCGAGGAGGAAGTCCTCGGAGGCATCTTCTAGTAGCAGCTACGTTCGCCGGTCTTATGTTGAATCAAGTGAAAATTCCATTCGAAATGCCGCTACCAAATCATGTTTATGGCCATGCAATGATTATATGGTGTGTGTAGGTATTAAAGAAGAATTTGAGCAATATGTTCACAATGCCGAGCTCGGTCCCTACATTGCTGATAAGTGCAACCAACACCTCAGTCTCACTGAATCATTTACTAAAGAATTTAAATTCCATCCTCGTGAGTCTAGAGTGTCGTTTAAACTGTACGACTATCCTTTCACTCTACCCTTAGAGACTTTTTCTAACTACTGCAAAATTCCATTTTGGGGTCGTTGGATGAACCACCAAGATCTGAGTTTGAGATATTCTTGACTAACCTTTGCTTTGGTGAGACTAGAGGAGTAACGCAGGGTAGAATAAAGAGCATTCATTTTCCCTCAATTCAATACTTTGCACTATTTAATGGAAAATGCATTGTAGGCAAACAAGATTGTAGCACACTTTGTGCTCCTGACTTGAGCCTCATACGCACCGCTCTCACCGGTGACAAAAGTTTTAACCTCGGAGCGATTGTTGCGTGCAGGTTGCAACACAACGCTGGTAGTGGATATTTTTATGGTGGAATTTATGCCACACGTTTAGCAAGGGGGCTAGGTGTTTCACCTTGGCCTTATGATCCCATCCTACCCACGCAATATTTAGACTTTCATGCCATGAAACGTCATAAGATCCTTAGTGGTGAAGCCCATAATTTTACATGTAATCTGTTATTTAATAAAAGGTCCGTGGTGGACACATATTTGCCTGCGCCTGCTCTCTTTGATGTTCGTAGTAAGGGAAGATATTATGTTCTCGAGAGCGAGGCCCGAGCGCACAACGCGGAGGTTGTGGCTACACGGCGGGCTGAGGAGGCTACACCTAGAGCCTCCGTGAGCTATCACTCCGACCACTATGCAGGCCACTGACAGTAATTACCAAGCTAGGCCAAAAGCCTAAGCTTGGGGAGTACGTATGCCCACCGACATTACATTCATGTTTACAGATTTCATGCCAGTTGTCGGTGTCCACACTTTTTCATTGTATTATCCATGCTAAGTTTATTTTCTCGCCTTCTTCTTGTGTGTTTGAAAAAACTTTGAGAAAATAAAAAAAATGTTTCTTGCCTCTTTTCGGTTTTTCTTTCTAGTGTAGTTAGTTGTAGTATTTAAAAAGAAAACGCAAAAAGATTTCCTTATTCTTCTTTTGCTTGTTGGGAGCTTTCCCGTGTAAATAGTTTTTCTCACTTTTTCTTTTCTTTTCTTGTATTTTGTTTTCTTCCAGAAAACCAAAAACTCTAAAAATATTTCAGTGTGTTTCTCTGAATTTCTTTTCATTAAGTCATACCGAGGAGAAGACCACGATGAAAATGTTGAGTGGCTCTCATATGCATTACTGATGATCTAATAAAGAGCCCAAATTACCTTGTATTTTCCTTTTGAATAAAATGTTTGCAGATTCCAGCTTGGTCCATGGCATTCTTGCACTATTATCATTTTCATATCATTCGGTCGTGCAAGTGAAAGGCAATAATGACGATATTTGGTGGACCAGCTGTGGTAGAGAGAAACGGGTATGAACTCAACTTGTTTTGTTTTTGTAAATACGTTTAAGCTAGTATCCATGATTCAGCCTATTATGATCAAACATGTTTGCAATGACAATTAGAGATTATAGTTTCTCATGCCATGCTTAAGTAGCTAGGAGTGGATAATGATTTATCTTGGATGTCAACATTGCGTTAAAATGATTGTGATGTAGTATGATGATTTGATATCCTCCTCTGAATGTTCGAGTGGCTTGACTTGGCACATGTTCATGCATGTAGTTGAATCAAAACCAACATAGCCTCTATGATATTTATGTTCATGGTGTTCATATCCTACTCATGCTAGTATCCAATGTTACTTATGCATAATGCATGTTCATGACCGTTTTCGCTCTCTAGCTGGCCGCTTCTCAACATATTTGCTAGCCTTCGCCTGTACTAAGCGGGAATACTGCTTGCACATCAAAATCCTAAAACCCAAGTTATTCCAGATGAGTCCACCATACCTACCTATATGCGGTATTACCCTGCCGCCCAAGTGAATTTACATTTGCCACCTCTAAAACCTTCAAATAAATATCCTTTTTGTGTGCCTAGATTGTTCATAGAGCGACAGGAGGTAGTCAGTATCTTCCATGCTAAGCAGGTTATTCTCATGATGAGTGTTTATTCACTCGTCCTTGCACGAGAGGGGCGGTAATAGGGATTCCCAGTCCCGAAATCAAATCGCAAATAATTAAACAAAACTCCCCCAGGACTGTTGTTCGTATGGACGGTACCCGTTGTTTCGGATCAGCCGTGGAGTGTGATTGTTGGTGGAGGGGGAGTAAACCTTTACTTTTATCGCTTGGGAACCGCCACTAATGTGTTTAGCATGGAAGATACCGATAACTAATGGGCACGAAGTAAACAAGAAGGGTGCATTTCTCAAAATTTCATTTACCTTTGTTTTAAAAACTTGAGCTCTGGCACCGCTGCAAATCGCTGCTTCCCTCTGCGAAGGGACTATCTATTTACTTTATGTTGTGTCATCACCTTCTCAAATAAGCGCCAGATCCTGAGAGCACTATTGTCATCCTCATGCATTGTGCGTAGCTAATGTTGGGTGCATCATGATTGGATCTTTTCTACCATGAATTACAATGTTTAGTCGCTGCTTGAACTTTGGAGGTGCTCTGCATTTATGTTTTGCGGTCTCAGAAAGGGCTAGCGAGATACCACTATTGTCAAGTTATATCATGGTTGTTTTGATAAAGTGTTGTCACTTAAGATATCTTATTATTGCTCGCTATTTGATTATGCCATTGATATGAGTTAATATAATTTTTAAGAGTTATTGTCGATATGGTTAGTCATGATCTTGGCTGAAAACCTGGGTGGTACTTAAGCTTATTTATGTAAATAAGAGCAAAAGAGTTCGTAAAAGTTTTTCTTTTCCACTTTCTGTTTATCAACTGAATTGCTTGAGGACAAGAAAATGTTTAAGCTTGGGGGAGTTGATACGTCTCCATCGTATCTACTTTTCCTAACGCTTTTCCTCTTGTTTTGGACTCTAATTTGCATGATTTGAATGAAACTAACCCGGACTAACGCTGTTTTCAGCAGAATACCTTGGTGTTGTTTTTTTTGTGCAGAAATAAAACTTCTCGGATTGGAACGAAACTTTGCGAGGATTTTTTATACAAATAAAGAGAATTTCTGGAGCCAAGAACCACCGGAGGGGGGGCACCTGGGTGGGCACAACCCACCAGGGCATGCCTCCCCTCCTGGCGTGCCCAGGTGGGTTGTCCCCACCTGGTGGCCCCGCAGACCTCAACCCTGACACTATAAATTCATATTTTCGGAGAAAAAAATCAGGGAGAAAGAATTATCGTGTTTCACGAGACGGAGCCGCCGCCACCTCTTGTTCTTCATCGGGAGGCCAGATCTGGAGTCCGTTTGGGGCTCCGGAGAGGAGGATCTTCGATCTTCATCATCACCAACCCTTCTCCATCGCCAATTCCATGATGCTCCCCACCGGGAGTGAGTAATTCCTTTGTAGGCTCGCTGGTCGGTGAGGAGTTGGATGAGATTCATCATGTAATCGAGTTACTTTTATTAGGGCTTGATCCCTAGTATCCATTATGTTCTGAGATTGATGTTGCTATGACTTTGCCATGCTTAATGCTTGTCACTTTGGGCCCGGGTGCCATGATTTCAGATCTGAACCGTTTATGTTATCACCATTATATCTATGTTCTAGATCCGATCTTGCAAGTTATAGTCACCTACTACGTGTTATGATCCGGCAACCCCGGAGTGACAGAAGTCGGGACACTTCCTGGTGATGACCGTAGTTTGAGGAGTTCATGTATTCATTATGTGTTAATGCTTTGTTCCGGTTCTCTATTAAAAGGAGGCCTTAATATCCCTTAGTTTCCATATGGACCCCGCTGCCACGGGAGGGTAGGACAAAAGATGTCATGCAAGTTCTTTCCATAAGCACGTATGACTATTTACGGAATACATGCCTATATTATATTTATGAACTGGAGCTAGTGTCGTATCGCCCTAGGTTATGACTGTTATATGATGAATATCATCCAACGAATTCACCGATCCAATGCCTACGAATTTCTCTCATATTGTTCTTGCTAAGTTACTACTACTATCATTACTGTTACACTTGCTACAAAATCATTGCTATCACTGTTACTGTTACTATTGTTGTTGCTACTACTATCAAAACTATCATATTACTTTGCTACTGATCACTTTGTCGTAGATAATTAATCTCCATGTGTGGTTGAATTGACAACTCAACTGCTAATACTTGCAAATATTCTTTGGCTCCCCTTGTGTCGAATCAATAAATTTGGGTTGAATACTCTACCCTCGAAAACTGTTGCGATCCCCTATACTTGTGGATTATCACTGAAGGAAATATGCCCTAGAGGCAATAATAAAGTTATTATTTTATTTCCTTATGTCATGATAAATGTTTATTATTCATGCTAGAATTGTATTAATCGGAAACTTGATACATGTGTGAATACATAGACAAAATAGAGTGTCACTAGTATGCCTCTACTTGACTAGCTCGTTAATCAAAGATGGTTATGTTTCCTAACCATAGACATGAGTTGTCATTTGATTAACGGGATCACATCCTTAGGAGAATGATGTGATTGACTTGACCCATTCCGTTAGCTTAGCACCTGATCGTTTAGTATGTTGCTATTGCTTTCTTCATGACTTATACATGTTCCTATGACTATGAGATTATGCAACTCCCGTTTACCGGAGGAACACTTTGTGTGCTACCAAACGTCACAACGTAACTGGGTGATTATAAAGGTGCTCTACAGGTGTCTCCGAAGGTACTTGTTGAGTTGGCGTATTTCGAGATTAGGATTTGTCACTCCGATTGTCGGAGAGGTATCTCTGGGCCCACTCGGTAATGCACATCACTATAAGCCTTGCAAGCATTGTAACTAATGAGTTAGTTGCAGGATGATGTATTACGGAATGAGTAAAGAGACTTGCCGGTAACGAGATTGAACTAGGTATTGAGATACCGATGATCGAATCTCGGGCAAGTAACATACCGATGACAAAGGGAACAACGTATGTTGTTATGCGGTTTGACCGATAAAGATCTTCGTAGAATATGTGGGAGCCAATATGAGCATCCAGGTTCCGCTATTGGTTATTGACCGGAGACGTGTCTCGGTCATGTCTACATAGTTCTCGAACCCGTAGGGTCCGCACGCTTAAAGTTCGGTGACGATCGGTATTATGAGTTTATGTGATTTGATGACCGAAGTTTGTTCGGAGTCCCGGATGAGATCGGGGACATGACGAGGAGTCTCAAAATGGTCGAGAGGTAAAGATCGATATATTGGAAGGCTATATTCGGACATCGGAAAGGTTCCGAGTGATTCGGGTATTTTTCGGAGTACCGGAGAGTTACGGGAATTCGTATTGGGCCTTAATGGGCCATACGGGAAAGGAGAGAAAGGCCTCAAGGGTGGCTGCGCCCCTTCCCCATGGACTGGTCCGAATTGGACTAGGGAAAGGGGGCGCCCCCTTCCTTCCTTCTCCTTCTCCCTTCCCCTTTTCCTATTCCATATGGGAGGTGGAATCCTACTAGGACTAGGGAGTCCTAGTAGGACTCCACACCTTGGGCGCGCCCTGTGAGGGCCGGCCTCCTCCTCCCTCCATCCTTTATATACGTGGCCAGGGGGCACCCCATAGACACAACAATTGATCATTGATCTCTTAGCCGTGTGCGGTGCCCCCCTCCATCATAATCCACCTCGATCATATCGTAGCGGTGCTTAGGCGAAACCCTGCGTCGGTAGCATCATCATCACCGTCACCACGCCGTCGTGCTGACGAAACTCTCCTGTGAAGCTTTGCTGGATCGGAGCTCATGGGACGTCATCGAGTTGAACGTGTGCTGAACTCGAAGGTGCCGTGCGTTCGGTACTTGGATCGGTCGGATCGTGAAGATGTACGACTACATCAACCGCGTTGTGCTAACGCTTCCGCTTTCGGTCTACGAGGGTACGTGGACACACTCTCCCCTCTTGTTGCTATGCATCACCATGATCCTGTGTGTGCGTAGGAATTTTTTTGAAATTACTACGTTCCCCAACAGTGGTATCAGAGCCTGGTTTTATGTGTAGATGTTATATGCACGAGTAGAACACAAGTGAGTTGTGGGCGATACAAGTCATACTGCTTACCAGCATGTCACACTTCGGTTCGGCGGTATTGTTGGATGAAGCGGCCCGGACGGACATTACGCGTACGCTTACGCGAGACTGGTTTTACCGCCGTGCTTTGCACACAGGTGACTAGCGGGTGTCAGTTTCTCCAACTTTAGTTGAACCGAGTGTGGCTACGCCTGGTCCTTGTGAAGGTTAAAACAGCACTAACTTGACGAACTATCGTTGTGGTTTTGATGCGTAGGTAAGAACGGTTCTTGCTCAGCCCGTAGCAACCACGTAAAACTTGCAACAACAAAGTAGAGGACGTCTAACTTGTTTTTGCAGGGCATGTTGTGATGTGATATGGTCAAGACATGATGCTATATTTTATTGTATGAGATTATCATGTTTTGTAACTGAGTTATCGGCAACTGGCAGGAGCCATATGGTTGTCGCTTTATTGTATGCAATGCAATCGCCCTGTAATTGCTTTACTTTATCACTAAGCGGTAGCGATAGTCGTAGAAGCAATAGTTGGCGAGACGACAACGATGCTACGATGGAGATCAAGGTGTCGCGCCAGTAACGATGGTGATCATGACGGTGCTTCGGAGATGGAGATCACAAGCACAAGATGATGATGGCCATATCATATCACTTATATTGATTGCATGTGATGTTTATCCTTTATGCATCTTATTTTGCTTTGTTTGACGGTAGCATTATAAGATAATCTCTCACTAAATTTCAAGGTAAAAGTGTTCTCCCTGAGTATGCACCATTGCCAAAGTTCGTCGTGCCGAGACATCACGTGATGATCGGGTGTGATAAGCTCAACGTTCATCTACAACGGGTGCAAGCCAGTTTTGCACACGCAGAATACTCGGGTTAAACTTGACGAGCCTAGCATATGCAGATATGGCCTCGGAACACTGAGACCGAAAGGTCGAGCGTGAATCATATAGTAGATATGATCAACATAGTGATGTTCACCATTGAAAACTACTCCATTTCACGTGATGATCGGTTATGGTTTAGTTGATTTGGATCACGTGATCACTTAGATGATTAGAGAGATGTCTATCTAAGTGGGAGTTCTTGAGTAATATGATTAATTGAACTTAAATTTATCATGAACTTAGTACCTGATAGTATTTTGCATGTCTATGTTGTTGTAGATCAATGGGCCGTGCTACTGTTCCTTTGAATTTTGATATGTTCCTAGAGAAAACTAAGTTGAAAGATGATAGTAGCAATGATGCGGACTAGTTCCGTGATCTGAGGATTATCCTCATTGCTGCACAGAAGAATTATGTCCTTGATGCACCGCTAGGTGACAGACCTATTGCAGGAGCAGATGCAAACGTTATGAACTTTTAGCAAGCTCGATATGATGACTACTTGATAGTTTAGTGCGCCATGATTTACGGCTTAGAATCGGGACTTCAGAAACATTTTGAACGCCACGGAGCATATGAGATGTTCCAAGAGCTAAAATCGGTATTTCAGACTCATGCCCGTGTCGAGAGGTATGTGACCTCTGACAAATACTTTGCCTACAATCTGGAGGAGAATAGCTCAACCAGTGAGCATGTGCTCAGAATGTATGAGTACTACAGTTGCTTGAATCAAGTGGGAGTTAATCTTCCAGATAAGATAGTAATTGACAGAATTCTCTAGTCACTATCACCAAGTTACTGGAACTTTGTGATGAACTATAATATGCAAGGGATGACAAAAACGATTCCCGAGCTCTTCGTGATGCTGAAATCAACGAAGGTAGAAATCAAGAAAGAGCATCAAGTGTTGATGGTTAACAAGACCACTAGTTTCAAGAAAAAGGGTAAAGGGAAGAAGGGGAACTTCAAGAAGAATAGCAAGCAAGTTGCTACTCCCGGGAAGAAGCCCAAGTCTGGACCTAAGCCTGAAACTGAGTGCTTCTACTGCAAAGGGACTGGTCACTGGAAGCGGAACTGCCCCAAGTATTTGGCGGATAAGAAGGATGGCAAAGTGAACAAAGGTATATTTGATATA
The DNA here is from genome assembly GCA_011799875.1 of Thinopyrum elongatum. Taxonomy (NCBI): domain Eukaryota; kingdom Viridiplantae; phylum Streptophyta; class Magnoliopsida; order Poales; family Poaceae; genus Thinopyrum; species Thinopyrum elongatum. The sequence continues at coordinate 679,759,863 of CM022298.1, forward strand.
CATGTTATTGATGTGTATTTTACTAGTGTTCATAGTAGCCCCTGGGTATTTGATACCGGTTCAGTTGCTATGATTAGTAACTTGAAACAGGTGTTGCAAAATGAACAGAGACTAGTTGAGGACGAGGTGACGATGTGTGTTGGAAGAATTCCAAGGTTGATAAGATCACCATCGCACACTCCCTCTATTTTCAGGATTAGTGTTGAACCTAAATAAATGTTATTTGGTGTTTGCGTTGAGCATGAATATGATTGGATCATGTTTATTGCAAAATAAATGTTATTTGGTGTTTGCGTTGAGCATGAATATGATTGGATCATGTTTATTGCAATACGGTTATTCATTTAAGTCAGAGAATAATTGTTGTTCTGTTTACATGAATAAAAACCTTCTATGGTCATACACCCAATGTAGATGGTTTATTGAATCTCGATCGTAGTGATACACATATTCATAATATTGAAGCCAAAAGATGCAAAGTTAGTAATGATAGTGCAACTTATTTGTGGCACTGCCGTTTAGGTCATATTGGTGTAAAGCGCATGAAGAAACTCCATACTGATGGACTTTTGGAATCACTTGATTATGAATCATTTGATGCTTGCGAACCATGCCTCATGGGCAAGATGACTAAAACTCCGTTCGCCGGAACAATGGAGCGAGCTACAGACTTATTGGAAATAATACATACCGATGTATGCGGTCCGATGAGTATTGAGGCTCGCGGCGGGTATCGTTATTTTCTGACCTTCACAGATGATTTGAGCAGATATGGGTATATCTACTTAATGAAACACAAGTCTGAAACGTTTGAAAAGTCCAAAGAATTTCAGAGTGAAGTAGAAAATCATCGTAACAACAAAATAAAGTTTCTACGATCTGATTGCGGAGGCAAATATTTGAGTTACGAGTTTGGTCTTCATTTAAAAATGTGGAATAGTTTCGCAACTCACGCCACCTGGAACACCACAGCGTAATGGTGTGTCCGAACATCGTAACCGTACTTTATTAGATATGGTGCGATCTATGATGTCTCTTACCGATTTACCACTATCGTTTTGGGGTTATGCATTAGAGACAGCTGCATTCACGTTTAATAGGGCACCATCTAAATCCGTTGAGACGACACCGTATGAACTGTGGTTTGGCAAGAAACCTAAGCGTCGTTTCTTAAAGTTTGGGGCTGCAATGCTTATGTGAAAAAGCTTCAGCCTGATAAGCTCGAACCCAAATCGGAGAAGTGCGTCTTCATAGGATACCCAAAAGAAACTGTTGGGTACACCTTCTATCACAGATCCGAAGGCAAGATATTTGTTGCTAAGAATGGATCCTTTCTAGAGAAGGAGTTTCTCTCGAAAGAAGTGAGTGGGAGGAAACTAGAACTTGATGAGGTAGTGGTACCTTCTCTTGAATTGGAAAGTAGTTCATCACAGAAATCAGTTCCAGTGATGCCTACACCAATTAGTGAGGAAGCTAATGATGATGATCATGAAACTTCAGATCAAGTTACTACAGAACCTCGTAGGTCAACCAGAGTACGTTCCGCTCCAGAGTGGTACGGTAATCCTGTTCTAGAAATCAGGTTACTAGACCATGACGAACCTACGAACTATGAGGAAGCGATGATGAGCCCAGATTCCGCGAAATGGCTTGAGGCCATGAAATCTAAGATGGGATCCATGTATGAGAACAAAAGTATGGACTTTGGTTGACTTGCCCGATGATCGGCAAGTCATTGAGAATAAATGGATCTTCAAGAGGAAGGCAGATGCTGATAGTAGTGTTTCTATCTACAAAGCTCGAATTGTCGCAAAAGGTTTTCGACAAGTTCAAGGTGTTGACTACGATGAGATTTTCTCACTCGTATCGATGCTTAAGTCTGTCCGAATCATGTTAGCAATTGCCGCATTTTATGAAATCTGGCAAATGGATGTCAAAACTACATTTCTTTAATGGATTTATTAAAGAAGAGTTGTATATGATGCAACCAGAAGGTTTTGTCAATCCTAAAGGTGCTAACAAAGTGTGCAAGCTCCAGCGATCCATCTATGGACTGGTGCAAGCATCTCGGAGTTGGAATATACGCTTTGATAAGGTGATCAAAGCACATGGTTTTATACAGACTTATGGTGAAGCCTGTATTTACAAGAAAGTGAGTGGGAGCTCTGTAGCATTTCTGATATTATATGTGGATGACATATTGCTGATTGGAAATGATATAGAATTTCTGGATAGCATAGAAGGATACTTGAATAAGAATTTTTCAATAAAAGACCTCGGTGAAGCTGCTTAAGTATTGAGCATCAAGATCTATAGGGATAGATCGAGACGCTTAATAAGACCTTCACAAAGCACATACCTTGACAAAGTTTTGAAGGAGTTCAAAAAGTATCAGTCAAAGAAAGAGTTCTTGCCTGTATTCAAGGTATAAAGTTGAGTAAGACTCAAACCAAGACCACGGCAGAAGATAGAGAGAGAATGAAAGTCATTCCCTATGCCTCAGCCATAGGTTCTATAAAGTATGCCATGCTATGTACCAGACCAGTTGTGTGCCTTGCTATGAGTTTAGCAAGGAGGAACGATAGTGATCTAGGGATAGATCACTGGATAGCGGTCAAAGTTATCCTTAGTTACCTAAGAGGACTAAGGAAATATTTCTCGGTTATGGAGGTGATAAAAGAGTTCATCGTAAAAGGTTACGTCGATGCAAGCTTTTACACCGATCCAGATGACTCAGAGTCTCAAACTGGATACATATTGAAAGTGGGAGCAATTAGCTAGAGTAGCTCCGTGCAGAGCATTGTAAACATAGAAATTTGCAAAATACATACGGATCTGAATGTGGCAGACCCGTTGACTAAACTTCTCTCACAAGCAAAACTTGATCACACCTTAGTACTCTTTGGGTGTTAAACACATGGCGATGTGAACTAGATTATTGACTCTAGTAAACCCTTTGAGTGTTGGTCACATAGCGATGTGAACTATGGGTGTTAATCACATGGTGATGTGAACTATTGGTGTTAAATCACATGGCGATGTGAACTCGATTATTGACTCTAGTGCAAGTGGGAGACTGAAGGAAATATGCCCTAGAGGCAATAATAAAGTTATTATTTTATTTCCTTATGTCATGATAAATGTTTATTATTCATGCTAGAATTGTATTAACCGAAAACTTGATACATGTGTGAATACATAGACAAAATAGAGTGTCACTAGTATGCCTCTACTTGACTAGCTCGTTAATCAAAGATGGTTATGTTTCCTAACCATAGACATGAGTTGTCATTTGATTAACGGGATCACATCATTAGGAGAATGATGTGATTGACTTGACCCATTCCGTTAGCTTAGCACTTGATCTTTTAGTATGTTGCTATTGCTTTCTTCATGACTTATACATGTTCCTATGACTATGAGATTATGCAACTCCCGTTTACCGGAGGAACACTTTGTGTGCTACCAAACGTCACAACGTAAATGGGTGATTATAAAGGTGCTCTATAGGTGTCTCCGAAGGTACTTGTTGAGTTGACGTATTTCGAGATTAGGATTTGTCACTCCGATTGTCGGAGAGGTATCTCTGGGCCCACTCGGTAATGCACATCACTATAAGCCTTGCAAGCATTGTAACTAACGAGTTAGTTGCGGGATGATGTATTACAGAACGAGTAAAGAGACTTGCCGGTAACGAGATTGAACTAGGTATTGAGATACCGACGATCGAATCTTGGGCAAGTAACATACCGATGACAAAGGGAACAACGTATGTTGTTATGCGGTTTGACCGATAAAGATCTTCGTAGAATATGTGGGAGCCAATATGAGCATCCAGGTTCCGCTATTGGTTATTGACCGGAGACGTGTCTCGGTCATGTCTACATAGTTCTCGAACCCGTAGGGTCCGCACGCTTAAAGTTCGGTGACGATCGGTATTATGAGTTTATGTGATTTGATGACCGAAGTTTGTTCGGAGTCCCGGATGAGATCAGGGACATGACAAGGAGTCTCGAAATGTTTGAGAGGTAAAGATCGATATATTGGAAGGCTATATTCGGACATCGGAAAGGTTCTGAGTGATTCGGGTATTTTTCGGAGTACCGGAGAGTTACGGGAATTCGTATTGGGCCTTAATGGGCCATACGGGAAAGGGGAGAAAGGCCTCAAGGGTGGCTGCGCCCCTTCCCCATGGACTGGTCCGAATTGGACTAGGGAAAGGGGGCGCCCCCTTCCTTCCTTCTCCTTCTCCCTTCCCCTTTTCCTATTCCATATGGGAGGTGGAATCCTACTAGGACTAGGGAGTCCTAGTAGGACTCCACACCTTGGGCGCGCCCTGTGAGGGCCGGCCTCCTCCTCCCTCCATCCTTTATATACGTGGCCAGGGGGCACCCCATAGACACAACAATTGATCATTGATCTCTTAGCCGTGTGCGGTGCCCCCCTCCACCATAATCCACCTCGATCATATCGTAGCGGTGCTTAGGCGGAGCCCTGTGTCGGTAGCATCATCATCACCGTCACCACGCCGTCGTGCTAACAAAACTCTCCTGTGAAGCTTTGCTGGATCGAAGCTCACGGGACGTCATCGATTTGAACGTGTGCTGAACTCGGAGGTGCCGTGCGTTCGGTACTTGGATCGGTCGGATCGTGAAGACGTACGACTACATCAACCGCGTTGTGCTAACGCTTCCGCTTTCGGTCTACAAGGGTACGTGGACACACTCTCCCCTCTCGTTGCTATGCATCACCATGATCCTGTGTGTGCGTAGGAAATTTTTTGAAATTACTACGTTCCCCAACAATCACAAACCCAGCGAGCGAATGAAACGGGGGACTTGTACATTTGCCACACTTTTTTTGCAACTTGCATATTTTCGACACTGACATGTGGTGGTGATGTGCAAAAAGATGCAAATTTTAGGAAAAAAAGTCTGGCAAATAATACAAAAGTTCCTGAATGAAACAGCCGGAACAAACCAAGCTCACCTAGCATCTCTTTCCCGGGCCGGCCCAAATAGCATATCTTGACTAGTGTGCCTGATACGTCCATTTTGCATCATGTTTTTCTACTGTTATTTATGATGTTTTTATGCATAATAATGCTTTTTGGAGTAATTCTAATGCCTTTTCTCTCATAATATGCAAGGTTCACACAAAGAGGGAGAATTCCGGCAGCTGAAAATCTGGACCTGAAAAAGCTACGTCAGGCTACCTATTCTGCACAACTCCAAGTAAGCTGAAACTTCACAAGGAATTTTTATGGAATAAATAAGAATTATTGGAACAAATAACTACCAGAGGGGGCCCACTAGGTGGGCACAACCCACCTGGGCGCGCAAGGGAGCCCAGGCGCGCCCTGGTGGGTTGTGCCCTCCTCGGCCCACCTTCGGTGCCCCTCTTCTGGTATATAAGTCATTTTGACCTGGAAAAAAAATGAGGAGAGGACTTTTGGGATGAAGCGCCGCCGTCTCGAGGCGGAACTTGGGCAGGAGCACTTTTGCTCTCCGGCGGAGCGATTCCGCCGGGGGAACTTCCTTCCCGGAGGGGGAAATCATCGTCATCATCATTACCAACAACTCTCCCATCTTGGGGAGGGCAATCTCCATCAACATCTTCAACAGCACCATCTCCTCTCAAACCCTAGTTCATCTCTTGTGTTCAATCTTTGTACCGGAACTATAGATTGGTACTTGTGGGTGACTAGTAGTGTTGATTACATCTTGTAGTTGATTACTATATGGTTTATTTGGTGAAAGATTATATGTTCAGATCCATTATGCTATTTAATACCCCTCTGATCTTGAGCATGATTATCATTAGTGAGTAGTTACTTTTGTTCTTGAGGTCACGGGAGAAATCTTTTTGCAAGTAATCATGTGAACTTGATATGTGTTCGATATTTTGATGATATGTATGTTGTGATTCCCTTAGTGGTGTCATGTGAACGTCGACTACATGGCACTTCACCTTATTAGGGCCTAAGGGAATGCATTGTGGAGTAGTTATTAGACGATGGGTTGCGAGAGTGACAGAAGCTTAAACCCTAGTTTATGTGCTATTCCGTAAGGGACTGATTTGGATCCAAAAGTTTAATGCTATGGTTAGATTTATTCTTAATACTTTTCTCGTAGTTGCGGATGCTTGCGAGGGGGTTAATCATAAGTAGGAGGTTTGTTCAAGTAAGAACAGCACCTAAGCACCGGTCCACCCACATATCAAATTATCAAAGTAGCGAACACAAATCAAACCAACATGATGAAAGTGACTAGAAGAAATTCCCGTGTACCCTCAAGAACGCTTTGCTTATCATAAGAGATCGTTTTGGCCTCTCATTTGCCTCAAAAGGATTGGGCTACCTTGCTGCACTTTTGTTACCCTTATGGTTACTTGCTCGTTACAAATTATCTTGCTACCAAACTACTCGTTACTTATAATTTCAGTGCTTGCAGACATTACCTTGCTGAAAACCGCTTGTCATTTCCTTCTGCTCCTCGTTGGGTTCGACACTCTTACTTATCGAAAGGACTACGATTGATCCCCTATACTTGTGGGTCATCAGTGCCCAAAATATATGCCGAGTCGAGTGAAGGCAGCTCGCTCAACGAGGATCTTGTTCCCCATCACGCCGCCGATCACGTGTACCCAAAGCGCGAAACCCCCCAACCGGAGCCATCCCACCTCCCGCTGGCGTTTTTGCCTATCCACCTCCGTGCCGCCGGCAGAAGACGCGATTAGGTCCTCTGCGCCACCTCTCCTCCTTCAGTATAGCATCTCGAGCCCACGCTCGATCTCTTCCTCAATCGCTCGATCCACGCGCTACTCTGCCTCACTCGCTCACCCTGTCGCTAGATGCTGCGCCGCATCCCTTGATCCTTGCTTACCCTCTCTCGATCCCCACTCACCCCAGCCCCGAGCGCTCCCCATCTCCTTCCACCCGACAATGATGGACACTGGCGACGACGACTTCTCACGCCTCCCCGAAGAGCTATTGCTCTGGATGCTCCCACTACTAGGGAAAAGCCTAGTACTGGCCGGGGGGGGGGGGAATGGGTAGCAGTAGCGGACATGGCCGCGCTACTGCTAGGGCGTTGCAGCTAACTTATAGCAGTAGCACGGGACCCACCCGCGCTACTGCTAACTAGCTGTAGCGTTGGTCTGTACCCTGCGCTACTGCTAGCAGTGTGTACCATAGCGCTGCCCCGGCGCTGCTGCTACCCTCTTACCCCAGGCCACTGCTATGTTTTTCTGTATTTTTTCTTCTGTGTATTTACGCAGTATTTATACAGGTTTTATACTAGCAACATACACATACATTGAAACTATATGAGACAATAATGTTTCATCATCATAACCGCGCTCTTGAAGGGGTGGCGCCCACTCTGGACGTCTCCACCACCGCGCTCTTGATGCGGTGGAGCCCACTATGGACGTCCTTAGGCGCCGTAAATGTCGAGGCACACATACTAGAGGACTATGAGCAACACATGATGGAGCATGATGTCTTCTTCGCTAGGCGTGACAAATTCGTCACCGCCGCCCACAAGTCGCTCGACGCCTTCACCAAGGGCACCGACCCCGTCCCCGTCCCAGTCACTAAGCTGACCTTCCGCGTGGAGGGACAAACGACCAACATCATGAGGGATTTCCTCAACCGTGAGGCAAACTGGTGCGACCATCCCCAAGTCCTGGCCGGAGTCCTTCCCACCCGGCGGTGAGCGTCGTCTAGGAGCTCCGCATTGCAGCTGTGGGCAACATCACCGGGGAGCCGATGCTCTTCGACAGGATAAACTACGAAGCAAAGTGGGCTAATTACGGTACTTGGATGTACTCGATCAACCTCCGCTCCCTGCCGCCGGGCACACTCCGTGTGCTAGATCTCACCAATTGTGGTGAGCTCGTGCCAGGGTTATCGCCGGCGGTCTTCCTGCATCTGTGTAAACTACGTCTGCGGCACCGCGAGCTGCTAATTGAAAGACACTAGAGCTTCATTGACTTCGCCCCACTCCCTGGAGTCCGTACTGCTGTAGGATGACTGGGTACAGCTGATCTTGGAAGGAGATGTCCCGTCGCTGCCACCAGTGCGCTCTCTCAACTGAAAGCCACGACACTCGTGATCTACAAGTGCTGCCTCAAGGAGGAGGGAAACTCTCCAGATCTTTGCCCCCCAGGCTGCAGCGCTTCGAGTACAAAGGTGTTCTCTGCAATATCATGCTCAACCCACAACCACATGACCTACTGTGTGTCGACATCACCCTTGATCCAGTACAGGGTCGGTCTAAACATGATTGAGGCCCGAGGGGAATTAAAATAAATAGTTTTTATACCAAACATTTATACTTATTCAAGTGCATTTTTATTGTATTGTAGTGTTGGCGAGTATAATTTCTATTACTTAGTTAACATAGTTAACAATATAACAGTGCCTTTTGTGTGGAACCACATAACAATATCGTTAAATATTATTGCAATTCATTGTTATTAGTTCTAATGTATTTTAATGAAAACTTTATTTCATCTAAATTCAAATTGTGTGCTTCAATGAAATTAATCTTTCAATTTACTTTTTGACAATTAACTATACGATGCATATGTATATTTTGTGTGTATGTGTTCGTGTATGCTATAATATCATTAACTATCATGGTAGAGATCTCTAAAGCGTAATGTCTAATTAATATCTTACTAATGGTTTCTAGTGTTTTATTAGGTAACATATTTACAGCATATTCTACATTATAAATTGATTTTTTTGTGAATGTGCTCCAAGTTACATTCAGTAAGTTGACAATATGTGCATGCTCTTTACATGTCATTGTAATAATATCGATTATCAATGAGCATAATATGTCATAGACTCAATTTTGCATACATATAATTTATTTATTTTTCAGGCTTGTCTGGATGCTTGACTTCTTCTAGTGTATACATGGGCTCCTGTCATTTTCTGAAATAAGAAGCTTTGCACGTAACTAAACATAGAAATCTAGTTAACATAAATTTTTGTGCAACTTCTCACAGATCTACGGGAAATACACTAGTCTACTCACAAAAAACAGTGTCACCTGTGAGATTTGGTTGTTCCTAAATGGTAACATTATTTGTTAGTTGTGTGGACTAGCTCGCACAATTTTTGGATTTTAATCTTTTTAGTTTGTACTGCAATAATCTTTTAGACTTGGTGATAATAGTATATTTGGGGCCCTACCCCGTCGAGGCCCAGGGCGGTTGCCCTCTTTGCCCGGCCTATGGACCAACCTTGATCTAGTACCATCGCAAATAGGAAAGAGACGCAACTGCCGCTCACCAGAATTTTTGGGGCTGCCTCTAAGGCTTCGCACACGCCAAGAAGGTCAACTTGAGGATCCGCCTTCTGGAGGGGATCACCGTCACCAGCCAGGGCATTCCCCTTCCGGTGCTCCGCAATATTGAGTGCCTTGAGCTCAGTATGGTCTTCTCACCAACCGGCAAAAAAGTAGCGGTGTTGATCGCAGACCTGCTTAGCTGCTGTCCCACGCTCCGCGATCTCAGGGTCAACCTCACAACTTCCAAGGAAGATTATTTGAGAGGACCCGAATACAACCGCTTATTCCTGGAAAGGAAGTTATGCGGGTTCCCGCCGTTCTAAGGGCCCTAAAACATGGCGGACAATGTTTGCAGGGGAGGATTTCCGAGAGCCTGTCTACAGTTCCAAGTGCCTCAAAATGCAGTCGGCGGTGGCGGCCGGAGAGCGCCATTACTTTGACGAGCTTTCTGAGCTACCTGGACTCAGTGTTCGCCAGTTTCAGTGCTTGCACAACTCTCTCAAAAGGGTTGCCCTACAGTTCTGGCAGGGTGAGAAGAGCTCCTTTGGAGCCAAGCTTGTAAAGAGTTGCCGTTTCGCACAGGCTGATCTCCGACTGGGCCGTCCCATTACCGTCAGCAAACTTGTAGTATAGCTCCCAAAAAATTCGACCTCGCAGGGAATCGAACAATGGATCTCGTGCTACACACCACGTGTTGCAACAGGCTAAGCTAGCCAGTGTTACTGATTAGTAAATAGCGTCAATCTTTAAGAACCAATCCAAGTGCGCAGATCCGAATTATTTTTGGAATATTGAATGCATTTTTTTTTTAAACTGAGTGTTTAGTGAAACGCAAACACTTTTCACTTTTGCGAATTGGATTTTACAAAACTGAAATACTTTTGAAAAGCAGGAACATTTTTCAAAATCATGAACACTTTTTTCTTAAAATGGGAACTTTTTTAAAATTCCAAAACAAAATTGGGCAAACGCGAACATTTTTTAACTCTCAAGAAAAATCTGAAAACACGGACATTTTTCTGAATTTTTTATATCAATTTTTGAAACAGGGACATTTTTTAAAACATCAAAAGAATGAAAACATAAAAAAATTAAAGTTTGTGAACAGTTGTTAAACGAGATTTTTTGAAATCCTAAACATTTTTTGAAAAGTTGTGAATTTTTTAGCAGAATTATTCCGAACATTTTTTTGGAAAAACACGAACAATTTTTCTAATACGTGAACATTTTTTTAAGAAGGCAAACATTTTTTGAATTTATGAACAAAATTTGAAAACATGAGCATTTTTTTAATTTTGATCATTTTTCAGAATCAAGAACATTTTTAAATAAAATAACATGAAAAATGAACAATGTTTTTAATAAACAGACAATTTCTAAAAATGTGAATATTTTCTGAATTTATGAATAAAATTTGAAAACACAAACTTTTTTAATTTAATCATTTTTTAAAAGCCCAAACATTTTTTGAAATTTCCACAATTTTTTCTGAAAATAAAATAAACTCGAAAAACAAAAAAGAAAATAGAAAAGAAACATAAAAAACAAAGAGAAAAAAGAAACAGAAACAACCAAAAGAGAAAAGTAAACAAAAAACCGGGAACCTTCTAGGTTCCCAAAACCGAAAGAGGTTTTAGGTACGCTGTGTAAGCTACCAGCCGGCCCATCGCGTCGCCTCGGACGCTCGCCTGTGCGCATGAGCACTTTGACGCGACGTGCGTCAAATAGAATTTCGTCATATGTTACTCAATAAAAAAACAGGTTGCTACAGCAAGCTGTGTCTTCGGATGATTATGACCTGTCTTCTCTGGGCCAAATGTTCAAAGAGATTAAGGTGAAGCTTGCCACACAATTTATTCAGGCTATGGTAGTTCATACGTCACGAGAATGTAACAAGCCAGCGCATGTGCTGGCTGCAATTGGTGCGGGATTAGCTGCTGGAGTGTCTAACCAGTGGTTCTCTAACTATCCTGATGATGTAACCCGTGCTGTAACCGGCGATTTAGCCGTCTATTAATGGAACACGAGTGTTCCATCCAAAAAAACAGGAAGAACACATCCATAGGAACACATCCATCCATCCATCCATACGAGCAGATTCGCTCGAAATGAAACGTACGCATCTACGGCCACACGCCCCAAATGGAATTTCACCCTCAAACGCCCGCGGATGCATCTGGACACGTCCGTGGACACTGACTGGTCAAACCTTAAATTATCATTCCCATAACCGGACACCTCAATTAGTATATCTGAAATCCATACAAACTCATGCAACTACGTAAACGATGCATTACACATCATCCGGCTACTACATTACAACATGTCATCGAACTACCAAAATTTGGCATGTTTGACTATGGTGGAGAAGAACATCCCCGATTGCCCTTGCCCTTTCCGGCGCCATTGTCGTCCTTCTGGCGGAAGTACTGATAGAAGACGCAGTAGGGATCGAGCCGGATCTGCTCGTCGCTGTCCTCCTTCTCGTCCTTTGGTGGCTGTCCGGCCATGGCACAGACCGCCCGATTCTGCTCTCGGGCGAGGGTGCGCATGTTTCTCCGCTGCTGCTTCTTCACAATGCAGGCGCGGATGGCTTCCTCCTCTACGGCCGCCCACGCCGCCGCATTAGCCACCTCCGCCGCCGCCATGTCGACAACGAACCTTCGCAACGGTGCACAGTTAGGGGGAACACTTTCTTGAAATTTTAGTAAGGGATCATCTTATATGCTACCGTCGTTCTAAGCAAATAAGATGCAAAAACATGATAAACATCTCATGCAATCAAAATAGTGATATGATATGGCCATTATCACTTCGCTCCTTTTGATCTCCATCTTCGGGGCTCCATGATCATCATCGTCACCGGCATGACACCATGATCTCCATCATCATGATCTCCATCATCGTGTCTTCATGAAGTTGTCTCGCCAACTATTACTTCTACTACTACGGCTAACGGTTAGCAATAAAGTAAAGTAATTACATGGCGAATTTCAATGACACGCAGGTCATATAATAAATTAAGACAACTCCTATGGCTCCTGCCGGTTGTCATACTCATCGACATGCAAGTCATGATTCCTATTACAAGAACATGATCATCTCATACATCACATATATCATTCATCACATCCTTTGGCCATATCACATCACAAAGCACTTGCTGCAAAAACAAGTTAGACGTCCTCTAATTGTTGTTGCAAGTTTTTATGTGGCTGCTATAGGTTTCTAGCAAGAACGTTTCTTACCTACGCCAAAACCACAACGTGATATGCCAATTTCTATTTACCCTTCATAAGGACCCTGTTCATCGAATCCGATCTGACTAAAGTGGGAGAGACAGACACCCGCTAGCCACCTTATGCAACTAGTGCATGTCAGTCGGTGGAACCTGTCTCACGTAAGCGTACGTGTAAGGTCGGTCCGGGCCGCTTCATCCCACAGTGCCGCCGAATCAAGATAAGACTAGTAACGGCAAGAAGATTGACAAATCGACGCCCACAACTACTTTGTGTTCTACTCGTGCAAGATACTACGCATAGACCTAGCTCATGATGCCACTGTTGGGGAACGTAGCAGAATTTTTAAAATTTTCTACGCATCACCAAGATCAATCTATGGAGTCATCTAGCAACGAGTGAGAGGGGAGTGTATCTACATACCCTTGTAGATCGCGAGCGGAAGCGTTCAAGAGAACGGGGTTGATGGAGTCGTACTCGTCGTGATCCAAATCACCGATGACCGAGCGCCGAACGGACGGCACCTCCGCGTTCAACACACGTACGGAGCAGAGACGTCTCCTCCTTCTTGATCCAGCAAGGGGGGAGGAGAGGTTGATGGAGGTCCAGCAGCACGACGGTGTGGTGGTGGAAGCAGCGGGATTTCAGCAGGGCTTCGCCAAGCGCTACTGGAGGAGGAAGAGGTGTCACGGGAGGGAGAGGGAGGCGCCAGGGGCTGAGCTGTTTCTCCCATGCACCTCCCCACTATATATAGGGGTGGAGGGGGCTGGTTTCTTGCCCTCCAAGTCCATTGGGGCGTTGGCAAAGGTGGAAGGAAAGAAATCCCATCCTTTCCCTTCCCCACCGATTGTTATCCCCCTTTTTTAGGGATCTTGATCTTATCCCTTCGGGATATGATCTTATTCCTTCTAAGGGGGGAATCTTGGTGCGCCTTGACTAGGGGTGTGGGGCCTTGCCCCCACTACCCACGTTCATGTGGGTCCCCCCATGCAGGTGGGCCCCACTCCGGAACCTTCTAGAACCTTCTCGGTACAATACCGAAAAATCCCGAACATTTTCCGGTGGCCAAAATAGGACTTCCCATATATAAATCTTTACCTCCGGACCATTCCGGAACTCCTCGTGACGTCCAGGATCTCATCCGAGACTCCGAACAACCTTCAGGTTACCGCATACTAATATCGGCTGCCCTTATCCTCTCCTTTCCACGGCGGGCACACCAGTCCCGGTGGGACTCATACCCCCGCCCGACTGATGATCGGGAAGGAGAGATTTGAAGGCTGCTGGGATCGCGACGATCCAGCCCTAGAGGATCTGAGCACCCATTGAGCCGATGCTATGGAGTCACGCCGGACAGATCCAGTCGTCGGCCGGGCGCTGTCCTCCCGGGAGCGGGGGCGTGCAATACGGAAGATGATGAGTCCAATTTATGTCATAATTTTACCATGTATTTTGTGCCTATATGGTAGGCTTTGTGAAATTTTACCGCGTTCGTGCACTTCTTTTTGTTGATAATCCCTCACATGACGTCTTTTGGATCAATAATCATTCAATGAAGAAAATCCTCAGAAATGGTAGTGGAATCACGTATTTAAAGTGATAATCAGTTTCCATAAAAGAATCAAGCAAGAAGGCCAATGGAACGGGCGTTGTCACGCTTCCAAAGCAAAAGATGGCGTTCCATACGACCGTGAGCGCCCGCATGAGCGGTCGTATGGCACTCCGCCGCCACGCCAGATCAACTATTTCCACCCTGTCGAAGCAGATAGTGGATCAGATGCCCAGAGACACCAGAAACTCATCCAGAAGGCAGAATCCTAGCCTCCGGAGTAGATTCGGAGGAGGAATAACAAGGAGAAGGAGGGGATCCTTCCCACCACAAGGAGGAGGACAACATCATCGCCACTGTCATCATCATCCACATCCTTATCATCTACAACATCAAGAACCCTAGTGGATCCCTCGGTGTATCATTTGAATCACTCATCCATGTATTCCATTATTGTTGCTATGATGTTTGTTGTCCTAATGTGTGAGTAAACCCCTAGTTCTCGGGGATATGGATGAACCTTGGTATGTGTAGGATTTGAAACGTTATTGTGGATATGAGATCCCCTGTTGAATGCATAGTTTAATAACTTCATGAATGTTGTGAAGGGACCCCACTCGGCATTTGTGTCTTTTGGCCATGAAGTATATCACTGTCGTTGTAAAGGTTTAGGACGCGAAGGTAATTCGAGGTGACAGTAAAAGCCTACTGCTCCTAGTCTTTGTAATTGACCGGGGAATTACGGAGAACCCTTAGAGAGGCTGCGTCCACGAGGAAACTCTTAATTATCATGAGTTATAACCCTCTGGGGGAGACTATGATGGTGGCACGCGTGACACGAAGGCTACCACGAGTAGAACGTGTACTGTACCTGGCTCCGCCCAGCATAATTGTCAACAGTGGCTTAAGTATCCGGTCTATACTATGCTTATGCATATATGCGCTAGAAACATATCAATGGGGATTCTGGACTCCATGAGAACGCCTTTTTATTATGTTGTTTCACTCGTCATTACAATCTTTGCACTACATTTACTTTTATGTTATTTAGTTACAAGTCACAATACTAAACGATCATTTATATCCGCCCTTACTTTGGTTTAAGTCTACAATTATCCGCAGAAACAAAAATACATAATTCTTTACAGGAGGCAAAAGTCTGATTCCTGTGCTCCCTGTGGGATCCATACTCTTACTTCAAAAAGGTAACAACTAAACCCTGTGCATTTGCAGGCTATCAGATGGCCATTGCCTCCTCCAACCAGCACGGGATGACACCCCAGTCAACGAATCCGAACTGCAGAGTCAGATCCGCCGCCGCTAGAGAAGGCCGGACATCGCTAGAGATGAGCTCGGGCAGCGGAGGGGAGTGGAATGAAGTGGCTAGGGTTTGGTCTGGCGAGCGGATGGGGAGAAATATATGTGGGGTCGGGTGGGCCGGTTCCGACGTGGCAGACGCGCTCGGGCGTTTGTGGGCAACTCCAACGTGCCGACGCATTATGTGCGGGGGCGCCCATTTGGGCCGAAACGGTCACAAACCGCGGTCCAACGCGACGAAGCAAACGGACGAGCGTCCTCTTTTTGGGCCTGGTTTGCGTCGGCGCGGACACGGCATGGACGCGCGTGACGCCCGCCCTTTTCCTCTTCCTGGCCCGCCAGTCGGTGGCACATTGACCATTCCCTCCCCCCCTCTCCCATCCACAGCCAAGACACACGGCCACCCCCGCCCTCGCCGCCCTCGCCCAGTTATGGTCGGTTGGACGCTGCCCAGGGCGCCGCCCAGTTATGGACGGTTGGACGCTGCCCAGGCCGCCGCCCGCACCCACAAACCTCCCCCAGCAGCACGCCGCTCCCGACGGCCGCTTTTACCGGTGTTTGTGGCTTGTTTTCACCGCGGTCGTAGCACTCCCCTCTCCCAATTTCATCATGAAATGGGTGATTGGGCAACTCACATTTAACTTCAATATGATTTGGTTTATCATATGTGGGCTCACCTTGGCAACCAATAGATGTATCCGTTCTTTTTCTTTGCAATGTACTCCCTCCGTTCCATAATATAAGACATTTTACCTATTTCAAAATATTGACTACATACATACCAAAAAAAGTGAACATGCGTACTAAAATGTGTCTAGATACTTATGAATCGAAAATAAAAGCTAAAAGGTCTTATATTAGGGAACGGAGAATTTTTTTGTGACAATTTAAATTTGATTTGATTTGTAAACTATGAGATTTTTATTTGGTTGTAATAACTATGATATTTTTACTTGGATATGAATTATGCAAACTTTGGGCAATGTTTGATATGTATGCAAAACAAGGTGCGAAAATATGGCCGCATACTGGCCGCGCGGACGAAAATGCTTCATCCCGTTGGGCGCACTGACCACCCAACATGGACAGGGGCGGACGCCGCCCAAAACGCCTACCCAAACGGATAAAAGGCAGACAAAATCCGAGTCAGTTTACGTCGGCGCGTTGGAGTTGCCCTTATGCATGTTTTTTTTATTAAAAAAATCGTATGCTTCTTTCAAAGACCCCTCTCATTTTTCATCCCGGCTCTGCCCCTGCGTGGGTTTGGATGAGTGCGCTTATGTGGACACCTACACTGTGTTAAAAAAATTTAGTGGTGTGGCCGGGGAGAGAAGAGGCAAATTTTCGTGTTTTGACCCTTTTTGCTAACAAATTCAGGATCTGACTCCTATTTGAAAATATTTCGGGATCTGACCATTTTCCTACCGCCAGACCCCTTTGGCGGTAGGGTATAACAGCCTATCGCCAAGGGGCTTAGCGGTAGGGTTCCTGCCTACCGCCAAGGGGTCTAGCGGTAAGCTGTTATATCCTACCGCCAAGGGGTCTGGCGGTAGGCCTGGGCACGCTTTGTATTGGAAACTTAGAACTTTTTGGCGGTAGGGTGTCCACCCCTACCGCCAAGGGGCATGGCGGTAGGCTATTATACCCTACCGCCAAGGTGCCTGACGGTAATAAAAAGGTCAGATCCCGAATTTTTTTTCAATGAGAGTCAGATCCCGAAATAATATACGAAAATGGTCAAAACACGGAATTTAGCCGAGAGAAGACAGGCACCCACCGAAAAGGCTCGCAAGTTGCAGCACCATCCATATGGGTGCGATAGCTGCCTGTATAGGGCAGGGAGATGTGCGCGGATACGCAAGGAACGCGTGCGTATGGCTGGCTGGCTGGCGCCGGAGCCGCACAGCACGGGCGGGCATGACCCCTCCCTCGGACCAAGCGCCACGTCCAGGAAGCGAAATCGGCCTAGGAAACCTCGTCGAAAGGGCAACCGCACCTTCCACCGGCAAGGGTCCGTTGCGTCGGTCCATTTTCGCGCGGGCAGACAGGCAGGCTCCAGTTCCCGATGGGGTCGTGTCGGAGCGCGCCACGGCCGCCTCAAAGGGCCGGCCGGCATGTCGAGCGGCCACCGCACGCGCGCACGTTCAACGGCGAGGAGAGCAGAAGCGCTCGTGTCGTATCGTACGTCACCGCCGGGAGACTCCAAGTTTCCATCCCTTCTTCCTTTCTGGCTAAGCAACACCGACCTTTGGCGCCTATCTTAAGCCGGTTCGGAGCAAGTTAAGCTCTCCTCCGGTCCCGGCGGTCCGCGTCCAACCGGAACAGCAGACCGGCCGGCCGGGCGTCCTTGAAAAGGCGACTGACCTGGCAGTGGCACGCATGCACGGGCGGACACGCACGCACGGCGGTGACCAGCAGTCCACGTTAACCGTCGATGCTACCAGCGTGCATTGCGTGCGTAACGGTAGCTAAGATTCTACACGACGGGCTACGATAGTATAGCCAGGTTTGCGCGCGAGCTCGTCAGTAACGAACCAGGAATCTTCCTGCATGCATCTTCCGACGGCATGGCGCGCGCTTCACGTAGACGTACTACGAACGATACGACTGTCTCATACTCCGGTGCGGCGGTGCGCATACATCACGCGTCTGTACGTATGTGCCCACGCTCACGTACGCAGAATCCTCCCGCAGGCATCTTTGATGTGACCTACGTGCTCCCTCCATACTCCCTCAGTTTCTTTCTACTCCCGATATCTTATTTCTTCAAAGTCAAACTCTTTAAAGTTCGATAAAAAATAGTATGAAAATATATTTCATAATGGATCCAGTGGTATCTTCAACACGGATCCTCAAATGCCGCATAGATACGGACCGAGCTGTCCACACGCCCTGTACCGTCCAACGCAATACCTCACCTGTTCGTGGACGCGTCCAGTTGTCTGAAAGCCTACAAACTGGACACACACCAGGAAGTTTTGCATGCGTTCGGACCGCCGCCCCGTATGTGTCTGACCCCCTACCCCCCGGTCCTATCCAAAATCATCTTCCGTGCCAGCCAAGAGCACCACCCGTGCCACGTCTCGGTCCACATGATCCAAGAATAACTATCCCTATTTGTTAGTTTGTCTGTCCTAAGATGCTATGCCTATAACCATATGCTTATGCATATGTGGTGCTTATTTCTAATCATGCATGAACTAAACACCCTTTTAGGATAATTCATAAAACATATTGCCCACATCTTACTTAAATTCTTGGTTGCAATTGACTTCGCAACAATGTCGCAACGGATTATCTAGTAGTAAAAGAGGTTAATGTGGACACAAGGTAGGCATATGACACTAGTCTATGGTACTACCGTCAATGCTCTACCTTTCTACAGGTGCTAAGGCTACCATGCAGATAAAAAATCTGATGTGGCAAGGTAATTAAGAGAAGAGAGATTAGGTTGATGACCCATGAAGAAACAATGCCAAGCGCTTGTACCTAGACAAAACACTTAAATGAAAAAAAATCACCAGTGCCTTCAAGAGCTTAGTAGTTAAATCAACAAATGAACGAAGCTTAGCTAAAACAAGTTAAGCACCTATGCATTGTGGGTTTTAGTTGCTAAACTTTTTAATGTCCTTAGCACCTTATCTAAGAACTTGTGCATTCACTACTAGGAAAACCCCTATATATAGGCAACCACTTAATAGTGGCGCAGGTTAGTAGCCCGGGCAAAACAAACACGCTACCGATAGGCTATAGTAGTAGCGCGGACACATAAAGCCAACGATTGCATCATTTATCGGAACGAGCACGTGGAAAAAACCAACTATCTAGTGTGCAATGCTTCTCGATACAAGAAGGCTGGAAAGAAAACTCCTCAAAAAATTGTGTGGTACTTTTCGATCACTCCCCGTCTGCAGCGGTATTTTGTTGATCCTAAGGAAGCAAAGCTCATGCGCAAGAGCTAATGCCTCACAATCTTCCTGCTTAAAACTTGTTATCTGTGAACGCAATTGTATAATCATTATGGGTGGGCAAAACTTAGACAAAAATTTACCGCAACACTTAGTCCATGAAGTTATACAACCTCTAGGCAAAGTTAGAAGTCATTCTTTAGCTTTTTCTCTCAGAAAGAAAGGAAATAGACGCAACTTCAAAGCACCAGGATCATAACCTCTTGTGCGTGTCATGTTACACAGTTTAGAGAAATTATGCAAATGCATGCCAGCGTCCTCAGAAAGCAAAGTCTCCAAATTGGTCCTGTTGAACCATATATAATAAGTTGGGTTTAATCTCATACTCAGCGGCAGCAACATTAGGTTATGCAATTGGTTCACATGAAACTATTGCTAGAAAATGTTGGGAAACGTTGCATGGAAAACAAATAAAATTTCTACGCACACACAAGATCTATCAAGGAGATGCATAGCAACAACGTACCCCCTAGACCGTAAGCGGAAGCGTTTGTTAACGCGGTTGATGTAGTCAAACTTCTTCGCGCTCCAACTGATCGAGTACCGAACGTACAACACCTCCGCGTTCAGCACACGTTCAGCTCGGTGACGTCCTCGCCTTCTTGATCCAGCAAGACGGCGAAGTAGTGGATGAGTTCCGGCAGCACGACGGCGTGGTGACGGTGATGGTGAAGTTATCTCTGCAGGGCTTCGCCTAAGCACTACGAAAATATGACCGAGGGTGTAAACGGTGGAGGGGGGCGCCGCACACGGCTAAGCAATTGTCGTGGTATGTGTGGCGCCCCCCTCCCACATATATATAGGTGGGGGGAGGGAGGAGCAGCCAAGGGGGCGCCCCAAGTAGGCCGAATCCTACTTGGGGTCCTTCCCTAGTGGCGCCCCCCCTTTCCATATTTGTCAGAGGGGGAAGGAAAGGGGGGAGAGGAAAGGAAGGGGGAGGCCGACTCCTCCCTTTCCTTCTCTCCCCAAGGGCTACGGCCTAGGAGGGGCGCGCCAACCCCTTGTGGGCTGGTGTGTTCCCCCTTTGGCCCATATGGCCCACTAACCTCCCGGGGGGTCCGGAACCCCTTCCGGTGACCCAATTTCTTCCCGGTACATCCCGAAACTCTTCCGGTGTCCAAATATCATCGTCCTATATATCAATCTTTACCTACGGACCATTCCGGAGCTCCTCGTCATGTCCGTGATCTCATCCAGGACTCCGAACAACATTCGGTCACCAAATCATATAACTCATATAACATTATATCGTCAACGAACGGTAAGCGTGCGGACCCTACGGGTTCGAGAACTTTGTAGACATGACCGAGACACCTCTCCGGTCAATAACCAATAGCGGGACCTGGATGCCCATATTGGCTTCTACATATTCTATTAAGATCTTTATCGGTCGAACCTTATGACAACATACGTAATTCCGTTTGTCCATCGGTATGTTACTTGCCCGAGATTCGATCGTCGGTATCTTCATACCTAGTTCAATCTCGTTACCAGAAAGTCTCTTTACTCGTTCCGTAATACATCATCTTGCAACTAACTCATTAGTCACTTTGCTTGCAAGGCTTCTTATCATGTGTATTAACGAGAGGGCCCAGAGATACCTCTCCGATACTCGGAGTGACAAATCCTAATCTCGATCTTTGCCAACTCAACAAACACCTTCGGAGATACCTGTAGACCATCTTTATGATCACCCAGTTACGTTGTGACATTTGATAACACACAAGGCATTCCTCCGGTATCCGGGAGTTGCATAATCTCATAGTCGAAGGAATATGTATTTGTCATCAAGAAAGCAATAGCAATAAACTAAACGATCAATATGCTAAGCTAATGAATGGGTCTTGTCCATCACATCATTCTCCTAATGATGTGATCCCATTATCAAATGACAACACATGTCTATGGTTAGGAAACCTTAACCATCTTTGATCAACGAGCTAGTCTAGTAGAGGCTTACTAGGGACACGGTATTTGCTTATGTATTCACACATGTATTTAAGTTTCCGATCAATACAATTCTAGCATGAATAATAAACCTTTATCATGAATAAGGAAATATAAAATAACAACTTTATTATTGCCTCTAGGGCATATTTCCTTCTGTCTCGCACTTGCACTAGAGTCAATAATCTAGATTACATTGTAATGAATCTAACACCCATGGAGTCCTGGTGCTGATCATGTTTTGCTCGTGGAAGAGGCTTAGTCAACGGGTCTGCCACATTCAGATCCGTATGTATTTTGCAAATCTCTATGTCTCCATCCTTGACCTTTTCACGGATGGAGTTGAAGCGTCTCTTGATGTGTTTTGTTCTCTTGTGAAACCTGGATTCTTTCGCCAAGGCAATTGCTCCAGTGTTGTCACAAAAGATTTTCATTGGACCTGATGCACTGGGTATTACACCCAGATCGGATATGAACTCCTTCATCCAGACTCCTTCATGTGCTGCTTCCGAAGCAGCTATGTACTCTGCTTCACACGTAGATCCCACCACGACGCTCTGCTTGGAACTTCACCAACTGACAGCTCCACCATTAAATATAAATAAGTATCCGGTTTGTGACTTAGAGTCATCCGGATCAGTGTCGAAGCTAGCATCGACGTAACCATTTACGACGAGCTCTTCGTCACCTCCATAAACGAAAAACATATCCTTGGTCCTTTTCAGGTACTTCAGGATGTTCTTGACCGCTGTCCAATGATGCACTCCTGGATTACTTTGGTACCTCCCTGCCAGACTTATGGCAAGGCACACATCAGGTCTGGTGCACAACATAGCATACATGATAGAACCTATGGCTGAGGCATAGGGAATGACTTTCATTCTCTCTCTATCTTCTGCAGTGGTCGGGCTTTGAGTCTGACTCAATTTCACACCTTGTAACATGGTACGTCTCCGTCATATCTATAATTTTTTATTGTTCCATGCCAATATTATACAACTTTCACATATTTTTGGCAACATTTTATATGATTTATTGGAGTAACCTATTGATCCACTGCCCAGTGTCAGTTCCTGTTTTTTTTTGCATGTTTTTTGTTTCGCAGAATATCCATAACAAACGAAGTCCAAATGCAATAAAATTTTACGGAGCATTATTTTGGAATATATGTGATTTTTGGGACTTGGAATCAACGCAAACGGGGGCCCACAGTGCCCACAAGACACCAGGGCGCGCCCCAGGGGCCAGGCACGTGGTGGTGGGTTGTGCTCACCTTGTACGTCGGTTGGGGCTCTACTGCGGGCGCAAGGAAGCTTATATCCGGATAAAAATTGTGTTAAAATCTCAGCACAATCGGAGTTACGGATCTCCGGGAATATAAGAAACGGTTTTTGGCCAGAAAACAGGAAGGCGAAACAGAAGAGAACAGAGAGGGAGATCCAATCTCGGAGGGGATCCTGCCCTACGCTGCCATGGAGGCCATGGACCAGAGGGGGAACTCTCCTCCCATCTAGGGGGGAGGCCAAGGAAGAAGAAGAAGGAGGGGGGCTCTCTCCCCCTCTCTCCCGATGGCGCCGAAGTGCCGCTGGGGCAAGGATCGTGACGGTGATCTACATCAACAATCTTGCTACCGTCAACACCAACTTTCTCCCCCTCTATGCAGCGGTGTAACACCCCTTCTCTCCGCTGTAATCTCTATTTAAACATGGTGCTCAACTCCATATATTATTTCCCAGTGATATTTGGCTATCCTATGATGTTTGAGTAGATCCATTTTGTCCTGTGGGTTAATCGTGATCTTGGTTGGTATGATTGTATATTTTATTTATGGTGCTGTCCTACGGTGCCCTCCGTCTCGCGCAAACATGAGGGGTTCCCGCTGTAGGGTGTTGCAATATGTTCATGGTTTGCTTATTGTCGGTGTTGCGGGGGTGACAGCAGCCTAAACGCGGATAAGTGGGTTATGGCGTATGGGAGTAAAGAGGACTTGATACTTAATGCTATGGTTGGGTTTCACGACCTTAATGATCTTTAGTAGTTGCATATGCTTGCTAGGGGTCCAATCATAAGTGCATATGATCCAAGTAGAGAAAGTATGTTAGCTCATGCCTCTCCCTCATATAAAATTGCAAGAATGATTACCGGTACTTGTTATCGATTGCCTAGGGACAAATGACTTTCTTGTTGACAAAAGCTATCCACTTTTATTACCTTGCAATTTATTCATAGTTTTATTCTCGCAAAGTACTCATAGTTTTATTCTTGCAAAATAGTTTCATACTTGTTTTAGGTAAAGCAAACGTCAAGTGTGCGTAGAGTTGTATCGGTGGTCGATAGAACTTGAGGGAATATTTGTTCTGCCTTTAGCTCCTCATTGGGTTCGCCACTCTTATTTATCGAAGAAGGATACAAACGATCCCCTATACTTGTGGGTTATCAAGACCTTTTTCTGGCTCCGTTGCCGAGGAGCAATAGTGTGGGGTGAATATTCTCGTGTATGCTTGTTTACTTTATCACTAAGTAGTTTTTATTTCCTGCTCTAAGTTGTTCTCTATCTTTAGTTATGGATATGGAACACGAAATACCAAAAAAATTAGTTGTACTTTCTACTCATGGAGATGGGGAACCACCTAAAACCCTCGATGCTCGTTATGTGAAAAATATTATGCACTACTTTGATAATCCTGAGAAAGCCCCATTCAACATGATAATGGGAGACACGTTCGATCAACATGAATACTTTAGGGATTATCGCTTGACACAAAAAGGGAAATTGTTATGGGATCAAATTGATATGTTGTATTGGTATGCTTGGAATTTAAGCCAGAGATATGATTTTACTTGTTGCTCTAGGATGAATGCTCCACACCTTCCCTTTTCATGCAAATTTAATGATAATGAAACCTTGGCTTCTTATGCCAATGGTAGACATGATTATTATGATGTGGAACGAATAGAAGAATTTGTTGTTTTTAAGGGTGCTTATGAAATTGAATCTTTGTTTTTAAAGTATGAAGCTTTTGATGATGATGTTTATAGACCTGAAAATTTTGCCATCCTTAAATATTGCTATGAAAATTATAAATACAATTCCGATATTGATATATTTATTGAGAAAGTCTCCGCTATCCAAGAAGAGACTAATATTTTGCAGGAGTCTATGGAATAAGAAATTGATGAAACTATGAGCTCATTGGATGAAAAAGATGCTGAGGAGAGCGAAGAACAAAAGGAGGAAGAGTGGATTAGCTACCCGTGCCCACCTTATAATGAGAGTAACTCTTCAACTCATACATTGTTTAATTTCCCTTCGTGCTTACCGAAGGATGAATGCTATGAAAATTGCTATGATCCCGTTGATTCATTTGAAATATCCCTTTTTGATGAACTTAATGCTTGCTATGATTGTGGCCAAGATGCCAATATGAATTATGCTTATGGAGATGAACTTGCTATAGTCCCTTATGTTAAGAATGAAATTGTTGCTATTGCACCCACACATGATAGTCCTATTATCTTTTTGAATTCTCCAAACTACACTATATCGGAGAAGTTTGCTCTTATTAAGGATTATATTGATGGCTTGCGTTTTGCTACTACACATGATGATTTTGATGAATATAATATTCATGTGCTTGCTTCTCCTACTTGCAATTATTATGAGAGAGGAACTATATCTCCACCTCTCTATGTTTCCAACACGATAAAATTGCAAGAAACTGCTTATGCTATGTATTGGCCTTTACTTGATGTGCATGAATTGTTCTTGTATGACATGCCGATGCATAGGAAGAGAGTTAGACTTCGTCATTGCATGATATATGTTACTTTGTGCTCACTACTAAATGCCAAATCATTGTTAATTAAAATTGGCTTTGATATACCATGGGATTCGGGTGGATCGATTACTTGAGCACTTTATGCCTAGCTTAATGGCTTTAAAGAAAACGCTACCAGGGAGACAACCCGGAAGTTTTAGAGATTCATTTATTTCTCTTGTGTGCTTTTATAAAGTTTAAAAACAAAAAAATATAGAGGGGAACTTAAAACTTCACAAAAAGAAAAGTGAAAGTGAGAGGGACGAGCATTGTGAAAGTGGGAGCTAGCCTTGAACTTTGTTCATGCCCATGGAAACTTTGTGAATCTTCATTACAGCAAATTTTCAACAAAAATAATTATCCCCTTGTACAAATGCATTGTATTATAAAAATAATGTGCCAAGATTTGCCTTTAGGATGATTAGACTGCTTGTTGGTATGTGCGGTGCAAAAACAGAAACTTTGGCTGTAGTACGTGATTTTACATTTTTTACTGGAACGTCGAAAGTTTCTGAAACTTTTTGCACAGTATTTATATAAAAATTGTTTATTTTTTCCTAATTTTTAAGAATTTTTGGAGTAACATAAGTATGGTAGGTGTTCAGATTTCTAAAGACTGTCCTGTTTAAGACAGATTCTGTTTTTGATGCATTGTTTTGCTTGTTTTGATGAAACTATCGATTTTTATCGGTGGTATAAGCCATGGAAAAGTTATACAGTAGATACAATGCAAAAACAAAATATGAATTGGTTTGCAACAGTACTTAGAGTAGTGATTTGGATTATTATACTAACGGATCTCACGAGGTTTGTGTTGAGTTTTGTGTGGATGAAGTGATCAAAGATCGAGGAGGTCTCGATATGAGAAGAAGGAGGAGAGGCAAGAGCTCAAGCTTGGAGATGCCCGAGGCACCCCAAGTAAATATTCAAGGAGACTCAAGCGCCTAAGCTTGGGGATGTCCCAGAAGGCATCCCATCTTTCTTCACAAGTATCGGTATGTTTTCGTCTTCGTTTCATTCATGTGATATGTGCAAATTTTGGAGCATCTATTTTGTTTAGTTTTCTTTTTTCTTTTATGCACCATGCTGGTATGAGATAGTCCATGGTTGATTTATAGAATGCTCATTGCACTTCACTTATATCTTTTGAGTATGGCTTTATAGAATGCTTCATGTGCTTCACTTATATCATTTGAAATTTGGATTGTTTGTTTCTCTTCACATAGAAAACCATTATTTGTAGAATGTTCTTTTGCTTCACTTATATTTATTAGAGCATGGTCTTTTGTAGAAAGAATCAAACTCTCATGCTTCACATATACCTATTTAGAGAGTCAACAGGAATTGGTTAATTGCATGGTTAGTCATAAAATCCTACATAAAATTTATGGATCACTGAATATGATATGTTTGATTCCTTGCAATAGTTTTGCGATATAGAGATGGAATATATGGGAGGTACTAGTAAACGGTTGTGGTTAGTAGGAATATTGGTGTTAAGGTTTGTGATTCCCGAAGCATGCACGTATAGTCTCTCGTTATGCTATGAAGTTGGAGCATGATTTATTATTGATTGTCTTCCTTATGAGTGGCGGTCGGGGACGAGCGATGGTCTTTTCCTACCAATCTATCCCCCTAGGGGCATGCGTAGTAGTACTTTGCTTTGAGGGCTAATAAACTTTTGCAATAAGTATATGAGTTCTTTATGACTAATGTGGGTCCATGGATTATACGCACTCTTACCTTTCCGCAATTTGCTAGCCTCTACGGTATCGTGCATTGCCCTTTCTCACCTCGAGATGTGGTGCAAACTTCGCAGGTACATCCAAACCCCGTGATATGATATGCTCTATCACACATAAGCCTTATTATATCTTCCTCAAAACAGCCACCATACCTACCTATTATGGCCCTTCCATAGCCATTCCGAGATATATTGCCATGCAACTTCCACCGCTTCCATTCTGATGACTTGAGCATTCATTGTCATATTGCTTTGCATGATCGTAAGATAGCTAGCATGATATTTCCATGGCTTGTCCGTTTTTTGATATCATTGTTATGCTAGATCATTGCACATCCTGGTACACTGCCAGAGGCATTCATATAGAGTCATACTTTGTTCTAGGTATCGAGTTGTAATTTTTATTTCTTTTGAGTTATAAGTAAATAGAAGTGTGATGATCATCATTATTCATTTTTAGAGAATTGCCCCAGTGAGGAAAGAATGATGGAGACTATGATTCCCCCACAAGTCGGGATGAGACTCCGGACAATGAGAGAAAATATATATATATATAAAAAGAAAAAAAAGAAAATAAAAAAAACAAAGAGAGAAGGGGCATGCTAGTTCCACACTTGTGCTTCAAAGTAGCACCATGTTTTTCATATGGAGAGTCTCCTATGTTGTCACTTTCATATACTAGTGGGAATTTTTCACTATAGGATTAGATGCACACCCACTTAGTTTTCATATTTGAGCTTTCATACACTTAAAGCTCTTAGTGCATTCGTTGCATGGCAATCCCTACTCCTCGCATTGATATCAATTAATGGGCATCTACATAGCCCGTTGGTTAGCCGCTTCGATGTGAGACTTTCTTAATTTTTTTTCTTCTCTATATTTACCCCTATCATCATACTCTATTCCACCCGTAGTGCTATATCCATGGCTCGCGCTCATGTATTGCGTGAGGGTTGAAAAAGCTGAAGCGCGTTAAAAAGTATGAACCAATTGCTCGGCTTGTCATCGGGGTTCTGCATGATAAATACTTTGTGTTAAGAAGACAGAGCATGACAAGACTATATGATTTTGTAGGGATAGCTTTCTTTAGCGTTGATATTTTGAAAGACATGATTGTTTGTTGGGATGCCTGAGTATTGATGTCTTTATGTCAAATTATAGACTATTGCTTTGAATCACTTATGTCTTAATATTCATGCCATGATTAGATATATGATCAAGTTTATACTAGGTAGCATTCCACATCAAAAATTATCTTTTTTATCATTTACCTACTCGAGGACGAGCAGGAATTAAGCTTGGGGATGCTGATACGTCTCCGTCATATCTATAATTTTTGATTGTTCCATGCCAATATTATACAACTTTCACATATTTTTGGCAACATTTTATATGCTTTATTGGACTAACCTATTGATCCAGTGCCCAGTGCCAGTTCCTGTTTTTTGCATGTTTTTTGTTTCGCAGAATATCCATATCAAACCAAGTCCAAATGCAATAAAATTTTATGGAGCATTATTTTGGAATATATGTGATTTTTGGGACTTGGAATCAACGCAAACGGGGGCCCA
Organism: Thinopyrum elongatum; assembly: GCA_011799875.1. Classification (NCBI taxonomy): domain Eukaryota; kingdom Viridiplantae; phylum Streptophyta; class Magnoliopsida; order Poales; family Poaceae; genus Thinopyrum; species Thinopyrum elongatum. Next base: position 679,788,321 of record CM022298.1, read on the forward strand.
CAGTGCCCACAAGACACCAGAGCGCACCCCAGGGGCCAGGCGCGCGGTGGTGGGTTGTACTCACCTCGTACGTCGGTTGGGGCTCTACTTCGGGCGCAAGGAAGCTTATATCCAAAAAAATCACGTTAAAATCTCAGCGTAATCGGAGTTACGGATCTCCGGGAATATAAGAAACGGTTTTTGGCCAGAAAACAGGAAGGCGAAGCAGAAGAGAACAGAGAGGGAGATCCAATCTCGGAGGGGATCCTGCCCCTCCGCCGCCATGGAGGCCATGGACCAGAGGGGGAACTCTCCTCCCATCTAGGGGGGAGGCCAAGGAAGAAGAAGAAGGAGGGGGCTCTCTCCCCCTCTCTCCCGGTGGCGCCGGAGTGCCGCCGGGGCAAGGACCGTGACGGCGATCTACATCAACAATCTTGCTACCGTCAACACCAACTTTCTCCCCCTCTATGCAGCGGTGTAACACCCCTTCTCTCCACTGTAATCTCTACTTAAACATGGTGCTCAACTCCATATATTATTTCCCAATGATATTTGGCTATCCTATGATGTTTGAGTAGATCCGTTTTGTCCTGTGGGTTAATCGTGATCTTGGTTGGTATGATTGTATATTTTATTTATGGTGCTGTCCTACGGTGCCCTCCGTCTCACCCAAACGTGAGGGGTTCCCGCTATAGGGTGTTGCAATATGTTCATGGTTTGCTTATTGTCGGTGTTGCGGGGGTGACAGCAGCCTAAACGCGGATAAGTGGGTTATGGCGTATGGGAGTAAAGAGGACTTGATACTTAATGCTATGGTTGTGTTTCACGACCTTAATGATCTTTAGTAGTTGCGGATGCTTGCTAGGGGTCCAATCATAAGTGCATATGATCCAAGTAGAGAAAGTATGTTAGCTCATGCCTCTCCCTCATATAAAATTGCAAGAATGATTACCGGTACTTGTTATCGATTGCCTAGGGACAAATGACTTTCTTGTTGACAAAAGCTATCCACTTTTATTACCTTGCAATTTATTCATAGTTTTATTCTCGCAAAGTACTCGTAGTTTTATTCTTGCAAAATAGTTTCATACTTGTTTTAGGTAAAGCAAACGTCAAGTGTGCGTAGAGTTGTATCGGTGGTCAATAGAACTTGAGGGAATATTTGTTCTGCCTTTAGCTCCTCGTTGGGTTCGACACTCTTATTTATCGAAGAAGGCTACAAACGATCCCCTATACTTGTGGGTTATAATAACACAGGCAAGATCCCTTTCTTTGACTGATCCATTTTGAACTTCTTAAAACTTTATCAAGGTATGTGCTTTGTGAAAGTCCTATTAAGTGTCTCGATCTATCCCTATAGATCTTGATGCCCAATATATAAGCAGCTTCACCGAGGTCTTTCATTGAAAAATTCTTATTCAAGTATCCTTTTATGCTATCCAGAAATTCTATATCATTTCCAATCAACAATATGTCATCCACATATAATATTAGAAATGCTACAGAGCTCCCACTCACTTTCTTGTAAATACAGGCTTCACCGTAAGTCTGTATAAAACCATATGCTTCGATCACCTCATCAAAGCGTATATTCCAACTTCGAGATGCTTGCACTAGTCCATAGATGGATCGCTGGAGCTTGCACACTTTGTTAGCACCTTTAGGATCGACAAAACCTTCTGGTTGTATCATATACAACACTTCTTTAAGAAATCCATTAAGGAATGCAGTTTTGCCGTCCATTTGCCAGATTTCATAATCATAAAATGCGGCAATTGCTAACATGATTCGGACAGACTTAAGCATCGCTACGGGTGAGAAAGTCTCATCGTTGTCAACTCCTTGAACTTGTTGAAAACCTTTCGCGACAAGTCGAGCTTTGTAGACAGTAACATTACCATAAGTCTTCTTCTTGAAGATCCATTTATTTTCTACGGCTTGCCAATCATCGGGCAAGTCCACCAAAGTCCACACTTTGTTCTCATACATGGATCCTATCTCAGATTTCATGGCCTCAAGCTATCTGTCGGAATCTGGGCTCATCATAGCTTCTTCATAGTTCGTAGGTTCGCCTTGGTCTAATAACATGACTTCCAGAACAGGATTACCGTACCACTCTGGTGCGGATCATGCTCTGGTTGACCTACGAGGTTCAGTAGCAACTTGATCTGAAGTTTCATGATCATTATCATTTGCTTCCTCTCTAGTTGGTGTAAGCATCACGGGAACGGGTTTCTATGATGTGTTAATTTCCAATTCGAGAGAAGGTACAACTACCTCATCAAGTTCTACTTTCCTCCCACTAACTTCTTTCGAGAGAAGCTCCTTCTCTAGAAAGGACCCATTCTTAGCAACAAAAATCTTGCATTCGGATCTGTGGTAGAAGGTGTATCCAATAATTTCTTTAGGGTATCCTATGAAGACGCACTTCTCCGGTTTAGGTTCGATCTTATCAGGCTGAAGCCTTTTGATATAAGCGTTGCATCCCCAAACTTTAAGAAACGACATCTTAGGTTTCTTGCCAAACCACAGTTCATACGGTGTCGTCTCAATGGAATTAGATGGTGCCCTATTTAACGTGAATGCGGCTGTCTCTAATGCATAACCCCAAAACGATAGTGGTAAATCGGTAAGAGACATCATAGAACGCACCATATCCAATAAAGTACGGTTACGACGTTCGGACACACCATTACGTTGTGGTGTTCCAGGTGGCGTGAGTTGTGAAACAATTCCACATTGTTTTAAATGAAGGCCAAACTCGTAACTCAAATATTCGCCTCCGCGATCAGGTCGTAGAAACTTTATTTTCTTGTTACGATGATTCCCCACTTCACTCTGAAATTCTTTGACCTTTTCAAATGTTTCATACTTGTGTTTCATCAAGTAGACATACCCATATCTACTCAAATCATCTGTGAAGGTCAGAAAATAACGATACCCGCCGCGTGCTTCAACACTCATCGGACCACATACTGTTGGGAAACATTGCATGGAAAACAAAAAAATTCTATGCACACGCAATGATCTATCCATGGAGATGCATAGCAACGAGGGGGAGAGTGTGTCTACGTACCCTCGTAGACCGTAAGCGGAAGCGTTTGACAACCCGATTGATGTAGTCGAACTTCTTCTAGCTCCGACCGATCAAGTATCGAACGTACGGCACTGCCAATTTAGTTGGTCACCTTGAGCAGATCGACAGCTATGCCCCTGGTCATCAGATCAGATTCGGGAGCCTGAATTACGTCGCTGATATCCGAGGAGACTTGATCTTCGAAGGGTTCACGGCCTCGACCACTATTCCTCATCTTCAAGAAGGCAACCCATCGGATCCGTCATCAGGCGCTGCTCAAAGACCAACTACTATCCCTGCCCTGGCCATAGATCCAGGGCAGGCCACCTCATCCGAAGATGGGATCTTAAAACCCACCGGACCCTCTCCTCCCATGGAGCCCTTTGCCGAAGACCCAGAAGCAACTGTATGTTCGACGAGCCTGGAATCAAGCAAGACCCTCCTAGTCATCGGAGAGCCGAACTCGCCTCTGGGGGCCAACTCTGAACTCTCAAGGTCTGCGGCTGGTGAACACAACCTGGCAGAGTCTGCCATGCCCAGCTCCGCAGGTCCTCGGTTCCCAGTCCGGCCTTCACCCTTAAGCGAGGCCTTGGACTTAATGTGGTCTCTCGCCATCAAGGAGGTATCAGCTCCGAATTACGCCCAGCCCGAACTAGGGGCTGAGTGCGGGGAATTTTTCGTCCCACCCACCACCCACTTGGTAGCCATTGTCGAAGACTTAACCGACATGCTCGACTACGCCTCCGAAGACATCGACGGTATGGACGACGATGCCGGAGCCGAACCAGGCCAAAACCCGCCCATCACTGGACGTTGGACTGCCACTTCTACATACGACATGTACATGGTGGATACACCCAAAGAGGACAACGATGGCAATCAAGATCCGATCGAGGACAAGCCCGTCGAGGTACCACCGAAGCATCGACGTCAGCGGCGCCATTCACGATCGCGGCGGGAAAAAGAAAGTAATACCGGCACCGGAGACATTGACACTCCGGAAAATGCCGAAGACTCTGACCAACCCATTGAGCCTGCCGTAGAGCAGGATAATTGGGAAGAGGGACAAGTTAACCCCGACGAGCCAGTCGGGAATGAGGATTCGGAAGATAGTAACTATCTACCGATCTCCGAGGAGGATGTCAGCCTCGGTAATGAAGACTTCATCGTTCCAGAGGAACCCCTCGAGCAAGAGCGCTTTAAGCGACAGCTCATCGCAACTGCGAGGAGCCTAAAAAAGAAACAGCAACAGCTTCAAGCCGAACAGGATACGCTCAATAACAGATGGACCTAGGTCCTAGCTGCCGAGGAGTACGGCCTTGAACGCCCAACAAAGAGCTATCCGAAGCATCGGCTACTGCCACAATTCGACGACGAGGCCCTAGAGCCAATACCGTCAAGACATAATCATGCTGATCAACCAGACCGACCACCACGTGGACGAGACAAAGCGGCTACTTATGCCGAGCACCAACCCGCGCCACCTCGCCGTCGAGGCAAGGAGGTAGCAGCTCAGGGCTACACCTACGACTTACGTCAGGACCTGGACAATAGAGCCGGTAAGACCAGATCAATATACGGATCAAGGGGGCGTGCTCCGATGAGAGACGACGGCCTTCAAGCTTGGCGCGAGCAGCATAACCGAACTCGGGCCGAAAACTGAACACGGATGTCATCCGAACTACGTCGTGACGTTGCCCGATACAGAGGCGCCACACACCCCTTGTGCTTTACCGATGAGGTAATGCAGCATCAATTTCCAAAAGGGTTTAAACCCGTAAACATCGAATCATACGATGGAACGACAGATCCCGCGGTATGGATTGAGGATTTTCTCCTCCATATTCACATGGCCTGCGGTGATGATCTCCACGCCATCAAATACCTCCCCCTAAAGCTGAAAGGACCAGCGCGGCACTGTTAAACAGCCTACCAGAGAACTCTATCGGTAGCTGGGAAGACTTAGAGGATGCCTTTAGAGACAACTTCCAAGGTACCTATGTCCGGCCTCCGGATGCCGATGACCTTAGTCATATAGTCCAGCAACCCGGTGAGTCAGCCCGCAAACTCTGGACTAGGTTCTTAATTAAAAAGAACCAAATCATTGACTGTCCGGACACCGAACCCCTCGCGGCCTTTAAACATAGCGTCTGCGATGAATGGCTCGCCCGACACCTTGGTCAGGAAAAGCCGAAGTCTATGGCAGCTCTTACTGCACTCATGGCCCACTTTTGCGCGGGAGAGGACAAATGGTTGGCTCGTAGAAGCAATAGTACCAGTGACCCTGGCACCTCCGAAGTCAGGGACGGCAATGGCAGGCCACAACGCAACAAACACAAGCGTCGAAACAACAACGAAGAAACTGAAGACACAAAGGTTAACGCCGGATTCAGTGGCTCTAAATCCGGTCAGCAGAAGAAGCCATTCAAAGGAAATAAGGACGGTCCATCTAATTTGGACAAAATACTCGATCGGCCTTGCCAGATTCATGGCATCCCTGACAAGCCTGCCAACCACTCCAACAGAAATTGTTGGGTCTTCAAACAGGCCGGTAAGTTAAATACCGAACATAAGGCGAAAGGGCCGCCAAGCGAGGACGATGACGAGCCCCGCCTACCGAACACAGGGGGACAAAAGAAATTCCCCCCTGAGGTGAAAACAGTGAACATGATATATGTCACGCATATCCCCAAAAGGGAGCGCAAGCGCGCACTAAGGGACGTCTACGCCGTAGAGCCCGTCGCCCCCAAATTCAACCCATGGTCGGCTTGTCCGATCACCTTCGATCGCAGGGACCACCCGACCAGTATCTGGCACGGAGGTTCGGCGGCCCTGGTCCTCGATCCAATTATTGACGGATATCATCTGACTCGAGTCCTCATGGACGGCGGCAGCAGTCTTAACTTGATCTATCAAGACACTGTCCGCAAAATGGGTATTGACCCGTCAAGAATCAAGCCTAGTAACACCACCTTTAAAGGAGTGATACCCGGCGTCGAGGCCCGTTGTACGGGCTCATTAACATTGGAAGTAGTCTTCGGTTCACCGGACAATTTCCGAAGCGAAGACTTGATCTTCGACATCGTCCCCTTCCGCAGTGGTTATCATGCACTGCTCGGACGTACTGCCTTCGCCCGCTTCAATGCAGTCCTGCATTATGCTTACTTAAAGCTCAAGATGCCTGGACCCCGCGGTGTTATCACAGTCAATGGAAACATGGAACGCTCCCTCCATACCGAGGAGCACACCGCGGCCCTTGCAGCCGAGGTACAAAGCAGCCTTATCAAGCCGAACACTTCATCGGCCTTCAAGCCTCCGGACACTATTAAATGAGTCCGGTCTACTCCGCAGAACGACAACTCGGTCAATCCGGCACTGGACTAGCAGTTTTGCCTCCGTCCACCGCCCCATCTAATCGCGGCATATGTACCGCGTGTGCATAACTACGCACTCAAAATACCTTGAGCGACGACGGAGGCACTCCGCGGACGAGGTCCATAATACGGCTCGACCCTATACGAACCTTAATCTCCTTCTTCTTTTTTCTCTTTTCTCTCATATTATAGGTTCTTTAAAACCTAAAGTCACTTTACGGTGGCGCAGGGCCCTTTCCCAGGCCTCTTCTATATACACGATCGTCGATCCTTTCAAAGGATCCTCCACCAAGGCGAAAAGCGGCGCAGACGTGCGGCAGGGTGTCCAAAGGATCTTCACGATACCTTTTCTTTTTAAGACCTGTATACAGCTTTCCCTTGTTCTCAAAATTCTCGGCATATAAAATAGCCCTGATGTTTATAGCATTATCTGTAAAAGCATGTTTTGACGTATCAATCACACTATAATGGAAACAGTTTTTACCAACCCTATTTGGTATTGGTCTATTTCATAATCTGTATTCCCTCTTCATGTCAGGTTGGCATATACACTTCGGCATAGCTTAAAATGCCAAGGGCTCTATTCGGCCACCTATATTTTCACAACAAAAAAGTCCGAACGCTTTTAGAGTGCACTTCGGCGTCCCGAATATTGCATTATATGCATCAGCTCCGAATCATGTCTTTGGTCAATAGTTGGGTTGCCCGGCTCCTGTGGTTACTACCTTACGTTCCGCTCGTTCGGCTAGGGTAGTAAAGGGAGAACTACTGTGATTGTGTTTCTGGTTCGTCCGGTCAAACACCTCAGTAGAGAAAGCCGAAAACTGACTGTCATGGTGCGGCGAGAGCTGGTCAGCTATTCAGCGATTTGCTATAAATCTTTTGCGATTTCTTTCGTATTATGCGAAGGACTGGCCGCTGTCCGGTCATGTGCTTAAGGCATCCCAGTTCGGATAGCTGCATACGCACCAGGGGCTAGTACTCAGCCCCACCGTCAAACTCCTATGGCTAAGTGAAAGTGATAAAGTCGCATAGTCCTATTGCCTGGTTCGCCTACGCAGACACCTCCTTCACGGACCAAGACGTTGGGTCAAGAGTGATCATGCGTTATTCCGAACACCCCCGTAGTATCTACATGGGGGCTGAAGCCGACGACTGGCAAACTTTCAAGATAACAAAATACGGCCGCATAGGAGGCAAGCAATTACAGATAAAGACATAAATATATTACAAAGCCTTGGTTTATAAAACAACGTCTGGGTAGCTTGGATACATTCACTCAAATATGATATCCTTTGAGCATTGGCCCTCTATTAATCGGGCACCCTCAAGGATGTCTTCAAAATACCGCTCTGTCTTGTGGTGGTCCTTGCCTTTGGGTGGGCCCTCGACCGCCACGGCGGCGGCCTTCATCTTTGCCCAGTGCATCTTGACACGGGCAAAGGCCATCTGCGCACCTTCTATGCACGCCGAGCGCTTGACAGCTTCAATCTGGGGCTGCGCGTCGGCCAGTCGCTGCACCAGGCCGAAGTAGCTGCTAGGAATGGGTTTGGTTGGCCACAGCCGGACTATGACGTCCTTCATGGCCAATCCGGACATCCTGTGCAGCTCTGCCAGTTGCATCATGTGGTTGTTCAACAGCGTCGGACGCTCCGACGCCGCGAACTGTGACCAGAATAGCTTCTCCGTCGTGTGCCCCTCCTGGGCCCGGAAGAACTGCGCGGCGTCGGCGGCACTCTTCGAAAGATCCGCAAATGCGTCTGGAGAACTCCACAGACGAGTGAGCAAGGCATATCTTTGACCGCCAAATATAGTCTGCAAAAGAAAGGGCTTACCAGCCGCTATCTGTTCGGACTGCCGGAGTTCCTCGCGAGCTGCCCGGGACTCGGTCCTCGCCTCCTTGGCCTCTTGGAGGGCCTTGGCGAGTTCGGCCGCCTGGGCCTTATTCTTCTCCTCCAAGGACTCGCACTTGCCGGCGGCGTCCTTGAGCTCTTGCTCCACTTCGGTCACCCTCTCCTTGTACTGGCGGCGGGCGACCTGTTCGGACTTTAAATCTGCAGCCGCTTTGTCTGCGGCCGCTTTGCTCGCCTTCGCCTCCTCCTTGGCTTGAGCAAGGGCACTCTTCAGGGTCTCGACCTCGGCCGCACTGCCTGCAATCATACACATAGCAGTGCGTGAGTTTAACCTCAGAATTTGCATATCAATTCACGCATGTGAGAGATATTTCAAACATACCTTGCGCCTCATCAAATCGTTTGTTCATACGGTCGATATCATCATCAGCCAACTGCAGCCTCCGCTTGAGATCGGAAACTTCAGTGGCCTGGGCGGTTGCCGCCAACATGGAAGCCTGTTATACAATATAAAAGTACGTCACCTCTTTCGAATACTATATGATCCTCTGTCCGGCTTTTTCAAAACCAGACAGAGTATAAGGGGCTACTATCTATGCACAGGTCTGTCCCTTTATAAAAAGCATCTAGAGCATTATGTCGCATACCTTAAAGCCTGTTAGCAGGCTGGTGAAGGCTTCGTTCAGCCCGCTCTTGGCGGACTGAATCTTCTCAACCACCACACCCATCAGGGTGCGGTGCTCCTCCACGATGGTAGCACGTCATAGTGCTTCCACCAAGGTATTCGGCGCCTCCGGATTAGTGGAGGCCGTCGTCGGAGCTGATGCTCCCCCCTCCTTCGAAGGGGGCTGCTCGCCAGACTTCGGGGCCACATTGGTCTCCGGAACGATGTCCGGCTGGGGGCCAGATTGCTCAGGACCCCCGCCGTTGGTCGCCATGGGGGTCGCCCCCTCCATGTCTTCGGCAGCCGAGGTATTATCCTCGAGCGCCTTCTCGGCAGCCTCGCTCGCCCCCCCGTGGCCAGGAGAGGTCCTTCGGGACAACGCCTCGGTATCATCCACGGTGATTGGTGAAGGGGCTCGCGGTGGCGTCTCGCTCTTTGCCATCTCGGGCGGCAGAGAACTCCCTTCGGACAGCGATGGTTGGGGTAGGTCGCGGGCTAGGCTGAAACACACAATATGATATGTTATATTACAACCATAACAGACCGAATATTTGCTAAGTATCCTTTTTGACACTTATGATTCAGCCAGGGGTTTTTCCCTGGGGCGCCTCTTGGGGGTGTGTTCGGCGTCCGTATCCGAACCGTCCGAGAGGGTTATCTTCTCCCTCTTGGACGCCCCCTCCTCCAGGTCTGCGGAGGCGGCCCTTTTCTTTTTTTCCCTTTAAGGGAGAACCACTTTCCGCCTCCTCCTCCTCTTCATCTTCATCCCCCTCGTGGGAGGAGTGGGCTTCAGTTTCTCCGGACACTGTGTCCGAAGTACCCTTACGGCGGAGGCCGCCCTTGGCCTCCTTGCCCTTCTTCTTGGCCTTCTTCTCCGGCGCTGGAACCAGCATCCTCGTTAGCAGAGGACTGGGTGGGTCTTCAGGTAGCGGAGCCGGGCACTTGATCCGCTCCGCCTTCACTGTCCAGTCCTGAATGAGAGAATGGAAATCTCAGTACAACCTTTGATTTATTTACCGAAAATTGTGTTCGGAACTAAAATACTTACCGGTGTGGCCGGATTCTCAATGTCAAGACTGATGTCTTCGGTCTTCTTCGGCCACGTCTTCTGGGTCTTAAAGAGCAGCTTCCAGATCTCTTCGTGCGTTGTGCCGAAGAAACGCTGCAGGGTCCGCGGACCTTCCGGATTGAACTCCCACATATGGAGAGGCCAGAGTTGGCAGGGGAGAATCCGGCGGAAGAGCATCACCTGAATCACGTCAGTGAGACTGGTATTCTTGCTTATCATGTTTTTGATGCGCTTTTGTAGCGTCATCACGTCCGCGGTCGACCTCGAGTCCAGACCCTTGTTGGTCCATGACGCGAGCCGCATAGGGGGTCCAGATCGGAACTCAGGAGTGGCCGCCCACCTGGCGCCGTGAGGTTCGGTGATATAGAACCACTCCTGCTGCCACACCTTGACGGTCTCCACGAAGGCCCCTTTAGGCCAGGTGGTGTTGGGGAGCTTGCTCACCATGGCGCCACCGCACTCCGCATGTTGCCCGTCGACCACCTTCGGCTTCACATTGAAGACTTTTAGTCAAAGGCCGAAGTGTGGGGGGATGCGGAGTAGCGCCTCGCACACGACGATAAACGCCGAGATGTGGAGGAAAGAATTTGGGGCTAGATCATGGAAATCTAGCCCGTAGTAGAACATGAGGCCGCGAACAAAGGGGTGAAGGGGAAACCCTAGTCCGCAGAGGAAATGGGGGATGAATACAACCCTTTTGCCGGGCTCCGGAGTGGGTATGACTTGATCCTTGGCAGGGAGCCTGTGCGCGATCTCCGCGGACAGATATCCCGCCCCCCGGATCTCCTTGATGTCCTTCTCCATGACGGAGGAGGCCTCCCACTTGCCCTTCGAGCCAGATCCGGACATGACTGGAGAGGTTGGCGGCGGTGGGAAAGATTGAAGCTTGGGCGCTGGAGCTTGAGGATGGGAAAATAGGAGAAGGAAGAAGGCGTGGGGAGAAAAAAGGGATCTTTATCCACTTATATGGGCAATGAATATCAAGCGCCCGCCCCTCAAGCCTTAAAACTCGCCTGTTCCCAAGGGGTCGTGCGAATGGCACAGTTGGATTACCCAAACCCGTATTGATGAGGATCCCGCAATAAATGGACACGATCTCCGCTTTGACGAGATGTGTCAATAGAGGCCGTGCCTCGAAACACGAAGCGGGAGGCCGAAAAATGGTTTGAAATGATAAAGAGGCTAGATGTAACATTTCGCTGAAAAAGTTGCCAGTTGATGGACATTACTTTGACTAAGTATTTTAGCTTTGTGGTTGAGGGTTGTGACTGTCATGCAGAGCCGAATACAGTTCTTTTATTCAGAATATCATTTTGGAGTATTCAGAGGAGGAACCCGCCTTGCAATGCCGAAGACAATCTGCGCGCCGAACATATCGTCATTGAAGGCTGGTTCAGGGGCTACTCAGGGAGTCCTGGATTACGGGGTCCTCGGGTGGCCGGGCTATGTGACATGGGCCGGACTGATGGGCCGTGAAGATACAAGGCAGAAGACCTTTCCACGTGTCTGGGTGGGACTCTCCTTTGCGTGGATGGCAAGTTTGGCGTCCGGATGTATAGTTTCCTTCCTCTGTAAACCGACTCTGTATAACCCTAGCCCCCTCCGATGCCTATATAAACCGGAGGGTTTGGTCCGTGGAGGCCATCAGAATTTTCATAGGCTAGACAGCTAGGGTTTAGCAATTACGATCTCAAGGTAGATCAACTCTTGTAACCCCCATACTCATCAAATACAATCAAGCAGGACGTAGGGTTTTACCTCCATTAAGAGGGCCCAAACCTGGGTAAACATCGTGTTCCCTTTGTCCCTTGTTACCCTCAATCCTCAGACGCACAGTTCGGGACCCCCTACCCGAGATCGGCCGGTTTTGACACCGACACTTGTGATGGCAAAGTAATAAAAGCGACGGACTGCATAAAAAAGGTTGCTGTCATAAGGGGCAATATAACGTGACGTTCCTTTGCATTAAGAGCTTGGGCATCCAAATAAAAAGCGCATCACAACCTCTGCTTCCCTCTGCGAAGGGCCTATCTTTTACTTTTCAGTATTTACTTTTATGCAAAGAGTCAATAGTATGAAATCTCATTTCAACCTCAACTATTCTCTAGTTGGCAAGCATCATGTGGTGGGGAAAGATCTAGGCACATATGACCAGTCAGATATATTTGATCATGATTTATTATTGTTGACAATTATCTCTATGATAAATGAGTTGGGAGGCGAAACATTAAGCCCCTATCTTTCTCTGTGTTCGATGGATGCCATTTGTTCTAAGAATATGCTTTGAGTACTAGCAATCATGGAAGACTATATGATGATTGAGTATGTGGAGCTCTTACTTAGACTATGTTGAATAAGTTGAATTGCAATTGTTTGGTGACTAAGAATATAGGCTGTTGAGTTTCAAGAGAATTCATTGTTTGAACCTTAACATGTGAATTGATTGCTACTTTGTCATGATGAGTTTTATGAGAAAGAGTTACTGTTATGATGCTAGGAAAAGTGATTGAAATTATCAATGATCAAACTTATGCACTATGTTAGCATTCACACTTCATAAATTATTTCTTTTATCATTTACCTACAAGAGGACGAGTAGGAATTAAGCATGGGGATGCTGATACGTCTCCAACGTATCTATAATTTATGAAGTATTCATGCCATGTTTACAACAATTTTATATGGTTTTGGTATGATTTGCATGGAACTAACCCGGACTGACGTTGTTTTCAGCAAAACTCCCGTGGTGTTATTTTTTTGTGCAGAAATGAAAGTTCTCCAAATGAGCTGAAACTTTTTGATGATTTTTTTGGAACAAAAGAGACCCCTGAAGCTTCGTGGAAGGACCAGAAGGTGAAGGAGTAGGGCACAAGACACCGGGGCGCGCCAGGGGGCCCAGGCGCGCCCCGGTGGGTTGTGCTCACCTCGAGGCCCATCTTCGCGTGAAACCGATGCCAAAAAATCCTATAAATAGAGAAACCATCAGAAATAACCCTAGATCAGAAGTTCCGCCGCCGCAAGCCTCTGTAGCCATGAAAAACCAATCTAGACCCCGTTCCGGCACCCTGCCGGAGGGGGAAATCATCACCGGTGGCCATCTTCATCATTCCGACGGCCACCATGATGAGGAGGGAGTAGTCCACCCTCGGGGATGAGGGTTTGTACCAGTAGCTATGTGTTTAATCTCTCTCTCTCTCGTGTTCTTGAGATGTCACGATCTTGATGTATCGCGGGCTTTGTTAATATAGTTGGATCATATGGTGTTTTCCCCTCTCTATCTTGTTGTGAATTGAGTTTTCCCTTTGAGATTTCGTTCTTATCGGATTGAATACTTTTATGGATTTGAGAGCACTTGATGTATGTCTTGCTATGAATACCCGTGGTGACAATGGGGTATCATATTGATTCACTTGATATGTGTTTTGGCACTCAACTCGCGGATTCCCGAGGTGACATTGGGGTAATCTATGCATAGGGGTTGATGCACGTTTTCGTCCTTGTTTCTCCGGTAGAAATCTTGGGGCACTCTTTGAGGTTCTTTGTGTTGGATTGAGTATTATGAATTTGAATTTGCTTTGGTGTTATTTTAGTACGAACTCTTGATAGATTGATCGGAAAGAATAACTTGGTGTTATTTTAGTACGAACTCTTGATAGATCGATCGGAAAGAATAACTTGGTGTTATTTTAGTACGAACTCTTGGATAGATCGATCGGAAAGAATAGCTACAAACAATTTCTTCTTATGTTCTCCGCTAGATAAGAACTTTGGAGTGATTCTTCATCGCACTTTGAGGGATGGTTATATGATCCAATTAGATTAGCATTGTTGAGAGATTGCACTAGCGAAAGTACGGACCCTAGGCCTTATTTTCAAGCATTGCAATACCGTTTGTGCGACATTTTACCAATTGCTACTTTGCTGTTTTTTTATTTTCAGATTACAAAAATATATTTCTACCATCCATATTACACTTTTATCACCATCTCTTCGCCGAACTAGTTCACCTATACAATTTGCCATTGTATTGGGTGTGTTGGGGACACAAGAGACTTTTTATTATTTGGTTGCAGGATTGTTTGAGAGAGACCATCTTCATCCTACGCCTCCCACGGATTGATAAACCTTAGGTCATCCACTTGAGGGAAATTTGCTACTGTCCTACAAAACTCTGCGCTTGGAGGCCCAACACGAGTCTACAAGAACAAGTTGTGTAGTAGACATCAACGCTCCAAACACCCGGAGCAGTCTAACGACTGGATTACACATGAACAAACGGGGACTTTCGCCGGTTGGTTGCAGACACGTCTCATGCATGACGACACTGTTGAAGATGAGCTGTACTTGCTGTCCCAGTTACCATCTTCGACTATATTGACTTTCAAATGGTACGAGATAAATGGGAATACATTTTACACGATCGCCCAAGATAAAAAGAGCACCAACCAAAACAGTGGTGTCCGCTTTGATGCAGCAAACACCAATAGGCCAAAGGACACATATTATGGTTACATAGAGGAGATATGGGAACTTGACTATGGACATGGTTTGAAGTTCCCTTTGTTTCGGTGCAAATGGGTCAATCTGACAGGAGGCGGGGTAAAGGAAGACCCGCAGTATGGAATGACAACAGTGGATCTCAACAATCTTGGGTACACAGACAAACCATTCGTCCTAGCCATTGATGTGGCGCAGGTTTTCTATGTGAAGGACATGTCTACCAAACCGAGAAAAAGAAAAGATAAGGAAGCGAATACATCATACGATGAGCCAAAGCTCCACATAGTTCTTTCAGGGAAAAGAAACATCGTGGGAGTGGAGGACAAGACAAACATGTTAGAAGATTATGAAAAGTTTCATGAAATTGCTCCCTTCATAGTGAATATTAACCCGAGCATCCAGTTAAATGATGAAGATTGTCCATGGTTACGACGCAAAGGGACACACGCGAAGAAAAAGTTTTATACACCAAGATCCCACTCTGGGATGTGACCGGCTTCACCATCATCACTTTCTTCTATAGTGAGTTCCCGGACTTATATATCTGGAAAGTCCCACTTCGGACAAACCGGAGGGAATCTTTGTAATAGTGTGTGTTTTGGCATTTGAAACGCGAAGAAATATTATGTCCAAACAAAATATTTCATGCATTATGTAGGACTTCATTTGCTATTTTTCATGCATTTACTGATTTTTTTTAGCTAAATGACCCTGAAATTGAAAAGCACTACAAATGAACTCTGAACAGGCTGAAAGTTGGCATGGTATCATCATTTCACCCACATAGCATGTGCTAAAAAGTTGAGAGGTTTACGGCAAAAACTGGATGCACTTCGTGTACAAAATGGACAATCTCTTTCGAAGTATCAGGGTTCCGGACGAAAACTCGTCTGTTACAAAGGCATTTCATTTTTTTAAACTTATTTCAACTCCAGACTTTTTGTGCGTTCAGTATGCACCATTCAAAGCCACATCATCAATTTTCAACCCTTTCTGACTTCATTTGCTATTTTTCATACATTTAATCATTTTTTGGAGCTAAATGACCCTGGAATTGAAAAGCACTACAAATGAACTCTGAAAAGGTTGAAAGTTAGCATGGTATCATCATCTTGCCCACATAGCATGTGATAAAAGTTGAGAGGGTTACGGCAAAAACTGGATGCACTTCGTGTACAAAATGGACAATCTGTTTCGAAGTATCAGGGTTTCGGACGAAAACTCATCTGTTACAAAGGCATTTCATTTTTTAAATAACCTAAGAATTACCAAATTGAATATAATGATAAAACACACTAATATTAAACAGTAGAAAAAAGAATAACTGAAAAATCTATTTTTAAAGTAAAGTTATTCACAAACTAGCGATTCACACAAATTTCAAATAATTTAAATTTAAACTATTTAAATTTGAAAACTACTGGCACTAACAGAAAGTTTATAATTTTTGTGACCTAAAGCAAAAAGATTCACTCACAAACTCTAAATATTTGGCTGTAAGTAGAAACAAAAGAAAATAAATAAAACATAAAACAAAAAAAACTGGAAAAAAATAAAAAAAATGCCCGCCTACTGGGCCGCCACGGCCTGCATACGACTAGAAACCCAACAACTAGTTGGGCCAGGATGCAGGCCCGCATGACCCAATAGGCCCCATAGGGCAGCACAGGTTGGGTAGGCCCACAAAGGACTGCTTGGAGAGGAGCTCGACAGGGCAACCGCGGCGGGGCTTATAAACCGCTGCGAGCCCCTCTCAACTAGCGAGGTGGGACTAAACACTCGACACGGGAAGCACAGGTCCTTTAGTCCCGGTTGGTGGCACCCATTAGTCGCGGTTGGAGCCACCAACCGGGACTAAAGGCCTGGGGCTTCCCGCCGCTTGGCCTGGTGAAATTCACCTTTAGTCCGGGTTGGTGGCTCCAACCGCGACTAAAAGGGGGGGGGCTTTAATCCCGGTTGGCGCCACCAACCGGGACTACAGGTGTTTGTATATAAGCGGGGACTTAGAAAAATTCCAAACACTCTCTCCATTCGTCCTCCGCTCCACTGCCCGCCCCAACGACGCCGATCCTCGATGCCGCCAGGCTGCTGGATCGGAGCTCGCCACCACCCCCGAGCCCGTCCTCGTCATCGCCGATGCCGCCGCGCCCGCGCCCGCCCTCGTCGTCGCCGCGCCCAACTCCGGCCGGCCGCGGGCCTCCCTCCCCGAGCCCGACGCTGCCGCGCGCACGCCCGCCCTCGTCGTCGCCGCCCCCAACGCCGGCTGCCCGCGCGCCTCCCTCCCCTAGCCCGACGCCGCCGCACGCGCGCCCGCCCTCGTCGTCGCCGCCCCCAATGTCGGCCGCCCGCGCGCCTCTCCTCCCCGAGTCCGACGCCGCGAACCCGCCCTCCTCCCTGAGCCCCGGCGCCGCCCGCGCCTCCTCCTTGACTCCGGCGTCCCTCCGCCCCGACGAACCCGGCCGGTGAGCCTCCCGGTGGCCTACACTTAGCAAATTTCATTAATATTTGTTCATCTTTTTTTTCTTCTGTTTTTTTAGTTTTTTTCACTAGTATATGTATATGTATGCTTAATTAGTATATGTATGTATGTATAGCTCATATATGTATGTATGTATACAATTTGCATATGTATGCTTAATTAGTATATTTAAAAAACATTGCAAAACGAAGTTTTTCATGTATAGTATATAAAACTTTTAAGTTTGTCATGCATTGCAAAATGAAGTGAACAAGAATTACAAAAATCATAATCAAGCATTTAAAAAATGTTAAATTTGCATAGAAACATTTTTGGCGTCGACGATGCCCAGCCCACATCCTCGTCGTCGACTCGGTGGCGACAACCTGCTTGAGAGGCGCCATGTCCGGGACTGGGCTCCGCCGGGCTGGCACTAGGAGGTGCTACCTTCCGGGGGGCGTAGCTTGGTGAGGAACCGGGCTCCCGTTGTCGACCCGGAGCTTCTTTGGTGGCGGTCATGTGGGTTACTTTCGGTGCGGAGGCAGCCGGCCCCCGCGGAGGTGGTATGTCGCCGTGTCAGGGAGGAGCACGAGCACGTCCGTCGCTACATGGTTGCGTTGGACGTCAGGTTCTCCAATACCTGGCAGATTCTTAAAGGATCTCACTCGAGCTATGATCCTGTGATGGTTCCTTCTCTTTGGGCGTCCACCACTCGCGCCTCAGGAACCACGAGTGAACTAGATTCTTCGATAATATTCGATCTGTATTAGCTAGTGATGTTATATGATAATATTCGAGATGTATTAGTGACAATACTCGAGATGTATTCGAGATTAATTATATTTGATAATATTCGAGACGATGTATTCGAGATTATATCCGAGACGATGTATTCAAGATTATATTATTTGATAATATTTGAGACGATGTATTCGAGATTATATTCGATGATGCATATTATCTGGATTATTCGAGATGTATTAGTGATATTATTCGAGATGCATATTATCTACTATGATTCAATTTTTCCTTATTGATTGCATTCTAATTTGAATACTAAATTATTTTATCTTTCTTCTGGATTAGTTAAGCTATGGACGATACCGGCAGAGACGGATAAGAGACCATGTTCGACATCATACGCTCCCCGAGCCCAGACAATTCTCCTAAAAATGACGGCTCGCAATATCTGAACAATTCCGGTGAGGGTATATTAATATTTGATGAAGACGAACGAAGAGATGAAGGCCACAACAATGATGACGAAGGAAATGTTCTTCAAATAACAAACACCGGCGAGGTATGTGTGTGTGTGTGTATATATATAAGGCATCTAGTGATCATTACATCTATTAATTGATTTATATATATATATATATATATATTAACGAATCGATATTTCTTCTTTTAGCCCTCCGGATCAAGCAAATCTTCTACAAGCAAGGCAGTACGAGGCCCGGCCAAAAGGTTGCAGGCTGGCATAAAATACAACATCGATGCCATCAAACCAAATGGCGATCCGCTTGCTCCTAAAGCGAATGCGGACAAATTTACTCGCTAGTGCGGAGTTATTGTCAGGGACCAAATCCTGATCTCCGTTCAAGAATGGAATAAGCCAGCAAAGGGAGATGAAGGAGTTAGTTTTGTCTCTGAAAGAGCAAAAGATCTACTTTGGGAATCGCTCATGTCACATTTCACCCTACCAAATCATTTGACAAATGCAGAACGGGAGAAAGTCAGGAAGAGTGCTCTTAAAAAGATGGCGATAGCATTCTGCAACCACAAGAAAAGAATATGGAACAAGTACGAAGCAGACGAAAAGTAGACTCCAGCATTCAAGGGAACACTGGAGAAGGCAAGAGATCACTGGGACTCTTTCATGAAGTTCAAGGAATCGGAAGCAGCTAAGGAACGGTTCAGAATAAACAAGATTAATGCTGCGAAAAAAAGTGGCCCCATACTCTGGGGCCAGGTGGCTACTGATGTTTACTTGAACTACGTCAGTATTCCCCCAAAGAGGAAGGGATGATGCAGCACATCAACGGTAGGTATTTCCCTCAGTGATGAGACCAAGGTTATCGAACCAGTAGGAGAACCAAGCAACACTACGTAAACAGCATCTGCACACAAAGAACAAATACTTGCAACCCGACGTGTTAAAGGGGTTGTCAATCCCTTTTGGGTAACGGCGCCAGAAATTGGCAAACGGACGTGAGAAAGTTGTAATAGATTGATAGATGCAAATAAAAACAAATAAAATTCAGCGACGTATTTTTGGGTTTTTGATAATATAGATCTGAAAATAAAAGTGGCAAATAAATAAAAAGGCAAATATCAATATAGATCTGAAAGTATATCCCTTCAAAAAAAAGTATATGATGAGAAAATAGACCCGGGGGCCGTAGATTTCACTAGTGGCTTCTCTCGAGAAAAATAGCATACGGTGGGTAAAAAAATTACTGTTGGGCAATTGATAGAACTTCAAATAATTATGACAATATCCAGGCAATGATCATTATATAGGCATCGCGTCCAAGATTAGTAGACCTACTCCTGCCTGCATCTACTACTATTACTCCACACATCGACCGCTATCCAGCATGCATCTAGTGTATTAAGTTCATGGAGAAACGGAGTAATGCAATAAGAACGATGGCATGATGTAGACAAGATCTATTTATGTAGAAATAGACCCCATCTTGTTATCCTTAATAGCAATAATACATACGTGTCGGTTCCCCTTCTGTCACTGGGATCAAGCACCGTAAGATCAAACCCATCACAAAGCACCTCTCCCCATGGCAAGAAAAATCGATCTAGTTGGCCTAACTAAACCAATGATTCAAAGAAGAAATACAAGGCTATAAGTAATCATGCATATAAGAGATCAAAAGACTCAAATAACTTTCATGGATAAAAAAAATATCTGATCATAAACTCAAAGTTCATCGGATCCCAACAAACACACCGCAAAAAGAGTTACATCAAATAGATCTCCAAGAGACCATTGTATTGATAATCAAAAGAGAGAGAGGAAGCCATCCAGCTACTAACTACGGACCCATAGGTCTACAATGAACTACTCACGCATCATCGGAGAGGCACCAATGAGGATGATGAACCCCTCCGTGATGGTGTCTAGATTGGATCTGTGGTTTCTGGAACTTGCGGTGGCTGGAATTGATCTTCGTCGACTCCCCTAGGGTTTCTGGAATATTGGGGTATTTATAGAGCAAAGAGGCGGTGCGGGAGGTGGCCGAGGTGGGCACAACCCACCTAGGCGCGCCCTGTTGGGTTGTGCTCCCCTCGGAGCCCCCCCTCAGGTACTTTCTTGGCCCAACTTATGTCTTCTGGTCCAGAAAAAATCACCAAAAAGTTTCGCTGCGTTTGGACTCCGTTTGGTATTGATTTCCTGCGAAGTAAAAAACAAGCAAAAAAACAGCAACTGTCAATGGGCACTATGTCAACAGGTTAGTCCCAAAAAATGATATAAAGTTGTTATAAAATGATTGTAAAACATAAAAACAGAATTTTTGATGTGGAATGCTGCCTAACATGTTCATCACATATTCTTTTCTTTGTAGCATGGACATTTGGACTTTTATATGATTCAAAGCAATAGTCTAGTGTTGACATGAATATTTCAATACTCAAGCATATCAACAAGCAACCATGTCTTTCAAAATATCAACACTAAAGCAAGTTATCCCTAGCCCATTATGCTCAATCATTGATCCATTCATGAAACACACTCGCATATTAGCTACACCCAATGCTCAAGTATGATCATAGTGCCCTTTAGTTGGTGCTTTATAAGAGAAGATGGAGACTCAAAATAAAAATTGCATAAAGGAAAAGAAAGGCCCTTCGCCGAGGGAAGTAGGGATTTGTAGAGGTGCCAGAGCTCAAAGCAAAAAAAAGTAGAGATAAAACATTTTGGGTGGCATGCTTTTCCTGTCAACGAAAACGATCGAGTAGTTCCCAATACTTTCCATGCTAGATATATCATAGGCGGTTCCCAAACAGAAAATAAAGTGTGTTCCTTTTTTCCGCCATACTTTCACATTCCACGGCTAACCGAATCCATGGGTGCCGTCCATACCAACACTTTCCAAGGAATTTATTATTTGACAACATAAAGTAAATTCATTTTTCATTTTGGGACTGGGCATCCCTAATACCTTTGTCGTACTCTCGTGCAATGACAAGTGAATTAACACTCATATTGAGAATAACACATCTAGCACGGAAATATATCAGCCACCCCCTACCGTTTCATGAGCGGTACGAGCACACAAAAAAGAAGTTTATTTTGAAATTAGAGATGGCACATACAAATTTGCTTAGAATGGCACAGAAATACCGCATATAGGTAGGTATAGTGGACTCATATGGCAAAACTAGTTTAAGGATTTTGGATGCAAAAGTACTGATCATACTTAGTGCAAATGAAGGCTAGCAAAAGATTGAGAAGCATCCAACCAAGAAACGAAAAATCTCATAAGCGAGCATTAAGCATAACTAACACCAAATAATGCACCACAAGTAGGATGTAATTTCATTGCATAACTATTGACTTTCATGCTTGCATAGGGAAGCACAAACCTTAGCACCAATATTCTTAGTAAAGCATAATTACTCATCAACATGACTCACATATTATATCAACATATCGCAAAACTATTACAAGGAATCAAGTTTATTTTGTCCAATGATCTTCATGAAAGTTTTTATTATATCCTTCTTGAATATCTATCACTTGGGGACTAATTTCATAAGTTGCTTTTGATAGCTCAAACAAATCTAAGTGAAGAACATGAGCATAAAATTTTCTTCTCCCAAAATAATTTAAGTGAAGCAAGAGAGAATTTCTAAAAATAAAAATTTTACTAACTCTCAAATAAATCTAAGTGAAGCATGAGAGCATTTCTTCAAAAATACTAAAGCACACCGTGCTCAAAAAGATATAAGTGAAGCACTAGAGCAATTCCATAGCTCATAAAGATTTAAGTGAAGCATAAAGAGCAATTCTAACAAGTCATAGCATAATTTTGGCTCCCTCAAATAGGTGTGTCTAGCAAGGATTCATGACTTAAAATAAAAAAGCAAAACAAGCAAAGACTCATATCATACAAGACGCTCCAAGCAAAACTCATGATATGTGACGAATAAAAATATAGCTCCGAGTAAAATACTGATGGTCATTAGAAGAAAGAGGGGATGCCACTCGGGCATCCCCAAGCTTAGTTGCTTGCTTCTCTTTGGATAATGGCTTGGGGTGCCATGGGGCATCCCCAAGCTTAGGCTCTTCTTACTCCTTATTCCTTCATCCATCGTAATCTCACCCAAAACTTGAAAACTTCAATCACACAAAACTCAACAAAACCTTCGTGAGATCCGTTAGTATAAGAAAACCAATCTTTACTTTAAGTACTATAGAAAAGCCATTCAAATTTTTGTCTTGCATTATATCTACTATATTCTAACTTTACCATGGCTTATAACCTCCAATACAAACCATAGATTCATCAAATTAAGCACACAGTGAAAAGAAAACAGAATCTGTCAAAAACAGAACAGTCTGCAAAGATACGAATTGTTCTCATACTTCTGTAACTCCAAAATTTCTGAAAAATTAGGACAACAGAGGCAATTTGTATATCAATCTTGTGTAAAACAATTCAGAATTTTTTGTCGCTTCTGTGAATTTTCAGAATTGTTTTACTGGACGCAAAAGTTTCTGTTTTCCAACAAGATCAAATCAACTATCACCAAAGCTATCCTAAAGGCTTTACTTGGCACAAACACTAATTAAAACACAAAAAACACAATCATAACAGTAGCATAAATATGCAAACAGAAATAAAAAGACTAAAATAAATTTTATTCATTGGGTTGCCTCCCAACAAGCGCTATCGTTTTACGCCCTTAGCTAGGCATAATATTTTATTGATGCTCACATGAAAGATAATAATGAAAACACAAAGAGAGAATCATAAAACATGTGAGCAACATATTTAAGTCTAACATATTTCTGATGCATAGGAATTTTATAGGAAAACAAATTAGCAAGACAAGCAAGATCTAGCATATGCATGGAAGAAAACAATAGCAATCTCAACATGACGAGAGGTAATTTAGTAACATGAAAATTTCTACAACCATATTATCCTCTCTCATAATAATTACATGTGGGATCATATTTGAATTCAATAATATAGCTATCACATAACATATTCTCTACCTGATCCACATGCATGCAAAGTTGACACTCATCCAAAATAGTGGGATTATCATCAAATAAAGTCATGACCTCTCCAAGCCCACTTTTATCAAAAATTTCATAAGATTGAACATACTCCAAAGTAGTGGGATCATTATTACCTAGAGTTGACACTATTCCAAATGCACTTTCAATATTATCGGAAACATATTCATCATGAGGCTTAAATAAATTTTCAAGATCATAATAAGAATCACCCCAATCATGATCATTGCAATAAGTAGTGGACATATCAAAATTAGCATCCCCAAGCTTGGGGTTTTGCATATTGTTAGCACAATTGACATTAATAGAATTTATAGTAAAATCATTGCAATCATGCTTTTCATTCAAGGAGCTATCATGAATCACTTCATAAATTTCTTCGTTTAACACTTCATCACAATTTTCAGATTCATAAATCTCAAGCAAAACTTCATAAAGGTAATCTAGTGAACTCAATTCACTATTGATTGGTTCATCATAATTGGATATTTTGAAAAGATTAGCAAGTGGATGAGGATCCATATCAAGAGATTTTTAGCAAGCGAAGATGCAAGCAAAATAGAAGACACATGGCATCACAAGCAAATAAAAGATCAAACGAGAAAAAGGTGAACGAAAAAGATGGCGAATAAAACGACAAATTTAAGTGAAGTGGGGGAGATGAAAACGAGAGGCAAATGGCAAATAATGGAAATTGTAAGGAGATGAGATTTGTGATTAGAAACCTGGTAGATGTTGATGATGTTTCCCCGGCAACGGCGCCAGAAATTCCTTTTGATGTTTGCTTGAACTACGTCGGTATTTCCCCAAAGAGGAAGGGATGATGCAGCACAGCAACGGTAGGTATTTCCCTCAGTGATGAGACCAAGGTTATCGAACCAGTAGGAGAACCAAGCAACACTACGTAAACAGCACCTGCACACAAAGAACAAATACTTGCAACCCGACCTGTTAAAGGGGTTGTCAATCCCTTTCGGGTAACGGTGCCAGAAATTGGCAAACGGACGTGAGAAAGTTGTAATAGATTGATAGATGCAAATAAAAACAAATAAAATTCAGCGAGGTATTTTTGGGTTTTTGATAATATAGATCTGAAAATAAAAGTGGCAAATAAATAAAAAGGCAAATAGCAATATAGATCTAAAAGTATATGATGAGAAAATAGACCCGGGGGCCGTAGATTTCACTAATGGCTTCTCTCGAGAAAAATAGCATATGGTGGGTAAACAAATTACTGTTGGCAATTGATAGAACTTCAAATAATTATGATGATATCCAGGCAATGATAATTATATAGGCATCACGTCCAAGATTAGTAGACCGACTCTTGCCTGCATCTACTACTATTACTCCACACATCGACCGCTATCCAGCATGCATCTAGTGTATTAAGTTCATGGAGAAACAGAGTAATGCAATAAGAATGATGACATGATGTAGACAAGATCTATTTATGTAGAAATAGACCCCATATTGTTATCCTTAATAGCAACGATACATACGTGTCGGTTCCCCTTCTGTCACTGGGATCAAGCACCGTAAGATCGAACCCATCACAAAGCACCTCTTCCCATGGCAAGAAAAATCGATCTAGTTGGCCTAACTAAACCAAAGATTAGAAGAAGAAATACGAGGCTATAAGTAATCATGCATATAAGAGATCAAAAGACTCAAATAACTTTCATGGATAAAAACATAGATCTGATCATAAACTCAAAGTTCATCGGATCCCAACAAACACACCGCAAAAAGAGTTACATCAAATAGATCTCCAAGAGACCATTGTATTGAGAATCAAAAGAGAGAGAGGAAGTGATCTAGCTACTAACTACGGACCCGTAGGTCTACAATGAACTACTCATGCATCATCGGAGAGGCACCAATGAGGATGATGAACCCCTCCGTGATGGTGTCTAGATTGAATCTGTGGTTTCTGTAACTTGCGGTGGCTGGAATTGATTTTCGTCGACTCCCCTAGGGTTTCTGGAATATTGGGGTATTTATAGAGCAAAGAGGCGGTGCGGGAGGTGGCCGAGGTGGGCACAACCCACCTGGGCGCGCCTGGGCCCCCAGGCGCACCCTGGTGGGTTGTGCTCCCCTCGGAGCCCCCCTCAGGTACTTTCTTGGCCCAACTTGTGTCTTCTGGTCCAGAAAAAATCACCAAAAAGTTTTGCTACATTTGGACTCCGTTTGGTATTGATTTCCTGCGATGTAAAAAACAAGCAAAAAACAACAACTGGCACTGGGCACTATGTCAATAGGTTAGCACCAAAAAATGATATAAAGTTGCTATAAAATGATTCTAAAACTTCCAAGAATGATAATATAACAGCATGGAACAATAAAAAATTATAGATATGTTGGAGACGTATCAGCTACCAGGTCGCCCGGCCTAAGTGGGATCAAGCTGAGGAACAGATGATTGTTGCAGGGGTCACTCCAGTTACATTGAGTTGGCACGACAGGTGCAGGACTTGGTTTTATGTGCATGAGGGGAAGTTGGACCCAAAGACAGGGCTGGTTATGGAGCGGGCAAGTCTTAAAGAAGCCTTCGACGCTCTACTTGTTGCAATAGAAGATGCTCGAACGGGGGCGTTCAAGCCCGAGAGAGAGAACGACGAGCTTACGCGCGCCCTAAGAATCTTGAACACCCGGGACGAACACGAGGCAAAGGTGTTGTTCCGTGGTTTAAGGGGTTTGCGGATTGGAACGCCACTTATAGAAGCCGTGTGAGAAAGAAGAAGTAGGAGGAGGAGGAGAGGAAGCAGGATGCACACCGCATTCAACAGGTAGAATCAATGCACGCGGAGTTGGAACGCGCTTTCATGCGGCAGCAGGAGCAGCTTGACTCACTTAGCCAGGAAAGGGCGTCTCAGCGGCTGCAGCAACATCCAGCATTGGATAGCACCGTCCCATCTATGCCGAGAAGCAGCGTGGGTTCCACCCCGGCTGATGATGCACTGCTGGCTAGATACCCCGTGGATGATATCAAACGTGCGACACCTTGTGAGCTACACATTAAAGTGAAGAACATATCCATGAAGGTGGCGGATGGCTATGCTTTAACAAATCCCCCTGAAGCAACCTTCCATGGCAATCCGATTCCAGCTGGCTATGCTCGTGTCGGGGTGGATGAAGTGATGTCGGCATATGACGAGCTAGAGCTTGACATTCATGGAGGTGACGAGAAGCGCACACTGGGAGAGGCCATACGTCGTATCATTCTATGGAGAAAGGATTGCATCGTCTTTCCAAGGCCACTGACTCCTCCTCCAAGTCCGCCTCCGCGTCAGCCAACTCCTGATCCTTCATGTCCGCCACCATGTCAGCCGGCTCCTCCTCCAAGTCCGCCACTGCGTCAGCCGACTCCAGCTCCTCCAAGTCCGCCACCGCGTCAGTCGACTCCTCCTCCAAGTCCGCCATCGTGTCAGCCGACTCCAACCCTGCCCGAGACGGAGCGCAGCGCTAGTCCGCCATCGTGTCAGCTGACTCCACCACCCCACCCCGAGACGAAGCCCATCAGCACGAGTCCGCCATATCGATCTCGGGCGCGTCAGCCTTCTCCAAAACGGAAGAGAGCACCAAGCAAGAAAGACTCTCCTCCTGCCAAAAAGAAGTTGGCTTACGAGATGACCATCGAGGAAAACAAGGCCGAAGTGGCTGCCCAAGTGAAGGCCTTTTTTGCGAAGAAACCGCCCCCGCCGCCAAAGGAGAAAATACCTGAGGAAGTCCAACAACACTTTATTGATAATGCTCAATCGGCTGTGAAGAGACCGGCCTCAGACTATGAGCGCTCTATTAAGAAGTTATATCATGCACAGAAGGAGTCGAGCTCGAGCTCGAGCCAAGCAGTTGGTAAAAAAGCGGGAAAACTGTTCCCCAGCTGGGAGAACAAGCAGTGCAATCGATCCCCCTCCCCTCTCATTGTACAACCACAAGTGAGTACCGCCGATCAACTGGTAATAACCGACGATCATAGAAGGATGGCTAAAGAGGCCGGTGTCACTGTTTATCAACTCCTAGAGATCGAGCCTATCCCCGGGATTCAAGATGACGAAGTAGCATGGAAATATGTCCCCAGCCAACCTCTGGTCAGGCCTGAGGAGGTCCCGCTTCTATCAACTAAAATGCGCAGATTGCGTGAGTGGTACCTGAGAGAAAGAAAGAACGGGCGAGAGGCCCTCATGGTGAAAGTCAAGGTAGAGCATTACTTCCATGCAAAAGATTTGTGGGTTGAGTTTCAAGAAATGTTTCAGCTATTTAATCAAGACGCACTCGACAAATCTCTCGTCAGTTGCTATTGTCTGTAAGTGATTTCTTTCTATAATTTAAGTCTCTAGTTGTGCTCGTTCATTACCTGTAATTATCCTCACTATATTCTTTTCAGTGGTATTATGCAGAATGAAGATTTATGAAATGAAAAGAGATGGACGCTATGGCATTGGGTTCATTGACCCAAATACCGTTAATGAAGAGGTGTGGTCGCGTCACAAAAATGAAACAGAGAAAAGCTTGCTACAGTTTTTGAAGCGACTAAATACCCAACCAGAAATACTACTTTCTTACCACTTCGGGTGGGTGTTACTGTCTTGTACTACAAAGTCTGTTTTGCCTACTAGCTAGATGTTAATAAGTGTAGTTGATGAGTTATATGCACGTGTCCGCTTAATTATACAAACGTGTGCACATGCGGTTCCCACTGGATAATGTTAATCATTGAAGTTGACGTGGAAAAAGTTCATGTACTGGACTCACTACTTAAAGAACTTAAAGAATACTCAATCGTGAAGGACATGCTCGGCAGGTAATTTCAATCATTATTGCACTATGTCGGTCTCTTTAGTTCATTTCCTGATATCAGCTAATTAGTAAGTCCTCTATTCATTTTCTTTGACGGCGAGCAGGGTTTGACAAAAGTTCATCAAACAGGTTAGAGGCCCATGGAAACAAGAGCTGAAATGGGTGCGACCCAGGGTACGTAATTAAGTAGTACTAGCTACGTCCGCGCATCTCTTTAATTCTAGTTTCAATACCGTTATCATGCTTGATTAATTATTATCTGATTGAATTCTGTTCTCGTAAAGAGCATGAGTCAGGCGTCGGGGAATAATTTATGTGCGTACTACGTTTGCGAGAACATTCACATTATGACGTCCGAAAGGAACACATCTGCAAGACAACTTTGGGTACGCAAACACAATTCAAAGTTCTTTTTATCATGATCTAATATATATACACGCAACTAATATATTCATATTGATCTCCTTCTTTAATAAAGATGACGGAGATGCGGGATAAGCTCCTACCAACGGACCGCATACGAGCACTTCAAGAGGAAATTGCAGGATTTTTGCTTGACCAGGTCATAGATCCCGAAGGAGAATACCATTACACCTAATGCCTGCATGTAATGATCTGCAAATTGTAGGAGAAATTGTATATACCAAATTGTATATATATGTGTGTATGCATGGTCGTACGAGAAATTCTATAATATATGATTGGTCGTACAAGAAATTCTATTATATATGACGTGTACAGTATGTGGTAGCAGTGGCACTTGACGACTGCAGTAGCGTAAAATATGTTTGAAATGAAAAATAATTAAATGGAAAACACAAAACGAAAAGAAAAAATAAACCATAATTCATAAATCCTAAAACCCTAAACCCCTAAACCTCTAGTCCCGGTTGGTGTCACCAACCGGGACTAAAGGTCCCCCAGCCCCCGGCGCGGACTCGTGCCACATGGTGGGCCTTTGGTCCCGGGCCGTGACGAACCGGGACTAGGGGGGGGGGCTTTAGTCCCCACCCTTAAAGGCCCTTACGAACCGGGACTAAAGGCTGATTCTGCACTAGTGTTTTGACCAACACACGTCCTGCATCAAGAGTCAGTTGTCCAACCAAAGGCCTTATCCGTCGCACGGGGTTGCCACGGTAATAAAGATAAAATCAGACGAAAGCATTGGATGTTTATTGACTACACCTCTTGTATCCCCAGAGATAGGATTCATCCTACCGTACTATACCTTTCTATCATTAGTGCTCAGAATAGCGTTTCACGGCTCTTTGCCCTTAGCCTCTCGGTGGCTCGATATTTGTGATCCTGGGTACCTGTAGGGACAAAGATCACGAATGAGACAAGAGACAACTACGAAGCAATTTTATTTTACACATACAAGACATCATAATACTTCCATCGATCCCTCCAACAAATACATCAGGTTGTAGGTCTATGTAGGCTGCCGGCTGGTAGGCCTGCCAAGCCAGCCGGATACAAGCTGGCTTGCTGGTAAGCTCTCCGGAGGCCAGCACTGCGGACGAGCCAATGGAAGAGGCGTCCGACGACGAGCCGATGCCTCCACCCTTGCCGTTCCATGTCGGCATCACCATGGGCGAGGTGCGGGCACACTACACTGACATGGTGCTGGATGAGAGGGAGGGCGCGTTCCACCAGGCATAGCCCGACCAGAGGTACAACCTCCGCCTCCTTGGCGAGCACCGGCTCAGGGAGGAGCAAATCGCCGGCAGAAGTATCGTGGCGAACGTGGACAAGCAGAGGGCGCTGCTCCTAGCGCTACCGGCGAAATCTGCCGCGAGCGATGGCGACTCCGCGTCCTGTAAACAGAGAAAGAAGCAATGTTCATGGAGATGAAGCAACAGCGGAGGAATTTGACGACGGCACCGACGAGTCGCCTGCTCCGTATCGGTCGCGTCCCGCCGCTATGGCGACGAGGCCGACACGTCCACGACCGCCGCCGATATCGAGGAAGAGTAGAACATGGGAGGCCGCCGACGCTTGGGTCCCAGCACAACTGGTGAGCTTGCCCACTTCGCGAAGACGGAGGCCACTACTCTTCTCCTCCCGTTGGAGCTAAGCTTGGCGAGCTCATCATCATCGACCGATTAGCTTGCCCGCTTCACGGAGACGGAGGCTATTCTTCCCTTCCCGCTGAAGCTTCAGTTCTTGGGACTCATGGCCGGTTGGCGAGCTTGCTGCCGGACATGGTAAGACATGTGATGGGAAACGGGCGTCGGCGATCATATATACTAGGTTAGAATAGGGCTTAGTTGAAATATGTTAAAAATGTAATGAATATGCTCATGTTTAGATGAAAATCATCTGTTTTTTGTAAAAAATTATCTAAGTTTAAATGAAAATCCTTCGGTTTGTTTAAATTTGCAGTGACTTTGTTTACATTAGTTAAGTTCCGTTCGAAAACTGGCCGGACATTTACGGCTAGCTTTAGATGACCGGCTCTCATATCACTGTTCACGGACTGACACCACCGGTCCATGGACGGAGCCTGTGTCCGGTTTAGGGTCAGCGTCGTTGAGATGCCCTAAGTCAAAGTCAGATGCATCTTCTGAAAGCAATGACACGGCCCACCACGGCAAAGACGAAAGAAGGTCGAATTTGGATCGACCTCACGAGGCTTTGATTATTAGATAGCGTAGAGCAACTAGCTATAATGGAACTATAATTATTTTAATCATTTGAGAAGTAGTTTAGCTCAGAGGAGAACAATAGTGTGAAGCAATGTATATCAGCGCACATGCATGAATATTTGTTCATTGCTGCCCCGCAAAAAAAAAATTTGTTTATTGCTAGGGCTAGGAACAAAATAATGATCTGTACGGCGCAACAAATGACAATTAAATTTTGGAAAAGGATTAAATTCAACCGGCTGATTTTCTCTTGGAATCAACCGTGTCACGAGACGTTCGATCCAGCTCGATCATGCGGCCCTCATCGCTCACACGCGTACTCGCGCACGCCGCCCCTCGCGTGACACACGTCCTTTCGTGGGACCCACCCACAACCCCATCCACCTTATCCTCCTCTCTCTTAGTCGAGTCATCTTCTTCCTTCGATTTCTCCTTCCCCATTCACATCCACCTCCACGAACGAGAGACACCCAGACAGGACGCTGTTGCATGCCCCGCCCAAACCGTCGTTGCAAGCCGCCTGAGGCTGCAAGGCAAGGCGTCGGCCACCGCTCCCAGCCACCGGCGTGCGAGATTGGGGCTCGGCTGCTGCCCAACCAACACACAGGCGTGTGAGATGGGCTTGGCTGCTGCCCAGCCAGCGCACCGGCGTGCGAGATTGGGGCTCGGCGGCGCCCACGACGCACCGGTGGATGACCCCTTGCAGCAGACACGTTCGCGATCGGCCTTGCAGCACCAGCTGGCCGTACGTGGATCTCGCGCGCAGGGGGGTGACGCTTCATGGTGCTGTAGTGAAGTGCGCCGGGTTGCAATGGAGCGCTGCTGGAGGCTGCAATGGAGTGTCGCGCGAGTTGTTGAGGCTCTGCCGGGGCTACGTTGGAGCGACGCCGGAGCTGCAATGAAGCGCACCGGAGCTGCAATGAAGCACGCCGGAGCGGCATTGAAGCACGTCGTAGCTGCAATGAAGCACCATGGGGGTCATTGAAGCTCGTCGGGGGTTGCAATGGAGCGCTGCTGGGGATTGCAATGGAGTGCCGTTAGGGCTACAATGGACGCCGCCGGTGCTTCGCGCCGCATGATGCTGCCAAGAAAGCTGCTGCACTGAAGCTTTTTTGGTCGCGCTTGGCCTTGCCATTTGAGCAGCACCCGGATGGCTCCCAGGTGCTGCGATGGAAGCCGGCGGCTCCGGTGCCGCGAGGTTGCTGTGAGGTCGCAGACGGGTGCAGAACTGCAGATACTAGATGTTTTGCGTGGTGGATGGAAGAACAAAGGAGGAAGACGTTGACTCCGTTTGCTGTGATCGCACGGTCAGTATCCGTCAGATCGGACGGCTGGCTAGGCGACTTAATTTTGTAACAAATCAGCCGGCTGATTTGTAGCAGCCGTCTTAAATTTTTCGAAAAAGTATCCTATTATAATTAATTCAGTACTCGATCTAACTATATCTCTCAAAAGAAATTTCTGGTATCCTACCGTGGGTGTATTTTTTTTATGGGTCATCATATCATGTCGTTGAAATGTGGTCGAGTGGAGCATGCCTTTTGCCTTTTTGTTTATTTTGTGGCGACGGCGCACTTTATTCAAGGCCATGTTCCTGCCCGTCTAGACGCCCAGTGGAACTTTTTTTTTCTGTTGCACTATTTTTTTTTTAGGGAACGGTACTTGCACTATGCGTTTTTTTTTAAGAAGAAAAAAACCAGGTAAAAAGAAGGTGTGTTATGTTTTCCGACACTGGCGCATGGGCGCTCGTTACACAGTTGGTGATGTGGCCGGCGAGAGAAGACAGGCACCGAAAAGGCTCGGTGAAAAACCGCAAAACTGATCCTTTTCGTAAAGTTTAACAAAAAATGAATCTATTTTAAAAATATTTCAAATAATGGTCATTTTTACATGACGCCCGGGTCCAGGCCGCCATGCTAGACAGCATGACGCTTTGGCCAAAGGCGTCATTGAGCAGCGATGACTTGCCCCATCAGCTTGACCTAGGACGCATGGCGCCCCGGCCGATGTCGCCATGCTCAAAAGCATGACGCCCCAGCCAAGGGCGCCATGCCCTCTGTCCCAGCAATGGAGCTCTTCCGCCGTGCTCGCTCGTATCTCTCAGCTGCATGCTGCGTCAGCCTCTCCTCTCTTTTAGCTTCTCCCTTGCGTCGATTGGTGCGTGTGAGCCGCCGACTGGTAGCATACAGCCATCGTGTATTCAGGTACAAACGCGTGCGAGCTTGCCGACCGGCACGAGTACGCGGATACGTACGAGCTGCCGTATCTAGCCGAGGCTGTGTCGTACTTATCGTGTTACTCTACATCGTCGTACTCATAGCATTGCCATTCACATATAGACGTGCATGGATAGCTAAACAAGTTCATGCATGAACATGAAGATCTCTCACGTACGTGTGTACATGCATGACTCTTCTTTCGACTCTCTTTCTCTTGAAGGACAACACGTGTATTTGGGTACGTACGCGTGCGAGCTTCCCGGCCGGCCGGACGCAGGTACCATGGCTCGGTCGTGCATGCGTAATTCGCAGGGGAGGGGCCGGCCCACGATTTCCTCTCTCTCCGCGCCGGGGGCTCGTCGCCATTCACCCACAGACAGCTCTCCAACCAGCAAGGTATCACCGCTTCTCCTTGCCTTTTCCACCTGCAAGCGCCGGCCGGCCTTGGTGTTAGCTAGATGTTCCAGCTAGCGTGGTTCTTCCTTTCCCATTGTATGCTGCATCTCCGTTGTGGCTGGTGCCCTCCCTTTACCTTTGCTTTTCTGTTTAACTTCTCCTGCTTCGCTTCGAAAACCAAGCATGTCTACATAGATGACCAGATCATTCTTATTTTACGTCCGTTACAATCACTTATCTGGCCGGGCCGTCGGCCCGGAGTATAGAGGAGTTTAAGGAGCCAAACTGTAGAAGCTCTACCGAGTGGGTGCTAAGCTGGTAGAGAAGGATGTATAATACTAAGGAGATAAAGAAGGGACGAGCACATTTGGTTCATGGGAGTATACGCCAAAAAGTCAAATTAATTTGAAGCTTTAAAAAAAATAAAGTTGACATTTTCTTGCATATACACATAGAGCGACGCCGTCGGAATACAAGGCACGACGGCAAGGTGACGCCGCTGGAAGACAAAGCGCGATGGCAAGGCGCCGCGACGCGACTTCAACGATCACACCGCTCCTCTACAAACTCGTGAGAAGACGCCTTGACTATGCCGACTGCCGTGGACTCGGCGTCTGGCCGGGACGAGACGCCGAACACACCGGCCATGCTGGTGTAAGAAAGGTGTCGGTTTTACACCGACGCCCAGTCTCCACTGACAAGTACTCCTGTGAGGCATAGCCCCTTGCATACCTCGACGAAGCTGCTGGTCATAGAGAAGTCCGAGCTAAACACGGCCCATGCTACCCCAACAACAACTATTCCAACACCGTCAAGACTGACGAGGCACGACGGCAAGGGCGGGCACGGCCACCGCAAATGCCAGACTACTTGCGGCGCATGTACCGACGAGGGCACGCCCGCATACTTTGTTTTCTTTCCTTTTTCCGGCACATGAGAGAAATACACTTCCCTCTTTCCTTCTCTCCGGAGTTTTAGAGATCTTTCTAGTGTCAAATATGGTCACTGTCCATGGACGCGTCCGCGGACATATAGGATTCCAGATTTGATATATTCAGTTGAAGATGCTCTAAGATGTACATAAATTAGCACATACATATCCGATGAGAAATAATTAAGCTGTGCGTATGTCTGTACAAATTAACGAAACTACTTCACTTACAACGTTCTTTGTCATGGATGGTGTGATATGGAGCTTTATATTGAAATTAGACAACATGTGTGCGTGGCATTCAGATTGACGTGAGGAAATGACATGCATGAGCTGACAGCACGTCGAAGAGAGAGAGAGAGAGAGAAGGCGTAGCAGGTCCTTCATCCTTGTAGGAAAGAGGTAGATGCATGCACATGCACGTACGAAACTAAGCTAGCTACTAGCTTTTCCATTCCATTCCATTCAGCAAGGCCATCTTCCTCTCGTTGCAAATGAATTAGCAGCTGCCTTGTAACTAGCTAGGCCGATCTCCTTCTGCTCTAGCTACTGTACCAGCCAAGTGCCCTGGTGATCGATAGCTAGCTACCAAGGCAGGCATCTTCGCGCGCACACACACACACCATTCCACACACCTGCCCACTCGCCCCCTACACAGAGTTAGGAAACTAGGACGCCGGTTCCTTCGATCCATGCCTCAAAGCTTAAGCATGTGCATGGCGCCCCGGGCTGGGGTGTCATGCTCTTGTTCATGGCGCCCCTGCCTAGGGCGTCACGCTTCTTAGGCCAAGTCAACATTAACTCGCATGGTGCCCTTGACCAAGGGTGTCATGCTGTCTAGTATGGTGCCCCGAGTCCGGGCGTCATGCAAAAGGATCATTTTATATAAAAAAATTGAGATGGGTTTATTTTATGCTAAACTTTATCAAAAGGGCCAATTCAGTAGTTTTTCACAAAGGCTCGCAAGTTGCTGTTGCAGGCCATGTTCAGATGCGATAGCTGCCTGGGCAGGGTAGGGAGATGTGCGGGGACACGCAAGGAAGGCGCCGGAGCCATCCATCCGCACAGCGCGCGCACGAGTCATGACCCCTCGAGCGAAGCAACGTCCCGTGAGTCCGGCCGGGAAGCGAAATCGGCCTAGGAAACCCCGCGGAAAGGGCAACCGCACTCGGCTCATTTTTCAACCGGCAAAGGGTCCGCGTCCGCCCATGTTGGCGCGGGCAGGCTCCAGTTCCCGATGAGATCGGGTTGGGTTGCCCCACCCCCACCCCGCCGCGGCCGCCTCCAAAGCCCGAGGGCCGGCCGGTCGAGTCGAGCGGCCACGAAGAGGGGCGCGCTCGCATCGTGCCACGTCACCGCGCGATTCTTCATCCTTTCCGGCTAAGCAACATGCCAACATGGATCTTTGACGCCTATCTTAGCCGGTTCGGAGCAGATTAACTAAGCTCTCCTCCGGTCCGCGTGGCTCCAACCCAGACAGCAATCGCACGGCCGGCCGGCCGTTCTTGAAAGGCAGCCATGCACGTCGACGCGCACGTACGGCGGTGACCGGCAGTCCACGTTAACCGCCGCTATGAGCGATGCATTGCGTGCGTAACGGTAGTACTGCCTCAGATTCCACGGCGTACGTAAGTTAATCAGGCGTGTCGCGCGAGCCCGTCTCGTCAGTAACGAACCAGGAGCCAACGGCATGGCGCGTCACGTACGTGCGATATGGCGGTCTCAGATTCCGGTGTGCATGCTCATGTCTCACCTCACCAAACCACACGCTCGGGCCGAGTATTTTTCTGCCGGAATCTTTGCTGTGATCGACAAATGACTTGGCTGATTCGTTCGGTGATACAACCATCGGTTATCAAACACGGGGATAAGAGTGATTCAAAAAAAAAAACACAGGGATAAGACCAAACTCCAACGCGTCGACCAAATTGACGCGTGCTTTATTCGCTTTTCGTTTGTTTAGGTCGGCCGTCCGCTCGACGTCTGCCCTGTTTTTGTTTTGGATCGATCATGCGCCCAACACGCCGACATGAAATGGGCCGCGCGTCCTCCGGTCTTTGTTACTGCCTTCAATGCAAAATATCATAGAATTAATATCATAGATGGTTGCATTGAGACTACCCACAATGGGAGTAACATAAGGCTGGTTGTAATGGGGAGTATCATATACTAGTATCATGCATATGATACTAGTATATAATACTACCTCCGTAATGCATAGTATCATAAGTTAGTATCTTAGGTTGCTTTATTAATTGCCATGCATGACATAAAGTAGTACAACATTTAATATGATACGGTATCATGATATGATATCACACCCTCTCTTTCCTCATTTAATTGTGTGCCACATCATCCAAAAAAGAGATGTGGTAACATAGCTAATTAATGAGGAAAGAGAGACATGTGGTAACATAGCTAATTACTGTAACATAACACATACCAAAATAAGATGAGTCTACAACCTAATAAATAAAGTGTTGCATGACACCACACATATGTTAGTAACATAGACTAGTAACATATGCATGTTACTCGTCTAAGTTACTACCCATTGTGACTAGTCTTATTAACTTATAGTCTCAATTTTTCTTCAGAAGCGCTATGTGATGGTAGATCCTTCCCAATGCTCTACCTTTGTATAGGTGCTAAGGCTGCTTGTAATGGGTAGTATCATAAGTTAGTATCATGTTTATGATACTAGTGTATGATACTACCTCCCTAATGCATAGTATCATATAGTAGTATCATATATGACTTTATTTATTGCCATGCATGACACATATTAGTATAGTATTTATTATGATATGGTATCATGATATGATACTCAATCCTCTCTTTCTTTATTTAATTTCATGCCACCTCATCTAAATTGCCTAGTTGGCATGCATGATATTAGCTATGATACTCCCATTACGACCAGCCTAAGTCTCCCATGCAAGCAAAAATTCTGATGTGCAAAGGTAATTAAGACGAGAGAGAAGAGGTTGATGACCTAGGAAGAAACAATGCCAAGCGCTTGAACCTAGACAAAACACTTAAATGAACGAAATTCATCGATGCATGCAAGAGTTTAGTTGTTAAATCAATAAATGAAGCGAGCTTAGTTACAACAAGTTAAACACCTATGCATTGTGGGTTTTAGTTGCTAACTTTTTAATGTCTTTAGGGCATCTTGAACGGCAACCCGCAAAAATCCTCCCGCATCCGTCCGCGGGCCGGGGGGGGGGGGGGGGCACAGTTCGCGGACACGGATGCGGGAGGACGCCATTCAAGCGTAGCCGCATACATCCAGCCTTCCTCATTTTTTTCAAGTCCGCACGATCAAATTGCCGCACGCAAAGGATACAAACATTCAAATAGCCACATGCAACACTAGTTCAAATTTAAAAAAGTTCAAATATTACATCCCAACATTGTTGTCCTTTTCACCGCCCACTGATGCTCAATCAGATCTTCCTTCAGCTGCTCGTGAATTGGTCGATGCCAAATTTGTTGATGCATTTGAATAAACTCTTCAAATGTGACCGGATTCTGGTCCGGAATTTGAATATGATCATCCATGTTCTCAAATTTCAGAGCCGCGACAGCATCATCACCCTCATCCTCGATGATCGTGTTGTGTATGATCACACAACATGTCATCACCTCCCACAAGGTCTCTGGATCCGATTGTTTTGCAGGTCCATGAACAACTGCAAAACGGGCCTGAAAAACTCTAAATGCCCTCTCAACATTCTTTGTAGCCGCTTCTTGTCCTTGGGTAAAGTGAGCCTTTTTCTGGCCAACTGAGTTTGAGATGGTGCTGGCAAAGATAGCCCATGGAGGTTAGATACTGTCGACCAAATAGTAGCCCATGTTGTACGCATGCCCATTGACAGTATAGTAGCAAGGAGGGACTTTTCCTTCAGTCACCAAAAATAAAGTAGTACTTTTTGTACAGCTAACCACTATACATGTTGTCTCTTACATTGACTATAGACTCCAAAAACTTTGTGAGAGTGCAACATGTTATATTATTAACCTTGCTCTTATATTACAATAAACAACTCTCTTCTCATTAACTATTTGTCACATAAACAAAGATATGCTATGTTAATAGCTAATTGACACTCACTATTATTCACAACAAAAAAATACTCTCACGATGAAATGAAAGTGGAAAAGCGTTTGGACGCGCGATCGACATGACCTCCACAAATGCGTCTTTCCTCTTTTGAGCCTTACCGGCTAAACTTACTCCTACTTTTGAAAGCAATGACACGTACGGCCCACCACGGCAAAGACGAAAGAATATCGAAATTTGTTCGACCTGGCGAGGCTTTGAACAATAGTGTCAAGCAATGCATATTATTTTAATTTAATCATTTGGAAAGTAGCTCCGAGGAAAACAATGGTGTGAAGCAACATATATCAGCGCACATGCATGAATCATTGTTTATTGCAAGGAACAAAATAATAATCTGTGCGGTGCAACTCATGATAAGTACTGTAATTTTCTTTTCCTAAAGAAGTACTAGATGATAATTTACCAAGGACTTGCTCTTAAAAGAAATGCTTGCAAGGCGCTCTTGTCCTACCGTAATATTTTTTTTGATAATCAGAGCAACTCCAACACGCCGACCCAAACAGACGGCGATTTTGTCTGTTTTTTATCTAATTAGGTCGACCACCCGCTCACGTCCACCCTGTTTATGATTCGGGTCGGCAGTGCGTCCAACGCGCCGACCCATATTCGCCCGCGTGGCCGGCTTGCCGCCGTTTTTGAACAAATATACACACATTTTTGCATATGCCAACATGAGCCCACATATACTCAACCAAATCATGATGAAATTGGGTGAACTGTGCAAACGTTGTCGCTCCTCCTCCGTGTTCAGGCACAACATTCTCACCCTGAAACTTAAACTCTTGATCGTAAATACGTTTCGGGCGCTCATCCTCTACGATCATATTGTGCATGATCACACAAGCAGTCATCACCCCCGACAACTTCTTGGTGCTCCAAGTTCTAGCAGGATACCGAACGGTGCCCCATCGAGATTGCAAAACACCAAAGGCACGCTCGACATCCTTCCTAGCAATCTCTTGCTCTTGGGCAAATTTTTTCCTTTTCTCTCCGACAAGGTTGGGGATTGTCTTCACGATAGTGGTCCACTGAGGATAGATACCGTCACCTAGGTAGTATCCTTTGTCGTAGTTGTGGCCGTTGATGCTAACATTCACCGACGGGTTGTTGCCTTCGGCAAGCCTTGCAAATACTGGCGAGCGTTGAAGCACGTTGATATCATTGTGCTATCCGGATATGCCGAAGAAAGAATGCCAGATCCAGAGATCTTGTGAGGCCACGGCCTCAAGTATGACAGTGCAAGCCCTGACATGGCCGTTATACTGCCCTTGCCAAGCAGAAGTGCAGTTCTTCCACTCCCACTGAATGCAGTCTATGCTGCCAAGCATCCCTAGGAAGCCCCTGTTGGCATTCATGGCCAACAAGCGGGCTGTGTCTGCAGCAGTCGGCTCTCTCAAGTACTCAGGGCCAAACACAGCAATCACAGCCTTGCTGTCGTGGACTTGACACGGCAGATGTCCTAGTGGAAGGACTTAGTCGTGGAGCCATCGCAACTAGGTTAACTTGAAGGGGTTAAATGGGACAAAGGACACAGAGAGTTTACCCAGGTTCGGCCCCTCTCAATGAGGTAAAAGCCTACTCCTGCTTTGTGTTGTATTGTTAGGGTTTCGATTACCAGGGAGCGAATACGCTTGACCTAGTTCCCGATTGTTTGTTACCTCTCCCCAAACCGCCGCCGGGTCGTCCCTTTATATCCACAGGTTGACGCCCGGCGGTTCACAGAATCCCGGTCGGCTCATAAACGTGTCCGGCTCGGTATCCACTCTTTCCTATCTTACAATACAAGTCATACTTATGGCGGTTTACATCTATGGGCCCTAACTCACCTTTGGGCTTTAGGCCTTCTTATTAAGTCTCATTCGTAAGTCGCCATCTTCTATGTCTTCATGGGCTTCAATACAGGTAAACCACTATGAGCATAACCCGGCCCCTCCTGGGCGGTTTATACTCAATAGTTATATCCCCAACATTAGGCCCCAGGTTGATGTGAACTTATTCATATCAATCTTCAATACTTGACTTAGAAAAAATCCTTCATCATCAGTCCTTATGAAAATTTATAACCCGCCACGACGTCTGCTGACAGCATTATGCTAACCCGCCATGACGTCATCTTGCATTAATATCGCACGAGGCCCAAATCTCAGCCTCCTTGATTCCCGCGCATGCCATCTATCCACTGCCTTATAAATAGGGATAGGGGTCCTTTTCATTTTCCCCCCTTGCCTCCTCGTCTTCATCCTCTTCCTTGCCACGCCACACGCGCCCGAGCTTCGCCGCCGTCGACTTCACGAGCTACCTCCACTCCAGCCGCTGCATCGTTCTGAACGCACCAGAGCACCGCCGCGCGCCACCGCTGTCCAACAGTCTTGGTAAGCCCCCCTTTTTTCCTCACCGCAGATCTCCATTAGGGTTTGCTTGAGTTCTTCAGAGTTCATCTCAGTTCACCTTTGTTCCTCCATAGACCATGTAGTTTTTGATCTAAGTATAGTACCAATCTTGTGCGATAGCAATTTAGCACTCATTTTTAATATCCGAACGCCTCCCCTCCATAGGAGATCTTATCTGAGCACGTGAACTGTCCTGCTGCCGCTACTTTAGGTTAGAATTTTTCTTCATTATCTCAACTGCTGTAGATCCAAAATTATAACACCAATCTGTAAAATCTGTTTTTCACCACTTAGCCATTTTCCAACTTCAGATCTATACTTTCAATATCCGTGTAGGCGGTTTAACCTCAGAAAGTAATAACCTGCCAGGTACCATTAGTCCCCTTTTAAACCGCCAAGCGCTCGTCTTTAATAACGTCACTATCCGGCTTAACATTTATGCATGCTTCAACACTTTCTGCCTGTTAACCATGAACCTTAAACCGGCACAAATCTTTTCCAGGTTATCGTATAAATGGCCAAATCCTTCTATTCCTGTAACTGGGTTCCATCCCGGGTTACAGAAGAAGAACTGAACGGGTGTATTGCAACCGGCGCTTTAGCGAAAAAGGAAGACATCCACTGGAGAGCCCCCGGTCCAGAAAATCCTCCTGAGCTCAAGGATGGGGAAGTGATCGTTTTTGTTGATCATCTGAGTCGAGGGTTCAGCCCTCCCGGATCAAAAAATTTCCGTGATGTGCTTCACTTCTTCCAACTTCACCCTCAAGATATTGGGCCTAACTCCGTGTCCAATATTTGCAATTTTCAAGTGTTTTGTGAAGCCTACCTGCAAGAAGAGCCCACAGTCGACCTGTTCAGAGATTTCTTCTATTTAAACCGCCGTACTAAATTTACGGATGGGCCCAATACTGAACTTGGCGGGGTTTCAATTCAGAAGAGAAAAGACGTCAGCTTCCCTCACGCTAGGCATCATAGCCATCCCAAAGATTGGAATCAAACTTGGTTCTATTGCGAAGATACATCTCCAGCTGGCGAGAATCCTCTGCCGGGTTACCGTGCTCACCGGCTTACTGATGCACATCCATTCCCCCAAAGACTCAATGCAAAGGAACGGTCCAAATATGCACCACAGCTTTCAAAGCTCAGAGCCTTTATGGCAAACGGTTTGACATGCATTGATTTTGTCCGTTGCTGGGTATCTTGGAGCATTTTGCCTTTAAGCCGTCGCTCCGGTTTAATGTGTGAGTACACAGGGGATATGAAAGACCCTCAACGCCACACTGATATTCAGCTGCTGATACTGAAATTACTGAATCTGTCAAGAAGATGTTGGATGAACCGGTGGCCGACTGTAGCAAAACAGGACTTAGTCATTTCTGCGCTTCAAATAAGCCGCCAGCTGTAAGAACTGCTCCACTCCTGCTTTAATCCACATTCTTAATACTCCCTTATGATTTTTTCAATCTTTAAACAGGGTGATGATCCGTTCTGGAAGAAGAAACCGCAGGATAAACCGGCCAAAACACTTCGTGTCAAGACCAAGGCCAACAAGAAGCCCGCCAAGAAGAAAAACACCGAGCCTACCGAGTTAAACATTGACGATGATAATCCGGAGTCAGAGGTAGAACTTAATTCACTTGGCTCTTTTTTCATACATCTCATTGACAATGATTTTTATCAGGACGACGCAGAAGCTAGCCGCGCAAATGACATAGAGGTAACTATTCTCTCATCCGGTTCAAAACCTCTGCCCACACAGAAAACCCGACAAGCAAGCCGGAAAGTAAGATTTTCTCACCCCCTAGCTTACTTGGATCCAAACTTTCTTTTGAAGAAGCAGCAACACGAAGCTCGCCGCACAACCCGGCATAGCGGCCATGTGGTCACTTCTTCCGGTTTACCGAACTCCCCAGTTCGTAAACGCCGCCCAGAGGTCTCTTCTATTTCTGACACGTCTTATCCCAAGGCGGGTTATTTCCGACAACCTCTTAATCCGTCTGATTCAAACTACCAGGGAACTTCCCTTTCATCCTCTGGCGAGTCCACAGGGACACAAATTCCAACCCTCAAAACTGTTCCTGGGTGAGCATTTTTAACTAACCCCTTGTACCTTATGCTTGATCATTATACTAACCTGTTATTTGCGTTTCTGTCAGAGCCAAGGCCAGGCCCAGTAAAAAGGCCAAATTGAACAAACCGGCTGATGACAGCGCGCCAACTGACCCGGAAAAGAACCCGGAGCAGTTTGAAACAAATACTGAAGCTATTCTTGATGATCCGCCACCGCAAGATCATGACGCCTTTGTTGAGCAGATGGAAATTGATCCGATAGGTCATGCTGATAAACCGCCAAGCCCAACTAAGGCTGCTGATGATAAAGCTGACGATGTTGTAGTTACCGGTGTCGGGTA
Source organism: Thinopyrum elongatum (assembly GCA_011799875.1). NCBI lineage: Eukaryota > Viridiplantae > Streptophyta > Magnoliopsida > Poales > Poaceae > Thinopyrum > Thinopyrum elongatum. Next base: position 679,831,486 of record CM022298.1, read on the forward strand.
TACAGCCCCAGACAACCCCACTGCTCTGTCAAAACATAGTGCCAAAGAAGAATTTTCTGCTGTTGACAAGGGCAAGTGGAAGGCGGATTTGGAAAGCTATGCCCACCTCAGCGCCCAAGATATTCATTCTGGGTTTTTAAACCGTCTGTACACAAGCTGTGATTATGAAGCCGGTTTACTGAACATGATGAAGGAGCGATATGAGGTAAATGATGTTAACTCTGCATACATATTCTTCCCTTAGCCGCCAAGTTTACTGGACATAAAAGAATAGAATGTTCTGCAAACTTTCAAGAGCCATATAGATCAACTCCACTAGCCCGCAAGGGCCAGTTTATAATGTCAATATGAACCGGGACTTTAGAATAATATATCTTCAATTTCGCCTGTGTAGCCCCCAAGGGTCGACTTAACAGATATGTTAAGTTGAGACTAATTATGCTGTAAGGCTCAAAATTCTTACTTAGGACCTTTATAATCCGGTTGACCATCAAGCTGATAGTTGTTACGTGCTTGGGACTTGTAAATTTTTTTTGATAAGAAGCAATAGACATTAGCCCCCAAGTGCCAAGTATATTACTTGTTATGTGCTTGGGACTTTGAATATGCACTGCCATGTAATTAATTACATGTCTCTTGCAGGCTGATCTTAACAAGAAGGAATCTCAAATCGCCGACCTTCAAGAAAATATCAAGTCGCAACAAGCCGAGACCTCCAAAGCCAAGGAGGAACTGACCAGTGCCTTAACAGCCATGGAGAAACTGAAGGAGAGATTCAAGAACGAGCGGGCAGGTTGGGATACAGAAAAGTCAACTCTGCTGAAGAGGGCTGAGGATGCTGAGGCTGCCCTTAAACCGGTAGCTGAAGAGCTGACTGGCTTGAAACAGCAAATAAATGCCATGACCGCTGCCGTATTTGGTAAATAACTTCTTCATAAGCTTTGAACATGTATTATGTAAGAGACTGCCGGTTTACCGATGTTTTTTATGATGCAGGAACTCGCATTGCTCATCTTGGCTCAGATATGCGGCAAAAACTGAAGGCCGCCTATACACTTATAGAGCAATTATATACCGGCGTACAACGGGTTATCTGCACAGCTTTTCATAATAAACCGCCCCCAACCTTGATCAAGGAGACGTTGGAAAGGCTGGCGATGATGCCTGCACGGTTTGAAGAGCTAAAGAAGTCAGCTGCCAGGGCGGGTGCTCTTACTGCACTGACTCGGGCCAAAGCTTGGATATCTGATCTTGATCCGGCCGATGTGGGAAACGGCTACCCGAGCATAAAGGAGGACGGGTCAGAGTTTAATAACGATGACCTCAGAGCTTTGACGAGGGAAATGCGCCCATTGGCTAGCCAATTGGCTGAAGAAACCGATCTTTCACATTATCAGTCAGTTTATGATGCCAACAACAAGAGAGTTAACGCGCCAACTTATGATGCTCCAAATCTTATTCCTCCAATCCGTAAGCATACCTATGCCCCTGATATTGACCCCTCCACACTTATAAGTGATGAAGCTGTATTCAAGGCCTTAACTGGGATTGATTGGACCACCATTGACTTCCAGCCACTGGGTAGAGAGGAGGAAGATGAACCGGCGCTGGACAATCCGCAACCTTCAAGTCAGCCAGGCCAGGACTCATAAACCGGAGGCCGGTTTAGCAGCTGCTTTCTTTAAGACTTGTTAAAACAACTATTCTTTTGGGCACCAAGCGCCTTGTAATAGGCTAGCTTAAACTCTTGTTCTGCTATGCCATCGTGCATATTTACTTTGCATGACACTGCTAATCCACCATTTAAGATATGCCACTTATGCTTATAATATTAACAATGTGGAATCTGCTCCTGCATGTAACGGATTAAAAGTGTCCTGGCGGTTTACCGCTGGACGGGTCATAACGCCCAATATAAAACCATGGAAACTAACATAGCTTGTACCCAAGGCTGGACTTTCAGAACAACCAAATTTGAAATATATCATACCTGTGATATTTGATCACACTGTTGGTTTACCAAACCGGTGTGGTAAGGGGGAGAACCCAAACTTTGAGCACTGGTAATTATCATAGATTGTTTGGCTTATGAACAAAACCGGGCCGGGTTAATAAACATCGGATATTATCTTATCTCATACTGGCGACTTATAGTCAAAAACCAGGCCGGGTTAATAAACACCGGATGAATTATGATCATAAAGCGTTATAAACCTCATCAAATAAACCTCAAAAACTGTGGAATAAAACAAACGAAAAAATGAGGCTTTTCATGGGCTGCCAGGCCGAAAATCGAGTGCTTTCACAGGCCGCACAGCCACTGAGTTAAACCTATATACAAACCTTATAAGATGGACCTCACATAACCAATCGTCGTTTTAACTTTGATAAGTTCAGGGTCTGTATAAGATTGACTTGTCAAACGTTCGGCGGGTCATTCCAGGAATACCTGGGCGGAGTGGCTTACTTAAAAAGGCAGGATAACCCGGGGTTTTAGGTGAATACACTTGGCTTCCAAGCCTGGCTTTTAAGCCTATTACAAGGGTTATACAAACTCTTTGTTCTTTAGAATCAAGGAGCCCCCAAGTAATATTTTTGAGCTATGCTCAAGGGGCACCTATGTTTGAGCTGTGATTTTGCAACAGACTCTCTTTGGTACCTTTAACCTGGGTAGCAAGCCCCCAAGTTTTTTTTTCCAGTTGGCTTATAAGCCGGTTCAAAGGGTAATCATAACTTCGCTCATAAGCCGAAAGCCCCCAAGTAACCAAAAACTTATTAAGAAAAGACGACAGACGCCCTGCTTTAGCAGGGGTGCCCGTTTAATATATACATTGTCAAAAATATGTACATCAAAGAGCCAATGGCTCAGGTGTAGTAAGGCCGAAGATGAGCAATATTACACGGCCGGCGAGTCTCTTCCTCCGACGTGCGTGAGTCCTTGCGGTCTCGAACATCAATAAGGTAGTATGACCCGTTGTTCAGATTCTTGCTGACCACAAAGGGTCCTTCCCAAGGTGGGGATAACTTGTGCATATCAGTCTGATCCTGGATAAGCCGGAGCACCAAGTCGCCTTCTTGAAAGGCTCTGGTCTTGACCCGGCGGCTGTGATAACGAAGTAGATCTTGCTGGTAAATCGCCGAACGAGCCGCTGCGAGATCACGCGCCTCGTCTAACAGGTCAAGTGCATCCTGACGTGCCTTTTCATTATCAGCTTCAACGTAAGCCACCACCCGGGGTGAGTCGTGACGAATGTCACTGGGGAGAACCGCCTCTGCTCCATAAATCATGAAAAAAGGCGTGTAACCCGTAGATCTGTTGGGCGTTGTGTTGATGCTCCATAGCACCGAGGGTAACTCCTCTACCCAACAACCCGGCGTCCTCTGTAAGGGAACCATAAGCCGGGGCTTGATGCCTCTCAGAATCTCTTGATTGGCTCTCTCAGCTTGACCATTAGATTGAGGGTGAGCCACCGACGATACATCAAGCCGGATATGCTCACGTTGACAAAATTCTTTCATAGCACCCTTGGAGAGATTAGTGCCATTGTCTGTTACAATGCTGTGTGGAAAGCCAAAATGGAAGATCACCTTCTTCATGAATTGAACCGCCGTTGCTGCATCACACTTACTGACTGGCTCTGCCTCTACCCACTTAGTGAATTTATCAACCGCCACCAAGAGGTGGGTCTTCTTATCCTTGGACCTCTTAAAAGGTCCAACCATATCAAGCCCCCAAACTGCAAACGGCCAAGTGATTGGAATCATTCTCAACTCCTGAGCCGGAACATGAGCTCGACGTGAAAACTGCTGACAACCGTCACATTTTTTGACCAAGTTCTCAGCATCAGCATGAGCCGTCAGCCAATAAAAACCGTGACGAAAAGCCTTGGCTACAAGAGATTTAGAGCCGGCGTGATGACCACAATCTCCTTCATGGATCTCACGCAGAATCTCACAGCCTTCTTTAGGAGAAACACAACGCTGAAACGCCCCGGTAACACTGCAATGGTGCAGCTCTCCATTGATAATTATCATTGACTTGGACCGCCGGGTTATTTGCCTGGCCAAGGTTTCATCCTCAGGTAACTCGCCCCGGATCATATATGCCAAATATGGAACTGTCCAATCAGGAATAACATGAAGAGCCGCCACCAACTGAGCTTCCGGGTCAGGAATAGCCAAATCCTCCTCTGTAGGTAACTTGACCGACGGGGTATGCAAAACATCAAGAAAAACATTAGGTGATACCGGTTTACGTTGAGAACCCAACCGGCTTAAGGCATCAGCCGCTTCATTTTTCCTCCGATCAACATGCTCAACTTGATAACCCTTGAAGTGACCAGCAATAACATCCACCTCTCGTCGATAAGCCGCCATGAGGGGATCCTTAGAATCCCAAGTACCAGAGACTTGTTGAGCCACCAAATCTGAATCACCAAAGCACCTTACCCGGCTTAAGTTCATCTCCTTAGCCATCCGAAGACCGTGGAGCAAGGCCTCATATTCAGCTGCATTGTTAGTACAAGGGAACATCAAACGGAGAACATAACAAAATTTATCACCTCGAGGGGAAGCAAGCACAACTCCAGCCCCCGAGCCCTCCAATTGCCTGGAGCCATCAAAGTGAATAGTCCAATACGTGTTATCTGGTTTTTTCTCAGGCATCTGCAGCTCTGTCCAGTTATTGATGAAATCCACCAGTGCTTGAGACTTGATGGCCGTGCGAGGCATATACTTCAAACCATGAGGCCCAAGTTCAATGGCCCATTTGGCAACCCGGCCTGTTGCTTCCCTGTTTTGTATGATATCTCCTAAAGGAGCAGAGCTAACCACAGTAATGGGGTGACCCTGAAAATATTGTTTGAGCTTCCGGCTTGCCATGAAAACCCCATATACAAGTTTCTGCCAATGTGGGTATCTCTGTTTGGACTCAATAAGCACTTCGCTGATATAATAAACTGGCCGTTGAACCAGATATTCCTTGTCTGCCTCTTTCCTTTCAACCACAATAGCCACACTGACAGCCCGGCTATTAGCAGCCACATATAACAACAGTGGCTCCTTATCAACGGGCGCAGCTAGGACCGGCGGCTCAGCCAGCTGCTTCTTAAGCGCCTCCAATGCCTCATTAGCAGCATCGCTCCAGACGAAGTCATCTGTCTTTTTCATCATCTGATACAAAGGGATGGCCTTCTCACCTAGGCGGCTTATGAAACGGCTTAGCGCCGCAATACGACCCGCCAGACGTTGAACATCATTGATACACGCCGGTTTAGCCAGAGAAGTAATGGCTTTGATCTTCTCCGGATTAGCTTCAATGCCCCTGTTAGACACCAGAAAACCCAAAAGCTTGCCCGCCGGCACACCAAAAACACACTTGGCCGGATTAAGCATCATCTTATAAACTCGGAGATTATCAAAGGTTTCCTTCAAGTCGTCTATCAACGTCTCCTTCTTTCTGGATTTTACCACAATATCATCCACATAAGCATGAACATTGCGTCCAATCTGATTATGAAGACAATTCTGCACACATCGCTGGTAAGTCGCCTGGGCACTCTTGAGCCCAAAAGGCATAGACACATAGCAGAAGGCTCCAAAGGGAGTTATGAAAGCTGTCTTCTCCTGGTCCTTAACTGCCATCTTGATCTGATGATAACCAGAATAAGCATCCAAAAAACTCAAACGCTCACAACCCGCCGTAGCATCAATAATCTGATCAATACGAGGGAGAGCAAAAGGATCAGCCGGACAAGCCTTGTTTAAATCCGTGTAGTCCACACACATGCGCCAAGTGCCATTCTTCTTAAGTACCAGCACCGGGTTAGCCAACCACTCAGGATGAAAACTTCAACAATAAACCCAGCCGCCAAGAGCCGGGCTACCTCCTCACCAATGGCCTTACGCCTTTCTTCATTGAAACGACGAAGAAACTGCTTGACCGGTTTAAACTTGGGATCAATATTGAGAGTGTGTTCAGTGAGTTCCCTCGGTACACCTGGCATGTCAGAAGATTTCCATGCAAAGATGTCCCGGTTCTCACGGATGAACTCGATGAGCGCGCTTTCCTATTTCGGATCCATATTAGCACTGATGCTGAACTGCTTGGATGAATCGTCAGGAACAAAATCAACCATCTTAGTGTCATCTGCCGATTTAAACTTCAAAACCGGATCATGCTCTGTAGTTGGCTTTTTCAAAGACGTCATATCCGCCGGATCAACATTGTCCTTGTAAAATTTTAACTCCTCCGTTGGACAAACCGACTCAGCATAAGCCGCATCACCCTCTTCACATTCCAAGGCTATCCTTCGGCTCCTATGTACTGTGATGGTCCTCTTGTAACCCGGCATCTTGAGCTGCAGATAAACATAACAAGGCCGTGCCATGAACTTGGCATAAGCCGGCCGTCCAAACAAAGCATGATACGGGCTGTGAATTTTGACTACTTCAAAGGTCAATGTCTCTGACCTAGAGTCATGATCATCTCCAAAGGCAACTTCCAGAGCTATCTTACCAACAGGGTACGCCGACTTACCAGGCACCACACAATGGAAAACTGTATTCGACGGTTTAAGATTTTTATCTGTCAACCCCATGTGACGGAAAGTTTCATAATAAAGGATATTGATGATGCTCCCTCCGTCCATGAGTACCTTGGTAAACTTATACCCTCCAACCTGGGGTGCAACCACCAATGCTAGGTGACCCGGATTATCAACCCGGGGCGGGTGATCTTCCCGACTCCACACAATGGGCTGCTCAGACCAGCGCAAGTAACGGGGAACCGCCGGTTCAACGGCGTTCACTGCCCTTTTGTGAAGCTTCTGATCCCGTTTGCATAAATTTGTGGTGAAGACGTGGTACTGCCCATTATTCAACTGCTTTGGGTTACTCTGATACCCAGATTGCTGCTGCTGATTCCCCTGACCTGACTGTTGATGGTAGCCACCCTGATTGCCTTGATTGCCCTGATTACCTTGGAATCCAGAACTAGAACCACCACCGCCGTAACCCGGCCCTTGAGAACCAGACCCTGAACCACCACCCGGTCCATGATTGTCTTGAAAAAGATTGGTTTTTTTATACTCTTTCATGATGTAGCAATCCTTCCAGAGGTGGCCAGATGGTCTTTCTCGCGTTCCATGCCTTGGGCAGGGCTGATTTAGCATCTGCTCAAGATTAAAGCCTGACCCTCCGGCCCGCGGGGGCGGTTTACCTTTACGACGCTGGCCATTATTCTGTGCGTTGGTGTTAGCTACAAAGTTCAAACTATTATCAGCTTTGCGCTTACCATTGCCTCCCTGATTCGCCGGATTATGCTGCTGACCTCTGGTGCTGCTGCTCTTCTTTCCCTTTCCCGGCTTGTCATCATCAGACTCGGGGTCCTTGGTACCATCAGAGTCAGCGTACTTAACCAGAGCCGTCATCAGCTCTCCCATGTCATTGCAGTGGCGCTTGAGCCGACCCAACTTCTGCTTAAGAGGCGTAAACCGGCAATTCTTCTCCAACATTATGACTGCTGAACCGGCATTGATGCGATCCGATGAATGTAAGATGGTCGAAACCCGGCGCACCCAATGGGTTGTGGACTCACCCTCTTCTTGGACACAGGCATCCAGATCCACAATTGACATAGGCTGCTTGCACGTATCTTTGAAATTCTGGATAAACCGGGCCTTTAACTCGGCCCATGACCCAATGGAGTTGGCAGGGAGCCCCTTCAACCAAGTGCGAGCCGTTCCATCCAACATCAGGGGGAAATATTTAGCACATGCCGCATCGCTAACATCTAGCAATTCCATGGCCATCTCATAACTCTCGATCCATGCTTCATGAGGTAAATTGGCTGTATAGTTAGGCACCTTGCGAGGGCCCTTAAAGTCCTTGGGCAGACGCTCATTACGTATGGTCGGCACTAAACATGGCACGCCCAAATTCCTAAAGGTTACACCTGGCTCCACTGAAGTTGTCGGACGAACCGGAGAAGGTTGACAGGCCGCATATTGCGCCGCCAGCTCGGCCTCTCGACGTGCTCTACCTTGATCCACCACGTTCTGAGCATCAGCACCACCGCCCGCCGGGTTATGTCCACGAGGCTGGTTATGGTTCCGCCCACTGCTTGACATAGCTGGTTCATCAATATGCCTACTGTAACTCCGGCTTGGGCGAGGGGTGGAATGAATCCGGCTTCGACTGTAAGAATAAGCCTGTTGCTGAACCAATGCTGTCTGAAGGAGCTCTCTAGCCCTCCGCATCTCAACCGCCGTTGGAGACTCGCCTTCAATCGGGATAGCCGCCAATCGTGACGCCGCAGCGATCATGTTATCCAAAGGGTTAGAGTAATGACCCGGTGGTGTTGGCATGTGTTGCGGCGGGATATTGTTCTGACGAGGCGGATCCGTGGTGTGCGGCTGAACCGGCGCTCCCGTCCCAGGCGTTTCAACCCGGTCCGCCACTGGCGGGTTACTGGTTCCTGCTCCTGGCGTGTTAAAGAGGTTCCTCGCCTCGTAAACCGGTGGCAGGCGAGACTGATGCCTCCTCCTCATGACTTCGTTTGAAGCGTTCTGATCTAGCATGAGCCGGTAAGACTCCGACTGAATCTGATGCGCCTGTGCATCCAACATAACCCGCTCCGTAGCCATCCTGGCATCTTCAGCTGCCAGGTCTTCCTTAGCTTGAGCTATCTGATCTCGCAATTTCACGACTTCCGCGTTATGCTGATCTTGATTACCCGGGTTAACCTCCGTCGTCAGCAGTGTTGCCAAGGCGTCTAGTAACCCGGACAAGACTTGAGCCGGCGGGCGCGGGGGGCCTCCTGTCCCGGCTGCCGTCGCCGCTGCTGACCCGGAAATCAATGCCGCTGCAGTTGAAGAGTGCTGCACTAGCTGCGTACCGGCCATGAAGATTGCAACCCGGTTCGGCGGCTCGTAGGGGTCCGGAATACTATCGCCATCGGAACATCCCCCAAGCCGACCGTCTTGCAGTTGGTACAATGACTTGGTTTCACCGGTGGATGACTCGCCATCAGAGTAGACAACTGTCTCACCGTCAAATACCGATTTATCCTCAGATCCCGCACCATTGATGAATCCCACGAAGGCACGACTCATGGCGGGCTGAACTCGGGCGGGTTTTGCACGCTGAGCCGTCTCGATGATGTCGGTGCAGGTGTTCGGCTCAGGGCCCGGTTCGCCGATCTTGCCAATGAAGACGTGAATTCCACCGAAGGGGACCCGGTATCCGTACTCGATTGAACCGGCCTCGGGGCCCCAGCCTTCGTCGTCGATGTAGAGCTTGCCGCGACGACTCTTGGTCATCCGGCCCACAGCGTATCCCTTGATCCCTTCGAAGTTGCCCTTCAAGAACTCGAAACCACCGTGCGCTGGCCCCACGGTGGGCGCCAACTGTCGTGGACTTGACACGGCAGATGTCCTAGCGGAAGAACTTAGTCGTGGAGCCATCGCAACTAGGTTAACTTGAAGGGGTTAAATGGGACAAAGGACACAGAGAGTTTACCCAGGTTCGGCCCCTCTCAATGAGGTAAAAGCCTACTCCTGTTTTGTGTTGTATTGCTAGGGTTTCGATTACCAGGGAGCGAATACGCTTGACCTAGTTCCCGATTGTTTGTTACCTCTCCCCAAACCGCCGCCGGGTCGTCCCTTTATATCCACAGGTTGACACCCGGCGGTTCACAGAATCCCGGCCGGCTCATAAACGTGTCCGGCTCGGTATCCACTCTTTCCTATCTTACAATACAAGTCATACTTATGGCGGTTTACATCTATGGGCCCTAACTCGCCTTTGGGCTTTAGACCTTCTTATTAAGTCTCCTTCGTAAGTCGCCATCTTCTATGTCTTCATGGGCTTCAATACAGGTAAACCACTATGAGCATAACCCGGCCCCTCCTGGGCGGTTTATACTCAATAGTTATATCCCCAACACTTGCAGAACATGTACATGGACTCTAGGCACGTAGACTCGCTCATACGGACGTACTCATCAATGAGATCACCGGGCACTCCGTATGCAAGCATCCGGATGCCTGCAGTGCATTTCTGATAAGATGAGAAGCCAATCTTTTCAAGGGCATCCTCTTTGCACTTGAAATAACTATCGTATCCAACTGCCCCCTCTCTAATATGGTTGAAAACATGCCCAGCCATACGGAAACGCCGCCAGAATTTCTGATTTTTGAACAGCGGGTTGGTTGTGTCAAAGTAGTCCTTCCATAGAAGCAAATGGCCGCTCTCTCGGTTGTGATTCAACGCCGGAATGTGCCCCGGGATCGAGCCTCGAAACAACGGCCGCTGCCTATTAAGGTGGTCATGGACCAACACAGCAGCCAACATCTCCTCATCATCGGATGAGGAATCGTCGGAGTCGCACAGAAAATTATGGAAAAAGAACTCGTCGGCGGAGTCCATTTGTACCTTGAGGCAAACTGTCGAACAGCTTGCGGGCATCGACGAAGGAGCTGGCCGGCGAAGAGACACGCGCCTCTACTGGACCAGTTGGCTGGCCTGGCGGCGTCCGACGAGCATGGCGGTGCCGGACGAAGGAGCTGGCCGGGGCCGCAGGGGGTGACTTCGTGCTTGCGGCGACGTCGGAGAGGGGGGAGGGGGAAGCTGCGGTGGCCCGGGCGGTGAGGCAGTGCGGCAACGTTGGTGGCGGCGGCGTGGGAGATGTGGAGGCACGGACTGCTGGCAGAGACACCGGAATTGGGCGGCAGCGGCGACGGGGCGTGGCAGAGGATGGCCAATGTGCCACCGACTAGCGGGCCAGAGGAAGGATTAGGCGAGCGTCGCGCGCGTCCGCTTCGTGTCTGCGCCGGTGCAAATCAGGCCTAAAATTGGGCCGGGAATAGGTCAGCGGACGGATGAAAAATTGACACGCGTCATTTTGGGTCGGCGCGTTGGAGCCGACTTTTCTGCCCGCGGCGACCCAAACAGACACACGCGGACGGAATGGGTCGGCGCGTTGGAGTTGCTCCCGTATCCGGTCGTTGAGATGTTGTCTTTAATGCATGTAGGGGAGCATTCGTTCTGCCTTTTTCACTTTACTGAGGACGGCGCACTTTATTGCAGGGCATTCCAATACAGAACGGCGGCGGGTCCAGCTACGTACCTCACCCTCAAAATGCTCGCATGTTTTGTGGTCTGGCCGGCGGGAGAAGACGGGGCGGCTCGCAAGTCGCTGTTGCAGGACCATACGGATGCGATAGGTGCCTGGGTAGGGAGATGTGCGGTGCGTGGATACGCAAGGAACGCGTGCGTGCGTATGGCTCCGGTGCGTGCGTATGCCGCCCGCCGGAGCCATACGCCGATACGCGGGCATGACCCCTCGGGCGAAGCAACGTCCCGTGGGTCCGGCCGGGGAGCCAAGTCGGGCGGCGTAGGAAACCTCGTGGAAAGGGCAACCCACCCCGCCGCCCATGTTCCCGATGAGAATGAGATCGGGTTGGGTTTGGAGTTTGGACGCCTCCAAAGGGCCGTCCTTCCGGTCGAGCAGCCACGGCACGCACGTTCAACGCCCCAAACGAACCCCGCGGACCCGCCGCACGTAAAGGATGCACCCGCTTCTTCCTTTCCGGCTAAGCAACACCGATCTTTGACTTACACCTATCGTAGCCAGTTCGGAGCAAGTTAAGCTCTCCTCCGGTCCGCGTCCAACCGGAACAGCAGACAGGCCGGCCGGCCGTTCTTGAAAAGGAGACCGGCGGTGACCACCGGTCCACGTTAACCGCCGGCGTCGCTATGACCCTGAGCAAAGCAATTGCGTGCGCGCGTTGCGTAACGGTGGCTCGGATTCGACGACGTGGTACGTAGCTAATCCGATCGAACGGCATGGCGCGTCACGTAATACGTACGTACGTGTACGATATATGACGGGTCTCGGATTCCGGTGGTTTGCATCGGCGGCATCTGGAAGATTGTGGATCTGGGTTCGTGGTTCGTGGCAGACAGGTATGGTTTTTCTCCTCCAACGTTATAGTTGGGCGGGGGTGTCAGATCTGAAGTTCGATGACGTGTCCGGGGTGTTGCCTCGGTCTGATTCGTTCAACGACAATGGCTTCATCTTTATTGGCGAGCCACCTTGGAGATCCGCAAAGCTGTATATCAGCGATGGAGCCACGTCGAGCTCGGGTGTGGAGGTGATCCGTCATTTTCTCCTTTGGTGGCTGCTATGGTGGTGCCAGAGGCAGGTGACGGGCATTGGGGTCAAGATCAGAGGATTCTTCAGTCTTGTTTGTAATTTTACTTCTTGGCTGGTGTTGCTGTGTACAAAGACTAGTGTTCTGCTGTCTTTTCAGTTTTGTCATGTCGGTATATACGTGGCTTGTACTATGATCCTTATGATATACATGAGACACATATTACATTGGAAAAAAAAAGTTCATGCATGCCTACGTATATGTTTCAACGTACGTATGCGCACACGCGCTCAGGTGCGCTGATTCTTTCTGCAGGAATCTTTTGCTGTGATCTACTCCAGTCCATCCCGTGATACGATTGATTGTCTATCAACGGATGACACGATCGATGGGTTCACCTATCATAGCATTTGCAGGCAAGCGGTGATCATGGACCTAGAATCATTGCACTCTTTTTTTCTTTTCTTTTTTTGCGTACTCGGGTGCCAAATAGTGCAATTTGATCTAAATAGCACCACAGTCCTTGCAAATACTCCTCGAATGGCATTGCAGTGTTGCATGATTAGGATCCGGCAAATCCGACCCTTTATACGCCCGTGGATGCGTCCGAGCATGCCCGCGGGCGCATCCGGACGTGCCCTCATATTTCCCTCCCGACATTCACATGTCTCAAATCCAAACTCTTAAATCCATGCAAATCCATGCACGTTGATCATAAAAGGCAATGTCACAAGTAAATAACAAATGTTGGTACGAAGCATAGATAGCGTTTACATTAAAAAAAATCAAGTGCACAACTCAAGCATTAGCTCCTTGGTTGCCATTGTGGGTCCATATTTGCTCCACAAGATCATTGAGTAGCTGCGTGTGCACCTGATGATCTCGAAGATTCTGGTGCATATGCAAGAAGTTCATAAGCTGAGCCGCATCTTGATCTTGTGGGATTTCAACTTGTTCTCCATGTGCTTCAAAATCATGGATTTGGGCTACACCATCACCCTTATATTGTGCAGAATAACACAACATGTCATCAGCTGCCACAAAGTTTCTGATTCCCACATCACTGCAGCGCTCTGCACAATTCTCCAACGAGTTTTAAGCACACCAAATGCCCTCTCCACATCCTTCCTAGCCGCTTCCTGCATTGTTCCAAAGTGGCTCTGTTTATTGCCATGCGGTTCGGATATGGTCTTCACAAACGCCGTCCACTGAGGATAGATACCATCGGTAAGATAGTATCCCATGTTGTAGTCTCGGCCGTTGACGGAGTAGTTGCACGGCGGTGATTCCCAATTGCAAAGCCTCCTGAACACCGAAGATCGTTGAAGCACGTTGATGTCGTTGTAAGAATCCGACATTTCAAAGAAAGCATGCCAAATCCATAAGTCATGTGATGCCACCGCTTCTAGTATGATGTTGGCCTCTCTGGTGTGACCTCGATACATTCCCCGCAAACCTTTGGGGCAGTTCTTCCATTGCCAATGCATGCAATCAAATGATCCGAGCATTCCTGGAAACCCCCTTGCCTCTCCAATAGCCAACAACTTCTCTGTGTCCTGCGCATTTGGTTCTCTGAGATACTCAAGTCCAAAGACCTCCACCACGGCGCAGGCAAACTTGACAGTAGTCTTCAAGCACGTGCTCTCTCCCATCCTGGCCATCTCACCAACGACGTCTGCAACAGTACCAAATGCAAGCATCCTTAGAGCAGCCGTGCACTTCTGCTTGGTAGAGAAAGAGAGTTGTCCGCAACAATCCCTTGTGAGCTTGAAGTAGTCGTCGTGTGCCTCCATTCCCTCCACAATGCGCAAAAACAATGGTTTCCGCATGCGAAAACGGCGACAAAATCATGGATCATCTGGGAAAGTAGAATTGGGAGCAAAGTAGTCCCTGTACAGTAGCTTTGCTCGGATACCCTATCCCGGTTGATCACTCTTCTCCCTTTGATTGAGCCCTTGAAGTTGAGAATATGCTCCACTTGCCGGTCCATTTCCTCTTGCATGTTCATGAGCATAATCATGTCCACTTCTTCGTCTGAATCCGAGGAATCGAAGAACTCATCTTGAATCATTTGGTCAAGCTCCGTCGGTCCATACTCCTCGTCCGACGAAGCATCGGAATCCAACGTTTTCCCTAACAAAATCACAAAAAATCCGGTCAGACAATGTGTCGAACACATCAAGCGCAAGGCGGAGCCAGAGAGTTGCCGGACGTACCGCGGTGGCATCCGGGCAGGCGACGACGTCCCCTGCGGCGAGCACAGGAGAGAGGACTGCTCTGCCGGAGCTGGCGGCGCAGAGGCTAGGAACGGCTGCAGAGACACGCGCGGCGGCGGAGCTGCGAGATGGATGACACAGAGGAGGAAGAAGAGAGGAGATAACAAATGGATCCGACAGGTCTTGGGGGTGGATTTGGTGCAAAATGCGGTGGGGTCGGGATGTTGGGTCTGACGTGGCGAGCGCGCTTGGGTGTACTTGGGCGCCCCCATATCCGCCCCATATTTGGGCTGGATATGAGGGGTGCCGGTCAGCCCGGGCGTTTGAGCCCCGTTTGAGGCGCCCGTATGAGGCAAAATTTTACGACTGGACAGTGACCGGGCGGCCCGCCTGGGCATATGAGACGGGTTTGAGGCGCCCGTCTAATATATATATTCTCGAATGCTCACAAGTGTGCGTATCATCTATTGAAGAAGGAAAGGGAGAAAGAGCCCTTCCGCAGTTTTATAAGGTATGACTACATGAGACTCACACCTCACTCCACCCTCTAAGATAGGAGACTACTCGCCCTGTTGCCCACCCTAGTGCCGCCACGAGGAGGCTTTCCAGATCGTCCTCGCCTCTCAGCAGTCCGGCTTGCTTCCATATTTCACATTCACTGGCTATCTTGCGCAGTACGACACGCAGGCATGGAGTTTTGCCGTCAAACACAATGCCATTGCGGTGTTTCCATAGTTACCATATGGCCAGCACGCAAACAACACGCACCATCCTTGCTCTTCGCCTCGGTAGGTGGTAGTGGCCGTTCCATGCGCATCAGTCCGATAGTGATTCCAAATAGCTGGGTTAATAAGGTACAGTTGGCAGACTGTAAGTATTAAATTATTGTATTTTTATTTAGTTGGGTAAGAGAGAAAGGAAGCAAGACAACCAACTGCTCTAAAAACCATTGTGAGAGTGTAAGATGGACATGTATTAATAAAGCAATAGTACCACTTAGTAATTAGATACTCCCCCCACCAAGTGAATTGAGGAATAAAGGTGCTCCCATAAGCTACACGTGATGCTTCAGCTGGATGACGCGTAGCAGATGCTCATATATACGCTCTTGGATGACATCCTTTATGGATTGGAATCCTCTGATCAATTTGCTTGATTCACAGTTCTTTGTCTACAAATCGCGAACCTTAATTGCCCGCTGCTCGTGGGCGTAAAAATTAAATTTCGGCCTATGTGTCAAATCAAATTACATAATGTAATACTCCCTTCGTTCGTATATATAAGACTTTTTATAGATTTCAATATAGACCACATACAAAGCAAAATGAGTGAATCTACATTCTAAAATATGTTTATATACATTTGTATGTAACTTGTATTGAAACATCTAAAAAATATTTAGAAACGGAGGGAGTACATGCCACACCAGATGTGGTCAGCTATCTCGAGTTTCCATGCAAAAAAAAAGCTATCTCAAGTTTTTCCCTTTAATAGTATTTGAATGAAAGAAATAATGATATGTACATCCACATTGAAATATACTGTACTAGTTTTTCCCTTTAATAGTATTAAGCAACGGCGGCCATTGATCTTGATCCAACGGCCCTGGCCGGTCGTCATGACGCGTCACCAATATACCAGAGTCCTCATCCGATGAGATCAATCTCATTGAATGAACGTGTTTAATCAGGATTACAATTAGAATTAGAATATTCCCTCAGAAAAAGAAGAAGATTAGCATTAGAACACGAATTAAACAGACAATCTCTGTACGCACCAGATTCCAACCCCAACCCAAACCGACCCAACCGACCCCTCGCCCCATCTATAAATCCGACCGCACCCGACCCCTCTCCCCACAAACCCACCCACCGTTCCGCCACAACCCACAAAAAAAACTCGAAAACGCTCCAGGCTCCATCTCGAGAGCGACGCCCGTCTCCCCACGTCGTTCCCCACCGCCGCCACCATGGCACGCGCCGCCGCGGCAGGGGCGGGCCTCCTCCTGACCCTGCTCCTGCTCGCCGTCGCGGGCGCCGCCTCGGCCGCCGACATGTCCATCATCGCCTACAACGCGGAGCACGGGGCTCGCGGGCTGGAGCGCACGGAGGCGGAGGCCCGGGCCATCTACGACCTCTGGCTGGCCGAGCACGGCGGGGGCTCCTCCCCCAACGCCAACTCCATCGCCGAGCGCGAGCGCCGGTTCCGGGCCTTCTGGGACAACCTCCGCTTCGTCGACGCCCACAACGCGCGCGCCGCGGCGGGCGAGGAGGGCTTCCGCCTCGGCATGAACCGCTTCGCCGATCTCACCAACGACGAGTTCCGCGCCGCCTACCTCGGGGTCAAGGGCCAGAGGGCGAGGCCCGGCCGCGTGGTGGGGGAGAGGTACCGCCACGACGGGTCGGAGAAGCTGCCGGAGTCTGTTGACTGGAGGGAGAAGGGCGCCGTCTCCCCCGTCAAGAACCAGGGCCAATGCGGTGAGGAACTCCTCGTCCTCTCCCCCTGAGCGATTTTTTGTTAATCAGATTTGTTTTAGATTTAGATTTGTCCCCTGTTCTGTTAACGGCGATCTCGGATCTAGGTTCTTCGTCACCTTTACCCTAGTTCTTGTCGATCCCAGAATCGATCTATGATGCAAGCGGTGCAGCCCTTGTCCTAAGGAAAAAAAAAACCCCCTCTTTTGGGGCTTAATTAGTTGCAAATTTGTTTACGTACGGGTAGGTTATGGTTGCACAAAAGTTCATACTTTTCTTAGCAAGGAAGCAATGGCCATGGGTCGCCCGCTTTGACTTGCGCAGGAGTTAATGGCATGCGATTCGTCGGGTTGCCTTGCGCTGTGTGGTTTGGAAGTACTGTAGTACACAAGTATTATTCCCATCTGTGTCTGCCTTTTTTGTGTTGGTTTTTGTTTGTTCCTCGCAGTTCAGATTGTCGTATCGGTGCATCTGTCAGTCAAGCGCTGCTGACCAGTTGATCATCGGAACTTAAACCATCAGCCAACTACCTAAGGCATTAACCATATACTACCTGACGACGTTTACTCCAATTCTTTTGTCAAGCTTTTCAGTACCATTGGCATGTAACGAACTATACAGATTGTTCTGTATGGTGATTAGGCTGTCTTATTCTGTCACCTTCCTTTAATACTGGGCCATGGGGGAATAGCAGAAGAAGCAAACAAACGTCATGTATCCTTATTAGTAAGAAGGAAGCAATGGCCACTTTCACTTGAACAACACTTAATGGCAGGCGGTTCGTTGGACTTGCCATGTGCTGGGTAGTTTTTGTTTGGACTTCGCAATTGGAATTGTTGTATTCCGTGCATATGTAGGTCAATTGCTGCTGACCAGTTGATCATCATAACTTGAACCATCAACCAACTATGCAAGGGAAATCAACCAGATCTGACAATGTTTAATCACAACTATTTTTAAGCTTTTCCAGTACCACCAGCTTATAACATACTGTACAAATTGTTCTGCATGGTGATTATGCTGTTAGTAGTATGTGGTAGGTTACTGCTCTACTTGTTCTGTCACCTGCCATTGATATTGGGCCATTGGAAAAACAGAAGAAGCAAACGAATGCCTTGGCAGGAAATCGATGTAGTTAAAATTGTTTGAAGGTTTGGCACACCCTTTGCCTGTTATTTTGAAGGTTTGGTACACCCTCTTTGCCTGTTACCTTTGGCAACTAAATAGATGAGTTAAGTGACATGGCTCTTAATTGGTGTGGTTCTAGTAAGAGGCATCGTTGGTGTGATTATAATTGTGGCACTCTTATATGACAAGTTATTTTAGTGTTGACAGATGCATCCTTTGTAGTAAATATTTTGCTGTTGACTGATGAATCGTTTTAATGGTATGTGCAGGAAGTTGCTGGGCTTTTTCTGCAGTCAGCACAGTAGAAAGCATCAACCAAATTGTCACTGGTGAGATGGTGACATTATCGGAGCAGGAGCTTGTGGAGTGTGACACCAACGGGCAAAGCAGTGGCTGCAATGGGGGTCTTATGGATGACGCCTTTGAGTTCATCATAAAGAACGGTGGCATTGACACTGAAGATGATTACCCTTACAAAGCCATTGATGGCAGATGTGATGTTCTCAGGGTGGGTACTTGCTTGCTTACTTCATATAGTCCCTGCATCCAGACGATGCTCGTTGCTGATGTTCTGACTGGTACATTTTGTCATATCTTTGCAGAAAAATGCGAAGGTGGTGAGCATTGATGGCTTTGAAGATGTCCCTGAAAATGATGAGAAATCGCTGCAGAAGGCGGTTGCTCACCAGCCCGTAAGTGTTGCCATTGAAGCTGGAGGCCGGGAGTTTCAGCTCTATCATTCGGTGAGTGAACTTGTTGCAGCAGGAAGCTTACTTTTATCAAGCATTTAGGCCAGTCTGGTGATAACTGACCCTTTGATTGATCTATATTACAGGGTGTCTTCAGTGGAAGGTGTGGCACACAACTTGACCATGGTGTGGTTGCTGTTGGCTATTGCACCGAGAACGGCAAGGACTACTGGATCGTCCGCAACTCATGGGGTCCAAACTGGGGAGAGGCTGGGTACCTCCGCATGGAGCGCAACATCAACGTGACCAGTGGGAAGTGTGGTATAGCCATGATGTCATCTTACCCCACCAAGAAGGGCGCTAACCCACCAAAGCCAGCCCCAACACCTCCCTCACCACCGACGCCGCCTCCCCCAGTCGCCCCTGACCACGTCTGCGACGAGAACTTCTCATGCCCTGCAGGCAGCACCTGCTGCTGCTCGTTCGGCTTCAGGAACCTTTGCCTGGTGTGGGGCTGCTGCCCGGCTGAAGGCGCCACCTGCTGCAAGGATCACTCCAGCTGCTGCCCACCGGACTACCCCGTCTGCAACATCAGGGCTGGGACTTGCTCAGCGGTAATTACTTGTGCTTTCTTGGTTTATAATTCTTGCTCTGCACCATTGCAATAATACGTACCATATCTGTTTTATGATAATGTCTTCGAAGTGTTTAGCTCATGCAAGTTAGGCGGTTTTGAAGATGCACACACCATGCGCATGATCAAACTGACTTGTTTTCTTGGAATTGAGCAGACCAAGAACAGCCCGCTGAGCGTGAAGGCCTTGAAGCGCACCCTGGCCATGCGAAACACGGCATGAACTCGTCGGGAGACAGCGGTGTCTAAGGTGGAGTAGAAGGATGCGGCTGCGTTGAGCTTTTCTCCCTCCTTGCACCCAACAAACCTTTGTGCAAAATTTGAACCAGACATTGCTTTTGTAGAATTGTTGCTTAGTACGATTCTAGCAGTACCGCTCGCTTTATATATCCCCTGCTACTACATGTATTCATTGTACATAGCTCGCTCCCATTTGTACTCGTACTATCTTAATATTCGTCAAAGCTAATTGGTGATCATCGTGCGCATGCTGTTTGATGCTTATATGTGGATGCAACAGCACGGTTCGAGCTTTTGATGCTCTGATTTGCTGTTCGAATTTCCTGGAGCACGTCTGATTTCTTTCTGAACTGAACCGTGAAGATTAATTAGCTATGTAGTTTGTTTCTAAAATCATTGGATTGCCTAGAATCACACAATCTATGCGTTTTTTTTATTAAATATGTGAAGTTAAAGGGCGACGCTACACGTCCGCCGGTGGATTAATTGAAATCATCCACCACCTTCTGCGCTGTCGGATTGAGCCACAAATAGCCGCTGGATCTCCCCAATGAGGTGCACCGCGAATTGCAACAAGATAGATATTGCACAGCTCGCTCTGCAACAATTGTTTTGTTGCAAAACAGTGTTATTTTTGCCAGCTTTTTTTGTTTTTATCTTCAACTTATTTCTGCAACACAGATGATGTTGCGGGAAGACTTTCGTAACAGAGATGGTGATGCAGAATTATTATTTTTGTCTTCATCTTTTTTGCAACAGAGATGATGTTGCGGTAGCACTTTTGCAACATGAATAATGTTGCAGAATTTTTTTTCACTAAAAATGATGATGTCATCTGCGGTGTGAATCTAGATATTTCTGCAACAAAGATGATGTTGCGGGAGGACTTTTGCAACAAGACCCTTGTTGCGGAAAGTATAAAAAAGCATCGCCGATTGGAGCGAAGACGGAGGGCCAGACGGGAGGTCGGAGAAGGCGCAGCTGGGCCGACGGTGGCCGGAGCGGAGCTCGGGCGTGCGCTCGAGCGGCGGCCATGGCTGCGGGCATAGGGAGTGCGGGGAGAGGAGGAGTTGGGGAGGAAGAGGAGAAAGGACGGCCAGCGGCGTCCTCCGACGATGACCGGTGGCGGCCTGGCGGTGGCGGTCCTGGAGCATGCTGTAGGCGAGGGGGCGTGAGCAAGATTGAGAGAGGAAGGAGAAAATAATGAATGGATGAGAAGCATGAAGACTAGATAAGGATAGCAACGTACACACAGGACACGTGTTGAACATAGGAGGCGGCGGACGCACTGCCTATAATCAACCGACTGACGGGAATCTTTTCCCTTAAATTGAGCCGTTCATATAATAAAGTTCGTGTGCTGCAATGGAGGCAAACATATATTTTAATTGTTAAACATCGATAGTGTCTACTTATCCTTGCATATTTGGCGACGTTGTCGATTTTTAACAACTCTTCTTCCTCTTCAACCATAAGCTCTCTCTGCTTCTTCTCGCTAATTTTTTTAAATAATACATTTGTTTTATTAATTTTCAGAAATAATACACGGTTTTGATATTTTTTACAAATAATACGGCATCATCTTCCTGTAAGACGACTGGACCTAATCGTCTTACTAGTAGACGATTAGCTTCCACTCGTCTCACTGCTGGTCGACTGGGCAGTCGTCTGAAGATGGGCCTCCAGTCGTCCTACAGTAAGATGATTAGTCCCAGTCGTCCTACAGGAAGATGATTAGTTCCAGTCGTCTTCCTTGTAGATGATTAGTTCCAGTCGTCCTCCCCGAAGATGATTAGTTCCACTCGACCTCCTTTGCTGCCATCTGCTTTCCTGCCAAACCTGCCTTTCCCGCGAACCCTGCTGTTCCCGCCATCGTCTTTCCCGCCATCCCTTCGGTTCCCGCCAACTTCTTTCCCGCCATCCCTTATGTTCCCGCCATCTTCTTTCCCGCCAAGCCTTCTGTTCCCGCCATATTTCTCTTCTCTACCTATAAAACCCCCTCCCATACAGAAAGGGTTGACAAGCAGTGCATTGTAGTCTCGTCAAGATGTCCCATCCTCATTATCCTTTCGATCGTAGTTTCCACCCGAGTATGTCGAAATGTCTTCTGAGGTTAGCCAGCAATTTCGAGATAGACAATAGGATTGTTCAATGGGACGAACTTATCAGTAGTGACACCATACTGAATGAGTTGGCTCACGCATTAAGTAGGTGTGGGTGGCCTGCAAGGACCTTTGAGGAGATACGGAAAGAACTCCTCAGGTTGCATGTTAGGTGGAAGAAGCAACAGCATAAGGGTGCAACTTTCCTAAGGATGGCCCGAGAGCATACTTTTTTATGGACTGACGAAAGCGAAGACGAAGACGATATCTTCATGCCGAGTAGCAAGGCCAAGACAGCCGCATCATCGAAGGGCAAGAGTGACTCATCGTCGAAGGGCAAGAGTGCCTCATCTTCGAAGGGCAAGACCGCCTCATCGTCGAAGGGCAAGAGTGCTGCATCGACAGAGGATGACGATGATGTCTTCATGTAGTTTGTATGTTGTATTATCTAAGCTAAGTCGTACCGTTTAATTTCGATGTATTTGTATCTTAATTATCCCTGAGTGTTGTATTATCTAAGTTAAGTCTTACCGTTTAATTTTGATGTACTTGTATCTTAATTATATCTAAGAGTGCTGCATCGACGAGAGAAATATGTCTCTCGCATACATAGGTAGAATATGTCTCTCGCACACATAGATATACATGTCTGTCACATACATACGTAGCATATGTCCCTCTTGTACATAGATAGATATAGTGCTAGACAAGCATCAGCCACGTCGTGGAGGTGGTGTAGGCGGCGTCGGCCACATATACCTGTGCACTGGCCGAACATTACGGGGAGGAAGCTCAGACCAATCCTGGTCATACTGTGTTTCCTGTGTGGGAGGTGGTGCAGGAGTCGAATACATGTCCACCCACTCGTTGTGCTGCGACAAGAAATCCTGTCTGTTATGCCGACCTTCATGGTCACCATCCCACCCAGATTCGGACATAGACGCGTCATGTCCATACGCCTGATATCCGTAGGACCCTGCTGGATGGACGAACATAAGTAATGATGAAATACATAGGCCCAATCGATATTCACAAGAATAAATATGAAGAAACATACCTGTAGGCGGAGGTTGCATCACGAATCCTGGTGTGGGACCTTGCTGCTGGGGTCCTGGCCGAAACACGTAGCCAGACATGGGATCCGGCTGGTGCTGCCACGCCGAACTACCGGCCTGGTCAGGAGGTGGTGGCCTGGCCGTCCACTGCTCTGCTAGACGTGGACGCGGATCATGTCGGTGATGTGTGGGTTCGAGCTGACCAGTCGAGTGACGCGGCGGCTGCTGGTGCGTGGAGTGACGCGGGGGATGCTGGTGAAGAACGTCCGAAGTGCGTGTGCACATAATAGCCCGATACATAGATCGTACCTTCCCCTCAATGCGTGTCATCCAGTTCTGGACGTGAGACCGATGAAGCATTAGAGGTGCAGACGACAGTGAACACTGAAAGTTGGCCACCTCCTCGCCAAGTCCGCGAGTCAACTCAGCCTGAAATTGTCAGGACGATTATTAGGTATGCACGACAAAGTATGTATGAACTACTTGCATTATATGAAGAGAATATATCTTACCGCGTGCTGCCTAGAGCCCGAAGTATCATAGCTCGGGTACATATCCGTCGTAGTAGGGTCAGGTATCTCATCTGGGTGATTGTGATGAACGATGCATAACCGTGTTCCGATCATGTACCGCTGCAGATAGAAATTGAATTCCTCCATATCAAAGTTGTGATTCTCGTGCCACAGATGTGTGCTCGCAGTCTCCCATTGTGTAATGTACGGCTGAACCCTAACTAGCCACTCAGTAGCAGTCCTGTTAATCCCCTTCTTTGTGATCCTAAAATTTTGGTGTTCGTTGGACAATTAACTAACTGCTTAACTATGGACAATTTAGAAGGACAATACAATATTTAATAACTAGACAATACCTGTGGATGTCTCCTTGTAGCGAGGCCTCTGTAGGGGGAGGTGTCTCCAATTGCAATAGACCAAATTGCCTCATAACCCTCTGCTGGGCCATCTCCTCGACGAAGACATCGAAGATGATCTTCGATTTCGTCATCCAATAATCGACATCTCTTGTGCACAACATGGACAAACCGCCGGGGTATCTTGCATGTATGGCTTCTTGCGTGTACGGCTGCCAGATCACCCCAGTGTACGCATCAAACTGCTCGTTTAATGCCGTGTAAGCTCGTCTGGTCTGATCACCAGCAAAGCGTCTCTGCGGAAAACAAAAGTTAGATTGAACCATAGTGTACAAAAAGAATAAAAGTTAGATTGAGACATACCCTGCGACGTGTTCAACTCAGACCGAAGGTAGGCATGTCGATGCCGTCAGCATCGAACATGATATCCATAGGCTCGTCAACACGTACGTCCGGTCGTCCTACGGAGAACCTCTCCCACAACCACAGTTGCAGAAATAGAGGGCATCCAAGAAGGGATGACGTGGGTGACGTAAGCTGGCAGGCGTTGCACATAGCTCGGTATGTATACGCTAATACAGCCGAACCCCAACTCCTCTGTGTGATCTAATCCGGCGTCTCAGCGCTCGCAATCTCCAGTGCAATAGGGATGTAGCTCGCGCTAATAGTGCTGACATGGTTCTCTGTGAACATCACCTTGCCGAGAAGCCACAGTATATATGCCTCCAGACTGCGAGTGATCTGTGTCGCATTCAACGGGACCCTCGGATACCCCGGGAACTTCTGGATCTGTATTGAGCAAAGAGAGTATTAGTACATAGCGAATGTATCTTCTGTAAAAACAGATGCACGACAGCTGAAACTTAAATGGCAGGGGAACTAACCTGGAAATGGAGCAACCATTCATACTTAGGTCCGTGATTATCCGATGTCAGCGCCGGAGCACGGTCATAAATACCCACGAAACGTTGTGCAATACCAAGCTGCCAATCAGCCGGTGCCTCCAACGGTCCTATGGCATGACCTGCCAACGGTAGTCCCAATAAAAGGGACACATCCTGGAGAGTAGGAGCCATCTCTTCCCAGCGGAAGTGAAACGTGTGGGTCTCAGGTCTCCACCGGTCCACTAAGCATGTGAGCAAAGAGGCGTCGATGGCGAGTCGTTTGGAGGTCTCCGTGGACTCAACCAGCCGCGCGAAAGGTAAAAGGCCAGCCCATTTCAACCTGCATGTGAGGACAAATCAGTTAGTGTGTCTCATCCATACATGCTTGAAGGAAATAACTAAAGCACGTACCGCTGAACCCATCCCTCGTGTATTTTCCAGTCTTCCTTTTGAGTGTGAGTGACCAGCGCATCAAGCTTGCGCTCAGAACCTATCACAGCACGATCCTTTCTATCAATGTCCGCACTAAGCAACCCCATTCCTGCATATACAAATTTCAAACATAGTGCCAGACTTAATACAAATTTCAAACATAGTGCCAGACTTAATACAAATTTCAAACATAGTGCGAAACTTAATACAAATTTCAAACATAGTGCCAGACTTAATACAAATTTCAAACATAGTGCCAGACTTAATACAAATTTCAAACATAGTGCCAGACTTAATACAAATTTCAAACATAGTGCCTAGTTTCTGCCTCGACCTCTTCCTCCTCTTGCTCTTGCTCCTCGTCCCCGGTTCCCTCGTCCACGCCCAGTGACGAAAGTGGGACAATTAGTGTCCCTATGGCCAAATTCATTGCATAAAATACATTGCATAGTGGCACCTCCCGCTTCAGATTCATCCATATCATTCCGGATGCGCCGACATTGTCGCATACCTCTACTTGTACGCATATTCTCTGGGTCTGGAATGTACCGCCTTTCAACAGGATTAACGGTGTTGAAGTTACCCATTGAGTGAAATCCCAGCAACTCACCTGTCCAGGTATTGAGGACGGACTCTTTTAGAAAATATGGAGACACGAATGATATTGCGTCCATTCTAAGCTGGCCGCAAGCAGCAAGTACATGGGAGCATGGTAGATGAAGCAACTTTGGTTTGTTGCATGTGCACTCACACGTTGGCCAGACTTCATTTCCAATTTTGACCTCATGCGTCCTCAGCTCATTTGCACAACCGAATTTGTTGTTAGCTAAGCGGACCTCAAACCTTCTTTCTTGATTACCAATGGGGACTATAGTGTGTGACCTAGCTTTTTGCATCTTTTCTTCCATGTACTTCGTAATCCTTTCACAGTAACGTGTGCTTGGGTTGTTCAAGATATGCTGCTCTGCTTTTTGACGTCTATCTCTGAAATACTTCACGGTGCCATAGAAAATACCCTCAACGATGGCTGTAAGCGGCAATGCCCGGTTTCCTCTGAGGACAAAGTTGTATGTTTCTGCGAGATTGATAGTCATGACACCATACCTTGCTCCATGTGTGTCATACAACAAAGACCACCTCTCCAGAGGCTCATGCTCTATCCACTGCTCGAAGGTTTTAATCGACCTCCCAAGTCTTCTCCTAGTACCCGGTGGGTCAAATCCTGGCAAGTCACAAAGCCCAACAGGCTCCTCCTCCACGGCTGTTGTACCAGTTGCTAACTGTGCTGCTACTGCTTCAACATGTGCTCTCACCGCTGTATCTCTTGCAGCTTTCCTGTCCCTAACGTGTCTCTGTATGCACACATTAAGTCTGTCACGTATCAAATTGTACTTCCATAGCTGGTTCTGCTTGCAGAGTTTTTTTGAACAGATTCATTAGGTTCTTATTTCTGAACTGCGAGAAGAAATTAGCCCCCAGATGGCGCATGCACCAATGGCTCTGCAAGTCCTGCCATGGAGTTTGTTCCTCAGGACCAGGGTTTGTCAATGTCTTTATCGCACTGAGTATACCTGCATGCCTGTCATGAAGGATGCAAACATTGGGCTTATCCTTCACAACTGCTACTTTCAATTGCCTGAAGAACCATGTCCAACTCTCAATGTTCTCACTCTCCACAAATGCAAAAGCGAGTGGTATTACTTGATTTTGTCCGTCTTGACCAATGGCTGTCAGGATCTGACCCTTGTACTTGCCAGTGAGAAAAGTGCCATCTACACATATGACCGGTCGGCAATGCCTGAAAGCTTCGATGCATACACCGAAAGAGAAGAACAGTCGATGCAACACCCTCACAGTTGGGAACTCTAGCATGAAGAGGTCTTGGATGTCGACATAGGTGCCAGGATTCCGGTCCTGCAGCGTGTGGAGGAGCCGGACAACAGAGTCATAAGCATCGAAAAATGAACCAAATCTGGTCTCAAGCGCCCTATGCTTAGCCCTCCAAGCCTTGCCATAAGAAATTATGTATTTGAACCTCACGAATACTTTTGTCTGGATAGCCTTCACTTCCATCGCTTTGCACACCACTATCTCGCTGTAAAGCAACCGAGCAATAAGCGTGGACGAAAGGTTGGCATGATCTTGAGGGATGCATGGAATAAGACATGTGTGATGAACTAGGTCACTGATCACCCAACTTGTGTCATACTTAGGGAGATAGCCATGCACCCTGGTGGGACAATCTTCGCTCTTGCATACCATTGTCAAGTATTTCTGACTTGACACCTGAGCTGTGAGAACCCTTTGTGTGGACATTGCCCATTGAATGATTGCGTCCTTCAGAGCGTTCTTGTTGGGATACATAGCACCCGTCGCAATGTTATTCTGGTGATATTGCCAGGCAGAATCATGCCCATCGTTCACGATCATTGCTGATGAGAAGTCATGATTCCATGATGCAGGATTCGGCACATCCTCTGCGTTCTCTTCTTCATCAGACTCGTCGGAATCATCGGCATGACCAATGTCAACATCTGTATTCTCATCTTCCATCTGGTTCTGCATGTGCCCATCTACCTCGTCACCGTCCACCTCCCCACTGTAATAATCTTCGGCATTTCCTCCTTGTACCTGACTACTCTGCCCTTGTTCGTAACCATCATCTCCAGCATTTGACATTGAGTATTGCATCCCATCACTGCTTTTCCTAGGATTGTAACCACCCTCGCCTTCAGGTGCAATTACCTCCTTCACAACGGGAAGCACTAAGGCACAAGGATTGCATCCCCTGGTTTCGCAACCTTGTAGCCAGCGCACCTACTGAGAGGTCCGCTCTATTGGCCTCAAATAGAATAAAACGTTTGTACTTGACCGGGTCCACAATGCATGAACACCCACGGTGTGCGTTTCAGTATTCAGCCCTAAACATGTTGTCAACCATTCTTTCAACTGACTAACAGACCATGTTTGAGGGGTGGTCAGTGGCACCTCTATGTGCTCAGATTCACTCAGATCAACCCCAATCTCATTTGTTTGGACAGTACCAGGACCATAGTAAAATATGAACGTCACTACATCGGACATCTCGACTCACCTATAAAATTATTTAACATGGACACACAACTGTTAAACAGCATGACAAACTGAAAATATTCACACTCCTAAATATTTGACAAGTACATATATATATTATGTAATATTAACGGAGCAACTAAAAATATTGACACACCTAAATATTTACTAAACTAAATATATTACGGATATTACCGGAACAACTTCAAAAATTGATACAACTACATGTTTGACATCTAAAAATTTGACATCCACATATAATACGAAATATTACCGGAGCAACTGAATATATTCACACAACTAAATATTAGACATCTAAAAATACTCCCTCCGTTCCAAAATATAGTGCGTATAGATTTTTTAGAAAGTCAAACTTTGCAAACTTTGACCAAGTTTATAGAGAGAACTACTTATATCTACAATATCAAATATATAAAATATGAAACTATGTCTTATGACGAATCTAATGATATATGTTTGGCCTTCTAGATGTAAATGTTTTTCTCTACAAACTTGGTCAAAGTTGACGAGGTTTGACTTTTAAAAAAATCTATAGGTACTACATTATGGAACGGAGGGAGTATATCGGTTACTACTGGAGCAAATAACATCTACCGGAGAAAATGTCTGTTAAATTATACCCTTGAAGCATGCGAACCAACGACGACGAACGGCGGCCTTCAATCACCGGAGCCGGAGCTTCACCTCCACCACACTGCCGCAGCTTCACCAGTTCATCTCCACCTCCACCACCTCCACCAAAATGCTCACCACCACCTCCACCAAAATGCTCACCACGACCACCACGAGCTACCCCATCACTAGATCGAGGTCTCCCTTGCCTCCCCCAACTATCTATAACGTATCTACGGTGGAAAATCAGGCAAAAAATGGCTCAGTTTGGTGTACAAATGGGGTAGTTTTCGAGTGGGAAAGAGAAGAGATGAAGAACACCAGGAAAGAACAGAGGAGGATAAGGGAAGGAAGAGGAAGAAAGGAGCGTCGGTGGGGCTGGCGCCCTCTCGTCCACCAGGAGGACAACAGGCCCGTGTCGTCTGGGCCCCGGGCAACGACAGCACATGCCGGGACGAGGGGGGGGGGGGGGGGGGGGCAGTGCGACGTGGCCGCGCCAATCGCCGGGCGCCACGTGGACGTTTCGCCACATGTCGTCCTCCCATACGACGACTCGGTCCAGTCGTCCAGCAGGAGGACGACGGGCTCCATTCGTCCACCCACAGGACGAGGCCGCATTATTTTCGAAAAATATCAAAATCGTGTATTATTTCTGATAATTAATAAAAACATGTATTATTTAAAAAAAATAGCCTTCTTCTCAGCCATATGCTTTTTTAGGCCTCCTCTACCGTACAGGAGAATTTTATTCAGGGGCAAAGCCCCGGTGAGACACTCGGGCGATCCCAAGGATCGAACCCGGGCTGGTGGGTGGCCACTGCCACGGTCCAACCACTGAGCTACGATCTCGTTCTCCTCAGCCATATGCTTCATTCAGTGAAAAAGGTTTTCCTACATGTCTGCAGAATTCGCTATTTCACGGGTTTTCAGTTTCAGATGATTGATTTGTTTTTCAGTCAACCCCCTGCGCTCTCTTTGCCGCCCCCCCTGTCGCTGACTCATTGATCTTGACCTCATCACCGCCGCCTCGGTCATCCTTTGTCCATCTTACCTTCGGCACATATACGACACAGAAAGTAGAACATCCGAAAGTCAATATTTGTGACATATCGCTCTCATACCAATAAAAAAACTGAAATTAATCCAACAGAATAAATTGACTTGTCTTGAGCAGGAGATAGGAAATCCCCCCCCCCCCCCCCCCCCCCCGCCCAACACACACACACAATAACTTTTGCCACATGTATCAGATAATGCCCATGAGGGAACTCCATTCAAATTCCTAAAGAGAAAACCACTTTATATAGTCCAACAAATTGGGTCAACAACTCAACATACATGTAGATGGCTTTTTTTTCTTCTGAAACGGGGGCAAAAAATTTGCCGCATCATATTAATTAAGAAGAGTTTAAAGGTTACATGTTACAAGCGACCGAAAAAGAACGGTCGGAGGCAATGTTTCTACTGTCGCGGCATAAAAAATATATCTCAAATGCCTAGCGCCCACAGGAGCCCAAAGATTGGCCTCAGCCTTAATTCATCTTGGAGATTACGGTCGGCATTGTTGAAACACATCTAAAGACTCCCGCATTCCTCTCGTTCCAAATTTTCCACGAGACTAGCATAAGGAGAGATGACATGCCCTTCCTGACATTATTGTTGGCGATGATCACAGATATCCACCATTCTTTGACAGAGTTGTTGCCCCAAGCCGCCACGTCGATATGCATCAGCCCCAACCAAGCATTTATCTCATCCCAAATGCGCCTGGAAAAACGACACTTGAAAAGCATATGTTCATACTTGATAGGCTATTTTATGAGTTTTTTTTCTTCAAATTTGTGGTATTGCAAGTTCATTAGTTTCCCACTAATTAGTGCACATAAAATGGCCCCATGCAAAAGGATTTCAAATATTGAGACTTATTTCAGCTTCTTTAATTTTCTCCAAAATCGGGTCAAAGTTGCTAGGATGGCCCTTGATACCAAATGCTTGGGAAATTTAACTCTGATTATGCCTAGTGCATACATTAGCATTATGAAAGCTTGAAATGATTTTTGCCCATTTTCAGGACCAAACTACATCACACTTATAGTTCAAATTTAAACAAGTTCTGGTAAATCAGTAGAAATTCACTAAATAAATGAAATATAGCAATACAATCATAAAATTCATGGAATTTGAGCAGTGGGCATCCAATGCGGTCTAGTTTGGACGAAGCAAAGGCCCAATTTTCAAACGCATTTGAGGTACTTCTTTCACAAAGGGCATTTCTGACACTTGGAAAATGAAAAAAAATATTATTATATTACAGAATAATTGCAGATTCCTATGGCAACATTGTTTACAATGGCAATCCACATGCTTGTGTCAAATTTGGTCTTGTTATCATGGACTATGCCATGAATATGGTCATGGTCATCTGGCTTGAAAGTCATGCATGTTCATACTAGATAGGTCATTTTATGAATGTCTTTTTCTTTTTAAAATTTGTGGTATTGAAAGTTGATTATTTTTCTCACTAACTAGTGCACATAAAATGGCTCCATGCAAAAGGATTTCAAATTTTGAGACTTATTTTTATTTTCTTTAATTTTCTCCAAAACTGAGTCAAATTTGCTAGGATGGTTGTTCATAGCAAATGTTTGGGAAATTCAATTTTGATGTGTGCCTAGTGCATACATTAACAATATGAAAGTTTGAAATGATTTTTTTGCCAATTTTCAGGACCAAATTACAGCATACTTGTAGTTCAAATTTGAGCAAGTTCTCGTAAATCACTAAAAAATCACTAAACCTATGAAATATAGCAATACAACTCTGAAATTCATGAAATTTGAGCAGGGGACATCCAATGTGGTCTACTTTGGATGAAAAATGCAAATGCACAATTTTCAAACTTATTTGAGATACTTCTTTTACAAAAAGCATTTTTTGCACTTGGAAAATTAAGAATATATATTTTATTACAAAAACTTCATAAAATTTTGGCAGCAGACCTCCAATGTGGTTTAGTATCTGTGTAACTTGCAGAAGTCATTATTTCGAAATTATTTGTGATACCTTTTTAAATGGGTACCTCAAATAAGTTTTTCATTTTCCAATGTGGTCCTTCGCTTGCTCCAGGGCCTGGTTCCATATGGTTCTGTCAACCAGGGGGCCATTTGCAAAAGTATTTTATCTCTTTGCTCCGCTGTCGCCCATACGCCTGCTAGCGAGAGAGCAGAGCCACGCAGCGGTGGCAATATCACGTCCACTGCTCCTTCCTGCCACCGTGCCTTCCCCTCAAAGCTCTGTGCTGCCAAAACCCTCTCCCACCATCACCCTCTCCCGACACCGCTTAAATAACGTTGTCCGACATCATTCCACAGCCGCTCCAATCCATTGCTTCCACACGTCGCAAAATCTAGTTCATCGCCATGGTGGGGAAGCTTTTTACCACCTGGATCTCGACACGATCTCGTTGTTACAATGGCCAAGCGGCGCTGGCGGCGGGAGCAACCGACAGCTCATACGGCGCTCACGACTCCAACTCCGGCGAGGATGGCTCCAAGTCTGGCGCGTCCGGCTCATCATCCAGCGTGGGTGCTTCCTCGTCAGCCTCGGGCGGCTACTCACCTGACGCGTCCGACCACTCCTACTTCTTCGAGCTCGAGCCCACGGCGCCAGAGCTGCCTCACAACCGTAGAGAGGTTGAGGAGGAGGACGCCGAGGAAGATGCGACCTTCGAGGTGATGTAGGCGTACCCCTGAGCTCCGCCACAGGAGCCCGTCCGACCGCCGCGCCCCCGAGCTTTGCCGCAGGAGCCCGTCCGGCTGCCGCGCCCCCGAGCTCCGTCGCAGGAGGCCGTCCCGGTCGCTGTGCCCCTAGCTCCGCTGCAGGAGCCCGTCCCGGTCGCTGTGCCCCTAGCTCCGCTGCAGGAGCCCGTCCAGCCGCGCATGAGCCCTCTCCGGCCGCGCAGGAGACTGTGCCGGCGACGCAGGAGCCAGCCCTGGCCGCGCCATGCCGCCCCACTTCTCCCAGGCACCCAATTGCAATTTAGATTTTGCTTTGAGGGTGTTTTCTGCTATTTTCTGGGACCTGGTTGTAAATTGAAATATTGGCAAGTGGGTTCCACGTCTGACATGACTGTTTTTTACGAGATCTATTCTGCCGGGACAAATGCCATACTGTAAAAGTGTCTAAAAAAACCTTTTACGGAGTCCTGTATATCGATTTTGCGGTACGAGGTTATACAACATCACTAGAGATGCTCTTGGGATGCCAGCTGCACCTTCGATGCTAGTATTTGAAGGCAAGTAGCAGAGAATCAACCAGAGTCAAGAGGAAGAAGAAATCCTAGAGATGGGGTTGGAAGATAACCAATAGGGGAGCTCTAGGAAGAGGTTGGGGAAAACACACACACACATACACTTAATCGCTGTCGGTGACCAGCGTACATCAACCGCGATGAATGGTCCCTGGAACTGAAGATTGATCGACTCCTCGATCCTTGCTGATCAGTTACACTCTTGTGATTCACCGAATAATCCACGACAGCTTCACCCTATTAGGACCACCCGCAACCTCGCCTCCGCATCGATCGACCATCTGGTCCTCTCGCTGGAGATGTGAATCGAGCAGACTGCTCGACAACCCACGCTCGCGCCGCCCATGCACTGCATCGACCCAGGCAGTGTCTGGAGCCATATAGCTCTCTCGAGAATGTTAGGCCTTGTATAATGCAAGGCGCTTAGGGGAGGTGCTTAGAGAAATAAACTAGTGTTTCCTTAAGCACCGATGCTTATTTGTAGAGGGTAGACGCTTAATTAGGCATCCTTTCTGTAAAAACAGGAATTGGTGCTTAAGAAAACTCCGGTTTATTTTTGTAAACATCTCGCTAAGCACTTAGCATTGTACAAGGTCTTAGACGCTTCAAGGTCTAAGATACAAAGACGAAAGGGTGCGTCTGTGCATTTGCGACTATTTTTTTTCATGGATAGATCGACCAGTTTGACCCAAGACCACATGAAATGTCTGTATAGTTCCCAGAGCAGCGGGCCGCTAAGGTTGAGCGCTCGGCGGTCATCCTACAGATCCCACACCGGACCAGAACGACATCCAACGACCAGAAATGGCCAAAGCAAGATATCCAATTATTAAAAGCGTTAATGGTGCCACAGGGCTGAATTAGTGCACAATTTTATCGTCTCTAAATTGTGGACATGTCTAAACGCCATACAAAAGGTGCATCTAAATGTTCTACTTATGTGATTTTTCTCCAATGTCACGTCAAGGCACTTTCACATCATGGGATAGACAAGGCATTAAGTAAGTTGAACTTTGTGTTCCCCTCCATAAGTGAGATTCCTGTTGATTTCTTGGATGGAGCCTAAGATTGCATGTGATACATGCATTTTCTAAGAGTGCATATTTAATATATCTCACTAGTTTAGGTGATTTACGATAAAACCATTTGAGAGGACTAATGGCTTATATGACCTATTTTCAGGGACCAAGACTATTTTTTTGACGCTATGGGTGGAATGAACGTCAACTGTGACTAGTACCTACAACTTTTCAAGTTGTTGCCTACCTCAAGCCCAATGATTCACATTGAGTGTAAAACAACTGTACTATGAAGGGGGAACAAGCAAAAGTACTTTGGTTTGAGGTGCAAAAACACATCGTGGACTAAAGTCTTCAAAACCCACTACTTAGCAACTTCCGGTTTGAGTTACTTTAAGCTCCGTTACCTCAGAAGATTTTGTCTTTCGATTCCGTCGAGCTCCTTAGACTTACTCACCCTCACGAAACAAACCTAAATTTCACAAGTCGGAACCATCGTTTCTTTTGTTGCGGGATTGCCGAGCCAATACGGCTTGATCAGTTGCTTGTTGTATGGAGTAAACGTTTTTGGTATTTTTTTTGTTGGGTTCGCATACATGATCTCGCCAAGTTTCCCGGCGGTTTTCCATTTCTGAAACCTTTTTCTAAATAAAATAATTTTAATTCAAAATTTAGAATGTTCAAAGTAAAAAATTCATGAACATAAAACATTGATTTTTGAAAATATGCATAAATTTTAAAATATCCAAGATGTTAAAATAAATCATGGACATAAAAACATTCACAAATTTTTAAAGAACGGTCAGTAATAATTTTAGAAAAAGTCCATGAATTTATGAAATAAAAGAATTAATGAATAAATATAAAAAAATAGCAGACACGGTATAACACATGGGAGGAAAACACAGGCCCTATAGAAAACCACAAAAAGTCTAAAGAAAAGCACTCCCAGCGGTGCCGGGTGCGCGATTTGTACCATTTTGCTGCAAGCGAAGAGTAGCATGGTCCAAACACAGAATACGAAGACGGGTTCGGGAAAATTGATTATAGAGATTTCAAAGAATCCCTTATATGCTCTTCACCCGGACAAAAAAGAAATCAGCATTTTCGTCGCCCAAAAGGAGAATCTAGCCCTACTCGGCCCGAGCTCCAAGCGGGCCGCACGACAGCCCGAGTCTAGCCTGAATAAGTATAGAACCCACCCGACCCAACCGCGTGCGCAGTTTTCTCAATCTCTTTTTTCCCCTCCGTCTCCTCCCCAAGAGACGAACTCGCCGAACCCTAATCCCCCCTCCGCCGACGAAATCGCCGAACCCTAATCCCCTTCCCCCAATCAAGCCGGCCGCCCTCCCTCCTCATGGCGCCCAAGCATCTTCCTCCGGAGTCCCTCCCACGGCGCATCCCCACCGGCGGCTTCCACCCGATCACGATCCATGTTCGCGTCAACAGGGACGGCACGTACCTCCCCAGGCACCTTCCCGTCACGGGTGGGCCGTTCCGAGACTTCGCGGATCTCGAAGACGCGGTCCGCGCGCGCTACGCCTCCATCTACCTCAACTGGCATCGCCGGAGGAAGCCCCACGATCCGCCGCCGCCTTCAACGTACATACGACCATCTTCTAGTTGAAATCGATTTGTTTTTGTTGTGGTTATTGTTTTACTTGCTAATAATCGATCGATGTGCATTTGGATTGCTTTTTCCAGCGATAGGATTTTCCAATTCGAGTTCGTGGTGGCGGATGGGAAGCAGGCTTCACCACCCGCGGTGCAAAGGCCGCAGGAACCTGCTGCAGATGTGTCGTCGCTCAAGCAGTCGCTGAGCGCTACAACATTGGAGGAGAAATCGCCCGCCGTTTCCTCTGGGCAGCCGGATCAGGACACTGTTATGGCCTCGACACCATCAGGGAACTCACCTCCTGGGTCAGGCATTTGGGAACGGCTGCGACGTGACTGGGGATTGGCGTATTACATCAGGGTCGATCACGGGGGCTCTTTCCACACGTATCCTTATGCGGGCGGGCCGTTTCAGAGCCTAGAGGAAGCCGACAAAGCCATGGATCGCTATTTTCTTGAACATAGGGACCCAAAACTGTAAAGTTCCTCAGCCACTTGTTTCTCCTGGTTTTGTTCTGTTTGCACACCTGCAATTGAATATGTTCAGACTTAACTAGCCACATGCAAACAAACAAGCAAACAATGCACCACTTTGTTTATTCTTATCTGAACTCTAATATGTACAGTCGATTAGCAGCCCTTTGGCCCACGCACCTCTGTTTATTTCGATGCTGTTAGCTAGAAAGTTAAGTTCCATTATCTGGTGAAAGCAGTTTGCTATATGAAATCAAAGAAGGGACCAGGAGCTTATATATAGGCATGTGCAGTTTTGTTCTGCATTTGTTGATCACTAGCATGAATTATTTTAACAGAATTCTATGCAAACTAGTGCATCATTATTGATAACATTTATATGGTCCTTATATAACTTTCTAGTCTCCACTGTTGGGAATTGCCACTGACCATAATTTGGATATAAATTAGGTTAATGCATCAAGGCGGGGTTTCTTCACTGGAACTGGCCATAGAAGCAGCTCTTTACTGGCCTGATGGCGCAAGGAAGCGTTCAAAATCAGATCACAGTGAGAGAGCCCGTAATGAAAGGCGCAGATTACTTCAAGCTCTGGTTGACAAGCATAATGAGGATCACAATCTTTTGGGGGTTTGTTCTCTTCTCTCTCTCTCCAACCTGCCTTCACTCTCTGCCCCACTATCACGATTGCCCTATGTCTTGTACTGATTTATCCATGTAAGAATTGTTGATCTGACCCATGCTTCATATTTTAGGATTTTGCGTATGAACTCAAAGATGTTGTGCAGTGCAAAGTATTCAGTGAGAAGCGTGCGTGGTACTATCATCTCAATTTCACTTTGACTAAAGGAGCTGATCGTGGCATCGAAGACCTATTCTTTGTCGAAGTCAAATATGTGCGACCAGTAAAACAAGAAGAACTGTCGGTCAGCTGCTTCTGCATGATTAAACCTACCGATAATGGTAATGCTATTCCCTCCCCTTATATCAAGTATTGCCTTTGGTGGGTGGCACTAAGTTGAGCTTATGCCCAGCATGGCTGCATACACAGAAATCTTATACCTTCAGTTGGTCAGCTGTTATTATATATGTTTGTGTCCGGTGGATCACTTTGCGGCTAACTCTTGTTTTCTTTCTTTTTTTTTCTTGATGAAGGACACTGCTATGGCTGTACCAACAATGGAAGTGTCAATATGAAGCACCCCAACAGCGCTGATGAATACACTGGTGGTCACTTGAATGTTGGTATGCCATTTGGATGCTATTCAGAGTGGAGCTACTGGGATTATAACGATGTATGACATGACGGTTTATTTCCTCTTTTAACATTTTTGCTGCTTCGCTGTTGCTGACTACATGTGTGAAATCCTCTCTTTACAGCTGGAAGCCAAGAAGAAAGAGCTCAGAGCTGTGTTCACGGTAAATGGCATTTCTGTTGTTAAGGCAACTACTATTTGTTCTATTAACACAATGCTAGTTACTTTTGTTGCTTGGTTGTGAACCATTGCTTGTGCATTTATTTGTGTAGGGCGTTGATCCTGAGGTGAAGGAAGTCTCCACGGTGCCTCCGAATGCATTTTTGCCGGAGGGCAGCAGAGAGGAGCTTTGTGTATGAGAGCCGAGAGCTGGACCCAGCACAAGAAGTTGGAGACCCAAGTAGCTTGGCTCTTTCCTGTTTGCAAGACACAAAGCAAATAAGAATAGTCTCTGTTGCCACTGGGTAGAACGCTACGCTGACAAATTGAGCAGGATTTCCGTCCTAGCGCCTTTTGTTAGCTCCCCTGTTGGCCTTATTACTTTATTATTATTACCTACATATATGCTTCGTTTGTGTGGTCAGTATCTTTCTAAGTTTGGCTGTACTGATATT
The DNA here is from genome assembly GCA_011799875.1 of Thinopyrum elongatum. Taxonomy (NCBI): domain Eukaryota; kingdom Viridiplantae; phylum Streptophyta; class Magnoliopsida; order Poales; family Poaceae; genus Thinopyrum; species Thinopyrum elongatum. Next base: position 679,869,352 of record CM022298.1, read on the forward strand.
GCGCCTGCTTTACTGTAAATAAATTGAGATTTTATGTCATGCTGTCTATTGGGTTGATGGCACGCGAGATCAAGCACTTAATTCTGATTCATTTATGATGTAATCTGCTCATAACAAGCCACTTCATAATTTTTAGGACGGTTTTGCCCTCTCAGCGATTCACCTGCCTGAATCAGCCTTGTTCGATCGTTCTACCCTAGGAAACGACGCACAGAAGCGCCGCGTCGCTGGCTTCTGAATTGGAGCATTCTCTGATTTTTTTAAGCGAAAGTTTACGAACAGTTAGGCCTAACCATTGATTATGTTTGAAAATAAACCATGTATTTTGTAGGGAAGAAGGTGCAGGGTTGCGAGTCATCATTTATAAACTAATTGTTAAGAGTTCTTCGTTTTGTCGCAAAGCTTGATGACGGCAGCGAGTGCCAAGTTGCCAAACATGATGTGGCGTTTGAGGTTAACGTGAAACATTTTACGGTTGTAAAATGGTTAGACCTCATTAGGTCAAAAATTGTTTGGGGGTGTGGACAGGAGGTTCATATTTTGTGCCAAGACAAGCACTTTGAATCAGTTGAGAGGATTGATACTTATTAGAAGTTGTTGACATCATTTCTCGAGAGATGGGAAGATAAATAATTGCTTGTGTTAATTAGCTCAACTTGTGGATATTGCAAAGGGGGCTACAACATCATCTTGCTCTGAAAAAAATGTGATGCCCCCGTTTATAATCATGCACTAATCATAGATGTATCATGCACGGTCACGAATGGTCACTCACGTTAATCAACACAACTCTACGAGGGCGTCACAAAATATCCCATCTAGTGAGCAAATGATATTGTCCACTGTCTCATAAAATATCACAAAATATCATTCCCAAATGCTAAAAAGTGCTTGGATGCTCGTTTGCTCGCGCGAGCACACTGAGAGCCGTCCGATCTTGAAGCCGCACGCGCGATCCTGTGCAGGAGTTTTTTTTTGTCCGAGACGCTTCGTCGGCTCGCGCGACCCTCTCTTTACGACAACCATCAACTTGGGAGGGCCCACCACTACCCCCACGCTTCGGTGCCGTTGGCGCAGTTTTCGAAACTGCCTAGCGAGCGGCGCCGCTGTCTTCTCCCAATCCCTTCCCCCTTTCCACCCGCACCACGCCACCGTTCCTTTGTTTGCCACCGCAGAAATTGGAGCCGGCAGCCGCAGAGGCCGCGGGGTGGTGGTGAAGCGCGCGTGGGGGCGAGGCGCGTGAGGCTGTGGTGGTGGGGCGCGGGACAGCAGAAGAGAAGGCGGAGCGGGGTGAAGGTCGCCGCGGTGCTTTTGCCTCCCAAGCGTCGGGGGTGAAGGTCGTCGGGGCGGTGCATTTCCTGCGGGGAGAGTCATCACAGAAATTCCGAGGTAAGTTTTGCGGCGCCCCCCTCCTGCTTTCCATGGCACGGACTTCTCCGCTCGGTGGTAGGGGGTGGGGGTGGGGCTAGTTCGTTGCTGCGTTTCGGAGGTTCACGGGTGAAGGTAGGAGGAGATGTGATCACGCGCGCAGCGAGTAAGGTGTCCCTTCGGGGACGAGTGGGTATATCTGCTGTTTTTGTTGCCTGAGTTATGTGAATGAGTTGTCTGAAAAGTCATGGGCATGAGTTGCGTCCTAGATTTATAGGGTGTTGCGTGAGATGTCCGCATGATTTGCCTGACTTTTTTGTGTACGAGTTGCATGAAAACCTCATGCGTATGAGTTGCGTTCTAGATTCTGGGGGTGTTGCCTGATATTTGTGTAGGAGTTGCCTGACATTTTTTCTGTATGAACTGTGTCTCTAGATTTTTAGGGTGTTACTCTCAGATCTGCGTAGGAAGTTGCCTGACTCACCTTTTTTTAGGTTGAGTTTCAGTTGACATGATATCTAGAGATGCTAGGGTAGTTTTGTGCAGTATTCAGACGAGAGTTGCATGAAGTTGTGTTGCACAGTTGCCATAAGTCAATACATGAGTTGCCTTCGGTTGTGATCGACAGTTGCCAGATCCAAGGGTTTGGTTGGGGTGGTGTTTTGCTTGAGTGTTGACCACTAGGGGGGGGTAGTGGGTGTGGTGGGTGCCTAATATGTTTTGCCCAGTTTTTATTTGTTGCTTAAGTCATTTTTTTAGGTTTTGTGATTGTGGTGGGATGGCACATCAGCAAACTATATAATTGTTGATTGAGCCATTAAACAGCCAAATATAGTGTCATGTGTAGACAAGTTTTCCATCAAGGAGAGAGAATTTGTAAATGTGGCCAATATTTCTTTAAATTTTTTTTACCCATCCCTCCTCATATCCTTATTTGTGTTCTTTTTTTTTTGTAGAATCAACAATGTCTGAGATAAACAAGAAAATTGACGGTAAGGCCGCACAAGCAACCCAACAGGGTGGATATGAAATAGAGGTAATTGCTTCATTTCACGATGAAATAAAATAGGTGCCAGTGGTGCACAGGGGTAGTTTTTGTTACTTCTTTTTTACTAGTGTTTTATTTTACAAGATGAGGTGGGGCTGAGTTGTTTTTGTCATGTTCGAGTTATGTGATTTCTTTTTTACTAAAAAACGAGCATCAATTTTTTGCAACGCAGGTTCACCCACCACAGCAACAAACCACACCGGTAATTGGCTACAAGCGTAGGCGTACTAAAGAGATAATTTGTCGTGGGAAGAGGCCGTCAGACATAGATAGCAACGCCAATGCACCAGATGATGATTTAGAAATCAAGGATACCACACAAGAAGAGGAATCGAAGCCAAAATGGCAGAAGACAGGTGAAAATGAGGTAAATATGCATGCACCTAGTAGTTTAAGTCTTTGTTTGGCTAAGGCTTTGGATGATCATGATTTTTGCATTTTATGCAGCATGCACCTACTAGTCATGCATGTAATTAGCTTACTTCCACTTTTTTCTTTGTAGTTGGTTAGTAAATGCACATAGTTGCACAAATCCTTTGCTCAGAGTTGCTTTTTTCCCCACAACTGAGAGATGCAGCACACAGGGAGTTTTGTTTTTGGGCTATCATGGTTGAAAATTGCTTACTTCCAGTTTTCATAGTTGCTTAATAACTTCCCAGACTTTGCACAAATACTTGACTAAGAGTTGCTTAATTTTTTGGTTATAGGGTCGGAGAAACAGGGCATCACCTGCAAGGTTGTTCAAGCTAAACAAGGATTTAGTGGGACCTTAGAAGGATAAGATAATTGGAAAAGAGTTTGGAGGTCTGTTGGAGATCGCAACCTCCAGCATGCCAGGAGACTTGAGCCAGTGGGTTATGAAGCATTATGACCCTGAAATTCACAGCTGGTAATTCCGGAGAGGGGCAAGATTCCAGTTGATGCAGCTAGTGTTCATAGGATATGGGGTCTGCCAAATAGGGGGAGGAAGGTGTGCTATGAGAATAGAGCAGAATACACAACTCAAATGAACGCAATCTTGAAGATTAGTACCAAAGGTTCACCATCACTAACATCATGGTGCAAAATGATTAAGGACATGGCTGGGGCAACAGATGATAACTACTTGCGTTCTTGGTTGGCAGTTGCTTTCTCGTGTTTCCTTGCTTCTACAACAAGTTTGAACATATCACCACGGTGTTATCGTGCAGTGATGCACGTGGATGCGATAACAAAGATCAATGTATGCCAATTTGTAGTTAATCAACTAAAGTTGGCATTCACAGGGGCAAGTGATAAGAATGCAGTCTGCTGTTGTGTAATGCACTTAGGTGTAAGTGTAACTTGCTTTTCTTTCCTTTTTTTTTTCTGTATTCTTGTTACAAAGATTTTCATGCCTCTTTTTCATTGTGAGTTTGAGTTCATTGTTTAGTTTTTATTCGCCTTTTTGCGTGATGCAGCTGCTATACCTGGACTCATTGGATGTCGATGAACCCATGCCAAGCACGGTACCATGAGTATCTGTTTGGAACTCTGCTCTTATTGCCAAGGTTATTAAGAAGGACAAAAAGGGCCGAGGTGAGCTCGGAAAGTTGAGGGTAAATATTTCCTTTTTCTATTTGTCCTACTCTTTGTCTTTCAAGCAACTGCTCATTTATGCAATTTAGTTTACATATTAACATATTCAATGTAACATTTTTTTTAGAACGAACCCAATCAAGGGTGAGTAAATAAGGTCATGTGAAAACAGAAATGTCAGGCAAGTTCTAACCAAATTTTGGGCAATTCAACCAAAATACTTTGGCAACCTTATAGCCAATAGTCTGACAACTCATAGGAATTTATTGATCTTCTTCCTTTTTACTGTTTTTTGGTTTCTTACCTGCTACTTATTTTGTTCACTGTCAAACAACTAGTCATTGAGGCAAAATATAAATGTCAGGCAACTTGCTAAGCAGAAGTCATGCAACTGTAGTCACATCAATGAGGCAACTACATATACAATATTTAGCAACTCACAGCATATATAAATAAAAAAAGCTTTTAACCATAATTCATTCATTTTATGCAGACAAAGTTGTTCACACACCAGATTTCCTAATTTTCATTCTTTGTCTGCACTTTTTCTCCACTTAAAAAAACAGCTCAAGACTGAGTTTGCTCGATGTGCTAATGAAAGCTTATTTGGAAGTCTCGAGCATGTCACAAAGTTTGTGGCAGGAAGGCTCCCCAACTCATACGACCCAAATGTAAGTTATTTTTTCTACATTTTCCATGCTTCTCTGCAATGTCTACTTATTTTGAACCTGTTGCCTTTCTACATTTTTTCATGCTTTTGTCCTGCTAGTATATCTAACATATTCTTCATGTTTTTGTGTGCAGAAACAAAAGAAGCTTGTCGGGTTGGTGCATGAAATCTGTTCTGAAATATCTCATTCAATGGGCAAGCTCGTATATGGAATTGGGAAACTTGATGAAGATGATGGCACAACAAGCGGTGGTGCAGCTAACAATGCTGGTGGTTCAAGAAGTCAACATTCAAGGAAAAGATGACATGCGGGCGCGAGAGGCAGTGACACACTCCCTAGTGATGAGGAGTCATACCAGTCAGATGACGACACTGATGACGACGATGACATTGAAAGCGAAGGATCAGATGATGAAGAAGACGACTCTGACAGCGATGGTGATGATGGTGATGGCAACTTAATTGGGAGGGGGGGGGGGGAGCATGACAGGTGGTGATGATGTGTAGGACCAGGACAGAGAGGATGAAGAACCTCACATAGGAGAGGAGGGAGAAGGAACAGATGATGAAGACCCCGACAGAGAAGATGAAGAGCAGCCAGGAGAGGATGAGGTGGTTGTAGAAGATGATGAGGAGGATGACGTTGAAGATGAAGAAGTGGATGATGAAGAGATCGAAAATGCGGATGACCATAAGGATGACGATGATAGTCCTCGACTAAGGGGTCCTCGGCCTGCCGACCTATCTCTCATGGGCCGAACAGGTGGGCTGTTCTGCGACTACAAGAAGGACGAGCTATAAGGCGACTCCGTATCCGGACAAGAAACCCTCGAAGCCTTGGTGTGTACTCCAAGTCAAGATCAGAGAATCGGCACGTTATTTCCTTTATTGTAACCGACTATAGGTAACCCTAGATACCCCTGGTGCCTATATAAACCAGAGGGTTTAGTCCGTAGAGGCTAGAAGAAGAACCAACATCCTACTCACCTAGGGTTTAGTTCATCTGATCTCGTGGTAGATCGACTCTGTAATCAACATATACACATCAATACAATCAAGCAGGACGTAGGGTTTTACCTCTTCAAGAGGGCCCGAACCTGGGTAAACATTGTCCCCTTCGTCTCATGTTCCCCATTGATCCAAGATCCACAGCTCGGGACCCCTCACCCGAGATCCGCCGGTTTTGACACCGACATTGGTGCTTTCATTGAGAGTTCCGCTATTGGATTGCCAAAGGATCAATGGCTCGCCTAGTCAGCAACAATGGCATCAACACCGGGGGTATCTTTGTCCCCGGTCAGATCTTCGCGTTCGGAAGTATCGTGCTACACGCCGACCTGACAGGCCGCCTCGGCCAAGTCAAAAGTTTTGCCCCCGATCAAGAGATCAGGTTTGGGAACCTAGAGTTCGTCGCTAACTCCCAGGGAGATCTTATTCTGACAAGAACTTCAACACCCCATGAAGAACCTGCAAATCCCGACGCTTTAACTTCGGGAGCGGTAGAACTCACAGGGACTATTGCCACCCCGGGTCTGGCTTTGAAGCCCGGCCCCGATGACACAACCGGACTAGCTACGGCCGAACACCGCCCAGGCGCGACCCCAAGCGCCCTTGAGGTACCGATGCTGCAGGTCGACCCTGAATACTCCGGGAACATGGACCCAACAGACCTCTCATCGCTACATGAGTTAATAGATCGGATCCAAGCTATGGGAATATCTGACGGTCAACCCTCAGTCTATGATCGGATCGGGCTCAAACTCGACAGCAGGGAAATTTACATCCCGCCGGTCACACACCTCGTTGCCACCATCGAGGATTTCACTGATAGCTCGCCATCACAGTTGCTGGAGCTAAAAATGGATTACGTCCGGGCCTGTAGCTCGGAATCCGATGTCCACCCTGGGAGAAGCCCAGGATCAAGCCCTGACTCGGAGCTCGACCCTGAGTCCAAGCAACAGCACTCGGCTGGCGGTCCGAATTCCGGACCTGGTGTGCCGGATACTGCGATAGCGCAGGTTACCGCCGCCAATGTCCCGGACTTGCAACCCGCCGGGATACAATGTTTCCTCTCATCCACCCCCCCACGTTTAGTATTCCCCGAGTAACTCAGGGAAGCCTGGCATATGGGATCTAATGTACATAAAGCAGTTGTCCGGAGAAACAGTCCACCACTTCTGGGCCAGATTTTCCTCCTCATCAAAAACAGGATGACACACTGCAACGGCCAGGAAATCATGGCGGCATTTCGGCATAACTGCCGAGACGAGGGAATTCCTAATGCCCTCACCGTCGCCATGTTCAAATCTTCACCGAACTGTCCGATCTGGTACGCAAATATTGTGCCATGGAAAGCCTTTGGGAGGCTCAACAGATGTGCGTGGAGCCAATCCATACTGAAGAGCCTAGAAAAGCTAGGGCAAAGCGCGCATACTCACGACGGTCGGCCGAACACGAGCCCACCACAAAAAAGAATAAACCTCTCTCAGGATCTAGAACGGTCCTCGACGAACTCCTGGACAAGCCATGCCCCATACACTCGGTCCTGCTGAATACAAACCCTACCCACAGTCTTCGAGCCTGTTGGCTGGTCAGGCAAGTCGCCAAGAGTGGAGAGGCTATCCTCGGAATCACGCCCTCCAACAAACGTTCAGCAACACCTCCGGGCAACAGCATTGAGGTCCTGACGATCTACGAGACGTTCTCCTTGAAGAACCAGCGAAAGCGAGCCCTTCGAGAGCTCGGTCAAATTCACCAGGTAGCAGCAACAAGTTCATGGACGGATACACCGATCACCTTCGACGAGGAAGACAAGGCAAGGGCTCGCCCCGTCCGAGCACCAGCCGCATTAGTCCTCGATCCCATAGTCGATGGCTTCCGACTACACAAGGTGCTAATAGATGGGGGTAGCAGTCTAAACCTCATTTACGAAGACACGCGGGACAAAATGCAATTCGACAGATCTCGAGTCGAACAAAGACACACCACCTTTCAAGGGATTATCCCTGGAAAAGAGGCACGCTGCTCCGAGCGCGTCACTCTCGACGTAGTGTTCGACACTCCCGACAACTACAGGTCTGAAGAGCTGCTCTTCCATATTGTGCCCTTCCATAGCGGTTACCACGCCCTGTTGGGGCGTGACGCATTCTCAAGGTTTCAGGCTATACCACATTACGGGTACATGAAACTCAAAATGCCAGGGCCCAATGGCGTGATCATAGTTACTAGCGATCCAAACAGGGCTCTTCGGGCCGAAAACAAAACAACATCGCTCACCCTCGAGACGCCATTCGAGGGTCTCGCAACTGAAGAATTAACCACACTTCGCTCAACGGTGGATAAGGATGATGTAACCCTCAGCAAGAGGCCCAAATCCACATCCTTCAAGCCAGTGGACGAAATCGTCAAATTTTAGGTGCATCCTACGGACCCCAATAAAACCGCGTCCATTGGAGCCCAGCTGGACCCTGCGATCGACAAAGCACTACGCACATTCTTGCACGAAAACTGGGACATATTCGCCTGGCACCTATCAGATATGCCGGGAATCCCAAGCAGATTGGCAGAGCATAGCCTGAATATAATAAAAGGCTTCAAGCTAGTCAAACAGGTGCTGCGCCGATTTTTCAAACCCAAGCGTCAAGCTATGGGTGAGGAACTAGCAAAATTACTCGAGGCCGGATTCATTCGAGAGATCAAACATCCCGAGTGGTTGGCCAACCTGGTCATGGTACCCAAGAAGGACAAATCTTGGCGGCTATGTGTGGATTTTAAGGACCTAAACAAGGCCTTCCCAAGGACCCTTTCCCCTTACCCCGCATCGGCCAGATCATCGACGCCACGGCCGGACATGACTCTTTATGCTTCCTTGACGCCAAATCAGGATACCACCAAATCGAAATGAAGGAGTCTGACCAAGCTGCAACTGCATTCATTACCCCCTACGGGCTATTTTTCTTTAACACAACGCCCTTCGGGTTAAAAAATGCTGGCGCCACGTACCAGCGCATGATTCAGACGTGCCTGGAATATCAAATCGGCAAGACAATCGAGGCATACGTAGATGATGTGGTCATCAAGACCAAACACATTAGTCAGCTGGTAGACGACCTCCATTTAATTTTGACAACCTGCGGGCCTATGATATACGGCTTAACCCGAACAAATGCGTCTTCAGAGTCCCCGCCGGTAAATTGCTCGGGTTTATAGTATCCCATAGAGGAATAGAGGCCAATCCGGCTAAAATCCGAGCTCTCTCCCAACTGGCAATCCCTACGGAGCTGAAGCACGTCCAAAAGCGGGTAGGTTGTGTGGCAGCTTTGAGCCGCTTTATCTCCCGCCTCGGCGAAAAGGCACTACCACCCTACAGGCTACTCAAACGGACCAAAAACTTAGAGTGGACCGATGAAGCAACGACTGCGCTAAACGAAATTAAAACGTTATTGGCCGGCAATCCCATACTAGCGGCACCTGGGATAGGCGAACCAATGCTGCTGTACATCTCGGCCACAAACCAGGTGGTTAGTGTGGTACTCGTGGTCGAACGAGAAATGGACAGCCATAAACTCTGGGTCCAGAAGCAAGTCTATTACGTCTCGGAAGTACTCACCCCGTGCAAGACTAAGTATCCTCATTATCAGAAGATAGCCTACACAGTCTTCATGGCACCCCGAAAGCTCCCCACTACTTTCAGGAGTGTTTGGTTACGGTGGCGTCTGAGGTACCACTGAATGATATAATCAATAACAGGGACACCACCGGGCTCATCGCCAAATGGGCCATAGAGCTCCTTCCTTTTAAATCATGTACAAACCACGCCGAGCTATTAAATCTCAGATGTTAGCAGATTTCCTCGCAAAATGGACAGAAGCCGAACTCCCTAGAGATTACAACACATACTCACATTGGACAATGTACTTTGACGACTCCAAGATGCTCGCCGGACTGGGGGCTGGGGTAATCCTCACATCCCCCACGGGCGACAATATCCGCTATGTACTGCAAATCATGTACACTGACTCCAACAACGTGGCCGAATACGAGGCTTTGTTGCACGACCTTCACATGGCAACATCAATGGGTGTATAGCGGCTCGAAGTCTGAGGAGACTCTAACCTCACCATCTCCCAAATCAATGGCGAATTTGACGCTAAAGACCCAAAGATGGCAGCATATCGAAATGCCGTCCTCAAAATATCCGCCCGGTTCGAAGGATTAGAGTTCCATCATATCCCCAGAGACAACAATCAAGCTGCTGACGTCCTCGTCCACGTGGGCGCAAAGCGCGACCCTGTCCCTAAGAACACCTTTTTGGAATGGCTCTTTAAGCAATCTGTGGTATGGCAGGACGAGGACAAGGACCCCGGGACCAGTGGCCCAGAACAGGTCATCCCTCCTGTTATCGAACCAGATGAAGAAACCGTTGGCGGATCAGCACTCGAAGAAACCCCTTCGGCTCACGAGGTCATGGCAGTAATCGCACCATGGACCGAGCCCTTCCTTGCCTATATCCTCCGTCAAGAACTCCCCAAGGACCAGACCTAAGCTCGACGCATAATTCGGTGCTCTAAAGCTTACAAGGTCCACGAGGGTGAACTATACAAGAAAAGCACCACTGGTGTCCTCCAGAGGTGCATATCCAAAGAAGAGGGGCGACAACTCCTGGCCGAGATACACGCCGGCATGGGCGGTCACTACGCTGCAGCTCGGGCCTTGGTCAGCAAGGCCTTTCTAGTAGGGTTCTTCTGGCCCACCGCTTGCACGGACGCCCACACACTTGTCCAGCATTGCGTTGGGTGCTAGCTCTTCTCCAACCAGAGCAATGCCCCCACTGCTCTTCGGACGATACCGATTACCTGGCCGTTTGCGGTCTGGGGGCTGGACATGGTCGGACCACTTAAAGGGGGGACCAAGAAAAAGAAATACTTGCTGGTCATGGTCAACAAATTCACCAAATGGATCGAGGCGAAGCCAGTGACTTCAGCTGAGGCCGAACCAGTCATTGACTTCATATCCGGCGTGGCCCACTGTTATGGTGTCCCCCATTGCATAATGACGGATAATGGAGCCAATTTCACCGCCCAGGAGGTCAAGGATTGGTGTGCCAAGATGGGCATCAAGATCGATTACGCCTCGGTATATCACCCACAGACCAATGGACAAGTCGAGAGGGGCAAACAGTTTAATTATGAGTGGCATCAAGCCTCGACTGGCCCGCTCCTTAAAAGAATTCAACTGCCATTGGGTGGAGGAGCTGGACTCCGTATTGTGGGGGTTGCGTGATACGTCCATTTTGCATCATGCTTTTATATTGATATTTATTGCATTATGGGCTATTATTACATATTATAGCACAATACTTATGCCTTTTCTCTCTTACTTTACAAGGTTTACATGAAGAGGGAGAATGCCGGCAGTTGGAATTCTGGGCTGGAAAAGGAGCAAATATTAGAGACCTATTCTGCACAACTCCAAAAGTCCTGAAAATTTACGGAGAGTCATTTTGGAATTAATAAAAAATATTGTGCGAAGAAAGTACCAGAGGGGCCCCACCAGGAAGCCACAAGGGTGGGGGGCGTGCCCTACCCCCTGGGCACGCCCCCTGCCTTGTGGGCCCCCTGGCAGGCCTCCGGTGCCCATCTTCTGCTATATGATGTGTTTTGACCTGGAAAAAATCAAGAGGAAGCTTTCGGGACGAAGCGCCACCGTCGCGAGGTGGAACTTGGGCAGAACCAATCTAGGGCTCCGGCGGAGCTGTTCTGCCGGGGAAATTTCCCTCCTGGAGGGGGAAATCGAAGCCATCGTCATCACCAATGATCCTCTCATCGAGAGGGGGTCAATCTCCATCAACATCTTCACCAGCACCATCTCCTCTCAAACCCTAGTTCATCTCTTGTATCCGATATTTGTCTCAAAACCTCAGATTGGTACCTGTGGGTTGCTAGTAGTGTTGATTACTCCTTGTAGTTGATGCTAGTTGGTTTATTCGGTGGAAGATCATATGTTCAGATCCTTAATGATAATTAATACTCCTCTGATTATGAACATGCATATGCTTTGTGAGTAGTTACGCTTGTTCCTGAGGACATGGGAGAAGTCTTGTTATAAGTAATCATGTGAATTTGGTATTCGTTCGATATTTTGATGAGATGTATGTTGTCTTTCCTCTAGTGGTGTTATGTGAACGTTGTCTACATGACACTTCACCATGATTTGGGCCTAGGGGAAGGCATTGGGAAGTAATAAGTAGATGATGGGTTGCTAGAGTGACAGAAGCTTAAATCCTAGTTTATGCGTTGCTTCGTAAGGGGCTGATTTGGATCCATATGTTTCATGCTATGGTTAGATTTATCTTAATTCTTCTTTCGTAGTTGCGGATGCTTGTGAGAGGGGTTAATCATAAGTGGGAGGCTTGTCCAAGTAAGGAAAACACCCAAGCACCGGTCCACCCACATATCAAATTATCAAAGTAACGAACGCGAATCATATGAGCATGATGAAAGCTAGCTTGACAATAATTCCCATGTGTCCTCGGGAGCGCTTTGCATTATATAAGAGTTTGTCTAGGCTTGTCCTTTGCTACAAAAAGGATTGGGCCACATTGCTGCACCTTAATTACTTTTGTTACTTGTTACCCATTACGAATTATCTTATCACACAACTATCTGTTATCGATAATTTCAGTGTTGCAGATAACACCTTGCTGAAAACCGCTTGTCATTTCCTTCTGCTCCTCTTTGGGTTCGACACTTTTACTTATCGAAAGGACTACGATAGATCCCCTATACTTGTGGGTCATCAAGATTCTTTTCTGGCGCCGTTGCCGGGGAGTGAAGTGCCTTTGGTGAGTGGAATTTGGTAAGGAAACATTTATATAGTGTGCTGAAATTTACTGTCACTTGTCACTATGGAAAATAATCCTTTGAGGGGCTTGTTCGGGGTATCTTCACCTCGACCGGAAGAGCAAAGAGTTGCTCCTCAACCTACTGAAAATATTTATTATGAAATTCCTTCGGGTATGATAGAGAAACTGCTGGCTAATCCTTATGCAGGAGATGGAACATTACATCCTGATATGCATCTAATCTATGTAGATGAAGTTTGTGGATTATTTAAGCTTGCAGGTTTGCCCGAGGATGATGTCAAGAAGAAGGTCTTCCCTTTATCTTTGAAGGGAAATACATTGACATGGTATAGGCTATGTGATGATATTGGATCATGGAACTATAACTGATTGAAATTGGAATTTCATCAGAAGTTTTATCCTATGCATCTGGTTCATCGTGATCGGAATTATATATATAATTTTTGGCCTCGTGAAGGAGAAAGTATCGCTTAATCTTGGGGGAGGCTTAAGTCAATGTTATATTCATGCCCCAATCATGAGCTCTCAGGAGAAATTATTATTCAGAATTTGATGCTCGGCTTTCTCGTAATGATCAATCCATGCTCGATACTTCTTGTGCTGGTTCTTTTATGAAGAAGACTATTGAATTCAAATGGGATTTATTGGAAAGAAATAAACGCAACTTTGAAGATTGGGAACTCGACGAAGGTAATGAGTCAGGTATAAACCTTAAGTTTGATTGTGTTAAATCTTTTATGGATACCGATGCTTTTCGTGAATTTAGCACTAAATATGGACTTGACTCTGAGATAGTAGATTCTTTCTATGAATCATTTGCTACTCATGTTGATCTCCCTAAAGAGAAGTGGTTTAAATATCATCCTCCCATTGAAGTAAAAGTAGTAGAACCTATTAAAGTTGAAGAAGAAACTATTACTTATAATGTTGATCCTATTGTTCCTACTGCTTATATTGAGAAACCACCTTTCCCTGTTAGAATAAAGGAACATGCTGAAGCTTCAACTGTGGTTCGTAAGAGTTATACTAGAACACCTACACCCCCTGAACAAATTAAAGTTGAACGTAGTATTTCTATGGTTAAAGAGCTCTTGGTTGATAATATTGATGGGCATGTTATTTATTTCTGTGATGAAGCTGCTAGAATTGCTAAACCTGATATTAAAGATAAACATAGACCTGTTGTTGGCATGCCTGTTGTTTCTGTTAAAATAGGAGATCATTGTTATCATGGCTTATGTGATGTGGGTGCTAGTGTGAGTGAAATTCCTTTTACTTTATATCAAGAAATTATGAATGATATTGCACCTGCTGAGATAGAAGATATTGATGTTACTATTAAGCTTGCCAATAGAGATACTATTTCACCAATTGGGATTGTTAGAGATGTTGAAGTCTTGTGTCGAAAAATAAAATACCCTACTGATTTTCTTGTTCTTGGTTCCCCACAAGATGATTTTTGTCCCATTATATTTGGTAGACCTTTCTTGAACACTGTCAATGCTAAGATAGTCTCTGAGAAAGAAATTGTTACTGTAAGTTTTGGGGATGTGTCTCATGATTTTAATTTCTCTAAATTACGTAGACAACCCCATGATAAAGAATTGCCTAGTAAGGATGAAATTATTGGTCTTGATTCTATTGCCGTACCTCCTACCAATCCTTTAGAACAATATTTGCTAGACCATGAAAATGATATGTTTATGAATGAAAGAAAGGAATTAGATGAAATATTCTTTAACCAAATGCCTGTTTTGAAACACAATTTACCTGTTGAAATCCTTGGGGATCCTCCTCCACCCCAAGGGTGATCCCGTGTTTGAGCTTAAACAATTACCTGATTCTCATTTACATTTTCCCCCCTAACTTTATCCCGACCTCATCTTTACCCCTAAAATAAAACAGTGCTCAACTATACCCCTCTTCCGTTTGGTGCCCTTATGAAAAAACCCTTCCATGCCGTTTCCATCCGGTCAAAGGCCTTTGACCGTCAGTGAGCTGTTATGTGGACATTTGTACCCCTCACTGCCTATGTCACATACAGGTGGGACCCACCCAAAGAAAAGAAAAAAGAAAAAACTATCTCTCATCTCTACCACTTACACATGGGCCCCACACCAAAGAAAATAAAAAATAAAAAATGGAACACACACACACACACACTCTCTCTCTCTCCTCTTCATCTCCATCGAGCCCTCTGGCGAGTTCACCGGCAGTCCGCCTGCATTAGTCATCCCGCCCGCCCATAGCCCTGCCTTCCCCCGTCTCCCACCTGCAAGCAGCAGCACGACAGCGGGACAGTGACAGCAGCATGGCAACGTGGCGGCGCAAGGAGCAGCGGTGTGGGCGGCGCAAGGAGCAGCGCGGCGGCGGCAGCACCATCAGTGGCGGGCAGCCCAAGCAGCACGGCGGGCAGCGCAAGTGCAGCGGTGGTGGGCGGCGGAAGGAGTAGCGCGGCGGCGGGCAGCGCAGGCAACAGCGGCGGCGGGCAGCGCATGCAGCAGTACGGCGGCGTGACAAGTAGTAGCAGGTAGTGGCGGCCACAAGCAGCAGCACGCCCAGCCACCACCATGGCCGGCGCCGCCATGGCCGTGGGGACCCGATTGCTTTTGTTAAAAAATTACAGGGACGCGATGGCTTTTTGATTTTTCTTTGGGATGGGGCCCATGTGTAAGTGATAGAGATGGGAGATAGTTTTTTATTTTCTTTGAGTGGGTCCCACCTGTATGTGACATAGGCAGTGAGGGGTACAAATGTCCACATAACAGCTCACTGACGGTCAAAGGCCTTTGACCGGATGGAAACGGCACAGAAGGGTATTTTCATAGGGGCACCAAACGGAAGAGGGGTATAGTTGAGCACTGTTTTATTTTAGGGGTAAAGATGAGGTCGGGACAAAGTTAGGGAAAAAATGGAATTGGCCCTTTGAAATATGCTTATCTTGATGAAAAGAAGATATATCCTGTTATTATTAGTGCTAACCTTTCAGAGCGTGAAGAAAAGAGATTATTGAAAACTCTGAAGAAGCACCGTTCCGCTATTAGATATACTCTTGATGATCTTAAGGGCATTAGTCCCACTCTATGTCAGCACAAATTAATATGGAGCCCGACGCTAAACTAGTTGTCGATCATCAACGATGGTTAAATCCTAAGATGAAAGAGGTGGTAACAAATGAAATACTAAAGCTTCTGGAAGCAGGTATAATTTATCCTATTGCTGATAGTAGATGGGTGAGTCCCGTTCATTGTGTCCCTAAGAAGGGAGGTATTACTGTTGTTCCTAATGATAAGAATGAATTGATCCCTCAAAGAATTGTTACAGGTTATAGAATGGTAACTGATTTTCACAAATTAAACAAAGCTACTAGAAAAGATCATTACCCTCTACCTTTTATTGATCAAATGCTAGAAAGGCTATGCAAACACACACATTTTTGCTTTCTAGATGGTTATTCTGGTTTTTCTCAAATACCTGTGTCAAAAGAGGACCAAAAAAAGACCACTTTTACTTGCCCTTTCGGTACTTTTGCTTATAGATGTATGCCTTTTGGTTTATGAAATGCACCTGGTACCTTTCAAAGATGTATGACTGCTATATTCTCCGACTTTTGAGAAAAGATTGTTGAGGTTTTCATGGACGATTTCTCTGTTTACGGAACTTCTTTTGATGATTGCTTAAGCAACCTTGATCGAGTTTTGCAGAGATGTGAAGAAACTAATCTTGTTTTGAATTGGGAGAAGTGCCACTTTATGGTTAATGAAGGTATTGTCTTGGGGCATAAAATTTCTGAAAGAGGTATTGAAGTGGATAAAGCTAAAGTAGATGCTATTGAAAAGATGCCATGTCCTAAAGATATCAAAGGTATAAGAAGTTTCCTTGGTCATGCTGGTTTCTATAGGAGGTTTATTAAAGACTTCTCTAAAATTTCTAGGCCTCTCACTAATCTTTTGCAAAAAGATGTTCCTTTTGTTTTTGATGATGATTGTGTAGAAGCATTTGAAATACTTAAGAAGGCCTTGATTTCTGCTCCTATTGTTTAGCCACCTGATTGGAATTTACCCTTTGAAATTATGTGTGATGCTAGTGATTATGTTATTGGTGCTGTTCTAGGACAAAGAGTTGATAAGAAGTTGAATGTTATTCATTATGCTAGTAAAACTCTAGACAGTGCCCAGAGAAATTATGCTACTACTGAAAAAGAATTTTTATCAGTTGTTTTTGCTTGTGATAAGTTTAGATCTTATATTGTTGATTCCAAAGTAACTGTTCACACTGATCATGCTGCTATTAAATATATTATGAAAAAGAAAGATGCTAAACCTAGACTTATTAGATGGGTTCTCTTGCTGCAAGAATTTGATTTGCATATTATTGATAGAAAGGGAGCTGAGAACCCCGTAGCAGACAACTTGTCTAGGTTAGAAAATGTTCTTGATGACCCGCTGCCTATTGATGATAGCTTTCCTGATGAGCAACCAGCTGTCATAAATGCTTCTCGTAATACTCCTTGGTATGCTGATTATGCTAATTACATTGTTGCTAAATTTATACCACCTAGTTTCACATACCAGAAAAAGGAAAAGTTTTTCTATGATTTAAGACATTACTTTTGGGATGACCCACACCTTTATAAAGAAGGAGTAGATGGTGTTATTAGACGTTGTGTACCTGAGCATGAACAGGAACAGATCCTACTCAAGTGTCACTCCGAAGCTTACGGAGGACACCATGCTGGAGATAGAACTGCACACAAGGTATTACAATCTGGTTTTTATTGGCCTACTCTCTTCAAAGATGCTCGTAAGTTTGTCTTGTCTTGTGATGAATGCCAGAGGATTGGCAATATTAGTAGATGTCAGGAAATGCCTATGAAATATTCACTCGTTATTGAACCATTTGATGTTTGGGGCTTTGATTATATGGGACCTTTTCCTTCCTCTAATGGGTATACACATTTTTTACTTGCTGTTGATTACGTTACTAAGTGGGTAGAAGCTATTCAACTAGTAGTGCTGATCATAACACTTCTATTAAGATGCTTAAAGAAGTTATTTTTCTGAGGTTTGGGGTCCCTAGATATTTAATGACTGATGGTGGTTCACATTTTATTCATGGTGCTTTCCGTAAAATGCTTGCTAAATATGATGTCAACCATAGAATTGCATCTCCATATCATCCTCAGTCTAGTGGTTAAGTAGAATTGAGCAATAGAGAGATTAAATCGATTTTGCAAAGACTGTTAATAGATCCAGAAAGAATTGGTCTAAGAAACTTGATCATGCATTATGGGCTTATAGAACTGCTTATAAAAACCCTATGGGTATGTCTCCGTATAAAATGGTATATGGAAAAGCATGTCACTTACCTCTAGAACTAGAACATAAAGCTTGTTGGGCAATCAAAGAGCTCAACTATGATTTCAAATTTGCCGGTGAGAAGAGGTTATTTGACATAAGTTCGCTTGATGAATGGAGAACCCAAGCCTATGAGAATGCCAAGTTGTTTAAAGAAAAAGTTAAAATATGGCATGACAAAAGGATACAAAGCATGCGTTTAATGTATGTGATCATGTTTTGTTATACAACTCTCGTTTAAGATTTTTTGCAGGAAAGCTTCTCTCTAAATGGGAAGGTCCTTATATTATCGAGGAGGTCTATCATTCTGGTGCCATCAAAATCAATAACGCCGAAGGCACAAATCTGAAGGTGGTAAATGGTCAAAGAATCAAACATTATATATCAGGTACTCCCATAAATGTTGAGACCAATATAATTAATACCATAACACCGGAGGAGTACATAAGGGATACTTTTCAGAATGTTTCAGACTCCGAAAAGGAATATGTATGTGGCACGGTAAGTAAACCGACTCCAAAATGTTTCCAATGGCAAATTTTCTCCGTTTTGGAATATTTAAAAAATTAGGAAAATTAAATGCAGTCCGAAGAGTGCACGAGGAAGCGGCAAGGCAGGGGGGCACGCCCTACCCCCCTGGGCGCGCCCCTGTACCTTGCCGCCACCTCGTGTGCCCTCCGGACTCCGTTTTCTTGCACAATACTTCTTTTGGTCGGCAAAAATTCATTATATAATCTTTCGAAGGTTTTGACCACCGTACCACGGCAAAATCCTCTGTTCTTGTTTCATGCTATTTTCCTGGCAGATCACAAAATATGCCATCTCAAGATTCAGAGGGAAAAAGCTACGTTGCTGATTTCATCGCTAACCCAAAAGGTCTATGGGGAGGTGAAACATTACGGCTGGACCACGGAGGAGGAGGAGGACTCCGACATGGAAAGAACAAGGGAAGATAGTTCTGATGAAGAGGACGATCCACTACCTCAACCTGGCGATATGCATGTGGAGTTCAAGAAGTCAAGCCTATCTAAGGTCCACTCTATCCCACCACGTTTTTCGCAGGACAGCAAGGCGGCATTATGCAAAAAGATAATGAAACTCGAGCTTGAGAATGAGGATCTGAGGGAGGAAGTTTTAGCCTCAGACGCAAGCTGGAGAAGAAGAATGCGACAACTCCATCATCACCACCTCCGAAGAAAGAGACATAAATACATGGGTATAGGCACTCCCCTTGGCAACTGCCAAGCTTGGGGGAGGTGTCCCGGTATCGTATCACCATCACACCTTTACTTTTATCGTTTTTCTTAGTTCGATCCTTTTGGTTATATCTTGATCTAGTAGAGTAAAAGTTTTTAGTATGATCTAGCTTTGAGCTTTGCTTTGAGATCTATCTATGTAATAGAGTCCGTGGGTTTTATATGATAAAGAGTAGTTTTGAGTTGAGGGCTTTGCTTTCTTGCTATGATCTTGAGGGAATAAGAAAAAAGGGGAAGAAGAGAAAGAAATAAAATAATCATATAATGATCTTATGGAGAGCGATGACTTCACATATAAAGAGTATGATGAATAAAATTTGTAGAGAGTTGACAAACATAGTTTTGGTCATTGTTGCAATTAATAGGAAGTAATAAAGAAAGAGAGGTTTCACATATAAATATACTATCTTGGACATATTTTGTAATTGTGAGTACTCATTAAAATATAACATGCCAAAAGGTTGATGTTGGACAAGGAAGGCAACATAATGGGTTATGTTTTCTTATATCCGAATAGAAGTTATATTGTCATGGATCCTCCAACATGTTGAGCTTGCTTTTCCCTCTTATGCTAACAAAATCCTTTGCACCAAGTAGAGATACTACTTGTGCATCCAAATATCCCTTAAACCCAGTTTTGCCATGAGAGTCCACCATACCTACCTATGGATTGAGTAAGATCCTTCAAGTAAGTTGTCATCGGTGCAAGCAATAAAAATTGCTCTCTAAATATGTATGATCTATTAGTGTGAAGAAAATAAGCTTTATACGAACTTGTGATATGGAAGAAATAAAAGCGACGGACTGCATAATAAAGTTCTTTATCACAAGCGGCAATATAAAGTGACGTTCTTTTGCATTAAGATTTTGTGCATCCAACCATAAAAGCGCATGACAACCTCTGCTTCCCTCTGCGAAGGGCCTATCTTTTACTTTTATCTTCTACCCTTATACAAGAGTCATGATGATCTTCACCTTTCCTTTTTACACTTTTTTTCCTTTTGGCAAGCACTATGTGTTGGAGAAAGATCCAGATATATATCCACTCGGATGTAGGTTATCATAAAGTATTATTGTTGACATTACCCTTGAGGTAAAAGGTTGGGAAGCGAAACTATAAGCCCCTATCTTTCTCTGTGTCCGACTGAAGCTTTGAACACATAAGTATCGCGTGAGTGTTGGCAATTGTAAAATACTAAATGATAGTTGAGTATGTGAACTTGCTGAAAAGCTCTTGTATTGACTCTTTCCGATGTTATGATAAATTGCACTTGCTTCAATGACTGAGATCATAGTTTGTTAAGTTTTGAATGAAGTTTTTGATTCATACTTTACCTTGTGAATGAATTATTACTTTAGCATAAGAAATTATATGACAATATATGTTGCTGTTCTAAAGATGATCATGATGCCCTCATGTCCGTATTTTATTTTATCGACACCTCTATCTCTAAACATGTGGACATATTTTTCGATATCGGCTTTCGCTTGAGGACAAGCGAGGTCTAAGCTTGGGGGAGTTGATACGTCCATTTTGCATCATGCTTTTATATTGATATTTATTGCATTATGGGCTGTTATTACATATTATAGCACAATACTTATGCCTTTTCTCTCTTATTTTACAAGGTTTACATGAAGAGGGAGAATGCCGGCAGCTAAAATTCTAGGCTGGAAAAGGAGCAAATATTAGAGACCTATTCTGCACAACTCCAAAAGTCCTGAAAATTTACGGAGAGTCATTTTGGAATTAATAAAAAATATTGGGTGAAGAAAGTACTAGAGGGGCCCCACTAGGAAGCCACAAGGGTGGGGGGCGTGCCCTACCCCCTGGGCGTGCCCCCTGCCTTGTGGGCCCCCTGGCATGCCTCCGGTGCCCATCTTCTGCTATATGATGTGTTTTGACCTGGAAAAAATCAAGAGGAAGATTTCGGGACGAAGCGCCACCGTCTCGAGGTGGAACTTGGGCAGAACCAATCTAGGGCTCTGGCGGAGCTGTTCTGCCGGGGAAACTTCCCTCCCAGAGGGGGAAATCGAAGCCATCGTCATCACCAACGATCCTCTCATCGAGAGGGGGTCAATCTCCATCAACATCTTCACCAGCACCATCTCCTCTCAAACCCTAGTTCATCTCTTGTATCCGATATTTGTCTCAAAACCTCAGATTGGTACCTGTGGGTTGCTAGTAGTGTTGATTACTCCTTGTAGTTGATGCTAGTTGGTTTATTTGGTGGTAGATCATATGTTCAGATCCTTAATGATAATTAATACTCCTCTGATTATGAACATGAATATGCTTTGTGAGTAGTTACGCTTGTTCCTGAGGACATGGGAGAAGTCTTGTTATAAGAAATCATGTGAATTTGGTATTCGTTCGATATTTTGATGAGATGTATGTTGTCTTTCCTCTAGTGGTGTTATGTGAACGTTGACTACATGACAATTCACCATGATTTGGGCCTAGGGGAAGGCATTGGGAAGTAATAAGTAGATGATGGGTTGCTAGAGTGACAAAAGCTTAAATCCAAGTTTATGCGTTGCTTCGTAAGGGGCTGATTTGGATCCATATGTTTCATGCTATGGTTAGATTTATCTTAATTCTTCTTTCGTAGTTGAGGATGCTTGCGAGAGGGGTTAATCATAAGTGGGAGGCTTGTCCAAGTAAGGACAGCACCCAAGCACCGGTCCACCCACATATCAAATTATCAAAGTAACGAACGCGAATCATATGAGGATGATGAAAACTAGCTTGACAATAATTCCCATGTGTCCTCGGGAGCGCTTTGCATTATATAAGAGTTCGTCCAGGCTTGTCCTTTGCTACAAAAAGGATTGGGCCACCTTGCTGCACCTTAATTACTTTGTTACTTATTACCCATTACGAATTATCTTATCACACAACTATCTGTTATCGATAATTTCAGTGCTTGCAGATAACACCTTGCTGAAAACCGCTTGTCATTTCCTTCTGCTCCTCGTTGGCTTCGACACTCTTACATATCGAAAGGACTACAATAGATCCCCTATACTTGTGGGTCATCATTGCGCACCACCCCAAATCGATCAAGTGGATACACACCATTTTTTATGGTGTACGGGGCAGAAGCAGTCCTACCCTGCGACCTCATACATGACGCGCCTAGAGTGCACATGTACGAAGAAAAGGAAGCCGAGCTAGATCGGTAGGATGATCTGGACGCTTTGGAAGGAGAGCGCAACATAGCTCTGGCCCATTCTGCCTTTTATCAGCAGCAGGCCCGGCGCTACCAGAGCAGGGAGGTTCGAGCAAAGGCATACAACATGGGCGAGCTCATTTTACGCCTCCCAGAGAAGCAGAAGCATAAGCTCTCGCCCAATTGGGAGGGCCCCTTCATAATCAATGAAGTAATAGCAGGAGGAGCGTATTGTCTCTGCAACTCAGCGGACAATCGCCTCGAACCAAACCCATGGAATGCAGCTCGGCTCCGCCGTTTCTACGGCTAGTCTGGTGTTGCCTCTCCACACTGCTTTTGTAGTTTTCCTTTTTCTCTTTCATGTTTTAGGTGATTAGCACCTGCTAAGCTTTGTTCGGCTGAACTGAACTATGGTATGCTCCCTTGAGCATACATCTTTAAATGTACTACCCGATTATACCTGGGGGCTTCTTTGACGAAGCTGATCAATATAACTTTTGTGCATCTATTTCGCCCCTGTCGTGTTTGCACCCTTTCAATATCGTTTTTACGCCATCATATGCATCAGTTTGACTTAAGTTTTGGCCAAGCTGGGTTGCCTGGCTCCTATGCTTACCCTCTACATTCCCGATTGTTTGGCTAGAGGGTAAAGGGAGCACCTCTGCGATTGTTACGACCGGGTTGTCCGGATACGTACCTCAGACGGGAAGCTGAAAGCTAGCACTCGTAAGAAAATAATTGGCTGGCTACGAAGGAAGTGAAAATTATTGGTGATCCTCACCAAACACCCAGGCTTCTTTTCCTGAAGTATCCATAAGCCGCATACCACGGCTGTCCGGTTAAAACGCCTATGGTCAACATAACAACCCAAAGAGAGGAACCCGTGGAGGAACTATTTTCTTTGGAAGATGTTTCTTACGTTAAAAAGTAATATAACATAACTACTTGTGCGTGTTTTGTCTGTTCATACCAAATGGCCGGATTGCCTAGTTCTCCAAAGTGGGTTTCTGCTATCACAGTACATACAGTACGGAACACTCCACGGCCGATGGCGGGGGAGGTTGAAGCGGATGGCCGATTAAGACAACGTTTACAAGCACGAGCAGAGATTGTTTGATGTAAAGTACATAGATGCATAGAATCAAACACCCTGCGCCCGGTCAAGATTATCTATTATGGTATCCAGGGCGCAGTCCTCTTGAGATAGCCGAGCAGCTAGCATCACTTGGTCATATACCAAATGAAGTGGAATCTCCCGCCCATCTGGGCCTGCCGGCCCAACCCGAGATAAATGCTCTGGGTCTAGTTTGGTAAAGCGGGTCTTCACCGTGGCCCATGCCTCCCGTGCTCCCTCTTGACAAGCTGATATCTTCCATAGCTCAAAGCGGCAACGTGCTCCTTTAAATCGATTGGCCAATTCGGCCATCCCTTCTGGAGGTGTCTCGGTAGGCCATAATGCCTTGACCAAGCTCCTCATTGCTTTCTGAGCTCGCTCATGAACAATGGTCCACTCCTGTAACAGGTTCCCTCCGAACGTACTGGCTTCGTCTTCCGGGCGGACGGTCAGGAGACCTGACAAGAGACATGGCGTGTTTCTTATATTCACATAATATGAATACTCCACGACATAAAAAGTGGAAATTTCACTTACTGAACATGCCACCTTTCAATCTCTGGTTCTCCTCGAGGGCTTGTGCCAGTTGAGCTTTTAATCTCTCTATTTCCCCAGCCTGTTGCTGGTTTTCCGCCTTAAGTTTGTTCTTTTCTTCATGTGCTCGGTTTAGTACCCGGCGACCAGCTTCGTGCTGAGATTCCGCATACCTTTGCGCCTCTTTGGCCGCGTCCAGGTCCTTTTGCAGTTGACCTATGGGCTCAGCTACTACAAGGCCCTGTTTTGTTAAAAAAGGAGGCGCTCTAAAAGCAACTTGTGCACGTCAAGAACATTTTTTCTCACCGTGGGCTTCGCTGGCGAACGTCTTGACTGCCTCTAATTCGGCCTCTGCAGACGCCAATTGTGTTCGGTTCAGCTCAAGCTCCTCAGCCAGCTTCTTGTTTTGTTCCCTCAAGGCTTGCACCATGTCGCACACATGCAAATTTCAGGATCCTT
The DNA here is from genome assembly GCA_011799875.1 of Thinopyrum elongatum. Lineage (NCBI taxonomy): Eukaryota > Viridiplantae > Streptophyta > Magnoliopsida > Poales > Poaceae > Thinopyrum > Thinopyrum elongatum. The sequence continues at coordinate 679,893,752 of CM022298.1, forward strand.
AACTCGGCCGTACCAACCGAATCAAGGCTCGAGGGCTACTATGTCAGGATTTACGTTTGGTTATTAAAACCAACTACGTACCGGCATGTTGGTCGACAGAAGATGGGTGACCCCCTCAAATCCGGTTCGGGCGTCTCCGAGGTATGCATCCACCAAACTAGAAGCGTTGAACTCTTTTTCGGAAAATGCAGGGTGGCACAATGATTCCTTCTATCGTCGGTGGTTCATCACACTTTCGACTTCGGAATTGGTGACCGAGACCTCCTCGGAATCCTCTGGAGACCGGTCTGCGATAGGAACCTCAGCATTGACCCCAGCCCCTGCCGAGTACGGCAGGTTGGGATTGCCCCCCGGCACCTTTCGGGTGTCCTCGGACGACGGTGGTGGTACACACTTTCTGCAGGTCTCAATAAAGATCATGAGCATTCATGATGGCCATCATAGTGACCGAGCTATAAATCTAAACTTATTACCTTTTGAACGGAAGCTCGGCCTATGTAGCCCCCGCGACCGCCGTTCGCTTGGGAGCTCTACCATTGGTTGGCGCCGAAGCGATTGATATCGCTCTCGCCGGTGTTTGGCGCGTGGTACGACGACCCTTGGGAGTAGAAGTCAGCTTACTTGGAATGACACGAGGTGAATGCCCCTTTTGGGAAGAGGCCTTCTTGCTATTTATAGCAGAGGAAGGGAGGGGCCCAGGGTGATCGGCCACGAGGGCCATCTTAGAGCCGTCAAGACTCTCCTGGTAAAAGACCCCGTCCTCGAAATCAACTGACGTCTCCGGATCATCATGGAATCCTGGGTCGTCATCGCGAGAATAGCTCTCTGGCTGCGGAGGGGGACAGCGGATCGTCTCGATCCAGCGCCTCCATTTCTGTTCAAAAAAATAAGGAACTCGGTCAACAAACGCATGCGGAATGTCTGAACTATGAGAATGAGGTTTAGACTCACCCATTCGATGGGATTATAGCTCGAGTAGTCGTCTGTATTCTTTAGGAGGGAAAACTCTTCCTCCTCTCCCTTGAAGAGATCGGCCAGTATGGCCACCATGGCTGCCTGGTTATCAGGTCCCTTCCGCTTGTAACGGGTCGCATCATTTGTCCCGTTGTAGCACCATAGGGGGTGCATACTTTGTTGAAGAGGTTGGACGCATCGAGTAATGGCAGCGGCCGTCACGTCGATGATGGTTAGCTTGGTATGAGCCAACAGCCTCACCTTGGCGGCTAGAGGCTGAACTTCAGCACTTTCCTCTTGTGAAGGGCTCTTCGGGCGCCAATTGAATCGCTTCTTTAAAGGAGTGTCGGAGTATTCGGGCAGACCCCGCCGAGCTGGCTCGAATAGGGGAACGTCTTCGATATAGAACCATTCCGAGGTCCACTTGTTGGAATCCTTTTTTGGGGTCCCAATAGGGTACCCCGTCCCGGCTATGCGCCATACTTTGGCTCCGCCTACTTCCAGAATTGACCCCCCGCGGGTGCAGGGGACAAGGCAGAAATACTTCCTCCATAACTCAAAATGGGCCTCGTAGCCCAGAAACATCTCGCAAAGGGCAACATAGCCCAAGATGTGGAGTGTGGATCTGGGGGTAAGATGATGGAGCTGAATCTCATAAAACTCTAGCAAGCCCCTCAGGAAGGGGTGGATAGGGAAGCCCAGACCTCATAAAAGAAAGGGCACGAAACATACCCTCTCTTCCTTGCTTGGGGAAGGGAAGTTCTCCGCGAGAGCTTCGCCGTTCACGGAGGTTAATCTGGCACGGATAGATGTGAGATCTGAAGCGGGAAGGCATCCTTGCGTTTGGAGTCTGCTTAACTGGAGATGTGAAACTGAGCACCTAGCCCAGTCTCCCGGGAGAGGGCCATGGGGGCGTGAGGATGCTGGGGCGTCAACCATTTTTTTTATGGATTTCTCTGGTCTTGTCTTGGCTTCTCGATTTGGGATGGATGAATTGCCTGTCACACACCTGACCTATTAAATAGGTATGTCCTCCCTGGCCCCTGAGGGGCATTTCTGTAAAAGGCCACTAGGCTGTTCGCCTCCTTCTGGCGCACAGAGATCGAGGGGTGTCTTTAACCTTGAATAAAAAATGATGTCATGGGCCCCATGATGTTTTGCCGGAGTAAGAGGTCGTCGGCGGCCGAATTATGAACATCTGAGTATGGAAGGGGTGAAGAACTCATCTCGCAAGCCAGAAGCTTTGGGCGCACAGGGCTGCTGGGAATCATGAACCCCGGCATTGGAGACTAGTTCAGGGGCTACTGAGGAAGTCCTGGACTAAGGGGTCCTCGGCCTGCCGACCTATCTCTCATGGGGCGGATAGGTGGGCTGTTCTGCGACTACTAGAATGACGAGCTATAAGGCGACTCCGTATCTGGACAAGAAACCCTCGAAGCCTTGGTGTGTACTCTAAGTCAAGATCAGAGAATCGACACGTTATTTCCTTTATTGTAACCGACTATAGGTAACCCTAGATACCCCTGGTGCCTATAGAAACCAGAGGGTTTAGTCCGTAGAGGCTAGAAGAAGAACCGTCATCCTACTCACCTAGGGTTTAGTTCATCTGATCTCATGGTAGATCGACTCTGTAATCAGCATATACACATCAATACAATCAAGCAGGACATAGGGTTTTACCTATTCGAGAGGGCCCAAACCTAGGTAAACATTGTCCCCTTCGTCTCCTGTTCCCCATTGATCCAAGATCTACAGCTCGGGACCCCCTACCCGAGATCCGCCGGTTTTGACACCGATAGTTGGGGTAGTGGGGATGGGGATGTTGGTGGTCAGAGCACAGACATAGGTGACAGTGGTGGTTCTAATGATGAGGGAGACAAAACAGGCAGTGACGATGCAGTTGACAACAACTCGAGAAGTGACGAGAATGCATCGATTCAGTTTTGGATTCAGAAGAAGAAGAACACTCAAGAGCACGAAATTGCAGAACTATTTCGTTGATAGATTTAGTGAAGCTAGATATAAAAAAGAAGAGCACCATCCCCGAAATCCCTATGCTGGAAGTTGCCTATGTTTCAGATGGTTTCTCTATTGGGTGGGAAAAGAAGCAGATTTTTAATGAATTGCTTGACAGCCTAGAGTTCAAAAAAGGTTGGGACTTATCTTTGGAAGATATATGCCCTCGCAAGAGACGCATTGAACTGATGCAGCAAGTATGTGGTTTGAGCTCTACGGACATGCCACTAGGAGATATGCCCAAGGTCATTGTACCTGCAACCTATCTACCGCAGCCACCAAAGAAACAGAGGAGGGTGACCTTCATAGAACAACCAACCATAGTGACATGCGATGCTCTGGATGAGTTAGGAGCTGCACATGGAAGACAGATTAAAGCGCTGTCTAAAAGCACGCAAATGCACCAACCAGTCAGGCAACTACTTGTGAAAATGCAGCAATTGGAACCAACCAGAAGACAACTCCTAGCTTTGTTAAGCCAAGCTTGCTAACCAAGTCAGGGGGATCCACTTGTACATTTCGAGCAGACAGTGAGTTCAGGTTATGTGTCATCAGCAGTATGAGTAGGTAAAATACTACCAGAAAACAATCTCAAGGCAACCATCATTGAAGCTGGAGCAACTCAGGCCAAGAGTGAAGCAACTTTGTGCCGTCCAGATGGAAGCCCATCATCAAAACTAGCTATTCTACCAACAATCTCAAAGGAGATACCAACCACAGCTCACAATGGAGCAATCGCACATGCAAGGCAGACGCAATTACGTACATCAACGCAAACACTTACGCATATGCAGGCAAATTTTCCTCCATCTTTGGCAAATCAGGTCAATCCTAAGGCAAATGTTGTGCAAAAGCAAGCAGTATTGTCACCAAAGCAAGTTTCCCCACTCACGTCGAGGCAAACACTTGGTGATCTGAATGGTCTGTAGCAACGGGTAGCACAAGTTATTAAAGGAGTTACTGCTGAAGCAATTGGGAACCTCCAAGCAAAGGGAATTGCAAGAGACACAACAAACAAGGAAAACCAGCCAACAGTAATGTCTAGGGACAAATTGAGTGAGGCAGAAAAAATTAACACCCTTATTTCAAGGTGTATGCCTCCAAGCACTAAGTTTGACAAAATCAAGTTGTCTGCCAATACAGGAACATGCATAAGCAAAAATGGGCCTCAAGAATCAGGAATGCCACCCAAACCATCACTTTTTGATGCGCCTGATGAAACGCAAGAGAAACGGCCACCAAGATTTTACGATGAATATTGCCCAGCCCCTGTTTTTGATTTGGGGCTTGATGAAAATTTTGGAACAAGTAACGATGAAGAAGCGCAAAGGCCTGCAGCAGCATCTGACCAGCATCTGCCTCCACGTGTTTCTGATCTTGTACCCAATGGCATTTCTGAACCAAGCTTTGATGATGAGGTTTTAGAAGTGACTTTGTCTCAGCAAATCAATAAGCTAAATAGTAGCACTGTTGACATGTGGTCGCAAGCAAGAGAGAAACAACCTATGAAAATCAAAATACCTGATGATGAATAAAGTGGGATTTAGCAGAAATTGACTTAGCATGTGAAGAAGCAGAGAAGATGTCTCAAGATAGGAGAGTTGATAATAACAAGGCCAACTTATCACCGACCATTTTCAAAATGCCAGAGAGAACATGCTTCAAGGATGGAGAACTTGGATCCAGCAGCAGCATAGGAGAAGTTACCAACAAATTCGAGAGGCGAATCATCAAGCCAATTGCATGCAAGACGTCACCTTTTGTGGACTACAATGAGAAAAGGAATTTCCATTGCAGTCCGGTAGTAAACAGGCTATATGTCTCCGTCATTCTGCATGCAAGATTGAGTGAAGAGGAGACTGGAGATGAAGACAAGAGGTACACTGGCTCTTTCCCCCCCTTATTTTTTCCAAGCAATTCTTGCTAAAATTGTTAGGCAAGCAATACATAAAGTTCAGGCAACTAGTTACAGGTACCTGAAGAGTTATTTTTCCAACCAACTTTCTGATATTTTTTGCTTAGGGAATGTATCAGTAATGAATCAATGCAATAAATAATTTTTAGTTTTTTCCTTTATCAAGTCCATACATTCTGTGTTCTCACAGATTTTTATCAAAATCATTTTTTTAGCCCTACTATCATTGATTATGATGGATACTATGTCAGTCTCAGAGAACTTCCAGACTCAATGAAGAAATATGGGTTCGTTAAGACTCATGTGTTTGAACTAATTATCGAGTCTATAATACGGAACTTGCCTCCAAATTCAAAGAAGATAATCATGCCTGTCAGGTTTTCGGTAAATTTCATTGAATTCTCTTATATCTGTCAACAGTAGTTGCTTAATGTTATACATGAAGTTTGTGCAATCTGAACATGAAAATGAGTCTGTGCATCTAAAAATCACATTTTTTGATATTGACCCTTTTACATTATGGGAGGATTATAAAAACTATAGATATTTCTCTGAATTGTTCAGAACCACAACAAGAGTTGCTCGATAGTCACACATTTTTTCTTTGCCTATAAGATCAGCTAGAGTTTTTTACAAATTCCCCTGAAACACACGACATGTTTTTTTTGATCACCCTATTGTGTAGGATGCTCCCTTTGTACTTTTTCCCCGTAAGCGTTCCAGCCATTCTTTTTTACTCAATTTTTTTTTTGAGTTGCATAATGTCACACATGCAATTGCCTACAAAGATAGCAGGAGTTGCCAATATAACATGCATGTTTTTTTCCTGCTACGAGATAAGACTTCAGCAAATGATTTGGAACACACAAGAGATAAGGAGCAGATTCGACAAGAAAAATCACTTGGATCGAAAAGACATGGTCAGTAGCTTCTTGTTTACATCATTTTTGCATGCGAATGCCCCTTTCTTGCCTTTCTCAAGCACACATTTATAGAATGTTCTGCTCACTTTATCTTCTTTTTTATTTTTTCACCCACATCGTACAGATAATGTTGCCAATTCTAGAGAGCCGAGACAGTGCAAAACCAGTAACAGGGAACCACTATTGGTTGTTCAATGTCAACATACGGGATCGGAGATTTGAAGTTCTTGATTCATGGAGAACTCTAGCAGAGAGCAAAACTTTGGACGACAACGCTAGGATGATTGCAACAATAGTGCATTCCTTATGGGATGAGCAATACCCTAAATCCCGTGTGAAGTTGGATGATTTTGGCTTGAAGGACATCAATGTCCCAAAACAAATCAATGAGTAAGTCTTTTAGTCTCCCTCCTAGCCATCCTACGTATACAAGAAATGCAAAACATCATTTTCCCCTCATTTTCTTATCATACCATGCTCACAACTTGTCTGCATCTTTTTTCTTTTCTTGGTTCGCAAGGTTTGATTGCGGGATTTTTGCTGCAACATTAGCAAATCTTTGGGAAGCTAGGGTCGTGCCAAACTTTGGTCCCACCAATATCACTAACATTAGGAGGATTTTGATAAACGCATTAGTAAATACTGATGATAACAAGGCACCATGGCGCGCTATCCTCAAGCTCCCAACCCGAGGGCGGCTAGCTTCAAGGTTTTTTCTGCTGAACCATAGATGCCTTTTCTTTTTTTTTGATGCACCTTAAATGTTGCATATTTTTTGCCAACACTTTCCACATTAGTTGCCAACATTTTCCACATTAGTTGCTCAAAATGTAGCAGCAGACATTTCCCCTGCATAGCATTAATAAATGTGTTCTACAGTAGCGCTTCATAGGCTATTAGTTCAAAGAAATTAACAAGTAGTTCATGAAAAAACATTACTAAAAGGGTGTAACCCTAAATAGTAATTTTTACAGCAGAACAAATGGTCGCAAAATATGTTTATTACAACACAAACACACCCCCGAAAAAATGAGGCAATTGTATTGCACCATTCAAACTTTTATACTCCAAAAGCAATCATAATTTGCAAACTCATAATTGAAACACAGAATAGCAGCGAAAATGTGTTGCAACAGCCATTGGGAACACAAGTCCTTTTTTAGCAGAATGATCCCCTCCGCTACTTCACTGCCTTTTCATTCCTCTCAAACCAACCGCCCTGGGCAATTTGCAGCATTGTGGTCAACTGAACTACAAAAGGAACATTTGTTCTTTCTCTTTGGATGCAACTCGAGTGCCGACTCGATCCGTTTAGATTTCGCATGCCCTTTAGTCATTGACTTAGCTGGATCCCTAGGAACTCCTGCAATTGGTGCAGACCCACTTGGCACCGGTGTTGTTGCACCACCTCTAGAAGGTGGTATAGGATCAACAGAGGGTGTTGTACGACCATCAGATGGTGGCATTTGACCGCTAGTTGCCAGTGCAGGGGTGCCAGCACGTTGTGGTGGCTGACCATGCCCTGGATGAGCAGGCCCTTTTGCCTTCTTTTTCTTGTACTTGTTGAAATGGTTAAGCTTTGTGTGCACTGCCTTCATGTGTTTCTTCAGAATTGCTGTAGTAGCATCTGACCCACTAGCAACCCGAGCAAGACTAGCAAAATCCTTTGACAAGTTAGTATGACAGAGTTGCTTCTTTGACATCGGTGGCATCTCGTCAGGCTCTACCTGAACAGTGGATGCTCCTCCTGGTATTGCTTGTTGTGTCCGCCTTCTAAGTATGTACCTCCCAGGGATTACATCAACACCAAGGTGTGTAATTTTTTCAAAATGTGGCAACACAACATTCCATCTTTAGACATCTTGTAGCACTCACACTTGTATTCTTCAGCAGCAGCTTCTACTATCATAAAATAGCTTCTATCACCATAACCAGCAACCCATCCTTCTCTGTTTGGATAAAGCTCATACACATGGTCACCATGGGGACGCACATTGTATCTTCCAATTATCTCAAACTCGGTATGAAATTTATGGTAAATGTCTCTAGTGTAGGCATTATAAGCTTGCTTGTCAATTGGGAAATTTGACTCAGCCTGTAGGTGGTCTGTCCTGTAGTCATTCCCACCCTCTCGGACAAGTACATGTGTCTGAATCTTCTCATATTGCTTCACAAAGTTCAACACAGAGTTGTGGGGGTTAACATAACGCTTAAGAATAGCATTGAATCCTTCACTATGTTGCGTTGATTGCAAGAAAGGGAAAAACCTATGTTTGAAGTAACATGGCACAAACATAGCTTGATACTCGTAGAGCTTATCAAAGTGAGTGCCAGCAACAACCGGCCACTTCACCACGAAAGCAGCCCTCTTACTCTCAAACTCTTCTGGAGTGAAGCTGAAGTCAATGCATTCATTGAAATCAACTGGCATTCCTGGGTTTCTTCCCAACATGCCACCCAGTTTTTCTTGAGCTTTCTTCATAATGTGCCAACGACAACGACGGTGCACAGTAGCAGGGAAGATGTTTTCAATGGATTGCACCATCATTCCATCTTGGTCAGTGATTATCAGGTGCTTGACCATGCATTGCTTCAAGGAATGTTCCAAATAGCCAATCAAAACTTGTCTCCAACTCTTGCCTAACAAAGCCACATCCTAACATGAACAACTGGCCATGACGATTGATCCCAATGAATGCAGCAAACGGCATGTTGTACATGTTAGTCATGTATGTTGTGTCAAAACATATGCAGTCATGATAAGCTTCATTGTAGGCCTTCCGTGCTAGACCATCAACCCAGAAAATATTCTCAACCCTGTCCTCTGCATCATACTTAACCTTATAGAAGAAATCGGGATCTGTCTTCTGCATCTCTTTGAAGTAGGCAACTGTCTCAACCAAATCACCCTCCTTTGTTGCATTTCTATTCAAGCTTGACTTGAGGTTTGTGATGTGCTTGGTAATATACCGAACAATTAGCTCCGTGCCGTAGTACTTTGACATAATGTGCATCATTCGTCCTGTGTGGGAAAAACAAGGCAACTCTGTAACTTCAGGCAACTAAACCCCTAGATGAAAGCAACTAACACATGGTCTTAAGGCAATTTCTGTTTTCTATGTTAGCAATCAAAACAAGTAACAGAAGATTTTTCAATTCAGGGAACAAATCAAATCTATAACATAGTACTCCTAACATAATGTGCATCATTCGTCCTGTGCGGAAAAATAAGTAGGCATTTCTTGAAACCTCAGGCAACTAAACCCTAGATAGGAAGCAACTAACACCTGATTCTTAAAGCAATTGTTTTAGCAATCAAAACAAGTAACAAAAGATTTAGTGGGATATCAGCGGTGCTAGTTACTTAATGTCCCTAGTTAAACAAGAACAACATTTTGAGTTTTTGTTCTTCTTCTCAAATACTTACATGCAGCTATCACCTCCCCCTCCCCCAACAGGCAACCACAGACACCATATGCAAGCAACTAATACACAAACTTACGGCAATTTCTTTGCTACAGCCAGTAGTTGGTCTAAGAAAGCACACCAAGTTCTTTTCATGCTATGAAGAACTGTTACAAAACACTTTTGGAATCCAGAGAGGTTAATGGAGGTTGCCAAGCAAAACAATACTAACTACAATAACATAACATATGCATGCAACAAAAAATCAGGACATTTTTCAGTGCATGGCAATCAAGTAAAACTTTTGTTAGTTAACATCACATACCTGTAGTCAAGTTATAGTTATGAAGGTTCACCAGAAACAACTTCTCTTCTAGGGGGATGCCTTGGTGTGACCGCAAATATCTAGATAAAGATGGTTTGTCAACCAATGGATGGTTATGCTCAGAAATGAAATAAGTCACCTCCCATCGACCATCAATGAATTTTACTATCATCTTGGCTTTGCACCCTGTCTGCATTATTTTTCTCTTTTCTGTTTCCTGGTCTTCTTCTTTTTTTCAGTAGCATCGTCAGCAAATATAATAACATTGTCTTCTCCATCATCATCATCATTTGCACTTTCACAAGGATCTTCAACTTCACAAGGATTTGTAGTCTTACCACCATTGTCTTAATTTTTCGGTTTCCTAAACTTGCTGCACACAAATTGATACTTCTCCATTTGACCAGTGATACCAGACCTCCTTGAAGTGTTCATTTTCATTGAAAACCCTTTTTGCAAAGCATAAGCATTGTAGTGCTCTCTGGCACCTTGCAAAGTGTTAAAACTCATGCCCAATGAAGGCTCCTTTAGCTGAGACCATGCTTCATCATCATTGTCAGCATCCTCTTCTGCACCCTCATGCCCAATAGTACCCCTTGTTACACCCAACGTATCTGTACCATCAAGGGTGTACTCTTCTGTATGGATAGCTTCATCCTCAGGAGCAGCATTTTTCTGTGTGACCGAAGGATTACAAGATTCAGTGACAAACTCCACGGTAGTTGCCTCACCCCCAAGGGAAGTAGGTTGCGTGTAGAACATGGGATTACCATTTTGCACTACTCCAACACTGGGTGGCAACTGATCTTGAAGGTCATCCGGCAACTCATTAAGATCGATCATCTACTCCCCTGTATAAATTTGGAATAAAGACAGAGAAATGCATGAGTTATTTTCCTCTTATAGGTGGCATGTTTTGTTTGTTGAACTACACAAGGAATTCATAGATGAGTTAGGGGGAAGCAAATGCTGAACACTTATATAGCAATAATGCAGTAACAACAGTCAACAAAATCGTCCGCATAAAAATGTAATTATTTTATAGTTGTAGACTTGTAGTTAGCAATCAACTTAGAATAATTTTGCTTATGTGTATACCCTTATTTTTTTTTCCAGGAGGAGAGTTACCAGGAACAACAATTGCGTGATAAAGCTTATTTCTGGTCTAAAGATAAAGCAGGAGAGCATAAAAACATGATGTTTTTCTATCCACAAGGATTCATTGGAAATTATGAAATTATTCTGTAGTAGTAGTTCGAAAAAGACATGGTGTGCTTTTGAATGGTCGTTGAACTTTAAATCTCATGTGTGCTGCTTACTTTTTTTCTACTCAATAGTAAAGTGGTGCTTTTTTTGTAGTACCAAATGTGGATGAAATACAAAATGTGGCTCTTCCCTTTTCTTGCATATTTCATTTTTTAGGGGGGAATTTCATCTACATATATTACGAAGGAGTCTAGCAAAGGTCTCATGTATGAAGAACATATCAAAGATCAAAATCAGAAGCTCAAATGTACTATCTGATAATTTTTTTTTCTGCCCTTGCTCTTGCTGATAACTTTTTTCTTTATTTTTTTCTTTACGAAGTTGCTTGTTGTGACACATGTAATTGTCTAAAAAGTTCAGACATATTTGCTTAAATTCAAACAAACCTAGCTCAAAGATTTCTTTGCTTTTTTGCTTCTATGCATGGAGTTTCTTACTCCCAATCCTGTAGTTGCCTAATAACTACTCAAACTGATCATTTCAGCTGTTTCCTAGTTTTTTTTGGCTTCACACACTGTGTTCAAACTGATCAACTGATCATATCAACAATGGAAAGGTGGAAATCATCATGGTACTCACAATAAAAAAGCTGTTCCATAATTTCACATACTTGCACTGCCACAGACTTGTGTTTACTGGCCGCAAACAACTCCCGCCTAATTACTATACAATCTTGCTTACTGGCACAACTACTATTGCCTAACACCCTACACAGACTTGCTTTTCAATGGCTCATGGACTGTTTGCCTAATAACTACACAGGCTTGCTTTTTACTAACATGTGTACTATTTGCCTAATAACTTCATAGTTTTTGTTTTGCTAGAATTTGTAGCACAAGGGGACACACACAAAAGTTGCTTCCCCCCAGCCATAGTATTTGTTTCTTGAACATACTACATATGTTGCCTAAAAAATTAGCAAGAGTTGCTTAAACATAAAAATTGACATCATGAATAGACAAGCATCCAGAGTTGCTTGCCAGACATACCACTTTTGCTTTGACAAAACTGTCCAAGTTGCTACTTTTTTTCCTACTAGGTTTTGTGATTTAGCATGGGTTCCCTTTGCCTAATGCAGTTTTTACATCTACCCACACTTTTCTATATCTGATATGTGTGTTTTCAACTCTAGGTGATGTACCAGCACTGGGCATGAGATCAGAGAAAGAAGGGGATAAATAGGGGAAATTTTTGGGCGAAAAGAGGTACGAATCTTACCTTTATTTCTTGATCACTTTTCCCCTGCTTCAGTTCCCAACCTCTAATGGCGCACGCATTGCAGATCTATGCAGTTGTAGGAGATGAGAGGAGTTTGCTTGGAGCAGAAGAAGGAGGAAGGGAGGAAGAAGAGAAAGGGGTGCGGGGGACGGTGGGCAATGACACAGTCGCGGGCGAGGTGGGTGGAGGAGTCACGTGATCGAAGGGGGGAGGGTAGAGGGGGGGAGGGACCAGGTGGGTTTCGTCGCGGGTGGGGATTCAGGGCTTTTGATTCCCTTTCCTGTTTTGTGCAGGGGGGACCAAAAGTTTCCCAATAAAGCAGGTTGCCATGAACACCTAACGGGCACTCGGTTGCCCACTAGACGCGTCCAATATCATTTGCTCTCAAAAGGTATTGTCTATTGATTGACATTTACTCAAACTCATATTTGATGTTCTATTGTTTGTTTACAACACTCGTTGAATTTGTTGTTAGGAAACCAAAACCTAGAAAGATAAACCCAAACACTGAAGCTGATGTCGAATGTAGAATCCCAGGAAATGCTCTCCTACATGCTAGCCCTCGCCCTGTCACAAGGAGGTAACTTTTTTGCTTCTATTCAATTTCATAAGGCGGGCATGATATGTTTTTTTCTCAAACAATACACATTGTGTAGCCAATCCTCTCTTTATAGTCCTCTTGGAGGGATGTCTCCATTGGCTATCCCACAAGCCAGCCCTCAGCCTAGGACAAGGAGGTAATGTTTTCCTTCTCCTAAATATCTCTACAACTGTATGCGATGTAGTTTTTAACAGTGCCTTTTCCTGTAGCCAATCATATCTTGGAAGCACTCTTTGGGGGGGGGGGGATCTTTATTGGCTTTCCCACAATGCAGCCCTGGTCCAATGACAAGGAGGTATTTTTTTGCTTTTTCTCCAATATCTCTATGATGTCTACTACTCAACTTTATTCTTGTAGACTTGTGTTGGGCCTCCAAGCACAGAGTTTTGTATGACAGTAGCAATTTTCCCTCAAGTGGATGACCTAAGGTTTATCAATCCATGGGAGGCGTAGGATGAAGATGGTCTCTCTCAAACAACTCGGTAACCAAATAATAAAAAGTCTCTTGTGTCCGCAACACACCAAATACAATGGTAAATTGTATAGGTGCACTAGTTCGGCGAAGAGATGGTGATACAAGTGTAATAATGATAGTAGATATTGATTTTTGTAATAGAACAATAAAAAATAGCAAGGTAGCAAGTAACAAAAGTGAGCACAAACGGTATTGCAATGCTTAGAAACAAGGCCTAGGGTTCATACTTTCGCTAGTGCAATCTCTCAACAATGCTAATATAATTGGATCGTATAACAGTCCGTCAACGTGCAATGAAGAATCACTCCAAATTTCTTTTCTAGCGGAGAACATAAGAAGAAATTGTTTTTAGGGTACGAAACCACCTTAAAGTTATCTTTTCTGATTGATCTATTGAGCTATTCCTATAAGTGTCACACATAGCCCTAGAGTTCGTACTAAAATAACACCATATGATACGCATCAACCAACTCCAATGTCACCTATATATTCCAATGTCACCACAAGTATCCATGAGTTAATTATATGATACGCATCAAACAATTTCAGATTCATAATATCAATCCAACACAAAGAACTTCAAAGAGTGCCCCAAGATTTCTACCAGAGAAACAAGGAAGAAAACGTGCATCAAGCCCTATGCATAGATTACCCCAATGTCACCTCGGGAATCCGGGAGTTGAGTGCCAAGAAAAACATCAAGTGCTCTCAAATCCAACAAATATTCAAACACATAGCTACTAGTACAAACCCTCAGCCCCGAGGGTGGACTACTTCCTCTCATTATGGTGGTCATAGGGATGATGAAGATGGCCCCTGGTGATGATTTCCCCTTCCGGCAGGGTGCCGAAATGGGCTCCCGATTGGTTTTTCGTGGCTACAGAGGCTTGCAGTGGCGGAACTTCCGATCTAGGGTTATTTCTAGGTTTTTTGTATTTATAGGATTTTTTGGCGTCGGTCTCACGCTGAGATGGGCCTCGAGGGGCCCACTACCCACCAGGGCGTGCCAGAGGGGGGGGGGGGGTGGCGCGCCCTGGTGCCTAGTGTGCAGCAGGCCCCCCCTCCAGTGGTTCTTTCCTCCAATATTCTTCATTTTTCCAAAAAAATCTCCAAAAAGTTTCGTCCAATTCCGAGAACTTTTATTTCTGCACAAAAAAGAACACCACGGTAGTTCTGCTGAAAACAGCGCCAGTCCGGGTTAGTCCCATTCAAATCATACATAAACCATATAAAATTGTTGTGAACATGACATGAATACTTCATAAATTATAGATATGTTGGAGACGTATCAGCATCCCCAAGCTTAATTCCTACTCGTCCTCAAGTAGGTAAATGATAAAAGAATAGTTTATGAAGTGTGAATGCTAGCATAGTGTATAAGTTTGATCAATGATAATTTCATTCACTTTTTCTAGCATTATAACATCAACTCTTCCTCATAAAACTCATCATGATAAAGTAGCAATCAGTTCACATGTTATGGTACAAACAATGCCTTCTATTGAAACTTAACAAAATATGTTCTTAGTCACCAAACAATTGAAATTCAATTTATTCTCAACGAAGTCTAAGTAAGAGCTCCACATACTCAATCATCATATAGTCTTCTATGATTGCTAGTACTCAAAGCATATTTTTAGAACAAATGGCATCCATCAAACACAAAAAAAGATAGGGGCTTAATGTTTTGCGTCCCAACTCATTTATCATAGAGATAATTGTCAACAATAATAAATCATGATCAAATATATTTGACTGGCCATATGTGCCTAGATCTTCCCCCACCACATGATGCTTGCCAACTAGAGAATAATTGAGGTTGAAATGATAATGCATACTATTGACCCTTGCATAAAAGTAAATACTGAAAAGTAAAAGATAGGCCCTTCGTAGAGGGAAGCAAAGGTTGCCACGCGCTTTTTATTTTTGGATGCACAATCTCTTAATGCAAAGGAATGTCACGTTATATTGCCCCTTACGATAGCAACCTTTATTACGCAGTCCCTCACTTTTATTACTTTGCCATCACAAGTTTGTACAACGCTTATTTTCCCTTACAATAAAAGATCAAACATATTTAGGAGCAAATTTTATTGCTTTATGCACCGATGACAACTTACTTGAGGGATCTTATTCAATCCATAGGTAGGTATGGTGGACACTCATGGCAAGAAACTGGGGTTAAGGGTTTTTGGATGCACAAGTAGTATCTCTACTTAGTACGAATTTTTGGCTAGCAAAATATCCTAAGCAAACACCACATGTTGGAGGATCCTTAACAATATAACTTCTATGCAAATATACACAACCATAACTCATTATGTTGTCTTCCTTGTCCAACTTCAACTAATTTTCTCAAGTTTGAAAATAATTAATGGGTATTCACAATCATAGAAGATGTCCAAGATAATATATTTGTATGTGAAAGTTCTCTTCCTTATACTAATCATTCATGAATTGCTTGTATGACAAATATTGTGATTGTCAAGCTTCAATAGATTTCACTTTCTAAACCTAATGTGAAGATACTACTAGGCATGATATGGACATATAATTTCAACTTCATGAAATTCAACTCATTCAACAATTTACTCATAGGATATAAGTGAAGCACAAGAGTAAATGACAAACTACTCCAAAAAGATATAAGTGAAGATCAAGAGAGTAGTTAAGTAAACGTGTAGCTATTTGAGGACTCTCTCTCAATTAAAAATTTCAGATCCAAGTATTTTATTAAAATAGCAAGCAAAACAAAATAAAATGACATTCCAAGCAAAACACATATCATGTGACAAATAATAATATAGGTCCAAGTCAGGTTACCGATAATGTTGGAGACGAAAGAGGGGATGCCTTTCGGGGCATCCCCAAGCTTAGTTGCTTGGATATTCCTTGAATATTACCTTGGGGTGCCTTGGGCATCCCCAAGATTAGGGTCTTGCCACTCCATATTCTCCTCGTATCGATATCTCACCCAAAACTTGAAAACTTCAATCACACAAAACTTAACGGAACTTCGTGCGATTGGTTAGTATGATAAAGAGCAAATCATTCACTTTGGTACTGTCAAGTCAAGATTTATAATTGTTCTCACACAATGCCTACTGTACTCTATCATTTCCACAATTTATATTACTTAATATAAGCTATGGAAACACTAAAACAAGCAAACTATGCATTGAAAACAGAATCTGCCAAAAACAGAACAGTCTGTAATGCTGACTAATCACCATACTTATGCAACTCTAAAACTTCTAAAAAATTAGGAAAACGTAGGAAGTTTGTATATCAATCATGTGTAAAACATTCAGAGAAAAAGCGCGTTCCAGTGAATTTTAGAAATTCCTGGACTGGGCGCAAAAGTTTCTATTTTTGCACAGAATCAAGTCAACTATCATCCACACTATCCCAAAGGCTTTACTTGGCACTTTATTGAAACAAATCTATAAAACATGATTACTACCGTACCTTAATCATGTGAACACACAAAAACAGTAGGTGGAAGTATTGGGTTGTTTCCCAACAAGCGCTTTTCTTTAATGCCTTTTAGCTAGGCATGATGATTTTAATGATGCTCACATAAAAGATAAGAATTGAAACATGAAGAGAGCATCATGAATCACATGAAAATCACATTTAAGCCTAACCCACTTCCTATTCATAGGGATTTTGTGAGCAAATAATTTATGGGAACAAGAATCAACTAGCATAGGAAGGCAACACAAGCAAAACTTCAAGATTTTCAACACATAGAGAGGAAACTTGATATTATTGCGATACCTACAAGCATATGTTCCTCTCTCATAATAATTTTCAGTTGCATCATGAATGAATTCAACAATATAACTTTCACAGCAAGCATTATTTTCATGATCTACAAGCATAGAATTTTTATTACTCTCAACATAAGCAAATTTATTCTCATGAATAGTAGTGGGAGCAAACTTAACAAAATAATTATCATGAGATACTTGATAGACATAATCAAATTGAACATTAAAATCATGATGACAAGTTTCATGGTTATCATTATTCTTTATAGCCTACATGTCATAACCGTAATCATCATAGATAGCAACTTTGTTGTCATAATCAATTGAAACCTCTTCCAAAATAATGGATTCATCACTAAATAAATTCATGACCTCTCCAAATCCACTTTCATAATTATTATAATTAGATTCAACATCCTCCAAAATAGTGGGATCATTACTTCCTAGAGTTTACACTCTTCCAAACCCACTTTCATCAATATAATCATCATAAATAGGAGGCATGCAATCATCATAATAAATTTTCTCATCAAAAGTAGGGGGACTAAAAAGATTATGTTCATCAAACATAGCATCCCAGAGCTTATGGCCTTGCATATCATTAGCATCATGGGCATTCAAAGAATTCATACTAATAAAATTGTAATCATGCTCATCATTCAAAGATTTATGCCAAACATTTTATTGAATTCTTCCTCTATCAATTGAGCACAATTTTCTGATCCATCATCTTCGAGAAAGACATGATAAAGATGAATAATATGAGGCAACCTCAATTCCATTTTTTTGTAGTTTTATTTTATAAACTAAACTAGTGATAAAACAAGAAACTAAAAGTTTCAATTGAAAGATCTAAAGATATACCTTCAAGCACTCACATCCTCAGCAACGGCGCCAGAAAAGAGCTTGATGTCTACTACTCAACTTTATTCTTGTAGACTCGTGTTGGGCCTCCAAGCGTAGAGTTTTGTAGGATAATAGCAATTTTCCCTCAAGTGGATGACCTAAGGTTTATCAATCTGTGGGAGGTGTAGGATGAAGATGGTCTCTCTCAAACAACCCGGCAACCAAATAATAAAAAGTCTCTTGTGTCCCCAACACACCAAATACAATGGTAAATTGTATAGGTGCACTAGTTCGGCGAAGAGATGGTGATACAAGTGTAGTAATGATAGTAGATATTGATTTTTGTAATAGGAACAATAAAAAACAGCAAGGTAGCACGTAACAAAAGTGAGCACAACCGGTATTGCAATGCTTAGAAACAAGGCCTAGGGTTCATACTTTCGCCAGTGCAATCTCTCAACAATGGTAATATAATTGGATCATATAACAATCCCTCAACGTGCAACAAAGAATCACTCCAAAGTTGTTATCTAGCGAAGAACATAAGAAGAAATTGTTTGTAGGGTTTGAAAACACCTTAAAGTTATCTTTTCCGATCAATCTATTGAGCTATTCCTATAAGTGTCACAAATAGCCCTAGAGTTCGTACTAAAATAACACCATATGATACGCATCAACCAACTGTAATGCCACGTAGATACTCCAATGTCACCACAAGTATCCATGAGTTAATTATACAATACACATCAAACAATTTCAGATTCATAATACTCAATCCAACACAAAGAACTTCAAAAAGTGCCCCAAGATTTCTACCGGAGAAACAAGGACGAAAACGTGCATCAACCCCTATGCATAGATTACCCCAATGTCACCTCGGGAATCCGCGAGTTGAGTGCCAAGACATACATCAAGTGCTCTCAAATCTAACAAAGTATTCAATCTGATAATAAAGAAATCTCAAAGGGAAAACTCAATTCATCACAACAAGATAGAGAGGGAGAAACACCATATGATCCAACTATACTAACAAAGCTCGCGATACATCAAGATCATGCCAAATCAAGAACACGAGAGAGAGAGAGATCAAACACATAGCTACTAGTACAACCCTCAGCCCCGAGGGTGGACTACTCCTTCCTCATTATGGTGGCCATAGGGATGATGAACATGGCCTCCGGTGATGATTTCCCCCTCTGGCAGGGTGCTAGAACGGGCTCCCGATTGGTTTTTCATGGCTACAGAGGCTTGCGGCGGCGGAACTTCCAATCTAGGGTTATTTCTAGGGGTTTCTGTATTTATAGGATTTTTTGGCGTCGGTCTCATGCTGAGATGGGCCTCGAGGGGCCCACTACCTACCAGGGCACGCCAGAGGGGGTGGCACGCCCTGGTGCCTAGTGGGCAGCAGGCCCCCCCTCCAGTGGTTCTTTGCTCCAATATTCTTCATTTGTTCAAAAAAAAAAATCTCCAAAAAATTTCGCCCAATTTTGAGAACTTTTATTTCTGCACAAAAAACAACACCACGGTAGTTCCAATGCAAACGTCAGTCCGGGTTAGTTCCTCTCAAATCATACCAAAACCTTATAAAATTGTTGTAAACATGGCATGAATACTTCATAAATTATAGATACGTTGGAGATGTATCACTCTACAAATGTGTTATGTTTTTATCTTAAACAATGCCTTTTCCGTAGCCAATCATCACTTGGTAGCCCTCTTGGATGGACATTGATACGTCTCCAATGTATCTATAATTTATGAAGTATTCATGCCATGTTTACAGCAATTCTATATGGTTTTGGCATGATTTGCATGGAACTAACCCGGACTGACACTGTTTTCAGCAGAACTACCGTGGTGTTGTTTTTTGTGCAGAAATAAAAGTTCTCGGAATTGGACGAAACTTTTTGACAATTTTTTTGGAAGAAAAGAAAAATACTGGAGCAAAGAACCACTTGAGGGGCCCCCCTGCTGCCCACAAGGCACCAGGGTGCGCCACTCCCCTCTGGCACACCCTGGTGGGTAGTGGGCCCCCTGAGGCCCATCTTCGCGAGAAACCGACGCCAAAAAATCCTATGAATGCAGAAACCCCCAGAAATAACCCTAGATCGGAAGTTCCGCCACCGCAAGCCTCTGTAGCCATGAAAAACCAATCGGGAGCCCATTCCGGTGCCCTGCCAGAGGGGGAAATCATCACCAGAGGCCATCTTCATCATCCCTATGGTCGCCATGATGAGGAGGGAGTAGTCCACCCTCGGGGCTGAGGGTTTGTACCAGTAGCTGTGTGTTTAATCTCTCTCTCTCTCTCTCTCGTGTTCTTGATTTGGCATGATCTTGATGTATCGCGAGTTTTGTTAATATAGTTGGATCATATGTTGTTTTCCCCTCTCTATCTTGTTGTGATGAATTAAGTTTTCCCTTTCAGATTTCATTATTATCGGATTGAATACTTTTATGGATTTGAGAGCACTTGATATATGTCTTGCTATGAATGCCCGTGGTGACAATGGGGTATCATATTGATTCACTTGATATTTGTTTTGGCACTCAACTCGCGGATTCCTAAGGTGACATTGGGGTAATCTATGCATGGGGATTGATGCATGTTTTCATCCTTGTTTCTCCGGTAGAAATCTTGGGGCACTCTTTGAGGTTCTTTGTGTTGGATTGAGTATTATGAATCTGAAATTGGTTGATGCATATCGTATAATTAACTCATGGATACTTGTGGTGACATTGGAGTATCTAGCTGACATTAGAGTTGGTTGACGCGTATCATATGGTGTTATTTTAGTACAAACTCTTAGATAGATCGATCAGAAAGGATAACTTGGTGTTATTTTAGTACGAACTCTTGGATAGATCGGTCGGAAAGGATAACTTTGAGGTGGTTTCGTACCCTACAAACAATTTCTTCTTATGTTCTTCGCTAGATAAGAACTTTGGAGTGATTCTTCGTTACACGTTGAGGGATGGTTATGTGATCCAATTATATTAGCATTGTTGAGAGATCGCACTAGCGAAAGTACGGACCCTAGGCCTTGTTTCTAAGCATTGTAATACCGTTTGTGCTCACTTTTGTTACTCGTTACCTTGCTATTTTTTATTCTTATTATTTCAAAAATCAATATCTACTATCATTACTACACTTGTATCACCATCTCTTCGCCAAACTAGTGCACCTATACAATTTACCATTGTATGTGGTGACACAAGAGACCTTGTATTATTTGGCTGCCAGGTTGTTTGAGAGAGACCATCTTCATCCTACACCTCCAACAGATTTATAAACCTTAGGTCATCGACTTGAGGGAAAATTGCTACTATCCTACAAAACTCTGCACTTGGAGGCCCAACACGAGTCTACAATAATAAGTTGTGTAGTAGACATCAAGCTCTTTTTTGGCGCCGTTGCCGGGAAGGTGAGTGCTTGAAGGTATATCTTTAGATCTTGCAATTGAATCTTTTAGTTTCTTGTTTTATCACTAGTTTGGTTTATAAAATAAAACTAAAAAAATGGAATTGAGGTTGCCTCATATTATTCGTCTTTATCATGTCTTTCTTGAAAATGATGGAAAGGAAAATTGTGCTCAATTGATAGTAGAAGAATTCAATAAAATGTTTGGCATAAAATCCATGAATGATGAGCATGATTGCAATGTTGCTAGTATGAATTCTTTGAATATCCATGATGCTAATGATATGCAAAACTATAAGCTTGGGGATGCTATGTTTGATGAAGATGATATTTTTAGCCCCCCAAGATTTGATGTGCAAATTTGTTATAATGATTGCATTCCTCCTATTTATGATTATTATAATGATGAAAGTGGGTTTGGAAGAGTGTGGACTCTAGGTAATGATGATCCCACTATTTTGGAGGGTGTTCAATCTTATTGTAATAATTATGAAAGTGGATTTGGAGAGGTCATGACTTTATTTAGTGATGAATCCACTATTTCAGAAGAGATTTCAATTGATTATGGCAACAAAGTTGCTATATATGATGATTACGGTGATGACATGTATGCTATATTGAATAATTATAACCATGAAACTTGTCATCATAATTTTTATTTTCAATTGGATTATGCCAATCAAGTATCATATGATAGTTATTTTGTTGAGTTCGCTCCCACTATTATGAATGAGAAGAAATTTGCTTATGTGGAGAGTAATAAAAATTCTATGCTTATGGATCATGAAAAGAATGCTTTATTTGATAGCTATATTGTTGAATTCATTCATGATGCTACTTAAAATTCTTATGAGAGAGGAACATATGCTTTTACATATCTCAACAATATCAAGTTTGCTCTCTATGTGTTGAAAGTTTAGAAATTGCACTTATTTTGCCTTCCTATGCTAGTTGATTCTTGTTCCCATAAATTGTTTGCTCACAAAACCCCTATGGATAGGAAGTGGGTTAGACTTAAATGTGCTTGCCATGTGATTCGTGATGCTTCCGTTATGTTTCAATTCTTTACTTTTATTGCAGCTTCATTAAAATCATCATGCCTAGCTAAAAAGGCATTAAAAAAAGCACTTGTTGGGAGACAACCCAATAATTATAACTACTTTTTTTGTGTGTTCACATGATTAAGATACTGTAGTAATCATGTTTATAGCTTTTGTTTCAATAAATTGCCAAGTAAAGCCTTTGGGATAGTGTGGATGATAGTTGACTTGATTCTATGCAAAAACCAAAACTTTTGCGCCTGGTCCAGGAATTTATAAAATTCACTGGAACGTGCTTGTGATCTGAATTTTTTACACATGATTGATATACAAATTCCCTAAGTTGTCCTGATGTTTCAGAATTTTTAGAGTTGCATAAGTATGGTCATTCTTTAGATAATTACAGACTGTTCTGTTTTTTAAAGATTCTGTTTTCAATGCATAGTTTGCTTGTTTTAGTGTTTCCATAGCTTACAGTAAGTGATATAAATTGTAGAAATGATAGAGTACAGTAGGAATTGTGTGAGAGCAATTATGAATCTTGTCTTGACAGTACCCAAGTGAATGATTTGTTTTATCATACTAATGCATCTCACGAAGTTCCGTTAAGTTTTGTGTGATTTAAGTTTTCAAGTTTTGGGTGAGATATCGATATGAGTAGAATAAGGAGTGACAAGACCCTAAGCTTGGGGATGCCCAAGGCACCCCAAGGTAAAATTCAAGTAATATCCAAGCAACTAAGCTTGGGGATGCCCCGGAAGGCAGCCTCTCTTTCGTCTTCAACATTATCGGTAACCTCACTTGGAGCTATATTTTTATTCGTCACATGATATGAGTTTTGCTTGGAGTGTCATTTTATTTTGTTTGTCTTTGCTTTTTTATGTTTCAAATAATGTTTTGCATCTTTTATTTCAATAAAAGTGTCAAGGATAGCCTTTGCCATGCTTATTTTGCAAGTCTATATGTTGCTGTTTGAAAACAGAAAGTTGCACGCTAGTGCGTGAATTCTCTAGAAAAGTTAGAATGTGATAAAATGTTGATTTTTTTTGCAAAATAAGATATGATAAATTTTCAACTGTGCGGTAAATGTTCAGAATTTTTGAGTTAAATAAGTATGGATCCTTCTTCATCCTTTACAGACTGTCCTGTTTAGACAGATTGCTGTTATGATTGCGTTGTTTGCATATGTTTGCTTGTTTAATGATTCTATTTGTGGATAGGAGTGTTAAATATTCAGAGGCATTTAGTGTGAAATTTTAAATTATAATTTTAACGATTTGCTACAGTAGCTAATGATAAGTTTGCATTGATTTATACTAACGTATCTTACGAGTTCTTGTTGAGTTTTGTGTGGATGAAGTTTTTAAGAATTAGGGACACCTTGACATGAGAGGAATGGAGAAGACACAAGAGCTCAAGCTTGGGGATTCCCGAGGCATCCCAAGTTAATATTCCAAGAAGTATCAAGCATCTAAGCTTGGGGATGCCCCGGTAGGCACCCCACCTTTCTTCATCAACAATTATCGGTTAGCCTTGGCTGAGCCTAAGTTTTGTGCTTCTTCACATGAGTTGTGCTATTCTTGGAATGTCATTTTATTTTGTTTTGCTTGATGTTTTAATAAAATACTTAGATCTGAAAGTTTTTAAATGAGAAAGAGTCCTCACACAGCTACCTATTTATTTAACTACTCATTTGATCTTCACTTATATCTTTTTGGAGTAGTTTGTCGCTTACTCTTGTGCTTCACTTATATCCTATGAGTAAATTGTTGAATGAATTGAATATCATGAAGTTGAAATTATATGTTCATATCATGCCTAGTAGTAGCTTTACACTGGGTTTAGAAAGTGAAATCTTTTGAAGCTTGACAATCACAATATTGGTCATACAAGCAATTCATGGATGATTAGTATAAGGAAGAGAACTTTCACATACAAATATATTATCTTGGACATCTTCTATGATTGTGAATACCCATTAATTATTTTCAAACTTGAGCAAATTAGTTGAAGTTGGACAAGGAAGACAACGTAATGAGCTATGGTTGTGTATATTTGCATAGAAGTTATATTGTTATGGATCCTCCAACATGTGGTGTTTGCTTAGGATCTTTTGCTAGCCAACAATTCGTACTAAGTAGAGATACTACTTGTGCATCCAAAAAGCCTTAAACCCAATTTCTTACCATGCACTACTGGAATCAGAGAATTTGTCGTCTGTCAGTTCTTTGTCGTTAGCTTGCTGACGGCAAAGAAGGTCTTTGTCGTCAGCTCACAAAAAGCAGACTAAAAAGAACTGGCTGATGGAAAAGATGCAATTTGTCGTCGGCCAATTCTTTGCCGTCCACTAGCGGACGGCAAAGAATCTTTGTCGTCCGCTAGCAGACGACAAAGAGGTTGGGTGGGGTCCATTTTATGGTAACACTGTAACGGCCCACCCCCAACCTCTTTGCCGTCTGCTAGCGGATGACAAAGAGTTTGGCCCATCCAAACTAACAGTAACCCTCTCCCTCTCTCTCCCCGACCCCACCCCCCTCTCTCTCGCTCCCCTCTCTCTCCGCCCATGCCCGCATTGCCGCCGCCCCACCACCCCGTCACCGTACCACCCCGCCGCCGCGTCGCCCCCGCCGCGCCCCGCACCACCCCGCCACCCCGTCGCCCCCGTCGTGCCCCGCCGCCCCGTCGCGCCCCGCACCACCCCGCCGCCCGGCGCCCCCGCCGCCCTGGCGCCCCTGGGCCCTAGCGCCCCCGGGCCTTGCCGCGGCCGCCCCGCCCCCCTCCTCCATCGGCCTCCACCTCCACCACTCCAGTGAGCCCCCTCCCCCTCTCTTTTTTTTCATTTTTTTCTATGTTAGTGTAGTTAGTTTAGTATTAGTTTTAGGTTTAGATTTAATTTAGTTTAGGTTTTTTTCTTATGTTTTTTTAGGTTTAGGTTTAGATTTAGTTTACTTTAGGTTTAGTTTGGGTTAAGAAGAAAGAAGAAATATGAAAAAAAAGAGAAGAAGAAGAGGAAGAAGAGGAAGAAGAAGAATAGGAAGAAGAAGAGGAAGAAGAAGAAGAAGAGGAAGAAGAAGATGATGATGATGAAAAAAAGAAGTAAAAAAAGTAGAAAAAGAAAGAAAAGAAGGAAAAGAAGGTCGAGGGTCGAGGGGTCGAGGGTCAAGGGTCGCCGAGGGGTCGAGGGGTCGCCGAGGGGTCGAGGGTCAAGGAACGAGCAGTGCGAATCATTTTTTTTCAACTTGGCGGTGGCATCCTATTGTAAATATTTAGTTAGGTTGATGGCAAAAACAATAATGCTATGTTACTCATCTTTGGATTTCAATGTGTAGTTGTTTCTTCGCTGCGAGGGTCTGGTGTTCGACGAGCTCCGCCCCTTCGTTCATGGGTGAGCACAAATGACATCTCCTCCTCCCCCCTTAATTATTTGCTCTGTTCCGGTGTTCGTGCCGATGAAACTTGCTAGCTATAGGTGTCTTCAATCATCAGTATGCGTGACCAATATGCGTCTCCCGTTCTAAAGGGTTACAATTATAATTATGCATGCATTTGCATATTTATAACTGTGATTCTTTCGAATTATCCAACGGTATCCATGGGCAGCCCGAGTATGTGTAGATTGGATTCATTTTCCCATATGCTCTGCTCCGGATCCGATGCATAAATTTTGTCAGTGCCTCCCTATTGTTCTCCGGGTACACATCATCTCTGTTTATTGCAGAGACGTGTATCAGGAGAACAGCGGGGAGGTGCTGCCAAAATTTTGCGTCGGATCTGGAGCAGAGCCTGGGAAAATGAACCCAATCTACACATACTCGGGTGGTATTAGGACCTATCTTTACCTATTAGAGTGTAGGTTGCATGGACGTAATAAAATTGACAAACTATATTAACTGATGAATATATACATGGTGAATTATATATGTGTTTCTTGTGTGTCCAGTAGCTAGGCAAGCCAGGATGAGTGATCGTGCGTGGATGTACACCGGTCACACTAGTCAGAAAGAGATGACCAATGAATGGTTAACAAAAACCAAGGGGTTTGTGAAAGCCGCATTTGCAAATGGCCAGAGGAAAACTTGGTGCCCCTGTGTCCGGTGCGACAATTGGGAAAAGAGGACAGAGGATGAAATGGGCAAACACCTGCAGAAGAGTGGTTTTACGCCCGGTTAAACGGTGTGGACATTTCATGGTGAGTCTGCCCAACGTGCTAGAGCTGAGGTGGTTTGTCATCGCACCGACGAGCATGGTACCGGGATGCAAGACATGGTGCAAGACTTTGATGATGCTCGGGATTCAGACGATGAGATGGAGGAATCTGCAAAGGCCTTCAATGAAATGCTGGAGTCTTCAGAGCGTCCTCTCCATGAGCACACTGAGCTTTGTCAGCTGGATGCCATCTCACAAGTAATGGCTCTGAAGGCTCAATTCAACTTGGGCAAAGAATGCTACGACGCGATGATGATAGTATTTGGACGCTTTCAACCCAAAGGCCATGTAATGCCTGCAAACCTGTACCAGTCGGACAAAATCGTCCGTGCACTTAAGATGCCCTATGAGAAGATACATGCCTGTGAGAAAGGATGTGCCTTATTTAGGCTTGAGTATGCGGACTTGAACTATTGTCCCATTTGTAAGTCTTCCAGGTATGTTGTGGTAGACAACGGTATGGGTGAGAAGACGCAGACCAAAATCCCCGTTAATGTTCTTGGGTATTTGCCAATCGTACCAAGACTTCAACGTCTTTTCATGGTCGAAGAGACAGCAAGACAGATGACATGGCACAAAATGGGCAAAAGAACCGAACTAGATGCAGATGGGAATCTGATGATGGTACACACATCGGATGGTTCTGCGTGGAAGCGCTTTGATGCATTACATGAGCAAAAAATGGCAGATCCAAGGCATCCTCGAGTCGCCATCAGCACGGATGGGTTTAGTGTGTTTGGTCTGACGGCAACCCAATACAGTTGTTGGCCCGTATTTGTCATTCCACTCAATCTCCCCCCGGACAGATTATGCAAAGAAAAAACATTTTCCTGACGTTGATAATTCCAGCGCCCAACTATCCGGGGAAGAATATGAATGTGTACATGCAGCCACTCAAGGATGAATTGCATGAAGCTTGGGATAATGGGTTCAAGACATACGACGCCGCTAGCAAACATAACTTCATAATGCGTGTCTGGTACATGTACTCGATGCATGACTTGCCGGCGTATGCGCTATTCGTTGGCTGGTGTGTGCATGGAAAGTTCCCGTGCCCCACATGAAAGGCAGCTCTTGAGTTTCGTTGGCTGCAGGCGGGTTGCAAGTTTTCTTGCTTCGACTTGCATAGACAGTTCCTGGATCCTCGCCATTAGTTCAGGACAGACAAGAAGAACTTCATCAAAGGTAGAGTTGTCAAAAACTCTGCACCACCTGTGTTGACAGGCCAAGAGAACCTGGATCAGTTAAACGCTCTCGAGCCAGATCCAGAGCGTCCAGCGTATTTCAAGGGGTATAATTCGGAACACGCCTGGACTCACAAGACATGCTTGTGGGATCTGCCTTACTTTAAAGACCTCCTTTGCCCACACAACATCAACATGATGCACACTGAAAAGAATATCACCGAGGCCCTATTTGGTACATTGTTCGGCATAGAGGGGAAGTCAAAGGATAATACTAAGGCTAGAGTCGATCAAGAGGCGCTATGTGATAGACCGTTACAAAACATGCAAGAACCGAAAGGAAAGCGGAACTGGACGAAGCCAAAGGCATTGTTCAATCTTGGAAGGCCAGCTATGAGGGAAATTATCTTGTGGGTGAAAATGCAGTTGATGTTCCTCGATGCATATGCAGCGAATCTAAAGAGGGGAGCGATTCTTGAAAAATTGAAAATATTTGGTCTCAAGAGTCATGATTGGCACATATGGATTGAGCGGGTAATGCCGGTGTGTTGCGTGGCTTTATCCCTGAGGATGAATGGCTAGTACTGGCAGAGTTGAGCTATTTCTTCCATGTTCTTTGTGCAAAAGAACTATCACCTGCCGTGCTAGAAGAAATGGAAGAGTTGGCGCCGGAGTTGATCTGCTAGTTAAAGAAGATCTTTCCGCCGGGCTTCTTTAATCCAGTGCAACACTTGATTTTGCATCTCCCGACCGAGGCAAGATTGGGGGGGGGGGGCGTGCAAAATCATTGGTGCTACGCAACTGAGAGGATGCAGAAGACGCTCCGAGCAAAATGTAAAAATAAACATAGAATTGAAGCATCGATGGCCGAGGCATTCATTACTGAGGAGGCGGCAAACTTCGTGACAGCACACTACGAAGCCAAAAATCGTTATTTGCATAATCCGAAGCCTCGGTACAGTGCTGGCAACCCTAAAAAAGGTGGATCCAACCTCAGCCTATTCAAAGGGAATCTCGCACCAGCCGGTGCTTCAAAAACAATATCGTTGGATGTCGAAGAACGGCAGACCATTTCGTTGTATATCTTCAACAATCTAACAGAAGTGCGGCCGTACATCGAGTAAGTTATCTCGGTACATTGTTTCGCAACTTCTAATTCCTTTGAAATGCTCTCATTCCCGGTTATTTGATACAGTCGATACTTCGCCAAATTCTCGGATGGAGCGGAGATCGAAAAGGAATCCATCAAAGAGTATGAGCTTCTGGAAAAGCAAGGAGGCGGCTTTCCCGGTTTCATCTCTTGGTTCAAACAAACGGTAATTTCCATTAGACCATTCTCATTTCTTCATCTAATTTGCGGCTAATGCAACAATCCTTTCGTATTAAACTTGTAGGCTAATTCAGAGTCTATGGACGCCGAATTGAGACAAGTCGCTAATGGTTTTGACTATAAGGTCTGTTCATTTGACAAATACGACATCAGCGGGTATCGCTTTAGTACCTACGGCAAAGAGCTATCTATGGCTGATCGAAAGTCTACAAATTGTTGTGTCTCTGCTATCGGCGATGGAGGTACCGAGTATTATGGGAGAGTTGAAGCAATTTATGAACTTCTATTCTATGGTGAAAACCCATCGAACGTCGTAGTCTTCAAATGTTATTGGTTCCAGCCGAAGGAGACTAGAAGGACTCATGAACATATAGTGCTAGTCGAAATCAAACAAAGCACCCATTTAGATGTTACCGATGTCTATATTATGGCTCAACTAGTGACCCAAGTTTTCTATCTACCATGGGCCTGCCAAACTGATCCAAATCTGAATGGTTGGGATGTCGTTTATGAAGTGCCTCCATGTGTTAGACCACCTCCCCCCAATGAAGAGGATTATGAACCTCACATTAACCCAGACACATATGAAGGTGAATTCTTCCAAGAAACACATCTTTCCAAAAAAACGCTTCAAGAAACGCTCTACTTCACCCCAGAACATTGAAATAGACAGCGACAGTGAATCCGACTTCACCCCTGAGCCAGAACAAGAAGAGGTTACTGCTGCGGATGACTTGTCAATGCTTGACCGATTACATAAAGGTGGCCTTCCACATGTTGATGCCGCTGAACCCGATGAGCATGTCATTCATGATAGTGATGATGATGATGCATTTATTGATCCCAGAGCATTTATTGAACCCGATGATCAAGATTATTATTAGTTCATGTCAGGTATTCAATTTGTATTATATACATATATATATTGTTAGTTCATGTTAGGTATTCAATTTTTTTTATGTTGTACTTGATTTATATAGTTACTTGTATGATTGTATGATTTATATAGTTACTTGTATAATTTTCTTACTTGTATGATTGTTTGTTATACATAGTGCCATGGTCTTGATATCCGTCCCTGTCGGCCCTCGCCCGGTTTATGATTCAGATGTGGTATATTCTCTTTTATAACTATTTATTGCATTTCACATTTATGACAATTATGGCCATCAAGTTGACATAGAGATATTTTTATCTAGGAGGTATGTGAACCGGAAATTGCAACCAACCCTCTTGTCAAGAACTTAAATTTAGTTGAAAAAGAAAACAAGTATTTGAAAGAAAAAATGAAAAGAATTGAAGAAGAGAAGATGAAATTGGAGTTGTATGTTGTCGATGCCGTCGATGATCACAAGATGAAGATGGATTCAAAGCGCTTGAAGATTAGTAAGATTAGAAAATATGCCATTGATAATGAGGCTTGGTATCATTATGCCGTTGGATCAATTGTTACCTTAGTTGCGATCTTGATCGCATTTGTTGTGATGACGGTAAGTTTTCTCCAGTGTTTTGCTTAACAAATGCATACTTAGCTTATTCTTCCTTTTTCTCTTCTTTCTTTTTCTCCATCTTCTACTCCTTATTCTTCTTCTTCTTCTTCTTCATCATCTAGTCTTCTTCTTCTTCTTCTTCTTCTTCTTCTTCTTCTTCTTCTTCTTCTTCTTCTTCTTCTTCTAGTCTTCTTCTTCTTCTTCTTCTAACTTTCTTACTCCCATTTTTGCAGGTTTGATTCACTTCATGGAAGCAGCATTGATGGACTGCTAGTGTTTAGTTCTTGTTTTCATTTGTATTGATGAACAATGTGGAACTATGTATGTATATGTGGATGAACTCCGTGAAACTATGTATGTATTGGATCTTTTAATACCATATGTGTTCTATTACATTGATGGATGGGCTATATTTGAGGTTGAAACTATATATATCATATATGTCTTTTGAAAATGCAGGGATATAACAGAAAATAGAAAAACAAAAACAATACAGGCACTTTACTATCTGCCACCGACGGCAAAGAGGCCACATGGCAACTACCTGTGCAACCTGGGAGCTGACCCAATTTGGTCACTTTGCTGTTTGTGGCAGACAGCAAAGACTGGAGAGGTTTGCCGTCAGTGGCAGACGACAAAGAGCTGGGTGGAGTGACGCGTCTGCTGACGTCACAAGGCAGATGACAAAGGGAAGGGCACGTTTATAGTCAGCTGGCGGACGACAAAGGCTCCCGTTAGCCACCTAACATGGCTAACGTCTGTTCTTTGCCGTCCACCTTCTTTGCAGTCTGCCACCGACGGCAAAGGGGTCTTTGCCGTCCGCTGGCCAAAAGCAGACGGCAAATGAGCTGTTTACCATAGCTTTCTTTGCCGGGCATGTTAGCCGTCCGCGGCGGATGGCAAAGCCCTTTGCCGTCCGCTTTCCGGTCCTTTGCCGTCTGCCATGGCGGACGGCAAAGAAGCTGATTCCTGTAGTGATGGGTGTCCACCATACCTACCTATGGATTGAATAAGATCCTTCAAGTAAGTTGTCATCAGTGCATAAAGCAATAAAAATTGCTCCTAAATATGTTTGATCTTTTATTGTAAGGGAAAATAAGTGTTGTACAAACTTGTGATGGCAAAGTAATAAAAGCGACGGACTGCATAATAAAGGTTGCTATCATAAGGTGCAATATAACGTGGCGTTCCTTTGCATTAAGAGATTGTGCATCCAAAAATAAAAAGCGCATGACAATCTCTGCTTCCCTTTGCGAAGGGCCTATCTTTTACTTTTCAGTATTTACTTTTATGCAAGAGCCAATAGTATGCGTTCTCATTTCAACCTCAACTATTCACTAGTTGGAAAGCATCATGTGGTGGGGAAAGATCTAGGCACATATGTCCAGTCAAATATATTTCATCATGATTTATTATTGTTGACAATTATCTCTATGATAAATGAGTTGGGAGGCAAAACATTAAGACCCTATCTTTCTCTGTGTTCGATGGATGCCATTTGTTCTAAAAATATGCATTGAGTAGTAGCAATCATAGAAGACTATATGATGATTGAGTATGCAGAGCTCTTACTTAGACTTTGTTGAATAAGTTGAATTGTAATTGTTTGGTGACTAAGAATATAGGTTGTTAAGTTTCAAGAGAAGGCATTGTTTGAACCGTAACATGTGAATTGACTGCTACTTTATCATGATGAGTTTTATAAGAAAGAGTTGATGTTATGATGCTAGGAAAAGTGACTGAAATTATCATTGATCAAACTTATGCACTATGCTAGCATTCACACTTCGTAAATTATTTCTTTTATAATTTACCTACTCGAGGACGAGCATGAATTAAGCTTGGGGATGCTGATATGTCTCCAACATATCTATAATTTATGAAGTATTCATGCCATGTTTACAACAATTCTATATGGTTTTGGCATGATTTGCATGGAACTAACCCGGACTGACGTTTGTTTCAGCAGAACTACCATGGTGTTGTTTTTGTGCAAAAATAAAAGTTCTCGGAATTGGACAAACTTTTTGATGATTTTTTTGGAAGAAAAGAAAAATACTGGAGCAAAGAACCATTGGAGGGCCCCCCTGCTGCCCACAAGGCACTGGGCGCGCCACCCCCCTCTGGCGCGCCCTGGTGGGAAGTGGGCCCCCTGAGGCCCATTTCTTATGAAACCAACGCCAAAAAATCCTATAAAAGCAGAAACCCCCAGAAATAACCCTAGATCGGAAGTTCCGCCGCCGCAAGCCTCTGTAGCCACGAAAAACCAGTCGGGAGCCTATTCTGGCACCCTACCGGAGGGGGAAATCATCACCGGAGGCCATCTTCATCATCCCTATGGTATCCATGATGAGGAGGGAGTAGTCCACCCTAGGGCTGAGGGTTTGTACCAGTAGCTATGTATTTAATCTCTCTCTCTCTCTCTCTCTCATGTTCTTGATTTGGCACGATCTTGATGTATCACAAGCTTTGTTAACATAGTTCGATCATATGGTGTTTTCCCCTCTCTATCTTGTTGTCATGAATTGAGTTTTCCCTTTGAGATTTCGTTATTATCGGATTGAATACTTTTATGGATTTGAGAGCACTTGATATATGTCTTGCTATGAATACCCATGGTGACAATGGGGTATCATATTGATTCACTTGATATATGTTTTGGCACCCAACTCGCGGATTCCCGAGGTGACATTGGGGTAATCTATGCATAGGGGTTGATGCATGTTTTCATCCTGGTTTCTCCGGTAGAATTCTTGGGGAACTCTTTGAGGTTCTTTGTGTTGGATCGAGTATTATGAATCTGAAATTGTTTGATGCGTATAAAGGGGAACGTTGCATGGGAAACACAACTTTTTCCTACGCTCGCCAAGATCAGTCTAGGAGATGAACATCTACGAGAGGAGAGATTGCATCTACATACCCTTGTAGATCGCTAAGTGGAAGTGTTAAGAAACGCGGTTGATGTAGTCGAAAGTCTTCGCGATCCAATCACGATCCGTCTCGCGAACTCCCGATCCAAGTGCCGAACGGACGACACCTCCGTGTTCAACACACATACGGCTTCATGATGCCATCACCTCCTCGATCCAGCAAGCGATGGTGAAGTAGTAGCTCGAGTCCTCCGGCAGCATGATGGCGTGGTGGCGGTGGTGGTGGTGGAATCTCAGCAGAGCTTCGCTAAGCACTATGGAGAGGAAGAGGGCTACGAGGGAGAGGAGAGGTAGCGCCGTGGCGTGTATGGGTGCGGCTGCGCTCTCTATACCTCTCTATATATAGAGGGAAGGGGAGGAGGGGCGCCCTAGGGTTTCCCTAGGGGGGCCGGCGGCCGCAAGGAGAAACCCTAGGTGGGTTTTGGGTGTCCCCTAGGTGCCTCGCCCCCCAAGCAAGGGGGAGGCAGCCCTGGGGGCGCACCAACCTTTCCTGGTCTCGTAGGATGGGGTGAGGGGGACGTACAACCCCTTAGTGGGCTGGTGTGCCCCCTTCTCTAGGCCCATGAGGCCCCCCAACACTTGTCGGGGCCTCCCGAAACCCCTTTCGGTCATCCTGGTCACAACCCGGTGCCCCTGGAACACTTTCGGACTCCGATACCCTTCATCCTATATATCAATCTTCACCTCCGGACCACTCCGAAGTTCCTCATCACGTCCGGGATCTCATCCGGGACTCCGAACAACCTTCGGTAACCACCATAATGACTCAACTATACTTATATCGTCACCAAACATTAAGTGTGTACACCCTGTGGGTTCGAGAACTATGCAGACATGACCGAGACACCTCTACGGTCAATAACCAATAGCGGGACCTAGATGCCCCTATTGGTTCCTACATATTCTACGAAGATCTTATTGGTCGAACCTCGATGTCAAGGATTCAGATAAACACGTATGTAGTTCCCTTTGTCTATCGGTATGTTACTTGCCCGAGATTTGATCGTCGGTATCCCCATACCTAGTTCAGTCTCGTTACCGGCAAGTCTCTTTACTCGTTCCATAATACAAGATCCCGTGGCTAACTATTTAGTCACATTGCATGCAAGCTTATTGTGATGTTGTATTACCGAGTGGGCCCTGAGATACCTCTCCGTCATACGGAGTGACAAACCCCAGTCTTGATCCATGCCAACTGAACAGACACCCTCGGAGACACCAGTAGAGCACCTTTATAGTCACCCAGTTACGTTGCGACGTTTGATACACACAAGGTATTCCTCCGGTGTCAGTGAGTTGCATGATCTCATGGTCATAGGAACATATACTTAACATGCAGAAAACGATAGCAGTAAACTTGATATAGTCATATGCTACGTTTATAGTTTTGGGTCTTGTCCATCACATCATTCTCCCAATGATGTGATCCCATTATCAAATGACAACTCATGTGTATGACTAGGAAACTGTAGCCATATTTGATCAACGAGCTAGTCCGATAGAGGCTTACTAGGGACATGCTGTTGTCTATGTATCCACACATGTATTTGAGTTTCCGGTCAATACAATTATAGCATGGATAATAAACGATTATCACGAACAAGGAAATATAATAATAACCACTTTATTATTGCCTCTAGGGCATATTTCCAACAGTCTTCCACTTGCACTAGACTCAATAATCTAGCATTACATGGTAATGAATCTAACACCCATAGAGTTCTGGTGTTGATCATGTTTTGCCCGTGGAAGAGGTTTAGTTAACGGAACTGCAACATTCAGATCCGTATGTATCTTGCAAATGTTTATGTCTTCCTCCTTGATGTAATCGCGGATGGAATCGAAGCATCACTTTATGTGTCTGGTCCTCTTGTGAAACCTTGGTTCCTTGGCCAGAGCAATGGCACCAGTGTTGTCACAGAACAGAGTCATCGGGTCCAATGCATTGGGAACAACTCCAAGATCTGTCATGAATTGCTTCATCCAGACACCTTCCTTTGCTGCCTCCGAGGCAGCTATGTACTCCGCTTTGCATGTAGAATAAGCTACCATGCTTTGCTTGGAACTGCACCAGCTTACCGCTCCCCCATTCAGAACATATACGTATCCGGTCTAAGACTTAGAGTCATCCGGATCAGTGTCAAAGCTTACATCGACGCAACCCTTTACGACGAGCTCTTGATCACCTCCATAAACGAGAAACATTTCCTTAGTCCTTTTCAGGTACTTAAGGATATTCTTGACCGCTGTTCAGTGTTCCACTCCTGGATCACTTTGAAATCTTCCGGTCATACTTATGGCAAGGCAGACATCTGGTCTTGTGCACATCATCGCATACATGATAGAGCCTATGGCAGAAGCATAGGGGACGACACTCATCTTTTCTCTATCCTCTGCAGTCGCTGGGCATTGAGTCTTACTCAACTTCACACCTTGCAAAATAGGCAAGAACCCCTTCTTTGACTGATCCATTTTGAACTTCTTCAAAATCTTACCAAGGTATATGCTTTGTGAAAGTCCTATCAAGCGTCTTGATCTATCTCTATAGATCTTGATGCCTAATATGAAAGCAGCTTCTCCTAGGTCCTTCATTGAAAAGCTCTTGTTCAAATATTCCTTCATGTTTTCCAAAAGTTCTATACTGTTTCCAATCAGCAATATGTCATCCACATATAATACTAGAAACACTATAGAGCTCCCACTCACTTTCTTGTAAATACAAGCTTCTCCATAAAGTTGCATAAACCCAAACGCTTTGACCACCACATCAAAGTGAATATTCCAACTCTGAGATGCTTGCACCAGCCCATAAATGGATTGCTGGAGCTTGCACACTTTGTCAGAATTCTCTGGATCGACAAAACCTTCCGGTTGCATCACATACAACTCTTCTTAAGGAAACCGTTAAGGAACGATGTTTTGACATCCATCTGCCAGATTTCATAATCGAAAAATGTAGCTATTGCCAACATGATTCCAACGGACTTAAGAATCACTACAAGTGAGAAAGTATCATCGTAGTCAACTCCTTGAACTTGTGAAAACCCCTTTGCCACAAGTCGAGCTTTATATACGGTGATATTACCGTCCGCGTCCGTATTCTTCTTGAAGGTCCATTTATTCTGAATGGCCTTTCGCCCTTCAGGTAATACTTCCAAAGTCCATACTTTGTTTTCATACATGGATCCCATCTCGGATTTCATGGCCTCTAACCATTTGTTGGAATCCGGGCTCACCATCACTTCTCCATAGCTCGTAGGTTCATCGTTGTTGTTGTTGTCCAACAACATGACCTCTAAGACAGGGTTACCGTACCACTTAGGAGTAGTACATCTCCTTGTCGACCTACGAGGTTCGATAGTAACTTGATCCGAAGCTTCATGATCACTATCATTAGCTTCCTCTTCAACTGACGTAGGTGTCACAGAAACATCTTTCTGCGCTGCACTAATCACTGGTTGAAGTAAAGGTTCAACAACCTCATCAAGCTCTATCTTCCTCCCACTCAATTCTTTCGAGAGAAACTCTTTCTCGAGAAAGGACCCGTTCTTAGCGACAAACACTTTGCACTCGGATCTGAGATAGAAGGTATACCCAATCGTCTCCTTTGGGTATCCTATGAAGATGCATTTGTCCGCTTTGGGTTCGAGCTTTTCTGGCTAAAGCCTTTCGACATAAGCAGCGCAGCCCCAAACCTTAAGGAACGACGTCATAGGTTTCTTGCCAAACCATAGTTCATACGGTGTCGTCTCTACGGACTTAAATGGTGCCCTATTTAAAGTGAATGCAGCTGTCTCTAATGCATAACCCCAAAACGAGAGTGGCAGATCAGAAAGGGACATCATAGAACGCACCATATCTAATAAGGTACGATTACGACGTTCGGACACACCATTACGCTGTGGTGTTCCAGGTGGCATCAACTGTGAAACGATTCCACATTGTCTTAAGTGATTGCCAAACTCATAACTCAGATACTCTCCCCCTCGATCAGATCGTAGGAATTTGATCTTATTGTTACGATGATTCTCAACTTCACTCTGAAATTGCTTGAACTTTTCAAATGTTTCAGACTTATGCTTCATTAAGTAAACATACCCATATCTACTCAAGTCATCGGTGAAGGTGAGAAAATAACGATATCCACCGCGCGCGTCAACACTCATCGGACCGCACACATCACTATGTATGATTTCCAACAAGTCACTTGCCTATTCCATTGTTCCGAAAAACGGGGTTTTGGTCATCTTGCCCATGAGGCATGGTTCGCATGTGTCAAGTGATTCAAAATCAAGTGACTCCAAAAGTCCATCAGCATGGAGTTTCTTCCTGCGCTTAACACCAACATGACCTAAGTGGCAGTGCCACAAGAAAGTGGTACTATCATTATCAACTCTACATCTTTTGGCATCAATGTTATTAACATGTGCATCATCACTATCGACATTCAATAAGAATAAAGCCCTCACAATGGGTGCATGACCATAAAAGATATTACCCATATAAATAGAACAACCATTATTCTCTGATTTAAATGAGTAACCATCTCGCATTAAATAAGATCCAGATATAATGTTCATGCTCAATGCAGGCACTAAATAACAATTATTCAGGTTCATCACTAATCCCGATGGTAATCGAAGAGCGAGTGTGCCGATGGCGATCACATCAACCTTGAAACCATTTCGCACGCGCATCGTCACTTCGTCCTTTGCCAGCCTCCGTCTATTCCGTAGTTCCTGCTTTGAGTTGCAAATGTGAGCAACTAAACCGGTATCAAATACCCAGGCACTACAATGAGAGTTGGTAAGGTACACATCAATAACATGTATATCATATATACCTTTGTTGACGTTGGCCCCCTTCTTGTCGGACGGATACTTGGGGCAGTTCCGCTTCCAGTGGCCAGTTCCCTTGCAATAGAAGCAGTCAGTGTCGGGCTTGGGTCCAGCCTTGGGTTTCTACACGGGAGGAGCAACTTCTTTGCCACCTTTCTTGAAGTTTCCCTTTTTCCCTTGCCTTTCTTGAAACTAGTGGTTTTATTCACCATCAACACTTGATGCTCCTTCTTGATAGCTGACTCAACGACTTTCAGCATCACGATTAGCTCGAGACTGACTTGTTCATCCCTTGCATGTTATAGTTCAGCACAAAGCTCTTGTAGCTAGGTGGTAGCGATTGAAGAACTCTTTCAGTGACAGCCTCTGGCGGGAGCTCAACTCCCAACTGAGCCAGACGGTTGTAGTACCCAGACATTTTGAGTATATGCTCACTGACAGACCCGTTCTCCTCCATCTTGCAGGCATAGAACTTATTGGAGGTCTCATACCTCTCGATCCGGGCATTCTTCTCAAAGATAAACTTCAACTCCTGGAACATCTCATATGCTCCATGACGTTCAAAACGCCTTTGAAGTCCCAGCTCTAAGCCATACAGCATGGTGCACTGAACTATTGAGTAGTCATCAACACGCGACTGCCAGGCATTGACAACATCCACAGTCGCTGGAGGGGGTAGCGCACGAAGCGGTGCATCAAGGACATAAGCCTTTTGGGCAGCCGTCAGGATAATCCTCAGATTATTGTTACTTCCATCATCTTTCAGCTTAGCTTTCTCTAGGAACTTATAGAAATTCAGGGAAGCTACTACGCGAGCCATTGATCTACAACATAAATTTGCAAAGGCAACTTTAGACTATTGTTCATGATAATGAGTTCAATTAATAATATTACCTAGAACTCAAACTCAAATCGACATCCCTCCGATCGTCCGAGTGTAACACGATCCAAATTCACCAACCCAAATCTGATCATCACGTGAGATGAAGTGGTTTCAATGGAGAACATCTCCATGTTGATCATATCTACTATATGACTCGTGTTCGACCTTTCGATCTCTTGTGTTCCCAGGCCATGTCTGTACACGCTAGGCTCGTCAAGTTTAACCCAAGTGTTCTGCATGTGCAAAACTGGCTTGCACCCGTTGTATGCGAATGTAGAGTCTATCACACCCGATCATCACGTGGTGCTTCGAAACGACAAACTTTCGGAATGGTACACACTTGGGGAGAACACAATTTTATCTTGAAATTTTAGTGAGGGATCACCTTGTAATGCTACCATCGTCCTAAGAAAATAAGATGCATAAAACTATTAACATCACATGCAAATCATAAGTAACATGATATGGCCATCAACTTGTGCTTTTGATCTCCATCTCCAAAGCACCGGCATGATCTCCATCACCGGCATGACACCATGATCTCCATCATCATGATCTCCATCATAGTGCCGCTATCGGGGTTGTCACTCCAACCATGCTTCTACTACTATTACTACCGCTTAGCGATAAAGTAAAGCATTACATAAGGCTTAATGATTGACACGCAGGTCATACAATAATTAAAGACAACCCAATGGCTCATGCCACTTGCCGTATGCATCGACATGCAAGTCGATATAAACTATTACAAACATGATCATCTCATACATCAAATATATTTCATCATGTCTTTGGCCATATCATATCACAACATACCCTGCAAAAACAAGTTATACGTCCTCTAATTGCTATTGCATGTTTTACGTGGATGCTATGGGTATCTAGCAAGAACGATTCTTACCTATGCAAAGCCACAACGGTGATATGCAAGTTGCTATTTAACCTTCTACAAGGACCGCCTTTGTCGAATCCGATTCAACTAAGGTGGGAGAGACAGACACCCGCCAGCCATCTTTATGCAACAAAGTCACATGTCAGTCGATGGAACCGGTCTCATGTACGTGGACATGTAAAGTTGGTCCAGGCCGCTTCATCCCACAATACCGCTGAATCAAGAAAAGACCAGGGAAGGAAGCAATCTGAATATCGACGCCCACAAACTCCTTTGTGTTCTACTCGTGATGTGATCTACGCATAGACCTAGCTCATGATGTCACTGAAGGGGAACGTTGCATGGGAAACAATTTTTTTTCCTATGCACACCAAGATCAATCTAGGAGATGAACATCTACGAGAGGAGAGATTGCATCTACATACCCTTGTAGATCGCTAAGCGTAAGCATTAAGAAACGCGGTTGATGTAGTCAAACGTCTTCGCGATCTAATCACGATCCGTCCCGCGAACTCCCGATCCAAGTGCAGAACAGACGGCAACTCCGCGTTCAACACACGTACGGCTTGATGACGCCTTCACCTCCTCTATCCAGTAAGCGATGGTGAAGTAGTAGCTCGAGTCCTCCGGCAGCACGACTGCGTGGTGGCAGTGGTGGTGGCGGAATCTCAGCAGAGCTTCGCTAAGCACTACGGAGAGGAAGTGGGCTACGACGGAGAGGAGGGGCAGCGCCGTGCCGTGTATGGGTGCGGCTGCCCTCTGTCTACCTCTCTATTTATAGGGGGAAGGGGGAGGAGGGGGCGCCCTAGGGTTTCCCTAGGGGGGCCGGCGGCCACAAGGGGAAACCATAGACGAGTTTCGGGTGGCCCCCTAGGTGCCTTGCCCCCCAAGCAAGGGGGAGGCAGCCCTGGGGGCGCACCAACCCTTCCTGGTCTCGTAGGATGGGGTCAGGGGGCGCACAACCCCTTAGTGGGCTGGTGTGCCCCCTCCTCTAGGCCCATGAGGCCCCCCAACACTTACCGGCGCCTCCTAAAACCCCTTTCGGTCATCCTGGTCACAACCCGGATGCCCCTGGAAGACTTCCGAACTCCGATACCCTTCGTCCTATATATCAATCTTCGCCTCTGGACCACTCCGGAGTTACTCGTCATGTCCGGGATCTCATTCGGGACTCCGAACAACCTTCGGTAACCACCATAATGACTCAATTATACTTATATCGTCACCAAACATTAAGTGTGTAGACCCTGCGGGTTCGAGAACTATGCAGACATGACCGAGACACCTCTACGGTCAATAACCAATAGCGGGACCTAGATAACCATATTGGTTCCTACATATTCTACGAAGATCTTATCGGTCGAACCGCGATGTCAAGGATTCAGCTAATCCCGTATGCAGTTCCCTTTGTCTATCAGTATGTTACTTGCCTGAGATTCGATCGTCGGTATCCCCATACCTAGTTCAATCTCGTTACCGGCAAGTCTCTTTATTCGTTCCATAATACAGGATCTCGTGGCTAACTCTTTAGTCACATTGCATGCAAGCTTATTGTGATGTTGTATTACCGAGTGGGCCCTGAGATACCTCTCCATCATATAGAGTGACAAATCCCAGTCTTGATCCTTGCCAACTCAACAGACACCCTCGGAGATTCCAGTAGAGCACCTTTATAGTCACCCAGTTACGTTGCGACGTTTTATACACACAAGGTTTTCCTCTGGTGTCAGTGAGTTGCACGATCTCATGGTCATAGGAACATATACTTGACATGCAGAAAACGATAGCAGTAAACTTGATACGGTCATATGCTACGTTTATAGTTTTGGGTCTTGTCCATCACATCATTCTCCCAATGATGTGATCCCGTTATAAATTGACAACTCATGTCTTTGACTAGGAAACCGTAGCCATCTTTGATCAACGAGCTAGTCCGGTAGAGGCTTACTAGGGACATGCTGTTGTCTATGTATCCACACATGTATTTGAGTTTCCGGTCAATACAATTATAGCATGGATAATAAACGATTATCGTGAACAAGGAAATATAATAATAACCATTTTATTATTGCCTCTAGGGCATATTTCCAACATCGTATTGTATAATTAACTCATGGATACTTGTGGTGACATTGGAGTATCTAGGTGATATTAGAGTTGGTTGATGCGTATCATATGGTATTATTTTAGTACGAACTCTTAGATAGATCGATCGGAAAGGATAACTTGGTGTTATTTTAGTATGAACTCTTGGATAGATCGATCGAAAAGGATAACTTTGAGGTGGTTTTGTACCCTACAAATAATTTCTTCTTATGTTCTCCGCTAGATCAGAACTTTGGATTGATTCTTCGTTGCACGTTGAGGTATGGTTATGTGATCCAAATATATTAGCATTGTTGAGAGATTGCACTATTGAAAGTACATACCTTAGGCCTTGTTTCTAAGCATTGCAATACCGTTTTGCTCACTTTTGTTACTCGTTACCTTGCTGTTTTTTATTGTTACTATTACAAAAATCAATATCTACTATCATTACTATACTTGTATCACCATCTCTTCGCTGAACTAGTGCACCTATACAATTTATCATTGTATTTGGTGTGTTGGGGACACAAGAGACTTTTTATTATTTGGTTGCAGGGTTGTTTGAGAGAGACATCTTCATCCACTACTGCAGGATGGTCCAAACACGACAGTCGAATCAGAGACCCTTCGACGAAAATGTGTGTGATGCATCAATCACAAATGATGATGTAATAAAACCGTCAAAAAAGATGCAAAATGTTTGCGATGGCGGTGACATCAAACACGGTTCATATTGGAGTTGCGTGTGCGATGAGTGGCAAACGGTTAATCCAGAAGAACTGTTTGCAATGATGCAGAACAACAGAAACTTGCAGCCAGATGAGGGTGTGTGCGATATACGGCATACAGTTCACTAGGATGAACTGTGTGTGATTAGGCAACACAATAGAAACGGTTCAACTGAACAAGATGTGTGTGATACGCGGCAAACAGGTCCGTAATCAGAAATGTGTGCGAAGACCAATAATAACACAGTCGATTGCTGCTAATAAGCCGTGTGATTTGCTCTGTCTACAGAATAATATATATATATATATATATATATAACTAAAATAAACATCCAATTACATAAGTGACTATACAGATCATTCGCACACACCTCAATAAACAATTGTATGCATTCTAAACTAGGAGAAACGATCGTCTAGTCATCTACTTCTTGTGACACTCCCGCCACTGCTCTGTGGCTTGATCCCTCATCTGGGGCAGGAAGAAGACACTCCCTCATGTTAACGATCCGCATGTACATCCCGTAGCTTGTGTACGCATCCTTGGCCGCGTACTTGACATGTTGTTCATCCAGTCTCTCATGCCAGACACTGTGCCAGGCGTTCTTGTTCTTCTTGCTCTCATCCTTCATCTTCATGTTGTAGGGGTCGATGATAGCCGAGGCGAGGTTAACCAGGGAGTTCTGTTTGTTGTTGTCGCTGCCCCAGACCTTGTAGTGGTCCTGGATGTTGACAAGATTCTGGCATTTCAAGCCCGAAACCTTGAGCGCTTTAGATCGTTGGTGGTGTCCATTATAGCGAAACTATAGTCGGAGCTGTTGATAAACCTGGAGAAACGCTCGCAAGGCCTTGTGGCCAGGTGTTAGTGGTAGACGAGGATGTCATGTCGCACGCATAACTGGGCGACGACAACCTTCTGATCGTGCCCGGCATGACCGATGGTGTACTCGAGGTCGAAGCCGACCACTTGGTACTTGTCCTCGGCAAGCAACTGCTCCATAGTTTGGATGGAGCTCTCCACCGAGACCGGCTCATTTGTGTACACCACCGAGAGGGCCTTCCCCCTCACGTGGGTGTCCACTACGTGATGCGTGGTGAACTGCCCGCCGTTGTCGTCGTCGGCCGCTGGGAGCGCCATTGGAGCCACGGGGAGCGCCATTGGAACCGCTAGATGTCCTCTCTGTATATGTCGTCATGGGTGTGCTTATTGTGTCGTGTGGCGCGAGAGATGAAGGTAAATGGATGCAGGAATAAATGGGGGCCGAGCGGCCTGGATTCTCAGCGCGTCCGCATGGCAGTTTTTGCAGTGGGTAACTGCATCGTCGCGCCGCGCCCGGCGCAACCGCATGCACACGAACGTGCGTGATCATGCGCCGGCCCCAAACACTGGCAGCGCGCGTGGAGGGACAAGGGCAGAGCGCCCGGAGGGACACAAGAGCAGAGCGCGCGTGACAGGACGCGAGCAGAGCGCGCCGCGGCCGCCTCAACTACAAGCAACCACAGGCATAGAGCAGTTGAACATGCAAGAAATGGTCGTCTACAAGTCGGCAGACAGTTGCGTCGCTGCGTAGAGAGCGGCCGTGTGCTACTACCGCCGTCTTGGTCTGTTAGTCCCCTTTATATTCTGTGCCATATTTTGACCTTAAATTTAACCAACAAAATGTTAATGCATGTTACAAAAATTATATAAACTATGTTCAAATACGAATCCAACGATATAATCTCTGGCGACATGCATTCG
This sequence comes from Thinopyrum elongatum, assembly GCA_011799875.1. NCBI lineage: Eukaryota > Viridiplantae > Streptophyta > Magnoliopsida > Poales > Poaceae > Thinopyrum > Thinopyrum elongatum. The sequence continues at coordinate 679,938,237 of CM022298.1, forward strand.
TATTTTATTAGTTAAATCTATAGTCAAAATTTGGCATAAAAATACATGGACGACTTATAAACCAGGACGCGGGTAGTAGGTAATTTAATCGCAAACGTTTTTATTTTATTAACCGTATGTGTACGTGTCCTTTCATCCTCCTCTCGCACATCTTGTCACCCCGCTACTGCAGACGGCTTAGAGCGCAAGCTTGAGCAGCGCGCGGGGGCGTTCTTTTGGTCAAACGGTGGTGAGCCCGTTCCCGCGCAACTACGCAGGTTCCCGCGCAAGCTTCCCGTCCGAGTCGGTGAAATCCCCCAAAATCCCAATGCTTACCGGCCTGCTATATAAACCCTCACGGCCGGTGAGTCCTGCGTCGCATTTCCCCTCCCTCCCTGTAGCTTATCTCGTCTGCTTCTCCCACAATCGCCAATGGCACCGGTCCGTCGTCGTCGCTCAGCCACTCCGCCATGATCAGAGGACAGCTCCAGCTGGGAGGCTACACCGCGGCTGCGGCGCAGTCCCCGGCGTAGTGTAGTGCGCGTGGCTTCTATGTTGGGTGTGCACGGAACACCCACCACACGCTCCGCCACCGCTGCCCGTCGGCAGCTATTGCCGGCTGCCATTACCGCCACCCCACCGTCTGCCGCCGTGGCCGCCACACCACCGTCGAAAGCCAGGGCCATCGCCCGCTCCGCCGCCGCGGCCCGAAGGCGGGAGGTGGCCGTCGTGGCCACCACCCCACTGCCGGTCACCGTGGCCATCACCCGCTCCGCCGCCGCGGCCCGAAGGCGGGAGGTGGTGGTCGTTGCCGCCACCCCATCGTCGGCCGCCGTGGCCGCCAGCCCACTGTCGACCGCCGGGGTCATCACCCGCTCCGCCACCGCCGCCCGAAGGCGGGAGGCAGAGGTGGAGGCCCGCACGTGCGTCAGCGACCTTGCGCGCTACACCAAGTTCCCGCGGGAGGAGGAGGAGCGCCTCGTCGAGCACGCAAAGTGCCTTCCCGCTGCCGTGGCGGCAGCACACGCCGCCGCAGAGGCGAGGAATCACGAGATCTATGAGGAGAATCACCGCTTCGAGAGGGGTCGTCTAGAGCGGCAGAGGGCGTTCGAGGTGAGCGTCGCTGAAGGTGCAGCAGCGGCAGGCACCGTATTGCAGTTGTCCAGCTCGTCAGTAGGCTCCTCCTCCTCTGCCTCTTACTAAGCGCGCTCGGCAGAGGAGAGGCTGCCGGAAGTAGTACGGGCCCCTCCGTAGTAGTAGTATTTAGGGGCTATTTTGTTCAGTTCATCTGACTATAGATGTGGTGAAACTGTACAACGTACTTAAAATTCACTAGTATATATAGTTGAACTAGCTATTTCAGTACGTGGTTGGCAACAATTGGGGAAAAGTTTGGTCGGTTCAGCTGTCGAGTTGAACTGTTTGTATAAAGAATGACTGCTTAATCTATGAATGAAATCAATGCTTAATTACTGAATTTTAGTTGCGAAAATTAGATAGTGCTAGTGATTTTAGGTGCATATTTTGACAAATCGTAGTGTTACAAGGTTGACAAATGGCAATGTTACTAGATCAACAAATGTCAACCTTTCCAGTTTGACAAATGGCAATATACCCAATATGACAGATGCAAATCTTACCAAATTATCTGTACGTGGTTGCACACGGGTCATCCAAAACAACCGTTTGCGTTGAAGGGATGTACAAATCCTGCTCGGCACATTTTCTCTTGGCTTAGCGCCGAAGTCTGGCTTTGCATACGTATTCAATCTGAACCGTTTGCGTTGAAGAGATGCACAAATCCTGCGCTGTGAATTTTCCCTTGACATACGGGGGAAGACCATAGCTCTCACTTTGCATACGGGTGTTCTAGCTAAAACGTTTGCGATCAAGAGCTGCACAAATCTTGCTCGGCACATTTTCCCTTGGCTTCCTGGGGAAGCTGTCGGTTTGCATACGGGTGTTCTAACTAAAACGTTTGCGATGAGTGTTTTATATTTAAAAATCATTGATGTTTTTTTCAAAAGAAAATCGTTTGATAAGTCTGTACATTAAGAGAGAAAAACGCAAGTTCGTTCAAACCATATCTTTCACTCAGTCACACTGCGAATTTATATTCATATGATCGAGATACATTATGAAACCCAAAAAAACAATTTCCGGCGGCGGCGGAGGCGGCGTGCCGCGCCGGCGTTGTCGTCCTCCGGGACGCCGTTGTTGAAGTCTTCAAGGCAGCACAGAATATTCTTCACTTGGAAATCAAACATCATGTCGTCGCGCGATCGACGGGCGGGGCGCGGGAGGACAACAATTGGTGGCGCTGCGAGGTAGCGGTCAACGGCGGCGTCCCATGCCAGTGAGGGGGACGCGCGCACCGGCACGGGCGCGGCGGGTGCAGGAAAACACACGTGGGCCGGCGCCGCGGTGGGTGGAGGGGCGGGCACGGGCGCTGGCATGTACACGAGCTCGCGCGGGTCCACGGAGACCTCGCTGACGCCCGCGGCTTCTAGCTCTGCGATAGTGCTTGGTGACCAGCCCGTCAATGCTACGGGGATGATCGCTGGCGCGGGCGCGGGGATGGGAGCTGGGACAGACGCGGGGGTAGCAACCGCCGCGGCCAGCTCGTTCAGGGCCATGTCCATGAGGCCCCATTCCTCCTTATTTTCTATCTCCTCCGGCTCGGAGTCGACTTCACCAAACTTGAAGACTAGTGTCAGATGATCCTTCTCCACCATGGCGTTGGTGGAGGTCTGCGGGAGGGAGGGGAATGGGAGGCGAACAGTTAGGCCGCCTGTATTAAACAGCGGCTCGGGCGCAATTAATGGAGAGGATGCGAGCAAGGCGGGCGGCCATGGAAGTCAAAGGGCTCGTTCCTAGTGAGCCTGCATAGCGTACAGCTTGCACGCTTCCTAGTGAGCCTGCGCATTGGAGGACAGCTTGCACGCCTCTCGGTCAGCCTGCGCACCGGACTGCGCTCGCACGCCTCCCGTTCAGTCAAGCAGCTGTCTGCACGGCACCTCCTATAGCCATTAAAAGCCAGACACGTGGCATCACGTGAATGGTTAACAGAACGCACACGATTTAAATTATACAAATGTTTGAGATGTTAAAGTGGCAGCTATTTTTTCAAAATGCCTTTGTTGGCTGTTATTCGAGTGCGCCTTCTCTCAAAATGGACACGAAAAATATCACAGCATGTCGGGTGCCATTCCATGATAGCATGCCAAGTTTCATGAATTTTAGAAGAGTTTTGGATTTACTAGAATTTAAAAACAAAGTATCTCAATGTTTTGCCGGCAATCAACAGTGCCCTGGTGTTTGAAATTCATTCCCATTTCTTGCTTGGGACCTAAGCATGCACCCAAGGACACACATTTCATATGTCAACCCATTTTTCTGCACTGGAGCATGTGCATGTAGTTCAAATTTTAATTATGCGCATAAAATGCCTAGAAAACCCAGTTAATGTATAAAAATGTCCAAGCGAACCCCGAAAAATCCCAAAAATTGACACGACACTTTTGTCATTCTATGTTGACACAAGAAAATTTTTGAAAGCAAGAAGAGGCAACGGATATCGTTTCATCCCCAAAGGTGGCACGTTCCCTACCGAAACCATCAGGCTTGTTGTGAGAAGCTCTGGTTTGCGAGAACCTTATACCCAAACCTGCCCCAAATGGGACAATTTTTTACCACAGCATGTTGATGCCGCTCCATGATAGCATGTCAAGTTTCATGAACTTCAGGTGAGTTTTGGATTTACTAGAATTTAAAAACCATGTATCTCAATGTTTACGGCCGAGCAACGGTGGCAAGGTGTTTGACATTCATTCCCATATCTTGCATGGGACCTAAGCATGCAGCCAAGGACACATATTTGATTTTTCAAACAATTTACATGCACTGGAGCATGTGCCTGTAGTTCAAATTTGAATTATGCACATAAATGCATAGAAAACTCAGTTAATGTATAAAAATGTCCAAATGAACCCCGAAAAATTCCTAAAATTAACACAACACTCATGTTGTTCTATGTTGACACTAGAAAAAAAATTGAAAGCAAGAAGAGGCAACGGATATCGTTTCGTCCAGAAAGGTGAAACGTTCCCTACCGTAACCATGAGGCTTGTCGTGAGAAGCTCTGGTTTGTGAGAAGCTTATACCCCAACCTGCCACAAATGGGACAATATTTTTACCACGGCATGTTGACGCTATTCCATGCTAGCATGTCAAGTTTCATAAATTTCAGACGCATTTTCGATTTACTAGAATTTAAAAACCATGTATCTCAATGTTAGCGGCCGAGCGACGGTGGCAAGGTATTTGACATTCATTCTCATTTCTTGCATGGGACTTACACATGCAACCAAGGGCACACATTTCAATTTTGAACCCATTTATATGCACTGGAGCATGTGCATGTAGTTCAAATTTGAATTATGCACATAAATGCATAGAAAACTCAGTTAATGTATAAAGATGTCCAAGCGAACCCCGAAAAATCCCAAAAATTGACACAACACTCCTGTTGTCGTTCTATGTTGACACGAGAATTTTTTTGAAAATAAGAAGAGGCAACAGATATCGTTTCGTCCCCCAAGGTGGCACATTCCCTACCGAAACCATCAGGCTTGTTGTGAGAGAAGCTCTGGTTTGCGAGAAGCTTATAACCAAACCTGCCCCAAATGGGACAATATTTTTACCACGGCATGTCGATGCCGTTCCATGATATCATGTCAAGTTTCATGAATTTCAGATGAGTTTTTGATTTACTAGAATTTTAAAACCATGTATCTCAATGTTAGCGGCCGAGCGACAATGTCAAGGTGTTTGACATTCATTCTCATTTCTTGCATGTGACCTAAGCTTGCAACCAAGGACACACATTTGATTTTGTAACCTGTTTTTATGGACTGGAGCATGTGCATGTAGTTCAATTTTGAATTATGCACATAAATGCCTAGAAAACTCAGTTAACGTATAAAAAAGTCCAAACGATCCCCGAAAAATTCCAAAATTTAACACGACACTCCTGTTGTTCTATGTTGACACCAGGAAAAAATTGAAAGCAAGAAGAGGCGACGAATATCGTTTTGTCCACAAAGGTGACATGTTTCCCTAACGGAACCATGAGGCTTCTTGTGAGAAGCTCTGGTTTGTGAGAAGCTTATACCATAACCTGCCCCAAATGGGACAATAATTTTTACCCCAGCATGTTGATGCCATTCCATGATAGCATGCCAAGGTTCATGAATTTCAGACGTGTTTTGGATTTACTAGAATTACAAAAGCAAGTACCTCAACGTTTGCCGGAGAGCCACGGTGCCGTGATGTTCGAAATTCATCCCCATTTCTTGCATGGGACATAAGCATAAACCCATGACACATATATGATTTTACAACCCATGTTGGTGCACCGGAGCATGTGCATATAGTTTAATTTTGAATTGTGCACCTGAAATGACTAGAAAACCAATTTAATGTATAAAATGTCCAAACGAACCCTGAATAATTCCAATTTTTTTTACGACACACATATAGTTGCATGTTCACTGCAGATAAAAGTTCTAGCAATTCAAACACCCTCCATTGCCGCTATGACCCCATTATGTAATTCAAATGAAGATGAAAAATCAAGTAGATCGCACACAGTTTATTATCACCAATCGTGTGAGATGCAGTACAAAATATCGTGGAGCACCGTCGGAGTATAGTACGCCTATGGCTTACTCGAGAAGGTGCGTCGGCTACAGTCCATAGCCAGCGTGTCAAGCACACTAGCTCGCTCCCCAAATATCATTTCACTATTCAATTGTCTCCGGTGAAAGATGGGTATGTGGACCCGCGTCGTGAGGGCATCTTCGGCGGCCCACTCCGGCGAGAGCGCAGCCGCAGCCTCCATGCGCGTGCTAACAAGGTGCATGAGCGCGACTGCAATGTGCGACCGGGCGGCCAAGGCAGCCCAAACGGCCGCTGTTGCTTCTCAGGTGGCGGCAGCAACATCTGCCTTGGGGATAGCAACTGGCGAGAGCGGCACAGTAGTTGTCCGTTCCGCAGCAGCGGCCTTAGCCCTGATGGAGGCTGCCCACGACCATGTCGAGGCCGCCTACTCCCAGCTCATGGCGGTCACCGCACAAATCGAACGAAGCTTCTCCGACTACGGTCGGCAACCCACGACCGAAGAGTTGGCAATCGCCGAGAGTGTTCGAGCAGCCATCCGTTCCTCCGTGTCGGTGCAACAAACCCTGGGTCTATTGCCCAGACTGTGCACATGCACGGGAACAAGATTGAAGCGCCAGCCCAGATCAGAGTGCAAGAAACCAAGAGATTCAAAGGACCAACATGCAGGTCGGAGAGACCAAGATCAAGCCAGAGAAGCAGGATATCGTCAAGAGAGAAGCCTCCCTTGTCGGGCAGGCGAGCCCGGCAAGGGGCGAGGCCACCCCAGAAACAAACCACCAGAGCGCCCCGGCATGGCCTGCCGGGACTCATGGAAGAAGAACCACCTCACCAACCGCTCTACCATGACCCACATCGTCGATCAGTGCGGTGTCAAGCCGCAAGATGATTAAAGTGGCAGCCATTCGCCACATGGCAGCCATTTCCCACAAGAGAAACCCACAGATGACACCCATCCTGTGGCGTGTCAAGCGAACAGGCGCGGAGCTGGCAAGATAGCCCGGCAAGCCTTGGCGGGCAACCAGTGATGTGACACTAAGCGGTGCATTTAATGCGCCCTGTCAGCCCGTAGAGTTAGGTATGATAGCACTATTTGCTATCATATCAGTGCATAATGACTAGTTTGCCACTGTGGTAACCCCTTGATCTATAAAAGGAGGCCCATGGCAACCGTAGAGAGGGTTAGAAGGTTGGATAACTCACACCCCCATATGCGCGTAGCCACTGCCGCCCCAAGGCAACCCCTGCCGGGCAAGTGCACTACGCTCGCCACCACATTTTCCACCATCAATCCACCAAAGCAGGAGTAGGGTTTTACGCCTCGCGGCGGCCCGAACCTGGGTAAATTGCCTGTGTGATCTCCGCCGCGCTGCCCCACGCTAGTCTGCTCTTTGCGCAATGCGCTGCCCCTTGCCGAACCAGCAAGGGACCCCCAGGTCCCATAGGTGGCCGTGATTTCCATCGACATCTTTGGCGCGCCAGGTAGGGGTCTCGCTTGTGTGAACCTGTAGGCATGCGCAGCGCGTCATCTTCATCACCATCGACATCTTCGACGACGCCATCGACCATGGCGCCCAAGAAGAAACCCGGTCCTTCGGCTCACCCATCCACCTTGAAGGCTCCGCCGCCCGCGGCCTCCAATGCTGCGGGGGGTGCGGAGGTACACGAGGACGCGAACGCTGCTGGGGAAGTGGTCAGAGCAGGCGGCGCCGTCACTACTTCCCCCGCAGCTGACGCAGGAGCAGGAGGCACTGAAGGAGAGCAGCATCAACAGCGTCCCGACGGCCACGCTCCCCAAGGTGCGGGGGTCACTCGATCCGCGCCTCTCTCTCCCGTCGACGGGCACAGCCATAGCAACGACGCTCGGACCGGGGCGAACCGCCGCCCTCCGGCCGCCCCCACCACGGGTGCGGTCGCAGGGCGTGCACCTCCCCCGGGACGGGCCGACCAAGCCGCTGTGCCCAACGGAGCCACTGGCCCTCAAGCACCTTCGCCACACCACATCCAGGTGGTTGCCCCACAACAGCAGCGGGGGCACAGTATTACCGCTATTGGCACCGTCAGGAGCCAAGCGACGGTACGATCGACTTCATCGACATCCATGCCAAGCATAGCCTCAGAGGCCATGGCAGGAGCTCAGCTACTGCTGAGGTTTCCGCCAGCAGCCGAGCAGATGGACGAATGGTGTGCCACCATCCAAAGCCTGCTCGGTTTCGCCGAAGCTGGGGGCTCACGGTGAGCTGACCCGCCACGACCTCCCCAAGCGACAGCAACGGCTCTTGCTGCTGACCGTACGGAAGGGGCCGTCCCCACGGTGTAGTCCCCGCCGCGGCAGCCAGCGCGAACACAACTGAATCAAGACCCCGATGACGTATTGATGGCCTCTTCTGACCCTCGAGCACGCCCAGGCCAACGTCGAGCCCCGGAGGATAGGCGGAGAAGAGATGCGCGCGTCGTCGAGCAACGCCGCGATGACCTCCGCCGGACCGACGGGTACGACAGCCTCAACATCGACGAGCCTGCGCTCGGTGTTGGCGGGTGCCTACCTTTCGAGGTTGGCTGCCCTGCCTTTACACGAGAGCTGCGGCAAGTCCGTTGGCCGTCCGTTCGCACGTTCAAGCCAGAGATACCTGAGAAGTACGATGGGAGGCTGAACCCGGCAGAGTTCCTGAGCATCTACGCCATCACTGTTCAGGCTGCCGGGGGAAGAGATGAGAAGGTGTTCGCCAACTACTTCCCTCTAGCCCTTAAGTCCAATGTGAGGTCTTGGCTGATGCATCTACCGGAGAACTCCATTTCGTCATGGGCTGACCTGTGCCACGGGTTCATTGGAGCCTTCACTGGCGGCCATCAAGAACCCGGCAGGCCCAGCAACTTGCAGCTTCTCCTGCAAAATGAAGGAGAATCCCTCCGTAAGTATTTATAGAGATTCAGCAAGGTTCATAGAAATATCCCAAATATCCATCCAGCAGCTGTAATAGCTGCCTTCCAGTCCAACGTGCGCAACCGTCGTATTCGTTCCAAGATGAACGTACGGTTGCCCAAGACTGTGAAGGAGCTTTACACACTAGTGGATAAGTGTGCTCGGATGGTGGAGGGAAGGAAGTTGCTCGGAGAGGAAGATTGCACTAATGTTGATTCGGAGGATGAGGATGAATCATCTAGTCAGAAGAAGAGCAAGAGGCACAGTAAGAAGCGGAGAGATAAGGCAGTGATGACTGTTGAAGGATTGGGTACGCCTAGTACCGGCAAGAAGGCCAAAGCTGAGGCCCCCGGCAAGGAAGCTGCCGTGTGCACTGACTGCCGGGAAGCCGCCGCTGCCGAGAAAGCCGGGAAAGGTGATGGGCCGTACTGCAAGATTCATCGGACCAAGGGCCACGACCTTCAAGAGTGTTATCAGGTTGAGCAGCTTGCCAAGAAACAGAGAGCAGAGTATGAGAAACGTGAGAAGGAAAAAGGTCAGAATGTTGTTGGCAGTAAGGGCCGAGGTGGTGAAGTAAACCGCCCCGGCAAACCCTTTCGGGACCATGGAAAGCCCGCCAGAGGTCAAGAGAAGGAAACCTGTGATGATGAGAGTGATGGAGGGGATGAAGAGGAGACCAGTGAGAAGGAGTTTCAGAAGGCCACGGATGCCCTATGCATTGACGGAGGTGCGTCCCTGCACGCTTCCCACCGCCAACTCAAACGGTGGGCGCGAGAAGTCAATGCCGTGGAACCAGCGCCAGGGGCCCGGAAATCGCTCAAATGGTCCCGTATGCCCATCATATTTGACGAGGAGGACCATCCTAGCCGTACCACTGCGGTAGGGTGTTTGCCGTTGTTGGTTTCTCCAACAATTCGCGACCTCAAGGTCACAAAGATGCTGGTGGACCACGGGGCCGGGCAGAATCTGATTTCCCCAGCTGTTATCAGCAAGCTTCAGATAGGAGAGGAAGAGCTAGAGGTTACCGGCACGTTTCAAGGAGTTAATCCCAGCAGGAGTCGCCCTAAGGGGAAGATCATGTTGCCGGTATGTTTGGGGGAGAGCTGAACTACCAGACTGAGAGGATTGTGTTTGATGTGGTTGACCTCCCCCTGCCATACAATGGGATTCTTGGACACCCGGCCCTGGCCAAGTTCATGGCAGCATCCCAGTATGCCTACAACACCTTGAAAATGCCTGGGCCACTGGGAGTCATCACCATCCCATCAGATGAGAAGGATGCGATCATTTGCGTGGACAAGATGTACCAGGACGCGGTCGCGGCAGAAGCAGCGGCAGCTCCCGCCAAGGAAAGTAAAGGAAAGAAGAGAGGCTGCAGAGACTCCGGCAAAGAGTCCGGGAAGTGTGCCCCCAGCGAGTGCACGGCACCCGTTGACGACGTGCCGGAGTGTTCCAACAGCAAGAGATCCAAGGTCGCTGCACCCCAAGTGAAGAAGGTCCCAGCAGGGTTGGCTGGCGTTGATGGTACTTTCACCATCAGCGCCACCCTCGATGACAAATAGGAAAGCACGCTCGTTGCCTTCCTGCGGGTGAAAATCGATGTATTTGCTTGGCAACCATCTGATATCCCTGGTGTTTCCAGGGAGGTAATCGAGCACCACCTTGTTGTCTGCCCACACGCCCGACCTATCAAGCAGAAAATCCGAAAGCAGGTCTTGGAGAGGCAGCAGTTCATTGCAGAAGAGATCAAGAAACTTGAGGCAGCTGGTTTGGTCAGAGGAGTGTTGCACCCCACGTGGTTGGCAAATCTAGTGGTAGTCCGGAAGGCTAATGGGAAATGGAGACTTTGCATAGATTTCACAGATCTCAATAAGGCTTGCCCGAAAGACCCATTTCCTTTGCCGCGCATCGATCAGATTGTGGATTCCACTTCAGGTTGTGATTTTCTCTCCTTCCTGGATGCATATTCTGGATATCACCAAATCTTCATGTCCAGGGAAGATGAAGAGAAGACGTCGTTCATCACCCCATGTGGAACATACTGCTTTATCCGCATGCCATTCGGATTAAAGAGTGCTGGGTCCACTTTTGCAAGGACAATCCAGATTGGTTTTGAGCCACAGCTACACAGAAATATAGAGGCCTATATGGATGATATTGTGGTCAAGACCAAGGATAAGGCCACCCTTATTCAAGATTTAGAGGAGACATTTGCTAATCTACGCAAGATCAATCTAAAGCTTAATCCGGAGAAGTGTGTGTTTGGTGTTCCCTCCGGCAAGCTGCTTGGGTTCTTTGTATCCCATCGCGGGATTGAAGCCAACCCCAACAAGATCAAAGCCATCGAACAGATCCAAGCGCCAAGGACTGTTAAGGATGTGAGGCACCTGACAGGATGTGTTGCCGCGCTAAGCAGATTCATCTCCAAGTCTGCCGAGCGCGCCCTGCCGTTCTTCAAAATTTTGAAGAAGGCAGGTCCTATGAAGTGGACCCCAGAAGCAGATGCAGCTTTGCAAGAGTTGAAGGCCTACTTGTCCTCTGTGCCTACCTTGGTTGCTCCAAAACCCTAGGAGCCGTTGTTGCTATACTTGGCGGCAACCAACCAAGTGGTCGGCGCGGCCTTGGTAGCACAGCGGGAAAGGGATGAGGCAGAAAGTGAGCAGATGCCAGCAGAGTTAGAAAAGGATCAGGACAGCAATGGGCACGGCAACGAGAGCAACCCCAAGGACGCGGCAAGGAAGAAAGTGGTGCAGCGCCCAGTGTATTTCGTCAGCTCCCTATTACAGGGGGCTAGATCGAGGTACTCTGGCATGCAGAAGTTGATCTTTGGTCTCGTTATGGCCTCAAGGAAACTTTGCCACTACTTCCAAGCCCATGCGATCACGGTTGTTACTCGTTTTCCGTTGCAAAGGATACTCCGAAACCCTGAGGCTACCGACAGAATAGTGGAGTGGGCTTTGGAGTTATCCAGTTTTGGTTTGAAGTTTGAGAGTACATCAGCGATTTAGAGCAGGGCGTTGGCGGAGTTTATTGCAGAATGGACGCCAACCCCTGATGAGGAAGTAACAGAGACAGTTATCCCCGGCAAGGAATCGCCCCAAGAATGGATTATGTATTTTGATGGTGCTTTTTCCCTACAGGGTGCAGGAGCTGGCGTGCTTCTTGTCGCCCCCTCCGGGGAGCACTTGAAGTACGTCGTCCAAATGCACTTTGCCCAGGAAGAAGTAACCAACAATACAACTGAGTATGAAGGTCTCCTTGCCGGGCTCAGGATTGCAGCCGAATTGGGAATTAAGAAGCTGATCATTTGAGGAGATTCACAGCTTGTGGTGAGACAAGTCAACAAGGATTACCAAAGTCCATTGATGGAGGCATACGTCGAGAAAGTGAGGAGATTAGAGGAGCACTTTGACGGATTGCAAACAGAGCACGTACCCCGTGCGGAAAACAACATAGCTGATCATCTGTCAAAGTGTGCTGCGCAGAAGCTTCCTGTGGAACCAGGAACTTTTGTTCTCCATCTCACTCAGCCCTCCGTATCCCCAGCAACAATGGCCCGGAAGAGGAGAAAGTTGGACTACGGTAAGCCTCTCCCGGAAGAGCCGTCCGCTCCCGGCAGAGACCCTGCCGGAAACAACTCCTCACAGCCTGCCGGACCACCCCCTCCAGCCGGGTCCACGAACCCCGCGAACGAGGCCGGTGCTCCCGCAGCAGAGGAGGCGCCGCTAGTCCTCGTTGCTGAGCCCCAGGCTCCAACTTGGGCAAGGCACATTGTCCACTTCCTCCAAACCGGAGAGCTTCCCGGCGACCAAGATGAAGCTGAGAAAGTAGCCCGGAGGGCCAGTATGTATCAGTTTGTCGATGACGCTCTGTACAGAAGAAGGCCCAACGGTGTGAAATTGAAGTGTGTCTGCCGGGAAGAAGGAAAGGAACCGCTGGCTGAGATTCACAGAGGAATGTGCGGCTCCCACATTGGATCAAGGGCATTAGTTGGGAAAGCATTCCGACAAGGATTCTATTGGCCCACAGCCCTCCAAGATGCGGTCGAGCTAGTCATGACTTGTGAAGCCTGCCAATTCCATTCCAAGAAAACACACCTGCCTGCCCAAACTCTTCAAACAATCCCTCTATCATGGCCATTTTCTGTCTGGGGGCTCGATATCCTCGGCCCCTTTCCCCGAGCAATCGAGGGCTTTGAATTCTTGTTCGTCGCCATCGACAAGTTTACAAAGTGGCCGGAAGTGACTGCCGTGAGAAAGGTGACTGCTCAGTCAGCTATCAAGTTCTTGAAAGAATTGGTGTGTCGTTTTGGAGTTCCGGCAAGGATAATCACCGACAACGGCACCCAGTTCACGAGCCACGCCTTCATGCAATATGTTCATGCCCTCGGATGCAAGATCTCATTCGCCTCTGTGGCACACCCCCGGAGCAATGGACAAGCTGAGAGGGCGAACGCTGAAGTGCTGCGTGGACTCAAGACAAAAACTTTTGATACGCTGTAGAAGCGCAGCAGGCGGTGGATCGAGGAGCTGCCGGTAGTTCTCTGGTTCCTCAAAATGACACCAAACCGAGCTACCGGGCAGACTCCCTTCTCCCTGGTCTACGGGGCAGAAGCAGTTATCCCCACAGAACTCATTTACGGGTCGCCTCGAGTGCTTGCCAACGATGAAGTAGTGCAAGATCAGCACCGGCGTGACGACGCTGTGCTACTCGAGGAGAACTGTCTCCGGGCTGCTACACGTGCTGCACGCTACCAGCAAGCCCTGCGCCGCTATCATAGCCGCAAGGTTCATGCCCGGTGTTTTGAGGAAGGTGACCTTGTCCTTAGGCGCGTTCAGTCCGCCAAGGGTACACACAAGTTGTCACCGAAGTGGGAAGGCCCTTACCGGGTAGTACGAGTCACCAGACCTGGCGCAATCCGTCTGGGGACCGGAGATGGCACTCATTTGTAAAACTCATGGAATATTGAGCATCTCCGCAAGTTCAACCCGTAAGGCGCGGCTGTCGGGCCCTGCCCGGCAGCCACCCTTTTGTACAGGCCTTGCCTTAGCTGCTTGTAACCCCTTGTCCAAAGCCGGGGCGATGACCCCATGCAAGAGAAAATAAAGAAGCGCTGTGGGGGGCCCCCGACCAAGATTGCATGCATGCATGAGCATTCCAAGATCACTGCATAAGCTTTTCATGAGCATTTGGATATGCATATAGATAGGATCGCATCCTGCATTCATTCTCATCTGCATGAAGTTGCAGGTTCCTGCCGTGAACTTGGCTTCGACAAGGCGTTGAGAAGATTGCCCGGCACAGCGGTCCCCGGCAAGCCAAACAGATAAGTTTTACCTCCTGTCCATTAGTGTTCTGTAAGGCTACAACTTGAGCATGAGAAAGCCTCGCCATTCTTTTGAGACTCAGGTGCTCCCATCCATGACTCGAACATTGCTTCGGTCAGGATGGTCGCAGTAGCCTTTGGGAAAAAGAAGTTGGCGGGGGGGGGGGGGGGGCTGGTCCCTCTGTCTGTTCCCCGGCAGACGTAGCTCTCCGGAGACAAAAAAAAGGGGTACCGGCAGGATAGCCTGCCGGGGAAAACTCGTTTACTTACATTAAAGAGGTGTCTCACCTCTACATGGACATACACATGCACGAGTTCCCAGCAAGTTTCGTATTTTTCATTCATATGCTAACACAAGTACAAGCATTACAGAACAGAAAGACGGACACGAGGGATTACATTATTTGAATTAAAATTTGGTGATTGCCTACAGATTTAAGACTGAAAAAAGATAAGTGCCCCGTAATCCCCTCTTTTCGCTTTCCCTCCTTCAGGCGCTGCGGCGGAAGGAGGAAAAGACGAGAAAAGGAGCACCCAAGCAGGAGCCCACCCCGGTCCCGTCAGGACCCGCTTGTCGTGGCCTGACAAGACCAGAGTGGCAAGGATGCGAAGGAGGAGTACAGAGGACGGGGCGGCGCCCTCTGGTCGTCCCACCCAGGGCCAACAAGAAGCCCCGGCTTGAGCGCCGGTGGAGCCATCCACCAAAGCTCAGCCGGAAGACTGCTGGAGGCGAGGAGAAGGCGCCAAGAGAACATCCCTCCCCGGCTATCACCCGAAGAGGCTGGTGATGGCGGTGCCGGGGAGGGAGGGGAAGAGCGAAAAGACGGGGCGGCGGGTCGCCAGTCGGAGGCGAAGGCATCCACGCCATCGTACTCCGAGCTGGCCCCCTGCCACCCGCCTTCTCCGTCTTCCCTCGTTTTCTCCTCACCACTGCTACTCCCGAGAAGCGCCAAGATCCCACTCCGGCACCTTCTCCGGGAAGACAGCGAGCGGTCAAGACGGCCAGGGGGCTCGAGGCGCACCGCTCCCCACCTTGGCGGGCAGGAAGGCGCGCCTCTCGTCGACATCAGCCCCAAGACTTCCGGGAGGGGCAGTGCTGGGATTACCAACGATCTCCAGCCTCGCCTCCTGGCCGAGCCTCAAAGGAACCAAGAGATTTGCCACACCAAGGATCAGGCTCACTCCCCGAGCATCAGCGCCTGCGTGTGGTAACATTAGCCCCAACCAAGAGCCCGGGGGTTGGCCCCAAGCTTTCCCCTTCGACATCACCAACGAAAACAGAAAATAAGAAGAGGAGGAATGCGAACATGAGTGACTCCGCCCTCCTCTACCCCTACCTTATATAGACGGGGCAAGGAGGGCAGCCGCTCCATCAACGGGCGGCCACCGCCCTCCTCCGCCAATTCAAGACGACCGGGCCCTTGCCATGATGCTCTCCCGCGCCACGCGCCTCCATTACCTACCCCGCGCGATGCATGCAGCATATGTGGCCAAGGATAAGGGCGTGGTGGGAAGAGTGAATTGGCCGTTTCTACCCCGTGCGTTAAAGTCATTCACGGGCCATTACTGGAGCGGCCCCACCACTATTGGCTTTACGCGACGCACGGAGAAACCGGAAACTGGCCCGGAATCAAGGCTAACGAAGAAGCAGAGAAGACCTCAAGAGACCAGCCTCTTCAGCTACCCACGCCTGTGCACTTATTAGGACCTACCCCGACGACGCTCACCAGCGCGTTCGGGGCAGGCCCGGGGGCTTCTGTCGGTGCAACAAACCCTGGGTCTGTTGCCCAGACTGTGCACAGGCACGGGAACAAGATTGAAGCGCCAGCCCAGATCAGAGTGCAAGGAACCAAGAGATTCGAAGGACCAACATGCAGGTTGGAGAGACCAAGATCAAGCCAGAGAAGCAGGATATCGTCAAGAGAGAAGCATCCCTTGCCGGGCAGGCGAGCCCGGCAAGGGGCGAGGCCACCCCAGAAACAAACAACCAGAGCGCCCCGGCATGGCCTGCCGGGACTCACGGAAGCAGAACCACCTCACCAACCTCTCTACCATGACCCACATCGTCGATCAATGCGGTGTCAAGCCGCAAGATGATTAAAGTGGCAGCCATTCGCCACATGGCAGCCATTTCCCACAAGAGAAACCCACAGATGACACCCATCCTGCGACGTGTCAAGCGAACAGGCACGGAGCTGGCAAGATAGCCCGGCAAGCCTTGCCGGGCAACCAGTGATGTGACACTAAGTGGTGCATTTAATGCGCCCTGTCAGCCCGTAGAGTTAGGTATGATAGCACTGTTTGCTATCATATCAGTGCATAATGACTACTTTGCCACTGTGGTAACCCCTTGATCTATAAAAGGAGGCCCATGGCAACCGTAGAGAGGGTTAGAAGGTTGGATAACTCACACCCCCATATGCGTGTAGCCGCTGCCGCCCCAATGCAACCCCTGCCGGGCAAGTGTACTACGCTCGCCACCACCTTTTCCACCATCAATCCACCAAAGCAGGAGTAGGGTTTTACGCCTCGCGGTGGCCCGAACCTGGGTAAATTGCGTGTGTGATCTCCGCCGCGCTGCCCCACGCTGGTTTGCTCTTTGCGCAACGCGCTGCCCCCCTGCCGAACCAGCAAGGGACTCCCAGGTCCCATAGGTGGCCGTGGTTTCCCCCGACACTCCGCCGTATACCTTGCCACGACGGAGCCCATCCAAGCCCAGATCACAGCTGCCCGTGCCCAGCTCGTGGCGGCCTTTTCCAAAGAGATGGCGGACGCGGATGGCGAGATGCTTGTCAAGTATGGTGCAATGCATGCCCTGGAGCCCCTTCCCCAGGAGACCG
Source organism: Thinopyrum elongatum (assembly GCA_011799875.1). Classification (NCBI taxonomy): domain Eukaryota; kingdom Viridiplantae; phylum Streptophyta; class Magnoliopsida; order Poales; family Poaceae; genus Thinopyrum; species Thinopyrum elongatum. The sequence continues at coordinate 679,954,984 of CM022298.1, forward strand.
TGAGGCGCGAGCTGGACATGGAGGAGGCGGTGGAGATCGACGAGCACCAGTTGTAGTAGTACTCTTTGTTTTGTTTAAATAAGAGCGTCGGTCTTTAATTTGTTATTGTAATGTTTAGGTCAGCTAGCTCTGTTTAATTGCTGAACTTGCTCGATTAAGAAGTGTGGGTGTGCTGTAGTCTCCTTTGTGTACCCAAATTATGCAATGACGTGGATGACCACTGTAACCAGGGAATTTCGAACCAAAATGTTTGATGTTCAAACTCATCACACACGGGTTAAGCTATCTGAATCGTTTGTGATGTACACATATTGTACATAGTTCAGAATAAGGGACCCTGTCTGATGACACTTTGCGCGCCAGTTTTTTCGCTGCACCGATTCAAAAATTTTGGCTTCCGCGGAAATATCTACCTCCCCGCCCCTCCCCCTTACCAAAATCCACATTTCCCCTATTTCCGCCTTCCTTTCCAAGTTGAAACCTTCACTACTTGCTTGCAGTGCCGCCTCCACTACAAGAAATATGTCAACTTGCGACCATCACTATTGGTCGCTGAAAGGTCATAGTTTTTCATTTGCGACCATTTTGTGACCAAAAACAGATGGTCAAAAGCTGACAGTCGTTAATGGAAATTAACGACCTTCTTTGTGATATGTAAAAGGTCGTTGGTTCTACGACCAAATTTTTGGTCATTGGCAGCCTCCCCAGGCCACGTAAGATCCAACGTGGCAAGCTGACGTGGATAAGAATCAGCCCGGTCCAATTCGGTGTTTTACATGGGCCGAGCCCAACAATTCAGCCTATTTAATGTATTTTTTTCCTGTGCTTTTATTAGCTACATGGGCCTGGCCCAACAATTCAGCCTTATTAATTTCTTTGTGTCGCCCTTTTTACAACAAATTTTCTTTTTGATCATGTATTTTTCTGGGCCATTTCTTTGTTGGGCCTCTCATGTTTTTCCCTCAAAAATAATTTTCCAATATAACTTGGGCCTAGCCCAGTTCCGAAAAAATTGATCCAATCCAATAAAAAATATTATGCCATTGACATTACAACACATCACACCACAAGCTATCTTGGGCCTAGCCCAGTTCTGGTACATTTTCAAAGCAACATGCAATGTTATAATATTACAACCATTCATTCTAGCAATACATATCTTTACATCCCAGGAATAGTAAGTGCCAAACAAAACTATTCTACGACAAAGAAAATTAGAACAGAAATTTAGACGATAAGACATCACAGAAGTTCCTATTGTCCTCCTTCAACATTTGAAAACTTCATAGACATAACAGAAGTTCCTATTGTCCTCCTCCTTCAACATTTGAAAACTTCATTCACCTGGCAGTAGATCAATCATGAGTGAGAAACTATATAGCAGCAAAAAAAATGTTCAGACGATGCAAAAAATAATAGTAATTACACATGGTATTCGGGTACAGATTCATTAGTCATTCCACATGGTATGGCAGGTATAGATTCATCAGCCATTAGAGTAGATAATAACATCACTGGCAACAATGTTTTAGCAGTACAGGTTGGTTAAACAGCAGCACATAAATAGGTGGACAACCAAGCACCCCACTAGTAATTACAAAGCAGCCACCACAGTAGCATATAGGAGTATCATGCAAGCAGAGTGTTCAATGAATTGCAGATATACTAATACTAAGCTGATAGAGTCAGTTCAACAACTGGAATTTAGACATGAAACACGGTTTCTGTTATGCGAGATGATCTTCGAGACTGAACGAATCGCGCATTTGCTTGCGCAGAATCTGCTCAAGTCTGAAACTACACACAGACTCACTCCTTAATACAGTGATGTAAATCCACACAGTAGGAGTATCAGGCATCAGCGCAGATTAGACAAGGATGTAAAAGTATGTACTACAATGTAACTCTAAACCTGTCCCTAACCACATGCAATTGCACATTACACAAGATATGAAATTGTGAATAGGCACCCAATACTTTGACATCGTACATTTCTGCATACTATCTCCCAGGCTATGAGCTGCCAGGGAAGGCAATACAAGACAATGCGCAAAACAACTGCATGCACAAATAAAAGACCTCGGACATCAAACTAGCCAACTAGGCAATATAAGACAGGGCGCAAAACAACCATCAATTTGCAGTACAACACAATGATAATAGATGGAAGCAAACTGTATAAATCGAAAACCCACTCTATGAACTGAGAAGATTAAGAACAGCAGAAGGCACAGTGAAACTACTACACCAATCAGAGGTTGAAGAATTCATTGAAATGGATTCAATGCCATAAGTAGTAGCCTTTTTAGTTATCCTACAAGCTACTTTTTTTTGAATTCGTCAAGAAGTTACTATACTTTCTGTCAGCAACCAACCGAACATCGATCCTTTCTTACCTAATGTGTGCATGTCCAAATAAATTAATAAACAATCCATTTTATAGAGCAAATGATATGCCCCCCTTTTTAATCAGGGAACACGGTGAGTTATTAAAGTATGCCTCAACAAACGTGCAAGCTGGCCAGCAAGAATGAAATATACACGGGATCAGTTACTGAAAAAAATACACCAGGTCAGATTACTATTATTGAAGAAAGGTGCAACCAGTACCATAATCTTCTGTCGAGGATCAAATGATGTGATGCAAGAATCGTTCATATCGGCGCAAAATACTTGAGTAATACTATGACTGACACTGACTTATGCCAGGACACTTGCACTGTTATAATTAACCTCATGGACCATACTATTACAAACCAAATTACCCTTCCATGAAATTCCCCATGCCGATGGGCTCTGTAAAATTTGGGAATCGGCAAGGCTGTCCATGAGCTACAGATACCAACCAACCACAATACATTTGTCCCACCCTGTGAAACTTTCCTACACTGAACTACTAGTTGCAGCAGCCACTCCAACCAACATGTCATATACTTATAGTCAAAGTTGATGTGCAAAGCCCAGAAATTAAATCCGCTCAATGTTGATTGAAACTATGAAATTGATAAGTCATCTCGCTGTTGTACTATTACCTGCTCATGAGGCAGTGGTTTATCTGAATTTAATGGCTGACAGCCCCTAGCTAACTGAACATGAATGAATGAACGAAAGGGGTAGGGCGTACGCACATGAGGATGTTGAGCGGGAGGCCCCTGTCGGCGAAGTCGGCGGCGAAGTTGCGGACGAAGGCCAGGGAGGAGAGGTCCAGCTCCATCAGGTCGAGGCTGGCGGCGGGGGTCTCGGCAAGGACGGCCTGGCGCACGGCCTATGTCGTGGTGAGGTTGCGGACGGCCATGATGACGTGGGCCCCGCGTGTCGTCCTCGAAGGCGATGACCCAGACGGCCGTCGCGGGTCTGGGAGCAGCGCCTCGCACTGCCCGACATGGGGCCAGGGTGAGGGGAAGGCGCGATGGTGTGCAACGGCGGGGGGGGGGGGTCGTTGACGGTGAGGGTGGGGGTGGGGCGGCGGGAGGAGTGGATCCCATCTCACTGAACCGAGAGAGAGAGAGAGCGGCGGGACGGGGATGGCAAAAGAGGGGTGGTGTAGGGGGGGTGGTCGGGGATGGGGGGGAGAGGCGGTGGAGGAAGGATCTAGATCGGGGAGAGGGAGGAAGAGGAGGGGATCTGGATCGGGGATCGGGCAGCGCTTGACCTAGGGTTTCTCGGGAAGGAAGGGGATCGAGGGAAGAGGGGTGAGAGGTTAGTAAGAGACGCTGGATCTGTAGGAGGTGGACGGCTCAGATCGAATAAAGTGGGGTGATCCGTGTGCTGCGTCCTGATTGGTTGGAAACATGAGCTATTAAAAATTACTCTATTTGTTAGTGCTAAAAAGAGGGGGTTTATGAAGCAGCTACCAAAAATATTTTGCAAAATGGCATCACTGAAATTTTCACTTAAGTTGGACCACATTTCATGGATGATCACCAATTTGATTGCATTTCCGATCTTTCTAGCTATTTTGTGAAACAGTCAATTCGGCAAAAAGCGGATCAAATTTAAACTACATGTGTCTTATAGTTTGCTATTTATTTATTTCAAAAATCATTTTTAGGTACTAAAGTAGCTATTTCATCATAGACAAACAAAGAGTTTTGCATTATTAAGCACCTAGGGTTTCATTTTCTATTTTTCGAGTGCCCAAAATGAGTTTTTTTGTGAAGGAACTACCATATATTTGTTGCAAAATTGGACCAAATCAATTTTCTAATATACCAGGCCATATTTGATGCACAATTGACCAAATGTTTGGGTGTCAAAAGATTTGATCCTCCTCTCGTGAAAAAGACAAATTTCCGTCGATTCAGTTGGAAGCGGGTCAAATTTGAACTGCAGCTGCCTTATAGTTTGATATTTATTTTTTCCAAAAATCATTTCTAGATACATAAGTATCTATTTAATCAGGGAAACACCAAAAAAATTCGAAGATTCAACCACTAGCTAGGAACGGTCATGTCCGCCGTTTTGACCGCATTTTGAAACGGGCATGGAAAATTCAAAATAAATCAAAAAATTGGAAAACATTCGCATTGTGTCATTATATGTGACCAAGTTACCAGGAAAAATAATAAACTTGTAATATGGCAATTATTTTAAAAAAGTGTTCTCAGAAACGAGCTATCATGTCTGAAGATTGATGGCTTTCAAGCCAAATGATCAATCTTATGGCCACATTCATGGCATAGTTTCTTCAAATGATCTCATATTGTGCACAAGGGTGCATCTTGGAATGGCAAACAATGTTGCCTAAGTAAGTTTTCAATTTCTTTCGACGGAAATTTCATTTTCTATTTTTTGAGTGCCCAAAATGAGTTTTTTTGTGAAGGAACTACCATATATTTGTTGCAAAATTGGACCAAATCAATTTTCTAATATACCAGGCCATATTTGATGCACAATTGACAAAATGGTTGGGTGTCAAAAGATTTGATCCACCTCTCGTGAAAAAGACAATTTTTTGTCGATTCAGTTGGAAGCGGGTCAAATTTGAACTGCAGCTGCCTTATAGTTTGCTATTTATTTTTTCCAAAAATCATTTCTAGGTACATAAGTATCTATTTAATCAGGGAAACACCAAAAGTTTTCCCAGATTCAACCACTAACTAGGAACGGTCATGCCCGCCGTTTTGACCGCATTTTGAAACGGGCATGGAAAATTAAAAAAAAATCAAAAAATTGGAAAACCATTGCATTGTGTCATTATATGTAACCAAGTTACCAGGAAAAATAATAAACTTGTAATACGACAATTATTTAAAAAAAATGTTCTCAGAAACGAGCAATCATGTGGGAAGATTAATGGCTTTCAAGCCAAATGATCAATCTTATGGCCACATTCATGGTATAGTTTCTTCAAATGATCTCATATTGTGCACAAGGGTGCATCTTGGAATGGCAAACAATTTTGCCTAAGGAAGTTTTCAATTTCTTTGGACGGAAATTTCATTTTCTATTTTTCGGGTGCCCAAAATGAGTTTTTTTGTGAAGGAACTAGCATATATTTGTTGCAAAATTGGATCAAATCAATTTTCTAATATACCAGGCCATATTTGATGCACAATTGACCAAATGGTTGGGTGTCAAAAGATTCGATCCACCTCTCGTGAAAAAGACAAATTTCAATCGATTCAGCTCGAAGCGGGTCAAATTTGAACTGCAGCTGCCTTATAGTTTGTTATTTATTTTTTCCAAAAATCATTTTTAGGTACAAAAGTATCTATTTAATCAGAGAAACACCAAAAGTTTTCCAAGATTCAACCACTAGCTAGGAACGGTCATGCCCGCCGTTTTGACCGCATTTTGAAACGGGCATGAAAAATTCATGGCATAGTTTGTTCAAATGATCTCATATAGTGCACAAGGGTGCTTCTTGCATTGACGAACAATGTTTCCTAAGGGAGTTTTTATTTTCTTTGGACAAAAAATCAGATTTTCATTTTTTTAGTGCCCAAAATGAGGTTTTTTTATGAAGAACCTACCATATATTTGTTGCAAAATTGGACCAAATTAAATTTCTAAAATACTAGGCCATATTTAATGTACAATTGACCAAATGGTTGGGTGTAAAATTTTTTGATCCACCTCTTGTGAAAAAGACAAATTTCCGCATATTCATTTTCCATTTTTCGAGTTCCCAAAATGAGTTTTTTTGTGAAGAACCTAACAAATATTTGATGTAAAAAAACTTCTCCATTTTTCAAGAATATTAGACCATATTTTATGAACAAATTTGTGTACACTAGAAACATTTTTTATAGATATTAAACGGTTTTTAGTACATCATTAACATTTTTAATAAATATTTTGATGTCTAATATTTTGAACACATGTCTACATTTTTTAAGACCATTGTACATATTGTTTATATATGTTTAACTTTTTTCAAATACATGATTAACATATTTTCATATATCCCAACAAAAAACATCTTTTCATACATAGTTTTGATGTCTATATTTGTTTTTACACATTGTACATTTTTGTATACATATAAAATATGTTGATATTGGTTAGAAAAATTTAAATACATAATTAACATTTTTAGAAAATCTTGTTTTGTTACCTACTTTTCCATATATATATATTGTAAAATTTCCATATATACGTACTGATGACTATTTTTGCATACACATGAAACTTTTTTTATACATATCTAATATTATTTATGATTATCATTTTTATATGCATGAAACTTTTCAAATACACACATCTAGTTTTTTAAACACATGATTACATTTTTTCAAATACGTATTAACATTAACATATTTTTGAATTACACATTTAGTTTTCTAATTGCTAAACCATATAGCAAGATTCACGAAGGAGTTCATTATTTTCCTATTCTTATAATTTTATATTGTTTAATTGGTTTTGAGATTTTTCTATAAGGAAAAACCTTTTTAGAGTTATACAATGAAAAACCTATTTTTTAGACAATAATGAAAACTTTTTTTTTCAGATAACTGACCATCCTTACCAAATGGTAATAATGAAAAACTTGTTATTTTCCCATTTTCGTTGGGCCGAATATATGTTTTTTTTGAGTAATATGAGGGCATCCCACATTTCTTCCACGATGGGCCATGGCCTACATGGCACACGGATTTTTTTTTGAAAAAGGAGGTGGCCTCGTTCCACCGAGGCCCAAGCCCACCTTGAGTGACACATTAAGTACCAATGCATCCACGTTCACAACCTCATGACCATTTATATTGGTCGTAATCAGGTAGAAATAAGGTCGTCGACCACTCTTGTCTGCTTTATGACCATTTGGTGTAAGGCAATTTCAGGGTTTGAGCCCTTCCAAGCGAAATGGCTGTGGATTTACGACCAATTCAGCTGGGGTCACTGAGAGAAGGTCACAAGTTGACATATTTCTTGTAGTGCTCCTTGCTGGTGACCCTCCTTCACGCTGCTCGGCCTCGTCTATCCAGGCAGGTAATCCACACCCGACCCCCATCCTCCTCCTCCTTCCACATCCCTCATGCCTCGACCACCTGCGCGACACCTTCCACCCAAATCACCGACCCCTCCAGCAAATAAGCGCCGCCCTAAGCCATGGTGCACGCAGTATAGGCAGGAGCTCAAGGAGCATTTGGCAGCGGAGAAGCAAATCGCGGCCGCATGCGTGGATGAGGTCGCGATGGCTGCCATTCGTGCCGACCCCCAGATCTTGGAGGAGCACCTCGCCGTCGAGGCCACTGTCGACGCCTCGCGCGCCGACACCCTCTTCCATGTCCAAGGAGCCAATGTGGAGGGCACCCACGATGTGGAGGCCTCGCCCTCTTCCATGTCCAAGGAGCCAGTCATCATCGATATCTCCGACGACGAGGAGTAGTTTGTTTTATTAGCTCACTATAAGGACCCATGTTCAGTTTGCTAGCTACGCCGGTTAAGCATGCTCGGTTTACCCGTAGCGTGTGCTGCTCCTGCCTTTCCTTAACAAATTCTAGTGAATTGTGCTATTTAATTTTACCATGCAATCTGTTGCTCTACTGTATATGTTCTATATGTCATGCAATGTGGTGCTCACTTATTAACTATTTGGTTAATTGGTTGTCGTTTTCAGTTAACTGTTTGGTTCAATTATGCAAATGTGATGTTCAATTCTTCAGGCTACAATTTTGTATTGTCTTTCATGTGAGAAATAAATCGAATTTATCTTTACAAAATACATGAGAAACGAATACAATTGCTATATTTCTAAGTTGTCAAGCATGCTTGGTTTGGTTAACTGTCTGATCTTCTAGTATGTTATACATTGTGCAATGTGGTGCTCAGTTAACGTTTGGTTCATTTGTTGTGGTGTTTAGTTAACTGTTTGGTTCAATTCTGCAATGCGATGTTCAATTGTTGTGGGTGCATTCTGTTATTGTATACCATGTGAGAAATAAATTGAATTTGGCTGTACTAAATACATAAGAAACAAATACAATTACTATATTTTCAAGTTGTTAAGCATGCTTGGTTTGGTTAACTGTCTAATATTCTATTAGGAGTATGTTATATTGTGCAATGTGGTGCTCAGTTAATGTTTGGTTCATTTGTTGTGGTGTTTAGTTAACTGCTTTATTCAATTCTGCAATGCGATGTCCAATTGTCGTGGGTAGAATTTTGTATTGTTGTGCATGTGAGGAATAAATCAAATTTGGCTGCACTTAATACATGAGAAACATATAAAAATGCTATATTTCCTAATTCTTAATCATGCTTGGTTTGGATAAATGGGTTTTCCATGTGGCTTGAATTAATCTGATGAATCTGCAATGTGCTTATTTTTCATCAACATATTTTACTGATAGCATGCGAACCCTCACTTAATCTTATGACTAACTACCTTATATGTGTTGCAGGGAAACAATGGGAAGCACTGAGGTTTACAATCGAGGTTAGCACATGCATGGTCCTTTGTCTAATAGCACATTATTGTGCAATTGCAGGAACCATTATAATATTTAGGTTTTTAACAATTTGGTCTTGCACATGTAGGTCCTGCTGTCAGAGGTTTTGACCCACTGTTCGACCCTTTTTGCATATGGAGAAATGAGTTGTCCATGAATATCAGTCAAGTCAAGAAACTCAGAAAGATTGTTAGGATAAAGAAATTAGCGACAAAAAATAACAACATCTTTGTCTGCACAATGAAGAAGACATCAGTTCACTACAAGATGGTACTAACTATTATACCTTGCCTTTTTTATTCATCTGCCCCATTTCCAATATAGAGAAGATATTTATGCACATCCTTGTTTTCAGGCCTTTCCAAGGCAGTTCACTGATGATTACCTCTCAACGCACATCTATGGTCAGGAGGCGAGGAAGGTTTTCATAAAACACCCACGGTTCAATATTGAAGTGTTCCTGAAGAGGACGAAGGATGGACGATCAATCATCCACAGGCACTGGCCTAAAGTTGCAAAGACCTTCAACATCAATGAAGGCTCAATATTCGCCTTCCGCTTCAGCAGTTTTCCAGATGAGATGCATCTGTCTATGTACCGTCTATGATGCTAATTTTGAAAGGTTCTAGATGTTGCATGTGAAACTTGGTGCTGGTGCAGTTGTGTAATGGGGTAGCTGAGTGCTGAAGCTATATGATGTTGTACTCTGATATATTTCAATTATGATATCCTGCTTCCTTAATATGGAAATGAAATATATTGTGTGCTTAATATGAAATATCAATTAGATTAATAAATGGATTATTAATAATAGGGCAATTAGCCTGCTAATGGCCAATTAGCCTGCTAATTGGGTTTTTCTATTGCAAACGGTTACTGAGAAAACACCGTGGGCGATGGCCTCAGGCAACGCACACAGTTTCTAGGAATAAACCATGTTGGATCAATGAACAATCACACACGACATCCTCTTGAAAACTGTTTGCGTTAGGCCACCTTGCGCAAACATTTACCACATAAAAAGTGTGTGTGATGGACAACCTTTGCCACACAGTTTCTTCTACGCACCGTGTGTGATGCATTCAATAACGCAAATGATAAAATTGTTAATATCGTGTGCAATGGCAACGCTATCACAAACGATTTAATGGGGAAAATTGTGTGTGATGTACCAGCGAACGGAAACGTTTTCCTTGGAGCGACTATGTGTGATGTATATACGAACGGAAACGTACTTCTTGGATTAACTGTGTGGGATGTACATACTAACGGAAACGTATTGCTTGGATTGACTATGTGGAATGTACATACGAACGGAAACGTTTAGCGGGGACTGACTGTGTGGATGTACTTACGACCGGAAACGATTTCGCCTGTATAATTATATTTTTTTAGCACAACTGTACGTATAACTGTATTTGATCGCTTGCCGGTCGCACACGACCTCATTTTGCCGAGCGTGTGTGCCAGGAGGGCATATCCCCGATGGTTTCTGGGTCGTGTGGGAAGGACCCCTCTATCACAGTCACTCACTAGGCGACGGTTCAGAACACCGTCGTGGAAAGGGGTTAAAAACCGTTTGTATAGCACCTCGCTGTACCAATGATCCTACGCCTCCCACGGGTTGATAAATCTTAGGTCATCCACTTGAGGGAAAATTGCTACTGTCCTACAAAACTCTGCGCTTAGAGGCCCAACACGAGTCGACAAGAATAAGTTGTGCAGTAGACATCAGACATCTTCATTGACTATCCCACAACGCAGTCCTAGTCCAATGACAAGGAGGCAATTTTTTTTCTTTTCTTCAATATCACTACAAATTTGTTATGTTTCTATATTATACAAGGCTTGTTTATGTAGCCAATCATCTCTTGCTAGCCCTCTTGGAGCGACATCTTCATTGGCTATCCAACAAGGCAACCCTGGTCCAATCACAAAGAGGTGAAAAAAATGAAGTTATTCTTCAATTGTGTATAACATTTGTCCATTTTCTAATTCAAGAAATCGTTGCATTTTGTAGGAAACTTTCTATGGAAACAAGGACTCCCACTTCTCCACCAAAATTTGTTAGGAAGGCCGCAAAGAAGATCACAACAATGAAGAGAAAAACAATGTAGCATGTCATCGTATGATTTGTCCTGCGTGTATTGATCTTCATGAAATTGATGGCACTTGTTCACGAAGTTGATGCTTTTGGACTGAATTCTTGCCCTGTGTATTTTGTGATCTTTTCATGTGTAGTGAGATGAGGACTCACTTCATGCTTTTGAATGCAATTTGTGAGACATGACACACCTTCTGCTTTAAATCTAAAATCATACCTATGAATTATGGATTGTCAAGTCTATGGGTACATATGCACCGTATTCAGCTGATTTTGTGGATTCATATATATATATATATATATATATATATATATATATATATATATATATTCTTGTGTCATGTGAAAATGGTACAAAAATAGAGATCGGGTCAAAAGTTTGGTGAAAATGATGTCAATTTTTTTGAACAAAACATTACATAAATTCGTGCTACAACCATCAAGCGAGGGATACAGTTATAGTATTTTGCTTCTGGCCATATGCTACTTCTAACAACAGCAGCGAGCAGCTACAAAAAGCTCCAGCCAACAGCAATAAGCTAGCAGCGAAGACGTACAGTCTATAGAGCTATTTCAAACAACAATAGCAGTGATGGCACGCTCCGGCAATGGCGCGGCCGTGCTGGCGACGGGAAGGAGACACAGTGAGGTGGCAGTGCACACGGAAGGAGCCACGGCGAGGTGCAGGCACCGCGAAGGAGGCATGCAGCAGGATCACCTCGTTCAATACGGCTAGTCGTAACGGGGAGTATCATATACTAGTATCATGCATATGATACTAGAGTATGATACTACTTTCGTAATGTTTAGTATCATAAGGCTGGCCATAGTGGGGGTAACATAACTAGTAACATGCACTTGGGACTAGCAAACATGCTTATGTGGCACACAATTAAAGAAGAGAGAGAGAGGGTTAGAGTAACATAGGTAGATACCGTATCATGTTAAATGCTATGCTACTTTGTGTCATGCATGGCAATAAATATGATCATCTATGATACTATGCACTATGGAGGTAGTATCATATACTAGTATCATATGCATGATACTAGTATATGATACTCCCCACTATGAGTAGCGTAAGTTAGTATCTTAGGCTGGCCATAGTGGGGGTATCATAGCCGGTATCATGCACTCGGGAATAGAAAATATGATGATGTGGCAGAGAATTAAAGAAGAGAGAGAGAGGGTTGGAGTAACATAGATAAATACTGTAACATAATAAATGCTATACTACTTTGTGTCATGCATGGCCATAAATAATGTTTTCTATGATACTATGCACTATAAAGATGGTATCATACACTAGTATCATATGCATGATACTAGTATATGATAGTCCCAACTATGAGTAGCCTTAGATTGCCTTATTAATTGTCATGCATGACAAAAAGTAGTACAACATTTAATATGACACGGTATCATGATATGATACCACATCCTCTCTTTACTCATTTAATTGTGTGTCACATCATCCAAAAAATCTAGTTGGCATGCATGATACTGCTTATGATACTTTTATTACGATCAGCCTACGTAGAGCTCCGATATGTACGCGTGCATGCATGGAGCCTCTGCATGCATGTACTGATCGAGGCGTGTTTGACTCGATCGAATCAAGCAGGTGAATCGGTGCGAGGGAAAAACTATCCTAAAACAAATTATGTACAGGCCCGTACCTGGAAAAGAAGAGAAAACTCAATTTGTATCATTTAATCCAGCTATCAACCAAAGGTGTGTTATGTAATCAAACCAAAAGAAAGATGTGTCATCGGATCAAAGTCCCAGGAAAAGTGTGTCATATAATCAAATTGCTCCACATAGAACAGTGTACAAATATTATACAACAACCGACTCTACCACCCAGGAAGAACATTAAGAACATGTGTGCTGAGTAAATAGGCAATTTTTTGATTAATTTAATCCAGGAAATAATCATGAACATGGCATTGACAGAATTAAGGACATACTGATTACGATCTAAACAAGCACAGATTATGCAAATAGTAGAAACATCTACGCACATAGGTAGTACTGCTAAGACAGAAAGAAATAGGAGCGGGATAAGCTTGTTATACCCTCTGATAGGCCAGTTGGCCGTAGCAGCAGCGGAGGCGGCGGCTTCCTCAACCACCTTCTGGTCAGCGACAGCCTTCTCGGCGGCGGCTCTCTCGGCGTCGGTGGACATGTTGATGACGTTGAAGTGGACATGGACGAAGAGGCAGTACTCGATCGGAGGCGAGCAGTCGCGTAGTCGCTCCCCAAAATCCTAATCGCCCCTCTCCCGTACATGATCCAAAGAGGCGAGGTTTCGGAGGCCTGCTCTCCCGTCAACCATGTCCCGGTGAACAGGATGGAGTTGCCGGCGGAGACAGCAGCAAAAGGAACGACAAAGGCGGTGCGCGAGGAGCAAGTGCGATCTGTTCGTGGCGGCTAGGGTTGGTCAACACCTCACATATATATGCACGTCTGGGTGGAGAGACGTGGGCTGGACCCACGTCCAAGTCGGTAAGAGCCCACGATCCGATGTCTCGGATACGTGACACGTCTATTACGGACTCTCCGTTCCTGACCGGCAAAAATAAGCGCATAGGTATGAGCTCGGCTCAGCTCAATCACGTAACCCGCGGCGCGGCGCGGCTGGCGGCAGAGGAGGAGTGCGCGAGGGCCTCTTCTCTTGTTAAGCTCCAATAGCATGTGCAATAGAATCCCTTATAAGGAGGCCCAAATCCTTCTCCACTAGCGGGGTGGGACTAAACTTCCCACCATCCCTTGTCATGACACCTACATGGGCCCTTAGAGATTTTTCTGAAATTGTTAGATGGGCCTAAAGCCCACCCTATATTTCAACAATCCCCCACCAAATCTCGAGGGCCCATTGTGTCCTCTATTCCAATCACTGTTTCGATATACCAGTGTTTCAGTGAAGACTTGTTAAGGCTGAACTTCACTTAGAACATGTAGCTACACTCCTTCATAATTGAACAATGGACTATGCCTTGAATTGTCAATTTGGCATAAAGAAGTTTCACCAAATGTCTTATTAGTACTAGGCTGCCGAAGGCTGACCCCTCGGGTAGAGCATATTAGTCTCACTCCTGGCCTATTCATGAGTTTACTAGAGATCACCCCAATCTCATAGACTGTGACCAGTAGTCGGGCTCATATAGGTGTGTTCCTCCAAAGATCGATCTGTAAGATAGCATCTTGCTTACATAAGCTTTGGAACACATTAAGACAATAGTCATCCTACCATACAATATCCGAGAGTATTGCATCTCCAACGGAGTGGGTTAGTAAAGTTACTCTCCTTGGTTTACCACTGGCTTGTTTTCCCAGGTCCTACTTCACGGGATCTCCGATCACATAGGTTGGGTTACCACCATGGCAACTCACGTGGGTCTCATACCCATCTCCCTTGATGCATTATCTATCACAACACGCGATAGCCCTTTAGTAAAGGGATCTTCCAGATTCTTAGCCGTTTGGATATAATCCAACGCTATCACTACGGAGTTTCTTATTTTTCTGACAGCTTTTAATCTCATTCTTATATGTTTATTGGACTTCATGTTGTCCTTTGAACTCTTCACTTTGGCAATAACTGTCTGATTGTCACAGTTCATAAGGATGGCCAGAACCGGCTTCTCAACCACAGGCAAGTCCATCAACAGATCTCGAAGCCATTCTGCTTCGACACCAGACGTATCTAATGCTGTTAATTCTGCTTCCATTGTTGATCTCGTTAAGATCATTTTCATGCAAGACTTCCAGGAAACAACACCACCTCCAAGAGTAAACATATACCCAGTTGTGGCCTTCATCTCATCAGCATCAGAGATCCAATTTGCATCACTATACCCTTCAAGTACCGATGGGTATCTGGTATAGTGAAGTCCATAGTTCATAGTACCCTTCAAATAGCGCATAACCCTTTCAATAGCATGCCAATGTACATCACCCGGTCTGGAAACAAACTGACTCAGTTTGCTCACAGCAAACGCGATGTCAGACCTCGTTGCACTTGCTAGATACATGAGTGAACCAATAATTTGAGAGTATCTCAATTGATCTCTAGTTGTGCCTTCGAACTTTCGAATCAGCAAACTAGGGTCATATGGTGTTTGAGCAATTTTGCAGTCTGAATATCCAAAGCGACTCAAAACCTTCTCAATATAATGGGATTGCAGAAGTGTAATCCCACCCTCATCATCTCTCAATAGCTTGATGTTCAAGATAACATCAGCCACCCCAAGGTCTTCATCTCAAATTTCAGAGATAGAAATGACTTAATCTCCTCAATCACTTTGAGGTTGGTTCCAAATATCAGTATGTCATCAACATACAAGCATAGTATAACTCCTTCGCCCCCACCATGGCGATAGTATACACATTTGTCAGCTTCATTAACAACGAAGCTAACAAATGTCAGAGTTGTATTAAATTTCTCATGCCATTGCTTAGGTGCTTGTCTCAGGCCATATAAAGATTTTAGCAACTTACACACCTTTCCTTCCTGACCATCTACCACAAATCCATCTGGCTGTTGCATGTAGATTTCCTCATCTAGCTCTCGGTTCAGGAAAGCTGTGTTAGCATCCATTTGGTGGACGAGAAGACCATGCGAGGCTGCCAATGAGAGTAATACTCGAATGGTGGCCAGTCTGGCCACAGGTGAATAAGTATCGAAGAAATCCTCTTCTTCTTTCTGGGCATAACCCTTGGCCACAAGCCTAGCTTTGTGATACGTACATTTTGCATCATGTTTTTATGTTGATATTTGTTGCATTATGGACTGTTATTTCACTTTATAATAAATCCTTATGCCTTTTCTCTCTTATTTTGCAAGTTTCACATGAAGAGGGAGATTGCCGGTAGCTGGAATTCTGGACCGGAAAGGGCTATATCAGAGGCACCTTTTATGAACAACTCCAAATGAGCTGAAATTTGACGGAGAATTATTTTGTAATATATTAAAATTACTGGCAAAATAAATACCAGAGGGGGACCCACCAGGCAGCCACAAGCCTGGGGGCGCGCCCCCCGAGCTTGTGGCGCCACTGGCAGGCCTCCGGGGTCCATCTTCTCCTATATGGTGCCATTTGACCTAGAAAAAATCACAATGAAGGTTTCGGGACGAAGCTTCACCATCTCGAGGCGGAACCTGGGCAGGAGCACTTTTGCTCTCTGGCGGAGCGATGCCGCCGGGAAACTTCCCTCCGGGAGGGGGAAATCGAAGCCATCGTCATCACCAACGATCTGCTCATCATGGGAGGACCAGTCTTCATCAACATCTTCACCAGAACCATCTCATGTCAAATTCTAGTTCATCTCTTGTATTCAATCTTTGTCTCAAAACCTCAAATTGGTACCTGTGGGTTGCTAGTAGTGTTGATTATGTCTTGTAGTTGATGCTTGTTGGTTTATTTGGTGGAAGGTTATACGTTCAGATCATTAATGATATTCAATACCCCTCTAATCTTGGACATGAATATGATTTTTGAGTAGTTACTTTTGTTCATGAGGACATGGGAGAAGTCTTGTCATAAGTAATCATGTGAATTTGGTATTTGTTCGATATTTTGATGATATGTATGTTGTTGCTTCCTTTAGTGGTGTCATGTGAACGTCGACTACATGACACTTCACCATCTTTGGGCCCAAGGAAAGGCATTGTGGAGTAGTTATTAGATGATGGGTTGCTGGAGTGACCGACGCTTAAACCCTAGTTTATGCTCTATTCCTTAAAGGGCTGATTTGGATCCATTGTTTCATGCTATGGTTAGATTTATCTTAATTCTTCTTTCATAGTTGCAGATGCTTGCGAGATGGGGTAATCATAAGCGGGAGGCTTGTTCAAGTAAGAACAACACCCAAGCACCGGTCCACCCACATATCAAATTATCAAAGTAGCAAACGCGAATCAAACAAACATGATGAAAGTGACTAGATGAAATTCTCGTGTGTCCTCAAGAACGCTTTGCTTATTATAAGAGACCGTTCCGGCCTGTCCTTTGCTACAAAAAGGATTGGGCTACCTTTTTGCACCTTTGTTATCGTTACTTCTTATTGCTCGTTACAAATTATCTTGCTATCAAACTATCTGTTACCGATAATTTCAGTGCCTGCAGACAATACCTTACTGAAAACCGCTTGTCATTTCCTTCTGCTCCTCGTTGGGTTTGACACTCTTACTTAGCGAAAGGACTACGATTGATCCCCTATACTTGTGGGTCATCACCTTGTACTCCCTCCATTTCTTTTTACTCCGCATATAAGATTTGATCAAAGTCAAACTACACAAAGTTTGACCAAATTTATATTAAAAAAATGAACATCTACAATACTAAAACTACATAGTAAGAAAATACGTTTCATGGTGCATCTGATAATATTGATTTCACATTGTGAATGTTTATATTTTTTAATATAAAGTTAGTTAAACTCTACAAATCTTGACTTTGACCAAATGTTATATGCGGACTAAAAAGAAACGGAGGGAGTACTTTTTAATTGTACTGTTGGGCCTAAGCTTCTTTTTGAACACCCACTTACATCCCAATGGTTTGCAACCATAGGGACGTTCAGTGATCTCACAAGTCCCGTTAGCCATGATGGAATTCATCTCGCTACGGACCACATCCTTCTAGTAGTCAGCATCTGGAGATGCATACACTTCTGAAATAGACGCGGGAGTATCATCCACGAGGTATACGAAGAAATCATCACCAAAGATCTTTGCAGTTCTTTGTCTCTTGCCCCTACCAAGGGTTTCCTCATCTTCCTCCTCAGGATTTTCTTCATGTGTTTGTTCATAATATTCCATGGGAATAGCATGCTCAAGAGTCTCTTCAGATTCCTGTCTAGAAGTGCTTTGCATATCTCTCATAGGAAAAATATCCTCATAGAATGTAGCATCCTTAGACTCCATAATTGTACTGACCTTCATGTTAGGCACCTCAGATTTCACTACTAGAAATCTATAGCCAACGCTATTCTTAGCACATCCCAAATTAACATAGTACACGGTCTTTGGTCCAAGCTTGCGCTTTTTGGGGATCAGCACATTGACTTTCGCCAAACAGCCCCAAGTTTGCAAGTACGATAGTGTCGTCCTTCTCTTCTCTCGTTTCTCATAGGGAGTGATATCATTATCTTTTGTTGGAACTTTATTCAGGACATGACATGACGTCAAAATAGCCTCCCCCACTATGCCTTGGACAAACCCGATGTATCTAACATGGCGTTAACCAAATCAGTTAGAGTATGGGTTTTCTGCTCGGCAACCCCGTTTGACTAGGGTGAATAGGGAGGCATCCTCTCATGAATAATGGCGTGTTCCGCACAAAAAGAATCAAACTCTTTACAGAAGTACTCTCCACCATGATCTGACTGGACTCGTTTAATTTTCCTTTCAAGTTGATTCTCAACTTCTGCCTTATAGATTTTAAAGTAGTGTAGAGCCTCATCTTTAGTATTTAACATATATACATAGCAATATCTAGTGGAATCATCTATCAATGTCATGAAATATTTCTTTCCACCTTTAGTCAACACACCATTCATCTCACAGAGATCAGAATGTATGAGTTCTAGTGGCGCCAAGTGTCTCTCCTCCGCAGCCTTGTGAGGCTTGCGAGGTTGCTTAGATTGAACACATGAATGGAACTTAGAACCTTTGGCTAAAGTCAAACTCAGGATTAAATTCAATTTTGCTAGCCGCGTCATAACACCGAAACTAATGTGACAAAGATGTGAATGCCAAACTTCAGATTCATTAACACTAGAATGAATATTGTTCACGACTTTATTACAAAAATCTGCAAGGGAAAGGCGAATCATCACTCTTCCTTCTGCAATAGAAGCGAAGAAGACCAAGGCTACTAAGAGGGAAGCTAAAAAGAGAAAGGATTCAGCTCCTTCAACTGCTCCTGAATCAGTGAAGAAATTGAAGACGACCCCATTGTCTTTAGTTATTCCAATTGGTGCAGTTCCAATTTCAACAGCGCCCCCGGCTCGTACCACTAACGATCGTCAGATTGTTCCTTTTGGGGTGGAATACATGATTCCTCCAGCTGATGAAGATGAAGAGAATGATACCCGTTCTACTGCTACCATAGAGCAGATGGATGAAGAAATTGAAGTGGAAGCTCATGCTTCACTTCATCAAGTGTCGTCATGGAAGCCTTCTCAAGATCCGCTGAATGAAGAAAATGCCGCTGCTTCATCTAGAAGTAGTGAAGAAACTGAAGAGGATGTGGATAGTGACGGTGCTACCGCGCCCGTACTTCATGATGAATTTTGGGAAGTAGCTCACCCAAATTCACCCCTCACCACATCTCTGACGCAAGTGCCTCAGTCGCCTGCGTGCACTGAAGAAATTCACACTGGTTCAGAAGAAAGACAACATTCTCTTCAAACTATTGATGAGGAAATTCCAGCTGCAACAGCCATGAAAATACACCAGAAGACCTGATGGTGGATGTCATCAATACACCCTCAGCGCGCTGACTCAATTCCTTCAGCAGACACTGACACTGTTCCAACTGCTACCGCTGAAGAGATTGCAAAGTCACTGGCTGTTACTGACCCACAAGACTCAACTAGATCTCCAAGACCAGTGTTTGATGTCAGGTCCACAAAAAGAAATCTTCTACCAGTTCCGGTCATGCCAAAGATTGGCATAAGCCTTAGACGGCCACAAATTGATAGAGCCAAATTCTTCGAAGAGAAGAATTTCTTCATCAGTGTGTCACCATATGACTCAGCCAAGATCGGGCGTCTACACTTCTGGACCAAGACGCAAATGGACTTCTATGCTTCATTGCTATTTAAAAAAAACAAGATCTTCCCACATCGGCATATTCCTCATGTGGACACGGAATCTATTCCATGCTTCTGACCAGTCTTGGCTGTTCTTCAGGATGTCGGGCTGCTTAGCTTCTGCTCTGACATCTGCGATTGGAATAAAGAGCTAATTCTTCAGTTCTACACTACTGTGCACTTCTCAGGAAATGCTGATGACATTGCAACAAGGGCTCTGGACTGGATGAGTGAAGACACTCACTATAAAGCACCAGTTGACGAACTACTTCGTGCTCTTCGAATAGATCCATCCCCAGAAGAAGCCAAGAAGATCTATGAAGAACCTGAGCTGCCAAATCATTTGATGCTAGTGCTGATGAAACCATTAGCTGAAGGAGAAGCTCCAAGGACTACCTTCCTAGTGAAGAATTTGCTTTTTGTGCCTCGCATAGTTGATACGTCTCCAACATATCTATATTTTTTTATTGTTCCATGCTATTATAGTATAAATCTTGGATGTTTTATATGTCATTATATGCAATTATATATGATTTTTTGGGACTAACCTATTAACTTAGTGCCCAGTGCCAGTTGCTATTTTTTGCCTGTTTTTGGCTTTTCAGGAAATCAATATAAAAAAGAGTCCAAACGAAGAAAAAACTTTGGATTAATTTTTTCTGGACTAGAAGAGACCGTAGAAGGTCCAGGAGAAGGCTAGAAGAGCCACGAGGGAGCGACAAGCTCGAGGGGCGCACCCCAGGGGGGCAGGCTTGTGGGCCCCTCGTGGCACCTCCAACCCTAATTCCACCTCTATAAATTCTCAAATATTCCCCTGACATCAGAGAGCCACCCGAAATACTTTTTCCGCCGCCGCAAGTTCCAGAACCATGAGATCCCATCTGGAGGCCTTCTACGGTACTCTGCCGGAGGGGGAATCGATCATGGAGGGGCTCTACATCAACCTTACTGCCCTTCCGATGATGCGTGAGTAGTTTACCACAGACCAATGGGTCCATAGCTAGTAGCTAGATGGCTTCTTCTCTCTCTTTGATCTTCAATACAATGTTCTCCTTGATGTACTTGGAGATCTAATTGATGTAACAACTTTTTACGGTGTGTTTGTTGGGATCCGATGAATTGAGTTTATGATCAGATCTATCCATGAATATTATCTGAGTTTTCTCTGAACTCTTTTATACATGATTGTTATAGCTTCGTATTTCTCTCCGATCTATTGATTTGGTTTGGGCAACTAGATTGATTTATCTTGCAATGGGAGAGGTGATTTGTAATGGGTTTGATCTTGCAGTGCTCAATCCTAGTGACAGAAAGGGACATGACACGTATTGTATCATTGCTATTAAGGGTAAAAAGATGGGGTTTATTCATACCTGAGTTTACTTTGTCTACATCATGTCATCTTGCTTAAGACGTTACTCTGTTCTTAAACTTAATACTCTAGATGCATGCCGGATAGTGGTCGATGTGTGGAGTAATAGTAGTAGATGGAGAATCGTTTTCGTCTACTTGTCTCGGACGTGATGCCTATATACATGATCATTGCCTTGGATATCATCATAATTATTTGTTTTTCTATCAATTGCTCAACAGTAATTTGTTTACCCACTGATACGTCTCCAACGTATCTATAATTTATGAAGTATTCATGTCATGTTTACAAGAATTTTATATGGTTTTGATATGATTTGATTAGAACTAACCTGGACTGACGTTGTTTTCAGCAGAACTACCGTGGTGTCATTTTTTGTGCAGAAATAAAAGTTCTCAGAATGGGCTGAAAATTTACGATGATTTTTTATGGACCAATAGAGACCCCCGAAGCACCGAAGTTCGGCCAAGAAGTGGCCGAGGGAGCCATAGGCCTGGGGGGCGCGCCCACCCCCTTTGGCGCGCCTCCCGAGCTTGTGGGCCCCTTGGGCACCCCCCTGGCGTGAGACCGACGCCAAAAATTCCTATAAATACTCCAAACATCAAAAAGAACTCTAGATGAGAAGTTCCGCCACCGCAAGCCTCTGTAGCCATGAAAACTCAATCGGGACCCCGTTCCGGCACCTTGCCGGAGGGGGAAATCATCACCGGAGGCCATCTTAATCATCCCGACGGCCACCATGATGAGGAGGGAGTAGTTCACCCTCGGGGCTGAGGGTATGTACCAGTAGCTATGTGTTTGATATCTCTCTCTCTCTCTCGTGTTCTTGATTTGGCATGATCTTGATGTACCGCGAGCTTTGTTAATATAGTTGGATCTTATGGTGTTCTTCCTTCTCTACCTTCTTGTGATGAATTGAATCTTTTCCTTTAAGGTTTTGTTATGTCAGATTGAATCTTTTGGATGTGAGAGCACTTGATGTATGTCTTGCGATGAGATATCCGTGGTGACAATGGGATGTTCTATTGATTCACTTGATGTATGTTTCGGTTATCAACTTGCAGATTCCCGTGGTGACATTGGGGTAATCTATGCATAGGGGTTGATATGCGTTTTCGTATTCCTTTCTCCGATAGAAATCTTGGGGTATTCTTTGAAGTTCTTTGTCTTGGATTGAATATTATGAATCTGAAATTGTGCGATGCACATCGTATAATTAACCCACGGATACTTGTGGTGACATTGGAGTATCTAGGTGACATTAGGGTTGATTGATGCGTCTCATATGGTGTTATTTTAGTACGAACTCTAGGGCTGTTTGTGACACTTATAGGAATAGCTTTGAGGTGGTTTCGTACCCTACAAACAATTTCATCTTATGTTCTCCGCGATAGGAACTTTGGAGTGATTCTTTTTTGCACGTTGAGGGGTTGTTATATGATCCAATTATGTTATCATTGTTGAGAGATTTTGCACTAGTAAAAGTATGAACGCTAGGCCTTGTTTTCAAGCATTGCAATACCGCTTTTGCTCACTTTTGTTACTAGTTACCTTGCTGTTTCTATTTATTCAGATTATAAAAATATATTTCTACCATCCATACTACACTTTTATCACAATCTTTTCGCCGAACTAGTGCACCTATACAATATGCCATTGTATTGGGTGTGTAGGGGAAACAAGAGACTCTTTGTTATTTGGTTGTAGGGTTGTTTGAGAGAGGCCATCTTCATCCTACACCTCCCACGGATTGATAAACCTTAGGTCATCCACTTGAGGGAAATTTGCTACTGTCCTACATAACTCTGCGCTTAGAGGCGCAACACGAGTCTACAAGAAGAAAGGTTGCGTACTAGACATCACCCACCGTATGCTATTTTCAAGAGAGAAGCCTCTAGTGAAAACTATGGACCCTGGGTCTACTTTTTATCATATATTAAAACCAAAAATACCTTGCTGTGTTTTTACGTTATTTATTTTACTTTGTATTTTTGTTCGATCTATCTATCTATCACCATACAATTTAATCTTGCTCGTAACCGTCGAGGGATTGACAACCCCTTGTACGCGTTGGGTTGCAAGGATTTATTGTTTGTGTGCAGATGCTGCTAATGAGGTGTTGGTGGTTCTCCTACTGGATTGATAACGTTGGTTCTTAACTGAGGGAAATACTTATATCTACTGTACTGCATCATCCTCTCCTCTTCGAGGAAATCCCAACGCAGTTTACAAGTAGCAATAGTCTACCGCATTCTGGCCAAGACCCTCAGCCCTATCAAAGGTCACAAATCCAACACTGAAGAAGCTGTTGGAGTCATGAAGAATTTGCTCTTTCATATTATACATGGTACTCCCATCAACATATATGATTTCTTCATGAGGACTTTGGTCACAGTGGCGCAGTCACCTTTTGATCTGAAGCCGTATGCTCCATGGATCATGAGATTCATCAGATCCTAGTGTTCTGTTCATTACAAGGCTGATTGTCAGAACCACCTCAGCTTTCTGCCAGAAGTAGAAGTTCTTCAGAGCACCATCACCTCAGTTCCTGGCAAGGGCAAGGCTATTATTGATGAAGGAATTCGTCCCCTGGATGGACAATTTCATCAGCTTATATCCACCTCCATTTGTGATGAAACTGCCAGCCAGGACACTGCTGCAAAAGTGTCAAGGCCTTATCCTCAACCTGAAGCACCACGTGTCATGACTGACCGTGAACTTCTCATCAGTCTGCACCAGAAAGTTGACAGAAATCACAACTGGGTTAAGCGTCAACTTGCTGCAATTCAAGCAAATATGACAGTGACACATAACTCAGTTCGCAAGAACCACTACTATGCCTATGAGATCTTTGACAGAACATGGGCCATACTCTCACACCTAAAGACACATGACGAACTTGCTACTATGGAATTCCAAATGAACTTTGATTGGGCTAATCCGCCCAAGAAGAAGTTCAAGAAGGTTAAAGTTCCTCCTCTCGTCCCGAGCTCTGAGTCTTCAACACGCACCACTGACGAAAATGAAGATGTTGAAGACATTGTGGCTGGCCCTTCTACTTCACGAGACCCCGATAACAATGCTGGCGCTCCTCCGACTTCGTCATGATATTCTTCAGGGGCGTTAGTTCTCACTTTCTTCTCCTTTTGGTCATTTGATGACAAAGGCGGATAAGTCTGAGTTAGTCTTCAAGCGGGTCATTATATGGGTTGTTTTTTTTGCCGAGTTACAACTCTTGAACTTCATTTAGTTCGCTCTTTGATGAGTTGTAACTTTAAAACCGTTGGTTGTCTGACTCTTTTGCGACTCGTTATATGCATGCTATGATCTTAAATATATCTGCTCATGCATGCACAATTTCGTCAGACACCAATTTTCATCATGTATTCAAATTCTTCAATATCTTATGATCATGCATGATTGGATTCCAAGATATAGGGGCAGATCTCCATAATTTCAACCTGCCATGTGCATTTGCAATCCAAAGCAAATTCTTCATATGCACATCTTCAGGGGGAGTTCCTCAATATCTTGTAACCAATTTCTTCATACTCTGTACTTACATTCTCATTTATTTACTCTCGTTGAAAACCTAACCAATTTGTCATCAATCACCAAAAAGGGGGAGATTGTAAGTGCATCAAGTGCCCCCTTAGAAGTTTTGAAGTATTGAAGACATATACACAGGAGTTATAGTCTGTGAAGATTTGGTTTAACCTATGGAAGACGACCCCTAAAAATGTATTTCTTGAAGTGAAGAATTTGGTGATGAAATGGGTAGGCCTTTGAAGGAATTGACGTGAAGACTTTGAAGCTTGAAGATTTTTGTTTTCGTAGTTTCTTTCTTCTTATTTTGTGTCATAGGAAAAATCGTACTGTTAAAGAGGGTCTAGGTGAATCATAGGTCACATTTCCAAAGTGATGCTCAAACCTATACATACACAAGCCGTTTCGAGTGAAGCCTTTGGAAATCTCCGGAACAGCTGATGAATTTGCTAGCGACGGTGATGGAGTTCATCAGGTCACTGACGAATTTGGTCAGGCTGAGGAGTTAGGATTTCGCCTATGCGATCTGCCTATCGTGAGGAAATTGAGTGCCCTGACGAACCGTTCCTGCGCCGCGGGCCAGCTGTCGAGTGGATCCTTATCCTGACAACGGTCATATCAGAGAAGGGCATTTATGACAATTCATGTCGGGTTGCCCCTGCCTATAAATAGACGCCCCCACAACCATTTGTTGGTTGGCTGCTCTGAGAGAACTTGACACTTTTCATTTGAGAGCGACCATCCTCTGAAGACTTTGAGAGAATCTTAAGTGAGGAAAAATCCATCATAGACAAAGTGATTGAGCATCACTGAAGAGATTGATCTGTGTGATCCGATGCCTGTTGCCTTTGAAGACTGTCATTCTTCCAAACGGTTAGGCGTTAGTGTTCTAAGCACCCAAGAGTAATTGTGGTGTGCCGGTGAACAAGTCTGTGAAATTTTTGGAAGTCTACTTTGAAGACTTACGACGAGTGATTGGGCGAGGACTAAATGACCTCAACTCAAGAGGAATACGGTGAGGACTATGTGTCCTCTGACTTCGTCTTAGCCGCCTCAACCAGACGTACATTTGATACAGCAACTGGAACTGGTCTACCAAACTGCTGTCTTCACCGAGCCTACCTGGTTTCTAATTCCTCAACCCTTACCTTTACATTATTCCACTGCTGAAGAATTTGTGATCTACCTTCTGGCGAATTTGAACTGAAGACTTTCATCATGTTGTCTTTCATTTTTTTCAGTTCATATTCTTCATGCTTGTATACTTATGTGATTGCATGTTCTTCATCTATATGTATCCTGTGTGCATGCTTTCTGTGATGATTTAGTTTCCTCGCGTTTCTATTTCTTCACTATGATCTTCGTCAAATTCATCAGAGTTTGACGAATTTCTAAAAATCTCCCATTCAACCCCCCTCTGGGAGTAAACCTGCGCTTTCAAGAGGTCTCCGTCAAGGGGACCCCTTATCACCATATCTTTTTCTTTTGTGTGCAGAGGGTCTTTCTAGTGCTCTGGCTCATGCAGAGGAGGTTCGTGGCATTGAAGGTATCAAGGTGTGTAGAAATGCACCATCAGTTTCTCATTTACTCTTTGTGGATGATTCCCCGATCCTTATGAAAGCAGAGGTGATTAATGCAACCTCATTGAGACAGGTCCTGAATGACTATTGCGCCAATTCTAGTCAAATGGAGAGTGAAGGGAAGAGTAGTATATTTTTCAGCTCCAATGTTAATGTTGATGTAAAGGTCCATGTCTGTGCTGAATTAAATATTATGATTGAGGCCCTCTCTGATACTTATCTTGGTCTGCCGGCTATGATCGGATTAGATATGAGTGAAAGTTTTACACATCTTGTTGAAAGGGTGGTGAACCGTGTGAAAGGGTGGGAGGAGAAATTATTATCCCTAGGTGGTAAGGAAATATTGTTAAAAGCTGTCATCCAATCAATCCCCATGTTTGCTATGGTTGTTCTTAAATTACCAAAGAAGGTATGCAAGGAAATTACGGATGCTATGGCAGTTTTCTGGTGGGGAGACACAGAAGAAGAAATGAAAATGCATTGGGTAGCTTGGTGGAGGATGTGTCTTCCAAAATCAAGTGGAGGCATGGGGTTCAGAGGTTTACACGCTTTTAACTTAGCGATGCTGGCTAAACAGAGTTGGAGAATGATTACTCATCCTGAATCTTTATGTGCCCAAGTTCTGAGAGCAAAATATTTCCCTGACATGAATATACTAAAGGCACGACCGAAGAAAGGCTCCTCCTACACATGGCAAATCATTTGGGCGGGATTGCAAACATTTAGGAGAACACATTTGGAGGATCGGATCTGGTGAGAAAATAGGTATATGGGACGGTCATTGGATCCCCTTGAGCCCCACAAGGATGGTGTTCACAAGGAGGGGCAATACATTGCTGAGAACAGTAAATGAATTGATGATTCCTCACACGAGGATGTGGGATGAAGACCTGATCAGAAGTGTGTTTCTTCCGGTGGATGCTGAGAACATTTTAAGAATTCCATTGTCAGAGCACCTTGTTGAGGATTTTGTGGCATGGAACAGACCAAATCTTTCTCCTTCTCCGCACGGTCACTGTATTACACTGAATGGAAGCATCAGTTCGGGGCGAGAATGAACAGCGCCCAAGGTTCAGCTGCAATCAGGCCAGTGTGGGATATAGTCTAGAAGTTGGAAGTCCCCAGCAAAATCAAAACTTCCATTTGGCGGGCACTCCATGGTCTGATTCTGGGAATGGCCGTTTTAGCTCATAGACACATCAAGGTCTCACCGGTTTGCCCAATATGCAAACAGGGCTTGAGGATGTTAAACATCTGTTGTTCTCATGCCCACGTGCTTCCCAAGTTTGGTGAGCCCTTGGACTGGAAGAAATCATAGATTAAGCACTACAGGTTGATCGCTCTGGCTCGGTGGTGCTCGAGGAAATTCTCAGGAGGCCGAGAGGTCCCTCCCTAGTTCTTGGTCAGCTGGGATTGCATGAAACAGTGGCGGTGGCGTCATGGTACATTTGGTGGGAGCGTTGGCAGGCACGCAAAGGTGAAATTGTGAAAACTCCTAAGAGTACAGCTTTTGCCATCCATGCGATCGGACAAACTCGGCAGTAAAGAAGTCAAGCAGCCCTGTTAAAACTGGCTGGGTCAAACCCACCACCGGATCCTATAAATTGAACCCTAATGCATCTTATTTTGAGGATGGCTCGGGTGTTGTAGCTGCTGTTTTAAGGAACAGTAGAGGAGAAGCTGTTGCGGGTGTCGCTGAACCATTTGTTTTTACTGCAAGTGCAGCGACGACAGAAGCATTGGCGATCCGTCGTGGTCTTGAGCTTGTTCAGCAGATTGGATGCACCAGGGTCCTAGTTGAATCGGACTGCCTGGAGGTCATCAAGGCATGCAATGGAGAGACAGGTATTTTGGCTCCTTACTCACCAATACTTGCGGATTGCTTTAATTTGGCCCATGAAATTCCGTCTATAAGATTCGAGCATTGCTCTCGGGAAGCCAACACCTTGGCACATTTCCTTGCTAGACATGTTTATGATGTAAACTTGATGTACTGGTGGGATGATGTCTTGAAGGATGTAACATTTTCGAACCAGCAATAAAGTGCCAACTGGCTTTCCCTCAATAAAATAAAATAAAATCAATACCACGATTTCGAGTTCAAGACGCATTTTTTGCGTTTGTTATTTATGTGCTTTACAAGAAAGTTGGTCTCAGTATTAGCGTATTAGTTTATTTGTGTTAAGTCCCACACGTGTGTAAACTATATTGTTTATTTATATCTCTTGAAAGGTTTTTCTTAAGACAGACTTGCAAGGTTGTTACTTTCACGTGTGTGTAGAAGTGTATTTTAACTGTTTATGAATTTTATTGGGTCCATATGTGAACTCATCACCAATTCAAATTATAATAAGTAGAAAATAAAGAAGAATAAAAAAATGCGCACAAAGCCCCAAAAAACTGGAAAAACTCAGCCATATTATTTTTGGAAATGATAAGTACCTGACGTCATGTACGTGCACATGGCAAAACGAACTTTTTTATGGCAATTTTAATTGATGCGAGGATGGCAATTTTTGTTTACAAGCACGTCAATTTTCTGGCAAAAAATAAACTAAGGCGGATTTGACATGCTTGCCAACTAAACTTGTCATCCTCAACAAATATATATTGTCATAAAAATGTTCGATTTGCCATGGTCACCTACCTCGTTCAGTAGTTATCGGCATCCATAATTCTATAGGAACTGAAATAATGATTGGCATCATCAAACACAGAAGCTATAAGAGGTTATCGGCACCCATAATTCTATATAACTGAAATAATGAATGGCATCATCAAATGCAGAAGCTATAAGAGGCAAACATAATGCATCGCATCAATTGTAGAATTGCAAAACTGATAATACTACTAGTTAATTGCATTGCAACAATTATTAAAAAAATCGCTTGGCCCAGTCACCCCAAAACAGCTCCGCGTAAAGACAACTAGTTGCTACTTTAAGATCCTTGGTTACTGTACCATAGTGTGGCAGTTTGTCCTATGCTTACGCCAAAACGATAGCATCACTTTGTTGTTACCACAGTGTGACATTTGTCCTACGCTTACGCCAAAACGTGGCATGCCATAGTGTGACAGCACTCATGAGGTCTCAGAGTCAAACGTTGCAGTCACGCGAGCTCACGGCAGCTTCGCCCACAGAGCCAACCAAGGCAACGACCGGGCAAAGACAACTAGTAGTTGTTACTTACTGCTAAGATCAATGGTTACTGTACCATATTCTGACTTTTCTCAGGACAAAGCGATGACAGCTTCGCTGACAGAATCCTAATCGTCCAGAAGGGCGTCGATTTCCGCAATAGCATCCTCGTCATTTAGCAGGACATCATCATCATCATTGGCGGCCGCCGGACACACAGGAGCTGGAGGATCGACCTCTAGCAGGTACAGCCGATCAGTGTAGACCTGATCAAAATAGACTCTGCCAATTCCGTTCTCTCCAAACTTTTCGCCATAGGAGTTGAGGAACAGTAAGTACGGCCTTCGAAGCGGGCCAGCTTCTTCACCGTAGCCAATGAAAACCACCATGTGACCACATATCGGAGGCTCAGTCGAAGGGTCAGTCGGTTCACGGAACTCGTAGATTTCGCCGGGTCTCAAATTTGCTAGCTGCGGGCCAACCGGGATGACCCCCGTGAGGGGTTTCCCACTGAGGATATACTGTGCCAACCGTCGAAACCCCTGATGGCGCACTGTTCTGTGTGAACGGAGTCGAATGGTCCTCGCGTCGGGCCAGGAATCTGACGTGGCCACAACACCAACTTCCTCGAAAACCTCCAAGGCCTTTGACGCACGGAACCCCCAGGCTCTGCGCATGCGATTGTCCTCCTCAAGTGTCATGCCGATCCGAGTCTGGTAGGCCTTGATGAAGCTGTGCGTATCAAAGCTAATTCTGGTTATTCCGCTGCTGCTGCTACTCGGGGTGCTGGTACTCGCCGTGTTGCTACTGATACTCGCCATGCTGGTAGTCGCCGAGCTGCTGCTGCTCGGGGTGCTGGTACTCGCCGTGTTGCTACTGGTACTCGCCAAGCTGGTAGTCGCCGTGCTGCTGCTACTCGGGGTGCTGGTACTCGCCGTGTTCCTACTGATACTCGCCACGCTGGTAGTCGCGTGGTAGTCGCCGTGCTGCTGCTACTCGGGGTGCTGGTACTCGCCGTGTTGCTACTGATACTCGCCACGCTGGTAGTCGCCGTGCTGCTACTGAAGCTCGTCATGCTGCTACTGGTACTTGCCATCGGAGTGCTGGTACTTGGCCCGTTGTTGAGCAGATGCTGTGCTTGATTCCTAACCCATGATATTTCTGCTGCTGTGAGAGCGGCCTCAAACACGCATGTCAGTTCGTCCTCCTGGTCCCTAATGCTGGTCGGAAGGATATTGATTCCCCATAGATCAGTCCTATGCAAGGAGAACTCCATATTGCCGTTCTCTTGTCGTTCCATCTGGAAATCGCCGTCCAAGTTGTCATACAGTTTGTAATCACCATCCATCCTACAATTGGATAACAAGATTCATATCGATCAGCTAATCATCGTCAGTAGTAAGGCACAAGCCACGGCATGCAGATCAAGGTAGAATATACTAATACACTACAGATTCTTGGTTTGCCAAACTGTCAAACAGGTGCCGTGCAAGCAACACAAGATTAGAACAACGACGAACACGACCGTGTAGCCACAAAAGCAATCGCGTTGCGACGAGCGGAGGGTGCAGGAATGCATCGACACAAGGAAATGGTCTAGGAGACGCGCCGCTCCACTCTGGCATCTCGCATTTCCGCTCATCGGCGAGGCGCCCACGCCGGCGCGCCCAGAAATTGCTGCACGGGAAGCAGGTGTGGTTGATCGACTCACCTTAGAGAAGCGGCCGATCCGGACCCAGGAGGGCGGAGATGGCGACGGCGACCGGCCGGGGACGGCGTGAGGCGGCCGGATTGCGAAGCCGACGGCGAGGGGCGACCGGGCGAAGACGGCGGGGGTCGGGGGCGACGCGGCGGCGACGAGGGTTTTAGGGACAAGTTCCGATCTAGAAAGAGAATTGAGTCGCCCGCCGCCTCCGTCCGATGTGTCTCTGTCTTGTGGGTCCCCTTTGACTAGTCCGTTGGTTCGTGCAAACGGCTCTTTCGCTGTTGCGCCCGCGAGGCCGGAGACCAACCGAGATGCGGGTGGCGGTGCGCCTCTGTCAGAGATCCTCGGAGGCCGAGCTGTTGCGCCCGAGCTTGCGCACCCCTCCGCCGTGCGCGAGACGTCCTCCGCGCCCTGATGAGCTGCGCGAGCTCCCACTTGAAGGCGGCGCGCACGAGAACGTCGCGCGAGCCGTGGCTGGGCACGGCGCCGCAGTCCACGAACGTCTTGCGCACGCCGCGGAGACTGGTACCACCGCCATGCGCTTGCCCCCCGGCGACCCCAGCGCCGCCGCAGACACCTTCGAGTTGCTCGTCCTCTGCTTGATGATCTCTTCTTCGAACGCGTTGATGTCGGACAGCTCCGGCCGGCATGTCCCTTGTGGGCGGCGAAACCGGCGTGCATGCATTGGCATCAATCGACGCCGGTTCCGCCTTGTCTTCGCGAGCGAGCTAGCCATGATCAGCGACGTGACCTCCGGTAAGGGAAGTCGGACAGTATCTCCGGGTAAAACTCGAAGGCAATGGCACGTACTCGTCGGGCTGGATCCACGGCGGCGTCCGGTGATGCCCGTCCTAGGCGAGGCCGAGCTACCGAGGTTGCCTGACACCTACGCGTCCTTGGCCCGCAGCCTCTGTCGGTCACCGGAGAGCAGCGCCGCGAAAAGCTCCTGCTCGAGCGCGGGCCGGCCGCCGCCACCCAGCGCATGCCGCGGCGCGCCTCTATGGGGGTGGCGCAACCTATGGCCGGCCGGCTATGGCGTCCGGACGAAAACTTCGATGCAACTAGCTCCCGGTCACTCCCGGATGGACAAGCGTCCTCGGTCGCGTCGCCTTCACGGAGTTCCCGGCGTTGCTGCAGCCGGGGTACTCGAACGGGCAGCACACGGGTGCGGTCCTTGCGGCAGGTGCTCGCCTTGGCCGGGCAGCGCCACGCCAGGCACACGCTCCGGGCGCCGTACGAGCTGGGCACAAAGCTGTAGTGGTCGCACTACTACGCCGGCGACGACACAGGCGTTGGAAAAGCAATCAAAACCGCCGGCTTCTGCATGCCTCGGCTTCCTCGACCCGTCTCCAACAAACATCGTCCCGCAACCCCGTCTCCCTTCTCCCCGTCGACGACGGAGCAATCCCACCTCGAAAGAACGCGGCATCCTAGCACGGTCTTGAGCGTGGTGTCAAGGAAGGAAGAGATCCAGGTACGAGGGAGGCCCTGAGGAGCTTCATCATTTCAATGCTTGAACAACTGCTGGAGAACTACGCCTGACAGCATTGTCCGGTAGGTACATTATATGTTCTTGTCTTGATCATTTTATTTTAGTACGTGTTCTTCAGATCGATTGCTACTTACCAGCGCATACGGCAAGCGCCACCGTGTCAATTCTACGGCTCTACTTCGCTGGCCATTGGTTTCGGAACCATGATGCAGCCAGATTTGTGCTGCCCTCTGCCATGCCCCTTCGTATACTGGCAAGTCCTTTCACTCCATCAAACTGGTACAAGTACAGCGTAAGCACATATTTATGGAGGCAAAATTTGACCTCGTGCTCTCTTCCTTTCCAACTAAGAACGCTGATGAGAAATAGCCACTTTGACTGTGATTTTGATCGATTTGAAGGCCGATTCAGAAGATGTTGTAGTTGAAGAAAATATAGATCAAGGAAAGATCTATCCATTTATATGTTTTTCGTTCACATGCACGCTATTTTTGTTTTGCTTGATTAGCTCCTAGGTATGTATCCTTTGCTGGTTTAGGCATTAGTTGATCATTTTGGTGAGTCATTTGGAGCATTTTGAATATGATTTATCGTGAGAAGTGAACTAAGAAGTTGAACCTCAAGGTATGAGCTATGTAATACATGAGTTTTTCGTGACATGCATCGTGCAAATTTGTTTGTTTTTGAGCTTGTAATTAGCTAAGTGATGTTGTATTACAGATTTTTTGGAACATGACCGGACAAGATATGGTGCACTTATAGTACTAATTTCGACAAGATGTAGTTGCAAATGTTGTATATCAATATTAGCTATGTCCATCTATGTTTTTTTCACAGGCACAATGTTGTTAGTGTTGTCCTTAAGTTGTAATTAGTACTTTCGTTCTACGATTTAGGACGGTTTAGAGGTGATGTAGTTGCAAATGGTGCACTTATAGTACCAAACAAGGAGGAGATGACGTAGTTGAAATATTGTGTGTCGATCTTGGATCTCCCTTTTGAGGTGATGACTGCATACATGCAAGTATTATGTTGTTGCTTTTGTTAGCAGGAAAAAATCCCTGTTGGTAATATTTATGTTCACGTGTTAATAGGTGGATTCTCTTAACATAGTAATGGTGATATGTTCATGCTGATGGGTATTATTTGGATAGTACTAGTGATATGTTCAGGCAAAGGGAGGCTCTGCCCCTGCATGGGATTTCGGCCCAAGTGGCTGCCCCACTAGGCCTAGCCAAATGAGCAACCCTCACTAGTAGAAAAACGACCTTACGTTCACCTCATTAGTCCCGGTTTGATCACGGCCCGGTACTAATGTGACTATTAGTTCCGGTGGTACTAATGTGACCATTAGTTCTGGTTCTAACGGCTAGGGCGCGGGCATCATTAGTCCCGGTTTGTGGCGTACCTATAGTCCCGGTTTGTGTCACAAACCGGGACTAAAGGGGTGGTGGCAGGCTGGCGTCAGGCTGGGCCCCCGCGAGCCTCTTTAGTCCCGGTTTGTATCACAAACCGGGACTAGAGGTAGACCTTTAGTCCCGGTTTGTTCCTATATAAACCCTTCGTCCTGCCCGTGCGCATTTTCCCCTTTCCTCTCCTCTCTGTTCTTCCCCTCTTGCTCGAGCTCATCCTCCATTTTTTGCCAAAATTTGTCAAGATTTGAAGGCACCCCATCCATCCAAATGTTCACAAAGGTTAGCAACTTTGTCTTTTCATCTCTTATTGCTAGATTAGCTCTTGCAATGCTCTAGATTGGGGGTTTTAGTTTGGGAGTAATTATATGTGGGAGTTTATTTAATTTATATGCAATTTGAGCTCAAATTAACTTCTTAGTTTGCATATGTAGGTGTGGTTTACTTAGTGCCTTCCTGTCCCCGTCCTAACCACCGTCGATCGCCCGCACCATCCCGTCGCCGGCACCACCTTGATGAGCCTCTTGTTCTTATCCTTTTTTATAAAAAAAATCATGTTTGTGTGATTTAGATAGTTACTTGTATAATTTTCTTACCTGTATGGTTGTTTGTTATACATAGTGGCATGGTTTTGATATCCGTCCCCGTCGGCCCTCGTCCAGTTTATGATTCGGATGTGGTATATTCTCTTTTATAACTATTTGTTGCATTTCGTGTTTATGACAATTATGCCCATCAAGTTGACATAGATATTTTTATCTAGGAGGTATGTGAACCGGAAATTGCAACCGACCCTCTTGTGGAGAAGTTAAATTTAGTTGAAAAAGAAAACGAGTATTTGAAAGAAAAATTGAAAAGAATTGAAGAAGAGAAGATGAAACTGGAGTTGTTTGTTGCCGATGTCGTCGATGATCACAAGATCAAGATGGATGCAATGTGATTGAAGATTAAAAAGATTAGAAAATATGCCGTTAATCAAGAGGCTTGTTATCACTATGCTGTTGGATCAATTGTTACCTTAGTTGCGATCTTGATCGCATTTGTTGTTGCATTTAAATGCTTTAGCTAGAGAGTTTGTATGTTGTTTTATGAGAATAAGTGTGTATGAACTTGTATTAATTTGGTCTTTTCGGTGTTGTGTAATGAAGATGAGCCGGCAATGGATGTACGATGACCGATGCTCTCCCCAGTTCATTAATGGCGTGCATACTTTTTTGGTTGCGGCTGAGGTAAACAAGCGGCCGGATGGTTTTATGTGTTGTCCATGTGCTGTCTGTAAGAACGATCACAGTTACTCTAACTCAAGAACCATTCACATCCACCTGTTTACGTACGGTTTCATGTCCGGCTATAACTGTTGGACCAAGTACGGAGAAAGAGGGGTCCTAATGGAAGAGAATGAAGAAGAAAAGGATGATGACAGCTATCCTGGCCATGGGTTCCCTGAATACGATGGTACAACAATGGGGGAAGAAGTTGAAGAAGAGGCATCAGATGAGCCCGCAGACGATCTTGGTCGGGCCATTGCTGATGCAAAGAGAAACTGTGCAAGTGAAAAGGAGAAGTTGAAGTTGCAGCGCATGTTAGAGGATCACAAGAAATTGTTGTACCCAAATTACGAAGATGACAAGAAAAAGCTGGGTACCACACTGGAATTGCTACAATGGAAGGCAGAGAATGGTGTATCTGATAAGGGATTTGAAAAGTTGCTGATAATGTTGAAGAAGATACTTCCAAAGGACAACAAATTGCCCGACAGTACGTATGAAGCAAAGAAGGTTGTCTGCCCTCTAGGATTAGAGGTGCATAAGGTACATGCATGCCCTAATGACTGCATCCTCTACCACGGTGAGTACAAGGATTTGAATGCATGCCCGGTATGCGGTGCATTGCGCTATAAGATCAGCCGCGATGACCTTGGTGACGATGTTGAGGGCGAGCGCCCCAGGAAGAGGATTCCTGCCAAGGTGATGTGGTATGCTCCTATAATACCACGGTTGAAACATTTGTTCCAAAACAAAGAGCATGCCAAGTTGATGCGATGGCACAAAGAAGACCGTAAGAAAGACGGGAAGTTGAGAGTACCCACTGACGGGACACAGTGGAGAAAAATCGAGAGAAAGTGGGGGGACTTTGCAGATGAAGCAAGGAATGTATGGTTTGGTTTAAGTGCAGATGGCATTAATCCTTTTGGGGAGCAGAGCAGCAATCATAGCGGCTAGCCTGTGACTCTATGTATCTATAACCTTCCTCCTTGGTTGTGCATGAAGCGGAAGTATATTATGATGCCAGTGCTCATCCAAGGCCCCAAGTAACCCGGCAACGACATTGATGTGTACCTAAGGCCATTAGTTGAAGAACTTTTACAGCCGTGGAACAAAAAAGATGTACGTGTGTGGGATGAGCACAAACAGCAGGAATTTGACCTACGAGCGTTGCTGTTTGTAACCATCAATTTGGCCTGCTCTCAGTAACCTCTCAGGACAGACAAACAAGGGATAACACGCATGCACGCACTGGTAGATGACACCGAAAGTATATATTTGGATAAATGTAAGAACATTGTGTACCTGGGACATCGTCGATTTCTTCTGATCAATCATCTCTTAAGAAAGAAAGGCAAGCATTTCAAAGATGAGGTAGATCACCGAAAGAAGCCTCGCCACCGTACTGGTGATGATATACTTGCTATGGTCAAGGATTTAAAATTAATCTTTGGAAAGGGTCCTGGCGGACAATCTATTCCGAATGACGCTGACGGATGCGCACCAATGTGGAAGAAGAAATCTATATTTTGGGACCTACCCTATTGGAAAGACCTAGAGGTCCGCTCTGCAATCGACGTGATGCACGTGACGAAGAATCTTTGCGTGAACCTGCTAGGCTTCTTGGGCGTGTATGGGAAGACAAAAGATACACCGGAGGCACGGGAGGACTAGCAACATATGCACGAAAAAGATGGCATGCATCCAAAGCAGTATCAGGGTGCTGCCAGCTACGCTCTTACCAAAGAAGAGAAGGAAATCTTCTTTGAATGCCTGCTCAGTATGAAGGTCCCGTCTGGCTTCTCGTTGAATATAAAGGGAATAATAAATATGTCAGAGAAAAAGTTCCAGAACCTAAAGTCCCATGACTGCCACATGATTATGATGCAACTGCTTCCGGTTGCATTGAGGGGGCTTCCACCGGACAACGTTCGATTAGCCATTGTGAAGCTATGTGCATTCCTCAATGCAATCTCTCAGAAGGTAATCGATCCAGAAATCCTACCAAGGTTACAGAATGATTTGGTGCAATATCTTGTCAGTTTCGAGTTGGTGTTCCCACCATC
Source organism: Thinopyrum elongatum (assembly GCA_011799875.1). Taxonomy (NCBI): domain Eukaryota; kingdom Viridiplantae; phylum Streptophyta; class Magnoliopsida; order Poales; family Poaceae; genus Thinopyrum; species Thinopyrum elongatum. Next base: position 679,992,385 of record CM022298.1, read on the forward strand.
CTTCTTCAATATCATGACGCACGTCCTAGTTCACCTAGTCGAAGAGATTGCCATTCTGGGTCCTGTATTTCTACACAATATGTTCCCCTTTGAGAGGTTCATGGGAGTCTTAAAGAAATATGTTCATAACCGTGCTTGGCCAGAAGGAAGCATCTCCAAGGACCATGAAACAGAGGAGGCCATTGAGTTTTGTGTTGACTTTATTCCTGACCTTAAGCCGATTGGTGTTCCCGAATCACGGCATGAGGGCAGACTGGGTGGAAAAGGCAAGCTAGGAAAGGATCAAGTAATATGTATGGACGGGCATTCTTGGGCGCAAGCACACTACACATTTTTACAAAATTCTAGCTTGGTGGCTCTGTATATCGACAAACACAAGAGTATTCTATGCTCCAAACACCCGGAGCAGTCTGACGACTGGATTACACATGAACACATGGGGACTTTCGGCGGTTGGTTGCAGACACGTCTCATGCATGACGACACTGTTGCAGATGAGTTGTACTCGCTGGCCAAGTTACCATCTTCGACTATATTGACTTTCAAAGGGTACAAGATAAATGGGAATACATTTTACATGATCGCCCAAGATAAAAAGAGCACCAACCAAAACAGTGGTGTCCGCTTTGATGCAGCAAACACCAATAGGCCAAATGACACATATTATGGTTACATAGAGGAGATATGGGAACTTGACTATGGAAGTGATTTGAAGGTCCCTTTGTTTCGGTGCAAATGGGTCAATCTGTCAGGAGGTGGCGTAAAGGAAGACCCGTGGTATGGAATGGCAACAGTGGATCTCAACAATCTTGGGTACGCAGACGAACCATTCGTCCTAGCCAATGATGTGGCGCAGATTTTCTATGTGAAGGACATGTCTACAAACCGAGAAAAAGAAAAGATAAGGAAGCAAATACATCATACGATGAGCCAAAGTGCCACATAGTTCTTTCAGGGAAAAGAAATATCATGGGAGTGGAGGACAAGACAGACATGTCAGAAGATTATGAAAAGTTTCATGAAATTGCTCCCTTCACAGTGAAGATTGACCCAAGCATCCTGTTAAATGATGAAGATTGTCCATGGTTATGGCGCAAAGGGACACACGCGAAGAAAAAAATTTATACGCCAAGATCCCACTCTGGGATGTGACCGGCTTCACCGTCATCACTTTCTTCTTTGTGAGTTTCCGGACTTATCTCGAAATTCCCACTTCGGACAAACCGGATGGAATCTTTGTAATAGTTAGGGTATATATGTGTTTTGGCATTTGTAAGGCAAATAAATATTATGTCCAAACAATATATTTTTCATTCGCTATTTTTCATGCATTTACTGAATTTTTTTGAGCTAAATGACCCTGAAATTGAAAAGCACTACAAATGAACTCTGAAAAGGTTGAAAGTTGGCATGGTATCATTATTTCACCCACATAGCATGTGCTAAAAAGTTGAGAGGGTTACGACAAAAACTGGATGCACTTCGTGTACAAAATGGACAATCTCTTTCGAAGTATCAGGGTTTCGGATGAAAAACTCAGCTGTTACAAAGGCATTTTATTTTTTAAACTTATTTCAACTCCAGACTTTTTTGCATTCAACATGCACCATTCAAAGCGACATCATCAATTTTCAACCCTTTCTGACTTCATTCGATATTTTTCATGCATTTACTGAATTTTTTTGAGCTAAATGACCCTGAAATTGAAAAGCACTGCAAATGAACTCTGAAAAGGTTGAAAGTTGGCATGGTATCATCATTTCACCCACATAGCATGTGCTAAAAAGTTGAGAGGGTTTCGGAAAAAACTGGATGCACTTCATGTACAAAATGGACAATCTCTTTCGAAGTATCAGGGTTTCGGACAAAAACTCATCTGTTACAAAGGCATTTCATTTTTTAAACTTATTTCAACTCCAGACTTTTTGTGTGTTCAACATGCACCATTCAAAGCCACATCATCAATTTTCAACCCTTTCTGACTTCATTCGCTATTTTTCATGCATTTACTGAATTTTTTTGTGCTAAATGACCCTGAAATTGAAAAGCACTACAAATGAACTCTGAAAATGTTGAAAGTTGGCATGGTTTCATCATTTCACCCACATAGCATGTGCTAAAAAGTTGAGAGGGTTACGGCAAAACCTGAATGCACTTCGTGTACAAAATGGACAATCTCTTTCGAAGTATCAGGGTTTCTGACGAAAACTCATCTGTTACAAAGGCATTTCATTTTTTTAAACTTATTTCAACTCCAGACTTTTTGTGTGTTCAATATGCACCATTCAAAGCCACATCATCAATTTTCAACCCTTTCTGACTTCATTCGCTATTTTTTATGTATTTACTGATTTTTTTATGTATAAACTAAAAGAGCTAAACATAATTTGTTTTTGACTAAAACACCCATTTAAAATAATATAAGAATTACCAAATTGAATATAATGATAAAACTCACTAATATTAAACAGCAAAAAAAAGAATCACTCAAAAATCTATTTTTAAAGTAAAGTTATTCACAAACTAGTGATTCAGACAAATTTCAAATAATTCAAATTTAAACTATTCAAATTTGAAAACTACTGGCACTAACAGAATGTTTATAATTTTTGTGACCTAATGCAAAAAGATTCACTCAAAAACTTTAAATAAAGCAAAAAACAACTCAGAAACAAAAGAAAATAAATAAAGCAAAAAAAACTGGAACATAAATAAATAAATAAAATGCCCGCCTACTGGGCCACCATGGCCTGCATACGACTAGAAACCCAACTACTAGTTGGGCCAGGATGCAGGCCCGCACGGCACGTAGGGCCCACAGGGCAGTGACAGATTCGTTAGGCCCACACAGGCCTGCTTTAGAGAGGAGCTCGAAGGAGCTGCCGCGGCGAGGCTTATAAACCAGTGCGGGCGCCCTTCGCTGGGCGAGGTGGGACTAAACTTCCACTGCACCTCGCCGTGCCAGGAACAAGCCTTTAGTCCCGATTGGTGGCTCCAACCGGGACTAAAGGCCCCCTTTAGTCGCGGTTGGAGCCACCAACCAGGACTAAAGGCCTGGTGTCCCGCCGCTTGGCCTGGGTGAATTTCACCTTTAGTCCCGGTTGGTGGCTCCTACCGGGATTAAAGGGGGGCCTTTAGTCCCGGTTGGAGCCACCAACCGGGACTAAAGGGTTTCGTATATAAGCGCGCACTTGCAAAAATTCCAAACACACCATCTGTTTGCCCCGACGACACCGAAGACCTCAACGCTGCCAGGCTGCCGAATCGGAGCTCGTCGCTGCCCCCAACGCCGGCCGCCAGCGCACCTCCCTCCCCGAGCCCGATGCCACCGCGCACGCCCGCCCTCGTCGTCGCCGCCTGATACGTCCATTTTGCATCATGCTTTTATATCATTATTTATTGCATTATGGACTGTTATTTCACTTTATGGTACAATACTTATGCCATTTCTCTCTTATTTTACAAGATTTACATGAAGAGGGAGAATGCCGGCAGCTGGAATTCTAGACCGGAAAGGAGCAAATCTGAGAGACCTATTCTGCACAACTCGAAAAGTCCTGAATATTTACGGAGAATTATTTTGGAATAAATAAAAAATATTGGGCGAAGAAAATACCAGAGGGGACCCACCAGGTGGCCACAAGCCTGGGTGGCGCGCCCTACCCCCCTGGCGCACCCCTAGGGCTTGTGGGCCCCCTGTCAGGCCTCCGGCGCCACTCTTCTACTATATGGTGTCTGTTGACCTGGAAAAAAAAACAAAGGAGAGCTTTCGGGATGAAGCGCCACCGTCTCGAGGTGGAACTTGGGCAGAACCAATCTAGGGCTCCGGCGGAGCTGTTCTGCCGGGGAAACTTCCCTCCCGGAGGGTGAAATCGAAGCCATCGTCATCACCAACGATCCTCTCATTGAGAGGGGGTCAATCTCCATCAACATCTTCACCAGCACCATCTCCTCTCAAACCCTAGGTCATCTCTTGTATCCGATCTTTGTCTCAAAACCTCAGATTGGTACCTGTGGGTTGCTAGTAGTGTTGATTACTCCTTGTAGTTGATGCTAGTTGGTTTATTTGGTGGAAGATCATATGTTTAGATCCTTAATGATAATTATTAATCCTCTGATTATGAACATGAATATGCTTTGTGAGTAGTTACTTTTGTTCCTGAGGACATGGGAGAAGTCTTGCTATAAGTAATCATGTGAATTTGGTATTCGTTTGATATTTTGATGAGATGTATGTTGTCTTTCCTCTAGTGGTGTTATGTGAACGTCGACTACATGACACTTCACCATGATTTGGGCCTAGGGGAAGGCATTGGGAAGTAATAAGTAGATGATGGGTTGCTAGAGTGACAGAAGCTTAAACCCTAGTTTATGCGTTGCTTCGTAAGGGATTGATTTGGATCAATACGTTTCATGATATGGTTAGATTTATCTTAACTCTTCTTTCGTAGTTGCGGATGCTTGCGAGAGGGGTTAATCATAAGTGGGAGGCTTGTCCAAGTAAGGACATCACCCAAGCACCGGTCCACCCACATATCAAATTATCAAAGTAACGAACGCGAATCATATGAGCATGATGAAAACTAACTTGACAGTAATTCCCATGTGTCCTCGGGAGCGCTTGGCTTTATATAAGAGTTCGTCTAGGCTTGTCCTTTGCTATAAAAAGGATTGGGCCACCTTGCTGCACCTTTGCTACACTTGTTACTTGATACCCGTTATGAATTATCTTATCACAAAACTATCTGTTACCGATAATTTCAGTGCTTGCAGAGAATACCTTGCTGAAAACCGCTTGTCATTTCCTTCTGCTCCTCGTTGGGTTCGACACTCTTACTTATTGAAAGGACTATGATAGATCCCCTATACTTGTGGGCCATCAAGACTCTTTTCTTGTGCCGTTGCCAGGGAGTGAAGCGCCTTTGGTGAGTGGAATTTGGTAAGGGAAAATTTATATTGTGTGCTGAAATTTACCGTCACTTTTTACTATGGAAAATAATCCTTTGAGGGGCTTGTTCAGGGTATCTTCACCCCGACCAGAAGAACAAAGAGTTGCTTCTCAACCTACTGAACCTACTGAAAATATTTATTACAAAATTTCTTTAGGTATGATAGAGAAACTGCTAGCTAATCCTTATCCAGGAGATGGAACATTACATCATGATATGCATCTAATCTATGTGGATGAAGTTTGTGGATTATTTAAGCTTGAAAGGTTTGCCCGAGGATGAAGTCAAGAAGAAAGTCTTTCCTTTATCTTTGAAGGAGAAGGCATTGACATGGTATAGGCTATGTGATGATATTGGATCATGGAACTACAACTAATTGAAATTGGAATTTCATCAGAAGTTTTATCCTATGCATCTGGTTCATCGTGATCGGAATTATATATATAATTTTTGGCCTCGTGAAGGAGAAAGTATCGCTCAAGCTTGGGGGAGGCTAAAGTCAATGTTATATTCATGCCCCAATCATGAGCTCTCAAGAGAAATTATTATTCAGAACTTTTATGTTCGTCTTTCTCGTAATGATCAATCCATGCTCGATACTTCTTGTACTGGTTCTTTTATGAAGAAGACTATTGAATTCAAATGGGATCTCTTGGAAAGAATTAAATGCAACTCTGAAGATTGGGAACTCGACGAGGGTAAGGAGTCATGTATAAACCTTAAGTTTGATTGTGTTAAATCTTTTATGGATACCGATGCTTTTCATGAATTTAGCACTAAATATGGACTTGACTCTGAGATAGTAGCTTCTTTCTGTGAATCATTTGCTACTCATGTTGATCTCCCTAAGGAGAAGTGGTTTAAATATCATCCTCCCATCAAAGTAAAGGTAGTAGAACCTAGTAAGGCTGAAGAGGAAACTATTACTTATAATGTTGATCCTATTGTTCCTACTGCTTACATTGAGAAACCACCTTTCCTTGTTAGAATAAAGGAACATGCTAAAGCTTCAGCCGTGGTTCGTAAGAGTTATACTAGAACACCTACACCTCCTGAACAAATTAAAGTTGAACCTAGTATTGCTATGGTTAAAGATTTCTTGGTCGATAATATTGATGGGCATGTTATTTATTTCTGTGATGAAGCTGCTAGAATTGTTAGACCCGATACTAAAGATAAACATAGACCAATTGTTGGCATGCCTGTTGTTTCTGTTAAAATAGGAGATCATTGTTATCATGGCTTATGTGACGTGGGTGCTAGTGTGAGCTCAATTCCCTTTACCTTGTATCAAGATATTATGAATGATATTGCACCTGCTGAAATTGAAGAAATTGATGTTACTATTAAGCTTGCCAATAGAGATACTATTTCACCAATTGGGATTATTAGAGATGTTGAACTTGTGTGGGAAAATAAAATACCCTACTAATTTTCTAGTTCTTGGTTCCCCACAAGATGATTTTTGTCCCATTATATTTGGTAGACCTTTCTTGAACACTGTCAATGCTAAAATAGACTGTGAGAAAGAAATTGTTAGTGTAAGTTTTGGGGATGTGTCTCATGAGTTTAATTTCTCCAATTTTCGTAGACAACCCCATGACAAAGAATTACCTAATAAAGATGAAATTATTGGTCTTGCTTCTATTGCTGTGCCTCCTACCGATCCTTTAGAACAATATTTGCTAGACCATGAAAATGATATGTTCATGAATGAAAGAAAGGAATTAGATGAAATATTCTTTAATCAAATGCCTGTTTTGAAACACAACTTGCCTGTTGAGATTATTGAGGATCCTCCCCCACCCAAGGGTGATCCCGTGTTCGAGCTTAAACAATTCCCTGACACTCTGAAATATGCTTATCTTGATGAAAGGAAGATATATCCTGTTATTATTAGTGCTAACCTTTCAGAGCATGAAGAAAAGAAATTATTGAAAACTCTGAGGAAGCACCGTGCAGCTATTGGATATACTCTGGATGATCTTAAGGGCATTAGTCCCACTCTATGTCAGCACAAAATCAATATGGAACCCGACGCTAAGCCTATTGTTGATCATCAGCGACGGTTGAATCCCAAAATGAAAGAAGTGGTAAGAAATGAAATATTAAAGCTTCTGGAAGCAGGTATAATTTATCCTATTGCTAATAGTAGATGGGTAAGTCCTGTCCACTGTGTCCCTAAGAAGGGAGGTATTACTGTTGTTCCTAATGATAAAAATGAATTGATCCCACAAAGAATTGTCACAGGTTATAGAATGGTTATTGATTTTAGAAAATTAAACAAAGCTACTAGGAAAGATCATTATCCTCGACCTTTTATCGATCAAATGCTAGAAAGACTATCAAAACATACACACTTCTGCTTTCTAGATGGTTATTCTGGCTTTTCCCAAATACCTGTGTCACAAGAGGATCAAGAAAAGACTACTTTTACTTGCCCTTTCGGTACTTTTGCTTATAGACGCATGCCTTTTGGTTTATGTAATGCACCTGCTACCTTTCAACAATGTATGACTGCTCTATTCTCTGACTTTTGTGAAAAGATTGTTGAGGTTTTCATGGACGATTTTTCCGTTTACGAAACTTCTTTTGATGATTGCTTAAGCAACCTTGATCGAGTTTTGCAGAGATGTGAAGAAACTAATCTTGTCTTGAATTGGGAGAAGTGCCACTTTATGGTTAATGAAGGCATTGTCTTGGTGCATAAAATCTCTTAAAGATGTATTGAAGTTGATAAAGCTAAAGTTGATGCTATTGAAAAAATGATGTGTCCTAAAGATATCAAAGGTATAAGAAGTTTGCTTGGTCATGCTGGTTTCTATAGGAGATTTATTAAAGACTTCTCTAAAATTTCTAGGCCTCTCACGAATCTTTTGCAAAAAGATGTTCCATTTGTTTTTGATGATGATTGTGTGGAAGCATTTGAAATACTTAAGAAAGCCTTAATATCTGCACCTATTGTTCAGCCACTTGATTGGAACCTACCCATGTGTGATGCTAGTGATTATGCTGTTGGTGCTGTTCTAGGGCAAAGAGTTGATAAAAAATTAAATGTTATCCATTATGCTAGTAAAACCCTAGACAGTGCTCAAAGAAATTATGCTACCACTGAAAAAGAATTTTTAGCAGTTGTGTTTGCTTGTGATAAGTTCAGATCTTATATTGTTGATTCCAAAGTTACTATTCACATTGATCATGCTGCTATTAAATACCTTATGGAAAGGAAAGATGCTCAACCTAGACTTATTAGGTGGGTTCTGTTGGGGATATAACCCGTGGTATGACCCGCCCAGGAGGGGTCGGGTCATATTATGAGCGGCTTAGGCCCAGTAAGGCCTAAGAAGACCGAAGGTGGCTTACAAGCAGGCTGTTGAAGGCCCATGACCCAGAGGCGACTCAAGGCCCGAAGGTGTGAGCCGCCTGATGGTAGCTTGCCTAACAAGGCGAAGGTGATTTAGAGACAGGGTCGGTTATGTTGTATGATCTGACCCGGACTCCTGTAATCTGCCGGGCCTTAACCTATGTATATAAAGGCAAGACCTAGCGGTGGGTTAACTCAAGAAACAATCAATCGAGAGCTAGGTCAAGCATATTCGCTCCCTTGTAATCGAAACTCAAGCAATACAACTAGAAGCAGGATGTAGGCTTTTACCTCTTTGTGAGGGGCCGAACCTGGGTAAATCTTTTGTGTCCTTTGTCCCGTTCAACCCCTTTGAGCTAACCTACATCGCGATGGCTCCACACCTAAGTCCTTTCACAAGGGCATCTGCCGTGACAAAACCACAACAGTTGGCGCCCACCGTGGGGCCAGCGCACGGTGGTTTCGAGTTCTTGAAGGGCAGCTTCTCAGGGATCGAAGGATATGCCGTGGGCTGGATGACCAAGAGTCACTGTGGCAAGATTTACATCGATGACGCTGGCTGGGGTCCCGAGGCCGACTCAATTGAGTACGGGTACCGGGTCCCCTTTGGCGGAATTCACGTCTTCATCGGCAAGATCGACGAGTCAGAGCCTGAGCCGGACGCCGGCACCAACATCATTGAGATGGCTCGGCACGCGCGACCCGCCAAGGTCCAACCTGCCCGGAAGCGCGTTTTTGTTGGCTTTGTTCGAGGGGGCGGATATTGAGGAAGGTTCTATGTCTGGTGGAGAGACAGCCATCTATTCAGGTGATGAGTCCTCAACCGGCGAAACCGAGTCAATCTATCAACTGCAAGACGGCGGGGCTTGGGGGCTATTCCGACGGCGACAGAATTCCAGAGCCCTATGAGCTGCCGACCAGGGCCGCTATTTTCATGGCTGGTATGTAGCCGGTGTTAAACTCTTCAACTGCTGCGGCCATGACGTCCGGCTCAACTGCTGCCGCAACGGCTGGGGCGAGCGGCTCTGCACGTCCACCGGCTCAAGTTTTATCTGAGCTCTTGGATGCTTTGGCAACTTTGCTAGCCGCGGAGGTGACTCCGACGAATCAAGTACAGCATAATACAGAGGTTGCAAAGCTGCGGGAAGAGGTGGCCAAAGCCCGAGAGGACCTTGAGGCAGAGATTGTCAGGATGGACACAGAGCGAGCCGCCTTGGAGGTCGAGACGCAGCGGATAAGGGCAGAGGCTTTTTGTCTAGATCTGGATCAAAACGCGTCAAATGCTATCCTTTGAAGGAGGCACCAGAGCCGTTTACCTTCACAGTTTGAGGAGCGGAACCTTTTTAATACACCCGGAGCTGGACCGAGTAACCCGCCCGGCGTGACCCGGGCTGCTGAGGCACCTGTGACTGGGGCGGCGGATCAGCCTCATATGCCAGACCCGTCCCGTCGGAATCTGACCCCGCCTCACCGAGTACCAACACCTTCTGGCCATTACTCGAATCCAGTGGACAACATGTTAGCGGCAGCCAGTCGATTGACAGCGATTCCTATTGAAGGAGAGTCGCCGGCGGCTGTGGAGACCCGTAATGCAGTTGAGCTCCTTCAAACAGCGATTAGACAGCAGGCGGCTTATTCGTACAGCCGCGATCGTATTCATTCAATGCCCCGTCAGAGTCGCAGATATAGCCGATGTATTGAATCACCGGCGGTTTCCAGCAGTGAGCGGCGTCGTAACCCGCCTCGAACTGATGATCCGTCGCATGGACATAACCCACCCCGCGATCATAATGCTGCTCAGGCCCTTGCGGATCAAGCTATAGTGTGTCGCGAGGCGGAATTGAAAGCTTAATTGGGGGCTCACCAGCAGTTTTAGTTGAATCCTTCTGTGTCTATGGAAGCTGGGATGACCTCCAGGTCAGTTGGAGTGCCGTGTTTAGTGCCGGATCTACGCAATGAGCGTCTGCCTAAGGATTTCAAGGGCCCTCAAAAGGTGCCTAATTACACCGCAGATCTTCCACCTAAGGCTTGGATTGATAGCTACGAGCTGGCTATGGAGATGTTGGATGTTAATGATGCCGTATGTGCCAAATACTTCACCATGATGCTGGATGGGCCGGCTCGAACCTGGTTGAAAGGACTACCCGCCAACTCCATCAATTCATGGGTTGAGTTGAAAGCACGCTTTATTCAGAATTTCAAAGACACATGTAAGCAGCCTCTATCCATTATTGATCTGGACACTTGTGTACAGCGTGAGGATGAGTCGGCCCACCACTGGGTTCGTCGGGTTTCAGCTATTATCCATTCATCGGATAGCATTACAGCCGGCTCGGCTGTCCTAATTTTAGAAAAGAATTGCCACTTCACACCCCTCAAGCAAAAGTTGGGATGGCTTAAACGTCACTGCAATGACATGGGAGATCTCATGGTGGCTCTCATCAAGTATGCCGACTCAGACAACACTAAGGACCCTGGGTCTGATGAGGAAAAATCCAACAAGGGGAAGAAGAACGGCAATGGTAAAGGTCAGTAGCAGAATGTGACAGGTCATAACCAGGGTAATGGTGGCAAGCGCAAGCAAGCCAATGGCGGGTCGAATTTTGTGGCTAGCACCAATGCACAGCATAACAATCAGCGTCGTAAGGGAAAACCGCTATTTGGAGGACCAAGATTTAACCTTGAGGCGATGTTGAATGAACCTTGCCCGAAACACAGTCTTCCGAATAAGTCGGCGGGTCATTTATGGAAGGATTGTTTTATTATGAAGGAATACAAGAATTCCGGGTTTAATCAGAATCATAATAACAACAATGGCCCGCACGGTGGGTCAGGACCCGGCTCACACGGGCCCGGCTTTGGAGCCGGCGGCTCAAGTTCTGGATATGAAGGACAAGGTAACCAGGGGGTTATCACCAACCGTCTGGTCAGCGTAACTAGCAGCAGCAGTCAGGATATCAGAGTAATCCAAAGCAGTTTAACAGTGGCCAGTACCATGTTTTCACCACAAGCCTTTGCAAGCGAGATTAGAAGGTTCATAAACGTGTAGTCAGTACAGTTGAGCCGGCGGTGCCTCAATATTTACGGTGGTCAGAGCAGCCAATTGTATGGAGTCGTGAGGATCACCCGCCTCGGGTTGACAATCTGGGTCAGCTAGCATTGGTGGTAGCCCCTCAAGTCGGGGGTTATAAATTCACTAAGGTGCTCATGGACGGAGGCAGCATCATCAATATCTTTATTATGATACCTTTCGCCGAATGAATTTGACTGACAAAGATCTTAAGCCGTCTTTTACAGTCTTTCATGGCGTGGTACCTGGTAAGTCGGCATATCCGGTTGGTAAGATTGCCTTAGAAGTGGCTTTCGATGATGACTATGATTACAGGGCAGAGACATTGTGGTTTGAAGTGGTTAAGATCAAAAGCCCTTATCATGCTTTGTTTGGACGGCCGGTTTATGCCAAGTTTATGGCACGACCTTGTTATGTGTATCTGCAGCTCAAGATGCCAGGACGTAAGGGTACCATTATAGTCCATGGTAATAGAAAGATTGCCTTGGAATGTGAAGAAGGTGATGCTACCTATGTTGAGTCTGCTTGTGCCACGGAGGAACTAAAGTTTTATAAGGATAATGTTGACCCGGCTGACATGACCCCTTTAAAAAAGCCAACCACAGAGCAAGACCCTTTGTTGAAGTTTAAGTCGGCGGATGATACCAAACAGGTTGACTTTGTCGCTGGCGACTCATCTTAGCAATTCACTATCAGTGCTAATATGGATCCGAAATAGGAAAGCGCGCTCATCGAGTTCATCCGTGAGAATAGGGACATCTTTGCATGGAAGCCTTCAGATATGTCAGGTGTACCGAGAGAACTCGCTGAGCACACTCTCAATATTGATCCTAAGTTTAATCCAGTCAAGCAATTCCTTCGCCGTATTAATGAAGAACGACGTAAGGCCATTGGAGAAGAGGTGGCCCGGCTCTTAGCGGCCGGGTTCATCGTTGAAGTTTTTCACCCTGAGTGGTTGGCTAACCCGGTGCTGGTACTTAAGAAAAATGGCACTTGGCATATGTGTGTGGATTATACAGACCTCAATAAAGCCTGTCTGGCTGATCCTTTTGCTCTTCCCCGCATTGATCAAATCATCAATGCCACGGCGGGTTGTGAGCGTTTGAGTTTCCTGGATGCTTATTCTAGTTATCATCAAATTAAGATGGCAGTTAAAGGCCAAGAAGACGGTTTCATCACACCTTTTGGAGCTTTCTGCTATGTGTCTATGCCTTTTTGGCTCAAGAGCGCGCAGGCGACTTATCAACGTTGCGTTCAGAATTGTTTTCATAACCAGATTGGACGCAATGTTCATGCTTATGTGGATGATATTGTTGTGAAGTCCAGAAAGAAGGAGACTCTATTGGATGATTTGAAAGAGACCTTTGATAATCTCCAGATCTACAAAATGATGCTTAACCCGGCCAAATGTGTTTTTGGTGTGCCTGTAGGCAAGCTCTTGGGTTTTCTAGTCTCTGAGAGAGGTATTGAAGCTAACCCAGAGAAGATTAAGGCTATTACTTCATTGGTTAAGCCGGCGTGTGTCAATGACGTCCAGCGCCTGGCGGGTTGTATTGCAGCATTAAGCCGGTTCATGAGCCGCCTAGGAGAGAAGGCAATTCCTTTGTACCAGATGATGAAGAAAACAGATCATTTTGTCTGTAGTGATGCTGCTAATGAGGCGTTTGAGGCGCTCAAAAAGCAGTTAGCTGAGCCGCCTATCCTTGCAGCTCCTGTTGAGAAGGAGCCTTTACTTTCATACGTGGCAGCTAATAGTAAGGCTGTTAGCATGGCAGTTGTTGGGGAACGCAAAGAAGCGGGTAAGGAGTACCCAGTCTAGTGGCCGGCTTATTATGTCAGTTAGGTATTAATTGAGTCCAAGCAGCGGTACCCACATTGGCAGAAGTTGGTCTATGGGGTGTTCATGGCGAGTCATAAGCTGAAGCACTATTTTCTAGGCCACCCTATTACTGTGGTCAGTTCTGCTCCCTTAGGAGATATTATTCAAAACAGAGAGGCCATTGGCCGGGTTGCCAAGTGGGCAATAGAGCTTGGACCTCATGGCTTGAAATATGTGCCAAGAATAGCAATCAAGTCTCAGGCTCTTGTGGATTTCATCAATGATTGGACAGAATTGCAGACGCCTGAGGAGAAGCCAGATAACACATATTGGACTATTCATTTTGATGGGTCCAGGCAATTAGAAGGCTCGGGGCTGTAGTTATTTTAACTTCCCCACGAGGTGACAAATTCAGTTATGTTTTAAGGTTGATGTTTCCTTGTACTAACAATGTGGCTGAATATGAGGCCTTGCTCCATGGCCTTAGGATGGATAAAGAGATGAACTTAAGCCGGGTCAGGTGTTTTGGTGATTCAGATTTAGTGGCTCAGCAAGTTTCAGGCACTTGGGATTCCAAAGACCCGCTCATGGCGGCTTATCGCCAGGCGGTTGACAATATTGCTGGTCACTTCAAAGGTTATCAGGTGGAGCATCTTGATCAAAGGAAGAATGAGGCAGCTGATGCTTTGAGCCGGCTGGTGTCTCAACATAAGCCAGTGCCCCCTAATGTCTTTCTTGATGTATTGAATCATCCTTCAGTCAAGTTGCCGTCAGAAGAGGATCTTGCTATTCCTGACCCGGAGGCACAGTTGGTGGTGGCTCTCCACGCTATTCTGGAATGTAAAGTTCCTTACTTGGCTTATATGACCCGGTGCGAGTTACCTGAGGATGAAACTTTGGCCAGGCAGATAACCCGGCGGTCTAAGTCTATGACTATTGTTAATGGCGAGTTACACAGATGCAGTGTCACAGGCTGTGACAGGCGTGTTCCAGCGTTGTGTTTCTCCTGAAGAGGGCCGTGAGATTCTAAGGGAAATCCATGAAGGTGATTGTGGTCATCACACCGGTTCTAAATCTCTTGTGGCTAAAGCTTGCCATCATGGATTTTATAGGTTAACGGCTCATGCTGATGCGGAGGATCTTGTCAGTAAGTGTGATGGCTGTCAGAAATTCTCTCGACGGGCTCATGTGCCGGCTCAAGAACTGCGGATGATTCCAATTACTTAGCCATTTGCAGTCTGGGGGCTTGATATGGTTGGACCTTTCAAGAGGTCTAAGGATAAGAAGACCCACCTCTTGGTGGCGGTTGACAAATTTACCAAGTGGGTTGAGGCAGAGCCAGTCAGTAAGTGTGATGCGGCAATGGCGGATCAATTCATAGTATCACAACTGATAATGGCACTAATCTGTCTAAGTGTGCTATGAGAGAGTTCTGCCAATGGGAGCATATTCATCTTGACGTCTCATCGGTGGCTCACCCACAGTCTAACGGTCAAGCTGAGAGGGCCAATCAGGAAATCTTGAGAGGTATAAAGCCCCGGCTTATGGTTCCTTTGCAGAGAACACCAGGTTGTTGGGTTGAGGAGTTACCTTCAGTAATTTGGAGTATCAACACCACCCCCAATAGGTCAATAGGCTATACGCCTTTCTTCATGGTCTATGGGGCAGAGGCGGTTCTTCCAAGCGATATCCGTCATGACTCGCCTCGTGTGGCGGCTTATGTTGAGGCTGCTAATGAAATAGCATGTCAAGATGCACTTAATGTGTTGGATGAGGAGCGTGACCTTGCCACGGCTCGTTCAGTGATATATCAGCAAGATCTGCGTCGCTACCGTAGCCGCAGAGTCAAGACCCGAACCTTTCAAGAAGGCGACTTGGTGCTCCGGTTAATCCAAGATCAAACAGATATGCATAAGCTTTCCCCACCTTGGGAAGGACCTTTTGTGGTCAGCAAGAACCTGAACAACGGGTCATACTACCTCATTGATATATGAGAACACAAGGACTCGAGTAAGTCGGAGGAGGAGACTCGCCGGCCTTGGAACATCGCTCATCTTCGGCCTTATTACACTTGAGCCACCGGCTCTTGTCATTGTACATATTCTTATCAATGTATATATTATGATCAATATAATAAAGCCGGCATCCCTGATAATTCAGGGCCTCTGTTGTTTCATTTCTAAGCATCTGAGTCTTTATTATTTGTTCATAAGGTCACTTGGGGCTTCCAACCCATCGGGTTTAGCTTTCATACCCTCTTGACCAGGTGTGGATGCCGAATCTCGAGTTATCCTGCCTGTTTGCACGATGCTACTTCGCCAGGTAATCCTGAGTGACCCGCCGTACTCTTAACAGTCAATCTTTTTCAAGACACTGAACTCGTTAAGGTTAAAACGGCGGTTTGTCACGTGAGGGCCGGCTTACTGTGAGCGAGGATTAACTCTAAGGTTGTGCGGCCTATGAAAGCACATGGTTTTATTAGCCAGTCTGGCCATGCATTGATGAGCCGGCCAGATAATTTTAACGGCTGTGCGGCCTATGAAAGCACTTGGATTTTTTCTGAATTGCTTTTCTTCTGAATATTTTGGATTTGTATCCTGTAAAGATTTTTTTCTGTTAAAGTGTGGTTTTTACAATTCGGGCCATGCAGCCCTGATTATATGACTCATATTTGAGCATTTTGGGTTTGGTAACCCGCCCTGATGGCGGACTTTAAGTCGCCAGGATATTTTTGCCTTGGGCAACTAAGATCATGATATTTCATGACTCTGGGTTGATACCCACTATGGATATTAATTATCAAGATGTCTCCATAATTTCAATCTTCAGGTTTGTCTTTCAATAATTATATGAATATTCAGGATTTGGTAACCCGCCCTGACTTTAGACTTTAAAGTCGTCAGGATATTTTCGGCTTGGATGGCCTTTGTTCTAGTCTTTTTCTAAATGTTTCAAAGACTATTATATTAGGGTTTGTTACCCGCCTTGGCTTAAACCGCCAGGGCATATGTTGTTTAACCTGTATGTAGGAAATATGAAAATATTGCTCTGACCCACATGAATGATGATGTGATGAGAAAGCACAGCGGCTGGTCATAAATATCAAATTGGCGGTTTAACTGTTAAAAGCGAACATGCACGATGGCATGACAGATCATTGTTTTCAAAACTAGCCTATTACAAGGCCATCATGGACCTGCATAATTGGAGCAAAGTGTTTTTTCCGCACAGAATGTCTATGCCCTGATTTGAGAGCCGCCTAGTATCAGTTGTCTTTGTCACAGCGGGTTGATGACTCTGGGTTATCCCGCTCCGGCTCTCCTTCTTCGCCCATCTGGATGTCAGGTGACGTCCAGTCGATGCCGGTTAAGACTTCAAATATAGCTTCATCATTAATAATTGGGGATGGATCAACATCAGGGGCAAAAGTATGCTTACGCGTTGGAGGAGTGAGATCCACGACGTCATAAGTCGACGCCTTGACCTTAGCGTTTTCCATATTGTATGTCGGCTGATACCTGTATAAATCAGTCTCCTCAGCTAGTTTGCACGCCAAAGGACGCATCTCCTTCACGCATTTTGCAAAATCCGTCTGATCAAAAGGAGACCCATCTTCTTTGAGGCCTAGACAGCCGGTGGCCATTTCTTCCGGGTCTAATTCCGCTTGCCATGCTTTGGCTCGGTTGAGAGCGGTAATGGCACCAGCACGGGTGACTGATCGTTTTATCGCTTCCAGCTTTTGGGGCATTATCGACAGTTTGGCTAGCACCTCCCTGATGAGTGTGGGCGGCTGTTTGCCATTGGAGATAGCCACAAGAGTCCGTTGAGTGCCGGTATATAATTGTTCAACCAAGGCATATACGGCTTTCAGCTTCACGAGAATATCCTAGCCAAGATTGGAGCTCCTGGGGCCTGTTGAGCAAGCATACAGATGAGTCGCCAGGTGAGTCAAGATCAATAGATTTTGAAAAACTAAAAATTAAGTGTTGCTTACCAAAGATAGCAGATGTCATCTGCGAAATTCTTTGTTTTAAACCGGACAGTTCTGTAGTAGTGCTTTTCAAGGAAGACTCAGTTGCTTCTACCCTTTGCAATAAAGAAGTTTTCTCTTCTTCCAGGGCGGCTCTTCTGGTGTTAAAATTGGCCTTGAGCTTATCGTTTTCTTCCAAGCTAAGGGTCAACTTGGTCTCAGCCTTCTGTGTTTCAGATTCTTGGTGTTTGAGTAGTTTTCTTAACTCGCCAAGTTTTGAATCCTTACTGCTTAAAGCATCCTGTAAATGAGCATTGAAGACTAGGAATACTATTCAGCATGGGGATAAGGTGTATTTTCAAGTCCCAAGCCCATTGCAAGCAATATACTTGGCACTTGGGGGCTAATGTGTGATGAAGTTCTTTTCAACCAAAAAAATTCAGTGCATAAGACCCAACTTATCTTTTCAAGCTAAGCCGGCCCTTGAGGGCTACAACGCTGAACTCCAAAAGATTATATGAAAGACCCGGCTCGTCCTTGCACGATAAGCCGGCCTTGGGGGATTCTAATTAGTTATTTTTGCAAAAGAGAATTGATAGCAGGGTTAATACGGTATATGCAAGCCGGTTCTAAGAGGTCATGACTTGAAAATCTAAAATTACATGTTGCAGAAAGTCTTAAGCATATTCAGTGGTCCTTTCATATGCTTAAAGACTTGGGGGCTGGATAAGTATATGTATATATGCGTAAAGTTAAAGGAGGAGGTGATTTCATACCTCATACTTCTGCCGCATCATATTGACCAAATTGGCCTCCAGATTGCGGCTTGTGTGAAGCCGGTTCAAATAACCAGAGTACAATTCACCAGCGTTCAGTTTCGAGCAGCTCTCAAGATCAAGGGTAGGCTTGTTTTTGTCTGACAAGTGTGTTTCCTCTTTGGTGGAATGTTTGGCCAATACGGTAGAGATGCCGGGCGGCTGATAAGATGATCCAGTAATGGTCACCTCTTCAAGATGGTCATCAACAGGAGTCTTATCTGAGTGTTTGATAGGAGAAAGCAGCTTAGGACTCGGCGGGTCTTGATTGGTCACCGGGTCATCATTAAGATCTGCAGCTGAGTCATGATTGACAAAGTCAGTTTGAGGAGGCGGGTTGTCCTGCCGGCTTTCAGGATTTTCAGTTTCCTGGTTTTGAGCTTCACCAGTCTTTGGCACCTGTTTCTCCTGTTCAGAAGCCTTGACAATTTTGGAAGGGCCAGGCTTTTGCTTCTTGCCCATCTTTGCCTTAGCCCTATAAAGAGGATTATTCAATCTCATAAGTATGAAAGGGTAAGATAATTTATTCAACAAATAATAATACTTACGCCGGGTTAACCACAAATGTGGGGAGCTGTGAACCGTTTGGGTCGCCAGAAGAATGAGAAGTATCCTGATATGCCAAGTCAGATGAATTAAGAGGTTGTCGTATAAGACCGGCTCATGAAAGAGAGGAGGTAGGGCTATGAGGCACCTCATGACGATGTTTACGAACCGGCATGTTGGGCAAGCCGGCCATAAGCTCCTCTTGGCCGCTGTTTCGAGTATGCCGTCTGGACTCGTGCTGCTGTTTCTTCAAAAGAAAGTTTGGATGTAAGTGAGCAAGAGGATGGGAAAACCGTACTTTCCTGACGACCCGCCGTGTTTTCTCTCTTGGCAAAATTTCTGAGTCGGAGGAGATAGGGATTACCTCAGCGCCGTCAGCTTGGCTTTTCTCCGTTTCCTCCTGAGGTGAATCAACATCAATAAGTTGCATAAAAAGAATACCAAGTGAATCAAGTTTTACCTCTGAGTCATCTAGTTTAAGCTGCTCTTGCGCCGTGGGCTTCTTAGGACGACCCGGGCCGCGACTGGTTGTTTTGACCCTTTTTGCTGGGGCAGTAGTAGTTTGTATCTTGTTTTTCCAAAAAGAAGAGTCGGCCTAAGTGCACATCAGCAATAAAGTTAAAACCAGAGAGGTTGACAAAACAAGCGATATATATGCAAGGATACTTATAGCTGGCAGTGGGTTAAGAGTATAATAAGGAGCTAGGCACGTCTTGCTGCAATTTGCCAATGATTCGCCAAGGAGTGATTTGACGGTATCATTAATCTCCTTCTCAGTTAATTCAGTGGAGTTGTAGCGCAGTGGATCTTTGGTATCTCCAGTATATGTGCACATTAAGCCGGAGCGGCGGCTTAAAGGCAGAATTCTCCACGAAACCCAGCAGCGAACAAGATCAATTCCGGTTAAGCCGTTTGCAATAAAGGCCCGGATCTTTGAGAAAGTAGAAGAATAAAGACCACGCTCCACAGCAGTCATCCGGCCTGGCAGTGGGCCGCTGGTAGGGAAACGATGTGGACGATAACCCGGCAGGGGGTTTTCACCTTCTAGGAAGGTATCTTTGCAGTAGAACCAGGTGAAGTTCCAGTCTTTAGGATGACTCGACAGGGTGGCGGCTGGGACGGTTACATCTGTCCGCCTTTGAATTGAAACACCTTCGAGTTCAATACTAAGCCCGTCGGGCATTTCAGTTTGGCGGTTGATATAATAATGATCCCTGAACAGATCTATAGAGGGTTCTTCACCAAGGTATGCTTCACAGAACACTTGGAAATTGCATATATTGGAGACAGAATTGGTACCAATATCTTGAGGATGAAGGTTGTAAAAGTGCAGCACATCTCGAAAGAACTTTGAGCCGGGCGGGGAAAAGCCACGGAGCAGATGATCTGTAAAGACTACGACCTCACCCTCTTGAGGTTCAGGAGGGCATTCAAGACCTGGAGCCCACCAATGAATGACTTCTTTGGCAGCTAAAACACCCATGGTCACATATTCATTGAGTGTCTCTTCAGTAACTTTGGAAGGCATCCAATCGCAAGTGGTGGGTGTCTTAGTCATGGTGAGCCGAAAGTAACAAAGCTGTGAGCAGGAAATAAATATGGTAGATTAATATTACAGTGTAGAGCTGTTTGCAAGTTTTTAAGCCGGCCAGAGGCTGGCGGGTCACAAGATTTTTTGTATAAGCTGCCATGGGTAATACGGCGAGTCAGCAGTCTATAAGGATGGAAGTGTTAAAAAATCCTGCTAAGTGTTACATAAACAGATTTCCCAGATTGCAGTTATATTCATGGATCTGCGATAGTTCAGAAAGGAAAAACTTTTCTTAAACCTAGACTATGGCGGAAGACCTGGCCTATTGAAAATGAAGCTTAAAGGGACAGGATGGATCTGCGTTGAAGAAACAGATGCTAAAACTGCTACCGCATGGCTTCAGTACTATATTGAGATTCAACTAAGCAGTATGAAGGATGAACTACCAGTGGGCACGATGAACACTGATGAACGCCGATGAACTAAGAAACCCTAATGCAGATTGAAAATCCAGAAAGGTGAATACCTGACGATGTTGATGAGCAACGGAAGGGCATGCTACTTCTTGAGCTTGCGTTGATTTTTCCCTTGAAGAGGAAAGGGTGATTCAGCAAAGTAGAGATAAGTATTTCCCTCAGTTAGAGAACCAAGGTATCAATCCAATAGGAGACAACGAACAAATCACCAATACCTGCACAAACAATCAAACAACTTGCACCCAATATGATAAAGGGGTTGTCAATCCCTTCACGGTTACTTGCAAAAGTGAGATCTGATAGAGATAGATGAAACTAAATAAACGATAAAGTAAATATTTTTAGGTTTTTGGTTTATAGATCGGAAAGTAAAAGATTGCAAAATAGTAGATCAAAAACTTATATGATGGAAAATAGACCCGGGGGCCATAGGTTTCACTAGAGGCTTCTCTCACGATAGCAAATAATACGGTGGGTGAACAAATTACTGTTGAGTAATTGATAGAAAAGCGCAAAGTTATGACGATATCTAAGGCAATGATTATGAAATATAGGCATCATGTCCATGTCAAGTAGACCGAAACGATTCTGCATCTACTACTATTACTCCACACATCGACCGACTCCAGCCTGCATCTAGAGTATTAAGTTCATGAAGAACAAAGTAACGCATTAAGTAGGATGACATGATGTAGAGGAATAAACTCAAGCAATATGATGTAAACCCCATCTTTTTATCCTCGATGGCAACAATACAATACATGCCTTGCTGCCCCTACTGTCGCTGGGAAAGGACACCGCAAGATGGAACCCAAAGCTAAGCACTTCTCCCATTGCAAGAAAAACCAATCTAGTTGGCCAAACCAAACCGATGTTCGAAGAGAATTACAAAGATATCAAATCATGCAAAAGAGAATTCAGAGAAGATTCAAATAATATTCATAGATAAGCTGATCATAAATCCACAATTTATCGGATCTCGACAAACACACCGCAAAAGAAGTTTACATCGGATAGATCTCCAAGAACATCGAGGAGAACATGGTATTGAGAATCAAAGAGAGAGAAGAAGCCATCTAGCTACTAGCTATGGACCCGTAGGTCTGAGGTAAACTACTCACGCTTCATCGGAAGGGCAATAGAGTTGATGTAGAAGCCCTCCGTGATCGAATCCCCCTCCGGCAGGATGCCGGAAAAGGCCCCTAGATGGGACCTCAAGGGAACAGAAGGTTGCGGCGGTGGAAAAGTGTTTTCGTGGATACTTCTGGTGGTTTGGGAATATATGTGAATATATAGGCTGAAGAATTAGGTCAGGGTAGTCACGAGGGGCCCACAAGGCAGGGGGCGCACCCTACCCCCCTAGGCGCGCCCTCCCCCCTTGTGGTCGCCTCGTGGCTCTTCCGACTTGATCTCCAAGTCTCCTGGGTGTCTTCTGGTCCAAGAAAAATCATCGCGAAGGTTTTATTCCGTTTGGTATTCCTTTTCCGCGAAACTCAAAAACAAGGAAAAAACAGAAACTGGCACTGGGCTCTAGGTTAATAGGTTAGTCCCAAAAATAATATAAAATAGCATATTAATGCATATAAAACATCCAAAACAGATAATATAATAGCATGGAACAATCAAAAATTATAGATACGTTGGAGACGTATCAAGCATCCCCAAGCTTAATTCCTTCTCGTCCTCGAGTAGGTAAATGATAAAAACAGAATTTTTGATGTGGAATGCTACCTAACATATTATCCATGTAATTTTTTTTATTGTAGCATGAATGTTCAGATCCATAAGATTCAAAACAAAAGTTTAATATTGACATTAAAACAATAATACTTCAAGCATACTAACAAGGCAATTATGTCTTCTCAAAATAACATGACCAAAGAAAGTTTATCCGTACAAAATCATATAGTCTGGCTATGCTCCATCTTCATCACACAAAGTATTCAAATCATGCACAACCCCGATGACAAGCCAAGCAATTGTTCATACTTTTGGTGTTCTCAAACCTTTTCAACTTTCACGCAATACATGAGCGTGAGCCATGGACATAGCACTATAGGTGGAATAGAATATGGTGGTTGTGGAGAAGACAAAAAGAGGAAGATAGTCTCACATCAACTAGGCGTATTAACGGGCTATGGAGATGCCCATCAATAGATATCAATGTGAGTGAGTAGGGATTGCCATGCAACGGATGCACTAGAGCTATAAGTTTATGAAAGATCAAAAGAAAACTAAGTGGGAGTGCATCCAACTTGCTTGCTCATGAAGACCTAGGGCAATTTGAGGAAGCCCATCATTGGAATATACAAGCCAAGTTCTATAATGAAAAATTCCCACTAGCATATGAAAGTGACAACATAGGAGACTCTCTATCATGAAGATCACGGTGCTACTTTGAAGCACAAGTGTGGAAAAAGGATAGTAACATGGCCCCTTCTCTCTTTTTTTTCTTTTTTTTATTTGGCTTCTTTGGCCACTTTTTTTTATTTAGGCTTCATTGGCCTCTCTTTTTTTATTTCCTCACATGGGACAATGCTCTAATAATGATGATCATCACACTCTTATTTACTTACAACTCAAAAATTACAACTCGATACTTAGAACAAAATATGACTCTATATGAATGCCTCCGGTGGTGTACCGGGATGTGCAATGACTCAAGAGTGACATGTATGAAAGAATTATGAAAGGTGGCTTTGCCACAAATACGATGTCAACTACATGATCATGCAAAGCAATATGACAATGATGGAACGTGTCATAATAAAAAGGAACGGTGGAAAGTTGCATGGCAATATATCTCGGAATGGCTATGGAAATGCCATAATAGGTAGGTATGGTGGCTGTTTTGAGGAAGGTATATGGTGGGTGTATGGTACCGGCAAAAGTTGCGCGGTACTAGAGAGGCTAGCAATGGTGGAAAGGTGAGAGTGCGTATAATCCATGGACTCAACATTAGTCATAAAGAACTCACATACTTATTGCAAAAATCTATTAGTTATCAAAACGAAGTACTATGCGCATGCTCCTAGGGGGATAGATTGGTAGGAAAAGACCATCGCTCGTCTCCGACCGCCACTCATAAGGAAGACAATCAATAAAAAAATCATGCTCCAACTTCGTTACATAACGGTTCACCATACATGCATGCTACAGGAATCACAAACCTTAACACAAGTATTTCTCCAATTCACAATTACTCACTAGCATGACTCTAATATCACCATCTTTATATCTCAAAACAATCATAAGGAATCAAACTTCTCAAAGTATTCAATGCACTTTATATGAACGTTTTTATTATACCCCTCTTGGATGTCTATCATATTAGGACTAAATTTATAACCAAAGCAAATTACCCTGCTGTTTAGAGACTCTAAAAATAATATAAGTGAAGCATGAGAGTTCA
The DNA here is from genome assembly GCA_011799875.1 of Thinopyrum elongatum. NCBI lineage: Eukaryota > Viridiplantae > Streptophyta > Magnoliopsida > Poales > Poaceae > Thinopyrum > Thinopyrum elongatum. The sequence goes on from CM022298.1 coordinate 680,016,337, forward strand.
ATAATTTCTATAAAATAAAGCCACCGCAGTGCTCTAAAAAAGATATAAGTGAAGCGCTAGAGCAAAATTGCCTAGCTCAAAAGATATAAGTGAAGCACATAGAGTATTCTAATAAATCATGATTCATGTGTGTCCCTCTCAAAAGGTGTGTACAGCAAGGATGATTGTGGCAAACTAAAAAGCAAAGACTCATATCATACAAGACGCTCCAAGCAAAACACATATCATGTGGTGAATAAAAATATAGCCTCAAGTAAAGTTACCGATAGACGAAGACGAAAGAGGGGATGCCTTCCGGGGCATCCCCAAGCTTAGGCTGTTGGTTGTCCTTGAATATTACCTTGGGGTGCCTTGGGCATCCCCAAGCTTAGGCTCTTGCCACTCCTTATTCCATAGTCCATCAAATCTTTACCCAAAACTTGAAAACTTCACAACACAAAACTCAACAGAAAATCTCATAAGCTCCGTTAGTATAAGAAAATAAATCACCACTTTTGGTACTGTTGTGAACTCATTCTTTATTTATATTGGTGTAATATCTACTGTATTCCAACTTTTCCATGGTTCATACCCCCCGATACTACCCATAGATTCATCAAAATAAGCAAACAACACATAGAAAACAGAATTTGTCAAAAACAGAACAGTCTGCGAAGATCTGAATTGTTATAATACTTATGTAAATAAAAAAATTCTGAAACATTAGTACAGCATAGGAAATTTGTATATAAATCATGTGTAAAAAATTCAGGGTTTTTCCATGCTCCAGTGAATTTAAACAATACTGTGACTGGACGCAAAAGTTTCTGTTTTTCAGCAAGATCAAATCAACTATCACCGTAAGCCATCCCAAAGGTCGTACTTGGCACAAACAATTATTAAAACACAAAAACACATCTAACCAGAGGCTAGATGAATTATTTGTTCAAAAACAGAAAAGAAAAATATTGGGTTGTCTCCCAACAAGCGCTTTTCTTTAGAGCCTTTTAGCTAGGCATTGATAATTTTAATGATGCTCACATGAAAGATAGCAATTGAAACACAAAGAGAGCATCATGTAGCACATGACAAACACATCTAGGTCTAACATACTTCCTATGCATAGGCATTATATAAGCAAACAAATTATGAAGACAAGCAAAAACTAGCATATGCAAGGAAGAAGAAAGAAACAATAGCAATCTCAACGTAACGAGAGGTAATTTAGTAACATGAAAAATTTTACAACCATATTTTCCTCTCTCATAATAATTACATGTAGGATCATAATCAAATTCAACAATATAGCTATCACATAAAATTTTCTCTTCATGATCCACATGCATGCAAAGTTGACACTCTTCCGAAATAGTGGGATTATCATAAAATAAAGTCATGACCTCTCCGAACCCACTTTTATCAAAAAATTCATAAGATTGAACATTATCCAAATATGTGGGATCTAAAGTTGACACTCTTCCAAAACCACTTTCAATATTATTGCAAACATTATTATCAATCTCATATTCATCATGGGGCTTAAACAAATTTGCAAGATCATAAGAAGAATCACCCCAATCATGATCATTACAATAAGTAGTGGACATAGCAAAAGTAGCATCCCCAAGCTTAGGGTTTTGCATATTATTAGCACAATTGACATTAATATAATTTATAATAACATCATTGGAATCATGCTTTTTATTCAAGGATCTATCATGAATCACTTCATAAAGCACTTCATCACAATTTTCAGATTCACGGATTTGAAGCAAAACATCATAAAGATAATCTAGTGCACTCAAGTCACTAGAAATTGGTTCATCATAATTAGATCTTCAAAAAAGATTAGCAAGTGGATGAGGATCCATATCAATATATTTTTAGCAAGCGAAGATGCAAGCAAATAGAAGGCACATGGCAACACAAGCAAACATAAGATTGAACAAAAGAAGGGCGAATAAAAAGGCAAATCTTTTCGAAAATCGTTTTAGAAGTGGGGGAGAGGAAAACAAGAGGCAAATGGCAAATAATGTAATGCAAGAGATGAGAGTTTTATGATGGGTACTTGGTATGTCTTGACTTGGCGTAGATCTCCCCGGCAACGGCGCCAGAAATTCTTCCTGCTACATCTTGAGCTTGCGTTGGTTTTTCCCAATTATTTCCCTCAGTTAGAGAACCAAGGTATCAATCCAGTAGGAGACAATGCACAAATCACCAATACCTGCACAAACAATCAAACAACTTGCACCCAACGCGATAAAGGGGTTGTCAATCCCTTCACGGTTACTTGCAAAAGTGAGATCTGATAGAGATAGATGAAACTAAACAAACGATAAAATAAATATTTTTTGGGTTTTTGGTTTATAGATCGGAAAGTAAAATATTGCAAAATAGTAGATCGAAACCTTATATGATGGAAAATAGACCCGGGGGCCATAGGTTTCACTAGAGGCTTCTCTCAAGATAGCAAATAATAGGGTGGGTGAACAAATTACTGTCGAGCAATTGATAGAAAAGCGCAAAGTTATGACGATATCTAAGGCAATGATTATGAAATATAGGCATCACGTCCGTGTCAAGTAGACCGAAACGATTCTGCATCTACTACTATTACTCCACACATCGACCGACTCCAGCCTGCATCTAGAGTATTAAGTTCATGAAGAACAAAGTAACGCATTAAGTAAGATGACATGATGTAGAGGAATAAACTCAAGCAATATGATGTAAACCCCATCTTTTTTTCCTCGATGGCAACAATACAATATGTGCCTTGCTGCCCCTACTGTCACTGGGAAAGGACACCACAAGATTGAACCCAAAGTTAAGCACTTCTCCCATTGCAAGAAAAACCAATCTAGTTGGCCAAACCAAACCGATAGTTCGAAGAGAATTACAAAGATATCAAATCATGCATAAGAGAATTCAGAGAAGATTCAAATAATATTCATAGAAAAGCTGATCATAAATCCACAATTCATCGGATCTCGACAAACACACCGCAAAAGAAGTTTATATCGGATAGATCTCCAAGAACATCGAGGAGAACATGGTATTGAGAATCAAAGAGAGAGAAGAAGCCATCTAGCTACTAGCTATGGACCCGTAGGTCTGAGGTAAACTACTCACGCTTCATCGGAAGGGTGATAGAGTTGATGTAGAAGCCCTCCGTGATCGAATCCCCCTCCGAAAGGATGCCGGAAAAGGCCCCTAGCTAGATGGGATCTCACGGGAACAGAAGGTTGCCGCGGTGGAAAAGTTTTTTCATGGATACTTCTGGTGGTTTGGGAATATATGTGAATATATAGGCTGAAGAATTAGGTCAGGGGAGTCACGAGGGGCCCACAAGGTAGGGGGTGCGCCCTATCCCCCTGGGCGCGCCCTCCCCCCTTGTGGCCGCCTCATGGCTCTTCCTACTTGATCTCCAAGTCTCCTGGGTGTCTTCTGGTCCAAGAAAAATCATCGCGAAGGTTTTCTTCCGTTTGGACTCCATTTGGTTTTCCTTTTCTGCGAAACTCAAAAACAAGGAAAAAAAAGAAACTGGCACTGGGCTCTAGGTTAATAGGTTAGTCCCAAAAATAATATAAAATAGCATATTAATGCATATAAAATATCCAAAATAGATAATATAATAGCATGGAACAATAAAAAATTACAGATACATTGGAGATGTATCAGGGCGCTGCAGTTTTCTGGTCCATTCAGGTTGATGCAGCGGCCAGGTAGGTGCAGCTCACGAGGGTCGATGGTGCGGTGGAGCTCGTGCGGCGACGGACGGCGCGAGGAAGAAGAAGAGAGAGGAACGGGGTAAAAGTGAAAAAGAATTCCCCCCGTACCTATTTATAAGGGGAAAGGTGAACCGTAAATGGCAGGCGTGGAAACCGAGGAGGCATGATTATTATCTTAACAACAAAGGCGCCTCGATCTTCGGAATGGATGATTAATGCAAAGATCCGTTATAATGTCATAAGGTTTTTTCTGGAATTAATAACATGATGTCATCTATTTATTACGGCGGGTTATATAAAGCTTGTCAGATTAAGAGTTGAAGAAGTTCAAAGGAGTCACAGATTGAAGATTGACATGAACAGGTTCACATCAATCTGGGGCCTAATGTTGGGGATATAACCCGTGGTATGACCCGCCCAGGAGGGGCCGGGTCATATTATGGGCAGCTTATAATCATAGGCCCAGTAAGGCCTAAGAAGACCAAAGGTGGCTTACAAGCAGGCTGTTGAAGGCCCATGACCCGGAGGTGACTCAAGGCCCGAAGGTGTGAGCCGCCTGATGGTAGCTTGCCTAACAAGGCGAAGGTGATTTAGAGACAGGGTTGGTTATGTTGTATGATCTGACCCGGACTCCTGTAAGCCACCGGGCCTTGACCTATGTATATAAAGGCAAGACCCGGCGGCGGGTTAACTCAAGAAACCATCAATCGAGAGCTAGGTCAAGCATATTCTCTCCCATGTAATCGAAACTCAAGCAATACAACTAGAAGCAGGATGTAGGCTTTTACCTCATTGTGAGGGGCCGAACCTGGGTAAATCTTTTGTGTCCTTTGTCCCGTTCAACCCCTTTGAGCTAACCTACGTCGCGATGGCTCCACACCTAAGTCCTTTCACAAGGGCATCTGCCATGACAAAACCACGACAGGTTCTCTTGCTACAAGAATTTGATTTACATATCATTGATAGAAAAGGAGCTGAGAACCCCGTAGCAGACAACTTGTCTAGGTTAGAAAATGTTCTTGATGACCCACCACCTATTGATGATAGCTTTCCTGATGAACAATTAGCTATCATAAATGCTTCTCGTAGTACTTGGTATGCTGATTATGCTAATTATATTGTTGCTAAATTCATACCACCTAGCTTCACATACCAACAAAAGAAAAAGTTTTTCTATGATTTAAGACATTACTTTTGGGATGACCCACATCTTTATAAAGAAGGAGTAGATGGTGTTATTAGACGTTGTGTACCTGAGCATGAACAGGAACAGATCCTACACAAGTGTTACTCCGAGGCTTATGGAGGACACCATGCTGGTGATAGAACTGCACACAAGGTATTACAATCTGGTTTTTATTGGCCTACTCTTTTCAGGGATGCTCGTAAGTTTGTCTGGTCTTGTGATGAATGTCAAAGAATTAGTAATATTAGTAGACATCAGGAAATGCCTATAAATTATTCACTTGTTATTGAACCATTTGATGTTTGGGGATTTGATTATATGGGACCTTTTCCATCCTCTAATGGGTATACACATATTTTAGTTGCTGTTGATTATGTTACTAAGTGGGTAGAAGCAATTCCAACTAGTAGTGTTGATCATAATACTTCTATTAAAATGCTTAAAGAAGTTATTTTTCTGAGGTTTGGAGTCCCTAGATACTTGATGACTGATGGTCGTTCACACTTTATTCATGGTGCTTTCCGTAAATTGCTTGCTAAATATGATGTCAACCATAGAATTGCATCTCCTTATCATCCTTAGTCTAGTGGTCAAGTAGAATTAAGTAACAGAGAAATAAAATTGATCTTGCAAAAGACTGTTAATAGATCCAGGAAGAACTAGTCTAAAAAGCTTGATGACGCATTATGGGCTTATAGAACTGCTTATAAAAACCCTATGGGTATGTCTCCGTATAAAATGGTATATGGAAAAGCATGTCACTTACCTCTTGAACTGGAATATAAGGCTTATTGGGTAATTAAAGAGCTCAACTATGATTTCAAACTTGCCGGTGAAAAGAGGTTATTTGACATTAACTCACTTGATGAATGGAGAACCCAAGCCTATGAAAATGCCAAGTTGTTTAAAGAAAAAGTTAAAAGATGGCATGATAAGAGGATACAAAAGCGTGAATTCAATGTAGGTGACCATGTCTTGCTATACAATTCTCGTTTAAGATTTTTTGCAGGAAAACTTCTCTCTAAATGGGAAGGTCCTTACATTATCGAGGAAGTTTACCGTTCCGGTGCCATCAAGATCAACAACGCTGAGGGCACAAACTTGAAGGTGGTAAACGGGCAAAGAATCAAACATTATATCTCAGGTACTCCCATAAATGTTGAAACAAATATTATTAATACCATAACACCGGAGGAGTACATAAGGGACACTTTCCAGAACGCCCCAGACCTCCGAAAAGGACTAGGTATGTGATACGGTAAGTAAACCGACTCTAAAACTTTTCCGGAAGCAATTTTACTCCGTTTTGGAATATTTAAAAAATTAGAAAAATAAGAAGTAGTCCGAAAAGTGCACGAGGAGGTGACAAGCCGTGGGGGCACGCCCTACCCCCTGGGCGCGCCTCCCAGGCTTGTGACCACCTCGTGTGCCCTCCGGACTCCGTTTTCTTGTAAGATACTTCTTTTGGTCGGTAAAAATTCATTATATAATCTCAAGAACGTTTTGACCACCGTACCACGGCAAAACCCTCTATTCTTGTTTCATGCTGTTTTCTTGGCAGATCTGAAAGTATGTCGTCAAAAGATTCGGAGGGAGAAAGCTACGTAGCTGATTATATCGCAAACCCAAAGGTTTATGGGGAAGTGGATCATTATGGTTGGACTACGGAAGAGGAGGAAGACTTTAACATGGATAAAGCAAGGGATGACAGCTCTGATGAAGATGACGATCCACTACCTCAACCTGGGGAGATATGCACGTGGAGTTCAAGAAATCAAGGCTCCCTAATAAAGTAAAAGAACCTAAGATCCAATTTATCCCTTTTCATCTCCTGCAGGAAAACAAGCAGGAACTGTTAAAAAAGATACTAAGGCTTGAGCAGGAGATCAATGACTTGAGGGAGGAAAATTCTATCCTCAAGCATAAGTTGAGGAAGAAGGGCAAGCCTCCCACATCAACAACACCATCACCTCCGAAGAACGAGAATTGAGTACACGGGTACGGGCACTCCCCTTGGCTTGTGCCAAGCTTGGAGGAGGTGCCCCGGTTTCGTATCACCATCACATCTTTACCTTTATTGTTTTTCTTAGTTCGATCCTTTTGGTTATATCCTAGTTTAGTAGAATAAAGTTTTTGGTATGATCTAGTCTTTGAGTTTTGCTTTCGTGATCTATCTATGTAATCAAGTCCGTGAGTTATATAATAAAGATTAGTTTTGAGTTGAGGGCTTTGCTTTCTTGCTATGATCTTGAGGAAAGAAATAAAGAAAAAGAATAAAAGAAGTAAAAAGAGTATATAATGATCTTATGGATAGTGATGACTTCACACGTAAGAAGTATGTCGACTGAAACTTGTTGTGAGTTGACAAACATAGTGTTGGTCATTGTTGCAATTAAAAGGAAGTAATAAAGAAAGAGAGGTTCACATATAAATACATTATCTTGGACATCTTTTATGATTGTGAGCACTCATTAAATATTATATGCTAAGAAGTTGATGTTGGACAAGGAAGACAACATAATGAGCTATGTTTCCTTATTTCCGAATAGAACTTATATTGTCATGGATCCTCTAACATGTGACGCTTGCTTCCACCTCATACTAGCCAAAACTTCCGCACCAAGTAGAGATACTACTTGTGCATCCAAACACCATTAACCCAGTTTGCCATGAGAGTCCACTATACCTACCTATGGATTGAGTAAGATCCTTCAAGTAAGTTGTCATCAGTGCAAGCAAAAAAAATTGCTCCTTAAATATGTATGATCTGTTAGTGTGAGGAAAATAAGCTTTATACGAACTTGTGATACGGAAGAAATAAAAGCGACGGACTGCATAATAAATTTCTTTATCACAAGGGGCAATATAAAGTGACGTTCCTTTGCATTAAGATTTTGTGCATCCAACCAAAAAGTGCATGACAACCTCTGCTTCCCTCTGCGAAGGGCCTATCTTTTACTTTTCAGTACTTATCTTTATGCAAGAGTCATGCTGATCTTCACCACTTCCTATATTTCGCCTTTTTCTCTTGGCAAGCGTCATGTGTTGGGGAAAGATCTAGATAAATATATCCACTCGGATGTAGGTGATCATAGGCTATTATTGTTGACATTACCCTTGAGGTTAATAGTTGGGAGGCGAAACTATAAGCCCCTATCTTTCTCTGTGTCCAATTAAAGCTTTGATCTCATAACTACTGCGTGAGTGTTAGCAATTATGAAAGACTAAAAGATGATTGAGTATGTGGATTTGCTAGACAAGATCTTATGTTGACTCTTTCCGATGTTATGATAAATTGCAATTGCTTCAATGACTGAGATCATAGTTTGTTGGTTCTCAATAGGGTTCTTGATTCATACTTTATCTTGTGAATGAATTATCACTTTAGCATAAGAAATTATATGCCGATATATGTTGCTGTTCTAAAGATGATCATGATGAGTTCATGTCCGTATTTTATTTTATCGACACTTCTACCTCTAAACATGTGGACATGATTATCGATTTCGGCTTTTGCTTGAGGACAAGCGAGGTCTAAGCTTGGGGGAGTTGATACGTCCATTTTGCATCATGCTTTTATATCATTATTTATTGCATTATGGACTGTTATTTCACTTTATGGTACAATACTTATGCCTTTTCTCTCTTATTTTACAAGATTTACATGACGTGGGAGAATGCCGGCAGCTGGAATTCTGGACCAGAAAGGAGCAAATCTGAGAGACCTATTCTGCACAACTCCAAAAGTCCTGAAAATTTACGGAGAATTATTTCGGAATAAATAAAAAATATTGAGCGAAGAAAATACCAGAGGGGACCCACCCACTAGCCTGGGGGGCGCGCCCCTAGGGCTTATGGGCCCCCTTTCAGGCCTCCGGTGCCCCTCTTCTGCTATATGGTGTCTTTTGACCTAAAAAAATAATAGGAGAGCTTTCGGGACGAAGCGCCGCCGTCTCAAGGCGAAACTTGGGCAGAACCAATCTAGGGCTCCGGCGGAGCTGTTCTGCCGGGGAAACTTCCCCCCCCCCCCCCGACGGGGGAAATTGAAGCCATCGTCATCACCAATGATCCTCTTATCGAGAGGGGGTCAATCTCCATCAACATCTTCACCAGCACCATCTCCGCTCAAACCCTAGTTCATCTCTTGTATCCGATCTTTGTCTCAAAACCTCAGATTGGTACCTATGGGTTGCTAGTAGTATTGATTACTCCTTGTAGTTGATGCTAGTTGGTTTATTCGGTGGAAGATCATATGTTCAGATCCTTAATGATAATTATTACTCCTCTGATTATGAACATGAATATGCTTTGTGAGTAGTTACTTTTGTTCCTGAGGACATGGGAGAAGTCTTGTTATAAGTAATCATGTGAATTTGGTATTCATTCGATATTTTGATGAGACTTATGTTGTCTTTCCTCTAGTGGTGTTATGTGAACGTCGACTACATGACACTTCACCATGATTTGGGCCTAGGGGAAGGCATTGGGAAGTAATAAGTAGATGATGGGTTGCTAGAGTGACAGAAGCTTAAACCCTAGTTTATGCGTTGCTTCATAAGGGATTGGTTTGGATCCATATGTTTCATGCTGTGGTTAGATTTATCTTAATTCTTCTTTCGTAGTTGCAGATGCTTACGAGAGGGGTTAATCATAAGTGGGAGGCTTGTCCAAGTAAGGACAACACCCAAGCACTGGTCCACCCACATATCAAATTATCAAAGTAACGAACGTGAATCATATGAGCATGATGAAAACTAACTTGACAGTAATTCCCATGTGTCCTCGGGAGCGCTTTGCTTTATATAAGAGTTCGTCCAGGCTTGTCCTTTGCTATAAAAAGGATTGGGCCACCTTGCTGCACCTTTGCTACACTTGTTACTTGTTACCCGTTACAAATTATCTTATCACAAAACTATCTGTTACCGATAATTTCAGTGCTTGCAGAGAATACCATGCTGAAAACCGCTTGTCATTTCCTTCTGCCCCTCGTTGGGTTCGACACTCTTACTTATCGAAAGGACTACGATAGATCCCCTATACTTGTGGGTCATCACCGCCGCCCCCAACGCCAGCCGCCCACCGCGCCCGCTCTCATCGTCGCCGCCCCCAACGCCGCCCGCCCTCGCGCCTCCTCTCCGAGCCCGACGCCGCGCGCCCGTCCTCCTCCCCGAGCCCCGGCGCCACCCGCACCTCCTCCCCGCCTCCGGCGTCCCTCCGCCCCGACGAACCCGGCCGGTGAGCCTCCCGGCGGCTAGCACACTTAGCAAATTTCATTTGTTCATCTGTTTTTCTTCTATTTTTTTTAGTTTTTTTCACTAGTATATGTATATGTATGCTTAATTAGTATATGTATGTATGTATGTATAGCTCATATATGTATGTATACAATTGGCATAGATTATTTTTTTCACTAGCTAGTTTTTTTCCTTCTATTTTTGAGTTTTTTATACTTTTAATGTTGTAGCATCTATAGGCATCACATGACCCCTCATAATTTCTTGTGTAATTTTAAAAGAATTATTTAAAATAGTTGTAGTGCAACAGAAGCATTTCAAAGATTGCAAATGCTATTTAAAATAGTTTCAGAATTTTTTGAGCAAGAAATATTAGGGTTGTTCAAGTGTTGGATCAATGGCTATAAAATGTTGTTCAAATTTGCCCATCTACTATATAGTTGTAAAAGTTTATGAGTAGCATAATAAAATGACATTGCATATAGTAATTTGTTTTCATAAGAATTTGTTCTCGACGTCGATGATGCCCGGCCCACATCCTCATCGTCGACTCGTTGGCGACGACCTGCTTCAGAGGCGACATGTCCGGGACTGGGCTCTGCCGGGCTGGCACTGGGAGGTGCTACCTTCCGGGGTGCACAGCTTGGTGAGAAACCGGACTCCCGTCGTCGACCCGGAGCTTCTTTGGTGGCGGTCGCGTGGGCCACTTTCGGTGCAGAGGCAGCCAGCCCCCGCGGAGGTGGTACGTCGCCGTGTCAGGGAGGGGGACGAGCACGTCCGTCGCTACATGGTTGCGTTGGACGTCAGGTTCTCCAATACCTGGCAGGTTCTTCAGGGATCTCACCCGAGCTATGATCCTGTGATGGTTCCTTCTCTTTGGGTGTCCACCACCCGCGCCTCAGGAACCGCGAGTGAACTAGATTCTTCGATAATATTCAATCTGTATTAGCTAGTGATGTTATATGATAATATTCGAGATGTATTAGTGATAATACTCAAGATGTATTCGAGATTATATTCGATAATATTCGAGACGATGTATTCGAGATTACATTCGATGATGCATATTATCTGGATTATTCGAAATGTATTAGCGTGATATTATACGAGATGCATATTATCTACTATGATTCAGTTTTTCCTTATTGATTGCATTCTAATTTGAATACTAAATTATTTTATATTTCTTCTGGATTAGTTAATATAAGCTATGGACGATACCGGCAGAGACGGAGAAGAGACCATGTTCGACATCATACGCTCCCCGAGCCCAGACAGTGAAACTGAAGATGACGGCTCGCAATATCTGAACAATTCCGGTGAGGGTGTATTTGATGAAGACGAACGAAGAGATGAAGGCCACAACAATGATGACGAAGGAAATGTTCTTCAAATAACAAAGACCGGCGAGGTATATTTATATAAGGCATCTGGTGATCATTACATGTATTAATTGATTTGTATATATATATATATTAACGAATCGATCTTTCTACTTTTAGCCCTCCGGATCGAGCAAATCTTCTACAAGCAGGGCAGTACGAGGCCCGGCCAAAAGGTTGCAGGCTGGCATAAAGTACAACATCGATGACATCAAACCAAATGGAGAACCGCTTGCTCCTAAAAAGAATGCGTACAAATTTACTCGTCAATGCGGAGTTATTGTCAGGGACCAAATCCCGATCTCCGTTCAAGAATGGAATAAGCCATCAAAGGGAGATCAAGGAGTTAGTTTTGTCTCCGAAAGAGCAAAATATCTGTTTTGGGAATCGCTCATGTCACATTTCACCCTACCGCACCATTTCACAGATGCACAACGGGAGAAAGTCAGGAAGAGTGCTCTTAAGAAGATGGCGATTGCATTCTGCAACCACAAGAAAAGAATATGGGCCAAGTACGAAGCAGGAGGAAAGCAGACTCCAGAATTCAAGGGAACACTGGAGAAGGCAAGAGATCACTGGGACTCTTTCGTGAAGTTCAAGGAATCGGAAGCAGCCCCAGGAACGGTCGAGAATAAACAAGATTAATGCTGCGAAGAAAAGGTGGCACCATACTATGGGGCCAGGTGGCTACCAGGTCGGCCGGCCTAAGTGGGATCTCACTAAGGAACAGATGATTGCTGCAGGGGTCACTCCAGTTACATTGAGTTGGCCTGACAGGTGCAGGACTTGGTTTTATGCGCATGGGGGGAAGTTGGACCCAGAGACAGGGCTGGTTATGGAGCGGGCAAGTCTTAAAGAAGCCTCCGACACTTTACTTGTTGCAATACAAGAGGCTCGAACGGGGGTGTTCAAGCCCGAGAGAGAGAACGACGAGCTTACGCGTGCCCTGAAGAATCCTGAACACCCGGGACGAACACGAGGCAAAGGTGTTGTTCCGTGGTTTGAGGGGTTTGCGGATTGGAACGCCACTTACAGAAGCCGTGCGAGAAAGAAGCAGTAGCAGGAGGAGCAGAGGAAGCTGGAGGAGGAGCAAAGGAAGCAAGAAGTAGACCGCCTTCAACTTGTAGAATCAAAGCACGCGGAGTTGGAAGGCGCTTTCATAAGGCAGCAGGAGCAGATCGACTCACTTAGCCAGGAAAGGGCGTCTTAGCGGCAGCAGCAAGTAAATCCAGCATTGGATAGCACCATCCCATCTATGCCAAAAAGCAGCGTGGGTTCCACCCCGGCCGATGATGCACTGCTGGCTAGATACCCCGTGGATGATATCAAAGTTTCGACACCTTGTGAGCTACACATGAAACTCAAGAACATATCCATGAAGGTGGCGGATGGCTATGCTTTACCAAATCCCCCTGAAGCAACCTTCCATGGCAATCCGATTCCAGCTGGCTATGCTCGTGTCGGGGTGGATGAAGTGATGTCGGGATATGACCAGCTAGAGCTTGACATTCATGGAGGTGATGATGAGAACACACTGGGAGGCGCCATACGTCGTATCATTGTATGGAGAAAGGATTGCATCGTCTTTCCAAGGCCACCAACTCCTCCTCCAAGTTCGCCGCGTCAGCCGAATCCTGCTCCTCCAAGTCCGCCACTGCGTCAGCCGACTCCTCCTCCAAGTCCGGCACCGCGTCAGCCGACTCCACCGCCTCAGCTGTCTCCGGCGCGTCAGCCGTCTCCGCCGCCTCAGCAACAGCGGAAGAGAGGCGCTGCCGCTACGATGGCTAGCAGTACAACAGGCAAGAAATTCAGAGCTCCTCCAAAGTTACCATATGAGAGGACTGACGAGGAAAACAAGGACATCGTGGTTGCCGAAGTGCAGGGCCATTTTGAACGGAAACGTCCACCTCCGAAGGAAGTAATAGATCCAGTGAAAGCGAAGCACACTCTGGATGCCCTTAAGCGACCAGCACCGCCTCCACCGCAACCACACTATAACCGTTGTATTGAAAAGACATTTGATGAAGCGCGGCGGTCGGGAAGTACTACCAGTGCTGCAACACGAAGTGGGAAAAAAGTTCCCCAGCTCGACGAACAGGAGAAGCAATCATGCCCCCCGCTCAAGGTGTCTAGCGATATCGCTAATCATCCGGGGCTAGCGCCTGGTACCACTCTTGGAGATTACATGGGCGATGATGTACAGTTTTAAATGGCTGAGGTAGTAGCGCCCTTTAGATACGAGCATGGGAAGCCTCTCGTCAAACCTGATTAGCTCCCGCATCTACCAACGATGATGCGAAGATTGCATGACTGGTACTTGGAAACCTGCAAGGATGGGAAAGACAGTATCTTGCTAGGAATTAAAGATGAGCACGAGTTCATTGGAGTCGACCTGATGTACGTTGAATTTGTGGAATTATTTCAGTTATTCAATCAAGACGCCATCGACAAAACTCTCATGACTTGCTACTGTATATAAGTATTATTTCTGTAATTAAGTCTCTAGCTCAGCTCGTTCATTGAATGTATATATAATTATCCTCACTATATTATGTAGATTGAAGATCGTTGAATGCAAAAGAGGACAAATCTATGACATTGGGTTGATTAGCCCAAATACCGTAAATGAATGGACGGTACAAAACAGAGCCAAACTTACTGAGGAAAACTTGCTAAACGCGTTCCTTCGACATCAAAACAAAAGGGAAATACTCTTTCCTTACAACTTCAGGTGAGTGTTACTGTCTTGTGCATATTTGGTTTCGCTTACTCGAGGTTAAGTACTGTAACTGATGAGTTATGCGTGCGTAGGTTTCACTTTATTCTGCTATCCATTAAGCTTGACGGGGGAGTAATAATTGTCTTAGATTCGAGACGTAAAGAGCCTAAGCCGTGGGAGGACATGAGTGAAATGCTCCAGAAGAAAGTTCAATCATTATCGCACCATATCGGCAACTTTCATTCATTTCCTGATATCAAGTAATCATTTTCTTTGCCGGGCAGGGTTTGGAAGAAGTTCACCAGAATGGTTCCGGGTCTGAAGAAGGAGCTGCGATTTACACACCCCAAAGTAAGTAGTACTAGCTAGTTCCGCGCATCTCTCATTGATTCTAGTTTCATCAATACCATTATCATGCTTGATTATCATTTTGATTGAACTCTATTCTCGTAAAGTGCTTGTGGCAGGCAACCGAGAATAATTTATGTGGATACTACGTTTGCGAGTTCATTCGCTACTCGACCTCTGAGCGGGGCTTCTCTGACCAACAATTTGAAGTACGTAAACAATATTCATAATTTTATTTTATTACCATCAATTGTGTTGACTTTCATTCATATATATGTATTGACCCCCTTCTTTAAATTAGATGTGGGAGAAGCGGAACGAACTCCTACCATATGATCACATACGAGCAATTCAAGAGGAATTGGTGGGATTCTTTGTTGACCACGTCATAACTAAAGACGGAGAATACCATCAGGAATTGCAAATGATTTAGGTAGATGATGTTAGGGATCGTAAGAGATGTTATATTGTATATATGTAGTAGTGTTGGATAGATATACGAAAACTTGTTGTTCGACCAAGCACGGAGAAAGAGAGGTCACTTCTCTCTATATATGTTCATGACGATCTTGTGTAATGGTTCCTTCATTGCTATATGTAGTAGCTAGCGTCGAGTTGAATGGAAAGCATTAAATAAAAATGAAACCCTAAATGTAAAGAAAAAAGTCCATTTTACTACCCTGAATAAAGTTGGTGGTTCACATTACCCCCTCATCTATTTTTCTGTTTCTTTCACCCCCTAAACAAACCCATACCGGATGAAAGACCCCCCTGGGTGGTTTGTCACCACTTGCTCCTGATGTGGCATTGGTCAACGGTGGTATTGACTTGCGGGTGGGCCTCCCTTGTCAGGTGTGGCTGAGATTGACAGGTGGGGCCTAGAGGAGGCGGGCCCACTTGGCAGGTCTGTCCCCTTCATCCGTCGGTCGCTCGCGGGACAGAGAGGAGCTCGGGCGCTCGTCTCGGTGGCACAGGCTACCCCCGGCGGAGCTACGACCACCGGAGTGACCCCTGTGATGCGACGCGTCCTCCTATCCGGTTCATGATGTCTGGGAACAACAGGGGCCACGACGGGATCGGGCAGGGCGGTCGGCGGCGTCGGCTGATGATGGGCATGGCGGCATCAGCAGAGGCCAAGGGGGGGATGGGGAGATGGCTGGACGGCAGGGACGGCAGGGCATCGGAGCAGGCCGGTGCACTGGTTGTCGTGTTCGACGACAGCAGCGGGCGGCGGAGCATGGCCGTGCAGGGAGAGGCCCTCGGGGGCGTGTGGCTCCAAATAGACTAGCCCGTCAGCTTTAGGGGAGCGCCATGGTGCCTGGGAACCAGAAGAGGAGAATCAAAGGGTCACTAGAGGATGAGATCAAGGAGGCGGCGGTCGATGTCGGGGGCGGGGAAGAAGACATGGGCAAGCGCGATTTACAGCGATTGAAACTAATTCCTTTGGCAGGAATGTGTAATGGATCAAGGCGAAGCTCTCACACAAGGTTTCACATCAAGGAGGAGGCGCTGGACACGCGGACAAATAACTACAGCGGGCGCCAGAGCTTGGCCATGCGGGAAGAGGTCCCCGGGACGCACTGCTCCAGATGGAGGGGATGATTAGCTTCAGGGGAGCACGATGGTGCTCGAGAAGAAGAGGAGGAGAATCGGGGCTCACCGGAGGAAGAGATCGAGGTGGCAGTGGTCGATGCCTGAGGCAAGGAAGAAGACATGGGCGACGGTGATTTATGGTGACCCGAAGAAATTCATTTTCCAGGAATCTATAGCTTTGCGAGGTGAACCTCTTGGACAAGATTTCAACATGAGGACGAGGCGCTAGCCGCGCGGACGAAGAACGACAGCACCATCGGCATGAACTGAGCACCGGCTGTGTTGTTCACCTGACCACAGGGCCCCGTTGGTCAACAAACCACTTTGACAGTGTCCACGTCAGCAAACCACCCGAGAAAATCCGCCCAAGACTATTTCTGAACGGTATTGTATAGATCAGGGGGTTAAGTGAACCAAAAAAAAATTCAAGGGGTTATGCGAACAACCCATTTTCTTCAGGGGAGTAAAATGGACTTTTTTCAAATGTAAAAGAATTGAAGGGTAAACACAAAAATAAAAGGGGGAAACACAATATGAAAACCCCTAAACCCCTCCTTTCAAAACAAAAAACAAAAGCCGCAGCGCCTGGCAGCTGCTGACACGTGGCTGCCTTTTAGTCCCGGTTGGTGTCACCAACTGGGACTAAAGGCTCCTCAGCCCCTGGCGCGGGCTCGTGCCACGTGGTGAGCCTTTGGTCCCGGGTCGTGACGAACCGGGACAAAGCATCACGCTAAAGACGCCCTCGTCGGAACGATCCGGAGTAGGCGGTGATGCGGTTGGCCAGAACGACATGAGTATATAGCAAAAAACTATCACATTACAGGCTATGTCTACAAAAAACTATCACTTTTTTAATCTTTTGAAAAACTACCACAAAATTGGTTCGTTGTTCCAAAACACCCTAATGACCAGACGATTTAGAATTAATCTGGTTTATGATAGGTCGGGCCCGCTCCTAAATAAACTGTTAGTTGACTGTTTGTTTGACCGTTAACTTACATCTGAGTCCCACATGTAAGTGCTCTCTCTCTCTCCCATATCTTTCTTCTCTCCCTCTTCTTCCCTATCACTCTCCCGAGCCATTGCCGGACACCACCACGGGCTGCCGCGGCCAGCACCATGCCCGGCGTAGCCACGGACGGCCACCACCACGCCGTTGACACGAAGAAGATGGAAAGAGGGCAGAAGAAGGGCGGCTCAGAGCGGCTCACTGGTGGTCGGAGTCGAGCTCGTACTCCATGGCAGCACCCACGCCGCCGTCGCCTGCTTCACTCCGCGCCGCCGGACGCCACCAGGACGCGCCTCGCTTAGCTCCGCGCCGCTGGACAACTCCGCACCAGCGCGACACAGCTCTGCTTTGCTCCGCCCAGCAGAGAGGAGGAGGAGCTCCGCGCCGGACAGCTCGAGCACGGGCGGGGAGCAGCCAGGGAGCAAGGCCAGTTCCAGCCCGCCGCCGCTGCTGATTCTCGCCGGCCACGACTGTCGCGGCGAGCAGCCATCTACTCCGGGCGTGGTGCTGGCCGGCCCTGGCGACGAGCTCGCCGGCGTGGTGCTGGCCGGCTCCGGCGACGACCCGATTGCTTCTTTTTTATTTTTCAGGGACCCAATTGCTTTTTTTTTTCAGGAGCCTGATTGTTGTTAGTTTTTACTGTAGAGACCCGATTGCATGTCAAAAAAAATATTTGGGCCCCACCTGCCATAACCTGTCAACGGTCAACCTGACGGGTGGACCCGAGCTGTCATAATAACGTTTAAAGTTAACCAACATAGTCATCAGTGTGACATAATAGTTTTTTGGAGCAGCGAACCAATTTTATGGTAGCTTTTTGAAAGATTAAATTGTAATGTGGTAGTTTTTGCTATATACTCGAACGACTGGAGTGGTTGTCAGGCCAGTATTAACAAAATGACGAGAGCAATGTGCGATCTGGGGGGGATGTGTGGGGGGGGGGGGGAGGGGGGGGGGGGTTCATTAGGATCGAGGAGGACGAAGAAGAAGTAGGGTGCTCCAAAATCAGCTAATGCTTTCCACGTTGGTTGCCAAAGTGCAACAATGCAAAAAAAAAAATCATGATATAATTTACGTTGACCAATATCTATATACCGCCATTTTGTTATTGTGTTGAAGCAACACACATGTATCTATTTTTTCACTAGTCTGTGACAACACAAGGACATTCAGCTAGTCAGTCTCTGTATCAAAATATAATACATTTTTTTATATTATCATAGTGTCAAAAAAGTCTTATATTTTCCATTAAAAAGTCATATATTTTTATACAGAGAGAGTAGAAAATAGAACCATAACACCAAAATATTATTATTTTTGAAAGAAATAACGCCAAATAGATGCCATTGGCTCTTTTTTTAGGTGTTGTTTTTTTAGAATTTTTTGTGAGGTGTAAGCTTCCGTTTGGGAATAGTATGAACAAAATTTATTCACAAATTCAAAAAATGTTCTCCTTTTCCAAAATTTGTTCACAAATTGAAACAAAAATGCTCAAAGAGTTTCAAATAATGATCATGCTTTCAAAATTTATTTGGAATTTAAAAAATATTCCTATTTTCAATTTTTTCTACACAAATACAAAAAATGTTCGGGTAAATTAAAAAACAATTGGTTACAATTTTTTATTTTTTTTAAATCCAAATTTTTTGGTGTTTTTGAGAAAATGTCCATGTTGAATTTTTTTTGTAGTCCATGAAGAATGAAAAAGAAACAAAAGTCTAACTGAAAAAAGAAAAAGAAAAAGAGAGAAAATTATCGGTTCCCTACAATAACCGATCGCTGAGGGATAGTTGTTGTATTCCGCGTTTCCTACTTAGACACTAAAGCTTATTGGCTCATGTGGCTAGTGACGAGAGGTCAACAACGGGAGTTACAGGGTTTGATCCCTCGCACTGCTATTTCTTTCTGGTGAATGTTTTTAAAAATTTGAAAAAAAGGGAATTTAAATTTTTACGGTTTTCATTTTTTTCTCAGAAACTTAAGAAATGATCACGTGTTCGAAAAATATTCGGTAAATTTATATATTGTTCGTGCTTTTGCAAAATTGATCAAAATTTTGATAAATGTTGGCATTATCAAATTATGTTCTCAAAATTCAGAAAATGTTCAGGATTTTCAAAATTTGTTTCTATTTAAAAAATTACAAATTTCAAAATTTGTTCGAGTCGTTCAAAAAATAGTCAGATTTTCAAACATTGCTCGCTTTTAAAAAATTTGCTCACAATTTCCAAGAAATATTCGAAAAAAGAACCATAACACCAAAGTATTATTATTTTTCAAAGAGATGCCATTAGTTCTTTTTTTAGGTTTTTTTAGAATTGTTTTTTTTAGGTGTAAGAGATGCCATTTGCTTCCGTTTGGGAGTAGTATGAATAAACCTTTGCGGCGCAAGAAGCAACCGCAGGCCGGCCAACTGCTCCGCCTCGATCTGGACTGTGCCTACTGCCAAGGCCCTGGTGGAACAACACGGCCGGCGGCCGCGGGAACCGAATCCTCTTAACATCCTCAAGGGATGTCACGTAGGCTACAGTAACCATGACATCCCTTCTTCACATCCATATGGTTAAGCCTAAAATGATTATAATTAATTTGAATTACAAATCTACTGTATACATTTACAAAAATTACATACACACAAAATTATGGTGCAATAAAATTATTTGTTGATTTATTTCTGTACATGCTACAGTAAGTCCGCACAGTAGTTGCTACAGTAACCATGGCATTCCTTCTTCACTTCACGCACGCATTTCACTGTAGCTTCATGACATCCTTTGAGGATCCGCTTCCGCGGCCGCGAACCCTCGTCATTTCTCTCCCTCTTGCGCCGATTTCACCGCACCACCGTAAAAAAGGGTCGACGGCAAGTTTTAAAAAAAAAGGTCGACGGCTAACGGCACGGCGGCGCCATCCGGCCGGGTTCCATGGCGGCACGGTGGCCCCGTTCGCCGGAGGAGCGTGCCTAGACCAGAGGCCGCGTGCTGCCCCGTCGAACGGCGCTAGCCGCATCGCGCGCATGGCACAAGGCGGCGGAATGACGGGGCGATGGTTGCCCGTGCCGGGGCGACATTAGGAGGCGACGACGTGCGCGGTGCGGAGGCCGCGCATCGTGATCGTCCAGTGCAGCGCCTCTGTTCTTTCCGCACGCCGTCCGGGGAGACGGTGGTGTGGCGCCATCAGCATATTCGCACGGCGGCAGGGCCGTGCGGACCCCGACGGGTCGGAGATCTCGAGAGGGGTAATCAAGGTAGGCATCCCGAGGCCAAGCATTTCGGGATTTTCATTTTAGGGCTCGGAATTGGGGTAAAGATCTTAGGATTAGCGTTTCATGATTTTGGGGGGAATTTGACATCAGGGTTACTGAAAATATCTGCAATTCCACTCTTCTCTGTGCTAACCGAGTCCCAAATGTGCTAACATTAGCATGATTCCGATCATCACATAGTTGCATTGACCGAAAAGATCAAAGCATGAGCGTGCTTAATGTGCAGCGTAACTAATTCTGCCTGAGCCCAAATGCAGCCAGACCTTAACTGAATCTTAAGGTTAGCATAGTCGAGTAGTTTTCACAGCTTGTTGGGGAGACCAAACTACAAGAGTAGCACAAGGGAAAATCAATACGCGCACCTACCATGTAAAAAGGGAGATTTAACCAGAAACCAAACTAGCAACTACATTATCTTCTGATTTTGCTGTCCTGCAATGGCTTGAAGTAACCTTGGCACGGGAGGTGTCTCAACTTCAGACAGACACTCAAGAAATTGCACCACCTCAGTCATTGTAGGACGATCAAACTCATCATCTTGAATACACCAACATGCGACTTTGCAAACTCTTTCAACCTCCTCCAGATTCACATCGCCCAGCAATTTCGCATCCACCAGACTTGCAACGTCTCCCTCAACAAGACTGCGTGCAACTCGCACAGGAAAATATCCTTCATGAGCACCATCTTGGGAGGATGATTGCTTGCTGGACTTCCTGCTGCCTGATACGATCTCTAACAGAACCATCCCATAGCTGTAAACATCAACTTTTGATGTGATAGCTGTGCCGCTGATCCATTCAGGAGCAAGGTACCCAATGGTTCCCCTCATTGTGGTAACAACCTGACTGAAATCCCTTCCCAAAAGTTTGGCCATTCCAAAGTCCGCAACCTTAGGGGTGAAAGACCCATCCAGAAGTATGTTCTCTGGTTTGATATCACAGTGTATAATGCAGTCCCGACAACTTGAATGCAGATAGGCTAGTCCTCTAGCAACCCCAAGGGCTATTTTGTACCTGGTAGTCCAATCCAACACCATGCCGTTGCTTTGGAAGAGATGGTGATCCAGGGAGCCATTGGGCATGTACTCATACACAAGTAACCTCCTGTCACCTTGGCAGCAAAAGCCAATCAGTTTAACCAAGTTGACATGCTGGATGACTCCAGTTGAGCTCACCTCGGCCCTGAATTGCTTCTCCCCTTGGCGGAATCCATCAAGCCTTTTCACTGCTATGGCTGTCGAGTCACTCAGCGAACCCTTGAATACTGAACCAAAACTGCCGGCCCCCAACTTCTCTGAGAACTTTTTTGTTGCAGACTGTAAATCGGCGTATCGAAATGCAATTATCCCCATGCCACCCTGAGCATCATCACCATACTGCTTCTTTTTTCTCATCCAAATCATCAGCAGAAAGATCAAACCCAAAGCGGCAGTGCTTGCACCAACAGCAACGCCAATGATCAGTCCCCTTCTGTTGGTTTTACTGCTTGGCACTTCTTTTGAAGCGAGGCGGAGGTGAAGAACACTGTTACCTTGTTGCTGAGCATTGAGCAGCTTGTCGTGCCAAATGGAGCAGGCACCTTGATCGTAGGAGTACGCAGTGCAGGAGCAGCTTCCCAGGCACACAAGGGAGCATTCATCGGCACTGGTGGCCGTCCCAACGTTCTGGGCATCAGCGGGAAGTTGGACAGAAGTCATAGGGTAGAACTTATCTGTCTCCCGCCGGCTGCACTGCTGTTGCTGTTGCAGTAGAGTGGAGTATTTCTTGCGCATCCAGCCGATCGGTCACCAAGCTCCCAGTCTTGAGGTGACCGTATGGAGTAGCCCTTCATGCAGCTGCAGGAGGGGAACGGGATGTCGTTGCAGACCGTGAAAGGGCCACAGGTAGCATGGACATCGCACTGAGATTTCGGCGCCGTGTAGACGGCTTGCCAATCTTGTGACGATCCCTCGAACCACAAGAGCACCTTCATTTGACCGGAGACGTCCATTATGCCGCGTGACAGCACTGTCGGATCCTCAATGGCATACTGGACGTACTGCTCTTCTTTGTTGCTGGTGAATTGAAGGGAAAGCCATTTCTGACCCACGCTCTCCGGGATGTTGCTGAAGTATTGGCCGCCCCAGTCCCCACTGGACCAGTATTGCTTGGACGAGTTGAACGTAGAAACAATGGAAGTGCCACTATTGTGGCCAGATAACTCGTAAGAGTACATGCCGGGAGTCTGGTCAACGGCGTTCTTCCTGGAGATGAGACGGCGGATCAGGCCGGTGGAATTGTTCCAGCCTATCTTCCCACCCTGGAGAACAGTGTCGGTCGGGTGATCGTAGCTCTGCCAGAAAACATCGAACGAATTGGACGCGCCGCCGCCGCTGCGGAGGACAAGGTTTCCGTTGTCGAGGAGGGCGGCGACGGTGGTGTTGGCCGTGGCGTTGGCCCTGGTGGACCAGACCGTGGTGGCCTGGTGGTGGACGGCAAGGTTGCCGTCACGGGAGAGCACGAGCTTGCACGCCGTGAGGTTGGCGATGGGGTTCTCGGCGTTGGCGACCCACACGGGGGTGAACTTGGGGACCGTGTGGAACCAGATCCCGAGGTACCACTTGGGCGTGCTGTCGGAGAAGTTGCTGCCGGTCTGGAAGAAGCCGAGCGCGAACCTGCCGTTCAGGGACACGAGCTTGTCGCGGCCAGCGAGCTCCTGGCTGGGCGAGAGGGTGTCCGTGGCGGCGTGGCATGGAGGGAGGGTGTGCGGGTCGAGGGTGATGAGCAGGAGAAGCCCGAAGCAGACCGCCGGAGCCATGGCTGGATGCATGGTGGAAGAAGAGGAAGAAGAAAAAGAACGTGGAGGATTAGTGGTGTGGTGCTTCTCCAGTGCTTGGGATCGGGGTGCCCCTATAATCCTATATAGAAGAGACGGCAGAACCCCACTTGGCGTTCAATGGTTCGTTTCCCACACACACACTGGACTGGATTACACCGGCCGCGTTCGTTTCCAGCACAGAGCATATGGAACAGAAAAGCACATTGGCCGCGTTCGTTGAGCATAGTGGGCAAGTGGCGCGCGTCAGACAGGGATCATCCGTGGGAACCGAGTGGGCAACTGGTTGCGGAGAGAGACTGCAGTGCAGGTCGTCGGGTCGTCAGTGCAATGCATCCGCGTGCGCGTGGGTCTTAGTTAGCGCTTGTTAGCAGCCGTTGGGGGTCCTCCCCTGCATAGATATACCTAGCTAGTGGCGCCAGTGGATCACAACAAGACACTTCTGTATCAATCACTCGAAAGATTATTTGAACTTCAACTTTGTGTTCTTAAATGTATTTGTCAGGCTAATCGGCGACTATCCTCGTGTTTAGGTACGCGCACATGCTGTTGATGAATCTGTCTCGACCCGTTAACGATTTTTTACTTAATGTTGGTTGGTCATCGATGGTATGGGCAGCATCAGTGATGCCCTTTTTTGCCTCTAGTATACGTATGCTGTCCGAATTTCCTGGGTACAAAGATGTCTGAGTAGTGAACAAAGTATTTGTGTAGCTTATGGCAAACAGGAAAGAGCAAAGCTAGTTGAGTCTAGAGCAAAGCTCCTCGATCTCTTCATCCTCCAGCAAAAACAAGAATATGTCTCCACTCATGCCATACCCAGGGACCGAATGGAACCGAGTGAGACTCACCCGTGGGGTTTGCAACTTCACGCGTTTCATCACACATATAAATCTTGTTCACACCCATTTCCCGCTAGCTACACCGCAACTAACATGAAGCACCACTTGTAACATTTTTCTTACTTTTTAGTGGAGTTTATATTCATAATAACTCTTAAATGACCACCAAGAGAACATACATGGAATCATGACGTTCACATGCGAGCTCTTGTACGGTACATGAACCACAAATAGAATGAATACCGAGCTCTTGTACGGTTCATGAACCACAAAACGAATGAATACCGTACTCACATGCAATCTCACACCTGAAGGATGACATCCTTGTACTATATATATATGCTTCTAGGAACTTGCTTGAAAAACAAGACTACACTTAGATCAAGAGTGACAATCCGCGCTAATGTGTTATGCTTGGCTTGCATTCGTTTCCACCCCCATTTAATATGTTCATGAGCTCTGAGATACTGGAGGACAACCAAGGAAGTGGAAGGCGCTTCATTCATCTTATTTCTGGGTTGTTGTGCCATGCTAGCTTATTCACATCGTGAGATGCTATAGGTTATTGCTTTTTCAGCATAGTGGGTGACCTTCTTGATGGAAGTATTGTACAATCTGGAAGGAAGGAGAGTCTGTGCATAGCATGCGGCCCCTCAGTGTTAGCTCTAGCATTAGGAAATCACGAAGTCCGCGAGCTCTTGGCTGGGCGAGAGGGTGTCCGTGGCGACGTGGCACGGGAGTGTGTGCGGGTGGAGGGTGATGAGCAGAAGAAGCGCGAAGACCGCATGATACATGGCTGGATGCATGTTTGAAGAAGAAGAAGAAGAATGTGGAGGACTACTGCTGTGGTGTGCTTGGAAATGGGGTTGCCCCTATATAGAGGAGACGCTAGAACCTCATTTGGCGTTCAGCGATTCGATTCCCACAGACACACTGGATTACACCGGCCGGGTTCGCCGCCCTACAGAGCATATGGAAAAGAAAAGTTCATTGGGCGCGTTCGTTGTACTACTACAGAGCATAGTGGCCTGGCCAACTGGCGCGCGTCAGGGATCAGGGTCCCAGGGATCATCCGTGGGAACCGAGTGGGAGGGTTTGCCGGAGAGTGCAGCAGGTCGGGTCACGTCAGTGCAATGCAAGCGCGTGGGTCTTGGTCAACGGTTGGTGCCAACCGTTGGGTCCTGCATGTATACACCCAGTGGCGCCAGTGGAACAAAGTATGTGTAGCTTATGGCGAACAGGATCGCAAAAAAAAAAAAAAAAGCTTATGGCGAACAGGCAAGAGTAAAGCTAGTTGAGTCTAGAGCAAAGCTCCTCTCTTCATCCTCCAGCAAAAAACAAGAAAATGTCTCCACTCTCAGGCCGTGCCCGAACATATGGAAAACACTAACGCATCGGCTCGTTCGCTATACAGAGCAGAGTGGCCAACGCCCAACAGGGACCCATGGATCAATTGGATTGGAACCGAGTGAGACTGACCTGTGGGGTCTGCAACTTCACGCGTTTCACCACACATATAAATCTTGTTCACATGCATTCCTCGCTAGCTGCAACACAACTAACATGAAGCACCAATAACATTTTCTTACCTTTTGTATTTTATATTCATAATAATTCTTAAAAGACAACTGAGAGAACATATATGGAATCATGATGATTCATATTTCTTAAATGACCACCAAACGAGCTCTTGTACGGTACATGAACCACTAAACGAATGAACACCGAGCTATTGTACGGTTCATGAACCACAAAAGGAATGTTTATCGTACTCACATGCAAGCTCACACCTGAAGAATGATATCCCTGTGCTATATATATGCTTCTAAGAACTTGCCTGAAAACAAGACTACGTGTACATCAAGAGTGACAATGCAAGCTAATGTGTTATGCTTGGCTTGCATTCGTTTCCACCCCCATTCAATATGTCCATGAGCTCTGAGATGCTGGAGGAAAACCAAGGAAGTGGAAGACGCCTCATTCAGTATATTTCTCAGTGGTTGTGCCATGCTAGCTTATTCACGTAGTGAGGTGCTACTGGTTATTGCTTTTTCAACATAGCGGGCGACCTTCTTGATTGAAGTATTGTACAATCCGGAAGGAAGGAGTCTGTGCATAGCATGCCGCCCCTCGGTGTTAGCTCTAGTATTAGGAAATCATGAAGCCATCAACGAGGGAGTTCGCGGTCATCTCATTTCTCCAAATTCACTAGTATTTAAATGTATATGGAAGTGTCTACGAAACACAAGTAAAACACTCAATTCTATGAATGTTGATTTTGACACTTATCCTCAAACAATGTTTGCGACACAATACTTATTTGGATTAAAATTTCAGTATTTACAAAATGATACTCTAACTGAGTGCTTGTTAGCAGCTCTCACGATTTGATTGAAAAACACATTTTTGTATGGGCAATGCAAACATGGTTGAGCTGGCTGCCCAGTCAAGAATTCAGAACTGTCTGGTACCTAGAAAGGATTCCCGCTCGTCGTCGGTCACCCGTGCAGGCCGCCATGGTGCCAGAGCTACAAGGGCACACGACGGGTAGTAGGTGAGGACTTGGTCGCGAAGACCGGCACGCCACAATCCCACCTTCAGTTTCAGGCTACGAGGACGAGTCGGCATGAGATGCCGCTTCAGGTGTCCCAGGGGCTCGGGCACTAGATGGCATCGCACGAACTTGAGTACTATTACCTCCGTTCCGAATTATAAGATGTTTTGGATATTTCAATGGACTACATACGGACTGAAATGAGTGAACGCTAAAACGCTTCCATATACATTTGATTCAGAAAAAGTTTAGAACATCTTATAATTCGAAACAGAGGAAGTATGAGCGATGGGCCGCTGGGGGGTTACAACAATAGCAAGCAAGTGTTCCAGCTTAGATTTCAGCTTCTTCGCCGGGTCGTGATGTGCTCTGTGAACAACTACGCGTGTATTATACCAGCTCGGAACTATGGAGGGAGGGTTTGTACTTCGTGTTGCTAATTGACTGCCGTTTTATTTTCTTCCTACGGCTTCACCCGTCGTTTCGTTTGCAAGAACACCATCAGACTCATTACAGATGTTGTCGTCTTTGTCACGTTTCAAGCCAGGAAGATTGTTCTTATCAAAGTATAGCCACGCCCACCCCCACTCGCCAGGTTAGTCTGTGTCACAAAGAATGGATAAGTTGAGTTTCTCCTCGCACAAGCACTCAACATCATGAGACAGGCCACATGGGACAGTTGCATGCAGGCCCACACTCCCTTCCTCTCTTCCACACCTTCTATCCCCGTCGTATCCCTTTTGGAGTCGACAAGGACGGCCGGTCCGATCCCCTGCCTGTTCCAACAGTGTCATCGACCGGAGATGGCTTGGGAGAGGAGTTCGACATCCTTCTGTATATATTATGAGTAGTGTGTGTGTTGCCTCCGTTGTGTTTGTGTATGTATTAGATGCCGGTTAGGAGGGTGTTGCGAGAGTCCCTGTGTAATATGTACTGATATTGCTTATCTAATGGAACCCGGGTCCTTTGTGAGTTGTGACCCTTCCACCAGCCATATGGTACATGGCAGACGAGTGATCACCTCCATCCTTCACCACAACCAACACCAAGCACCACAACTAAGACCAAGCACAAATAACATTTGTTACCACTCAAGTGCAAATTTTTTATCACGGTTTGACCACCAAAAGAACGTGCTATGTGGATGAATGCCAAGCTCAAATGCAAGCTCACACTTCTAGAATTTCTTCTAGGAACTAGCCCGAAAGCAAATCAACATGTAGATTGAGAGTGATAATCCTTGTTAATGTGTCATGCGATTCGCAAATTTCTTTTTTCTTCCATGTTCAGTATACTTGTGATCCTTGAGATACTAGAAGAAAACAAACAGACTGCAGCATGGACAATCCGTCAAATTAATTGTGGAATCAATCAGACCAAACAGATCTGCAGAGTTGGTTCGTCCATAAAGCTAGGATGTATGTGGCCCAGCTAGATCATCATACCAGGACTGCAGATCCAGGTCCGTCATATCCGTTACCTGCAATGCAAGCCCGACTGCTGGCAGACATACGAATCTTTGTACGCGTACAGTGCGCCCTGAGTGGTCCATGTATGGCGCTCCGGGGAATACCACAATTTCCACAGCTCGCCCTCCACCTCATTCAATGCCTCTCACCTACCGATCAGGCCAATCCAACGGTCTAGATAATGTTACCACACTAGTAGAAAAAGCCTCATTTGTCCCGGTTCATAAGGCCCATTTGTTCCGGTTCGGGAACCGAGACTGAAGGGTCGGGACTAAATCCCAACACCTTTAGTCCCGGTTCTTATACGAACCGGGACAGATGGGGCTTCACGTGGCCACTGCGGCGAGCCCAGAGAGGAGGGCCTTTAGTCCCAGTTGGTAACACCAATCGGGACCAAAGATCATCCACGTGTCAGCAGTTCAGGAGCTGGGTTTTTTTTTGAAGGGGGGGGGGGGGTGGGTTTTGTAGGGTTAATTTAGGGGTTTTATATATTGTGTTAGCTAGCTAATAGCTAGAGAGAAGTGTCCTCTCTTATCTCCGTGCTTGGTCGACGCTACGTACTATACGTATAGAGAGGACTCGACACGCTAGTTAGTAAGCAAATGAAGGAAACCATTAAGTACACAAGATCGTCATGAACATATACAGAGAGAAGTGATCGACCTCCTTCTTCTCCGAGAGATTGGTCGAACAACAAGTTTTCATATATCTATCCGACGCTACTAGCTACATATATACAATATAAGATCTCTTACAATCCCTAACATTTGATGTCAAGTTCCACATGGTATTCTCCGGCTGAATTGATGACGTGGTCAAGAAAGAATCCCGCCAATTCCTCTTGAATTGCTTTTATGCGATCTTGTGGTAGGAGTTCATTCCGCATCTGCCAAATCTAATTTGAAGAAGGGGGTCAATACATATATATGAATGAAACTCAACATAAATGATGGTAATAAAATAAAATTGTGAATATTATTGCTTACGCACTTCATATTGTTTTTCAGAGTAGCCCCGCTTAGAGGTCGTCGCGTTGTAGATGTACTCGCAAACGTAGTATCCACAAAAATTATTCCCGCCTTCCTGCCACAACCACTTTACGAGAAATAAAGGTCAATCAAACTGATAATCAAGCATTATAAATGGTATTGATGAAACTAGCTAGAATCAATGGGAGATGCGCAGAAATAGCTAGTAGTACTTACTTTCGGGTGTGTAAATCGCAGCTCCCCCGGCAGTCCCGGAGCTTCTGTGGTGAACACTTTCTAAACCCTGCGAGACAAAGAAAATAATTACTTGATATCAGGAAATGACCAAAGTTGCCGATATGTTGCGATAATGATCGATTGAACTTACTTCTGGAGCATTTCAGTCATGGCCGCATACTCCTTGGGATCTTTTCGTTTTGAGTCTAAGACGGTTACTAGTCCCTGCTCAAGCTTAATCTCTAGGAGAATAAAGTGGAAGCTGCGCACGCATACATAACTCATCAATTACATTACTGTAACATCGAGTAATAAGGGAAACCGAATATGCAGAAGACAGTAACACTCACTTAAAGTTGTAAGGAAAGAGTATTTTATCTTTGTTTTGATTTTTAAGCAACGATTGTAGCAAGTTGGCCTCGGTTTCTTTCGCATGATATGTAACCGTCCATTCATCTATGAGATTTGTGTTAATGAACCCAATATCATAGATTTGTGCATTTCTGCATTCGACGATCTTCAATCTGCATAATATAGTGAGGATAATTATATATACATGCAATGAAAGAGCTGAGCTATATATAGAGACTTAATTACAGAAGTATAGTACTTACAGACAGTAGCAAGTGATGATTATTTTATCGAGGTCCTTTTGATTGAAAAACTGGAAGAACTCCTCAAATGGAACAGACAACAGATCAATTCCAACGAGGTCGTGCTCCTCTTTAACTCTCAGCGTCAAAATATCCTTCCCAGACTTGCAGGTGTCCATGTACCACTTATGGAATCTTCGCATCATCGTTGTTATAGGAGGATCACCAGGTCTGACGAGAGGCTTCCCGTACTGGTATTTGTGTTCGTCCACCTCCATTGTATCAAAATGTGCATCGTCGGGCAGGTAATCACCAGGATTGGTACCGGGTAGCATCCCCGGCAGATTTGCGACGATATCGCTAGACACCTTGAGCGGGGGGCACGATTGGTTTGCCTGTTCGCCGAGCTGGGGAATTTTGTTCCCTCTTCTTCGTTCTTGTAACCTTTTGTCACTTGAAGTAGTTCCCGACCGGCGCGCTCCTTCCACTGCCTTTTTCAGAGCGCGGACATGGTTGTCATCCGGCGGAGGCGGTGGTGGTCGCTTCAGGTTCTTCAAAGTGCGCTTCAATTTCATCGGATCCATCTTCTCCTCCGGAGGTGGATTTTTCTTTGCAAAAAAGTCCTTCACTTGGGCTTGACAGATCTCCGCGTTTTCCTCCTCGGTCATCTCGTATGGTAACTTCTCTAGAGGCTTGAGAGATGGACCGAATTTGTATTGCCTCCCGCCTCTGGCTGTACTGCTAGACGCCGGAGCAGCCGGAGCGGCTGCGGCTGTCTTCCTTCATTGCTTACGAGGCGGAGAAGGAGGCGGAGTGCTACGACGCGCCGGAGCAGCCGGAGCGGCGGCGACTGTCTTCCGCTGTTGTTGACGAGGCGGAGAAGGAGGCGGGCTGCTCGGACGCGCCGGCGCAGGCGGAGAAGGAGGCGGAGTGCCGCCATGCGCCGGAGCAGCAGGAGAAGGAGGCGGAGTGCCCTGATCACTCTCTAGAGGAGGAGGCGGAGGAGGAGGCGGAGTGCCCTGACTCGCCGGAGGAGGAGGCGGAGGCGTCCAGTTCGGAAGTTTGATGAGCTCCTTCCGCCATAGACATGGAGTCTTCAGAGCAAGACCCAGCTGAGTCTCCCCTTCTCCGGTAGGGTGGTCAAGCTCAAGCTCCTCAAATCCCTCCGTTATTTCATCGACCATCACAACAGCATAACCTTCTGGAATCGGAAGGCAGTGAAAAGTTGCGCCGGGTTGAGGAGGTGCAACAGAGCCGACAACCGCCTTGACTTTGAGGTGCTGCCATTGCGCCATAAGGTGGCAATCTTGAGCCTCAGTGATAGCATCCACGGGGTAGCTGGGAGCCGTGAAGTGAGGCTGCTGAAGGAGCTCGGTGGAAGCCACGCTGCTTCTCCGCTGAGATGGCGGGGTAGCTTCGGCAGGTCGCTGCCTCTGAACTAGTGCTTGTTCCTCTAGCGCTCGTACCCTTGCATTCAACTTCTGCAGTTTGGTCTGCTCCACTTTCCTCCTCCTCTCCCGGGTTTTGTAACCGCCTGCGCTGGGAAACCCTTCCTTCCACGCAACGGAGCCTGCCGTGCCTCGTGTTCGTCCTGGGTGCTCAGGATTCCTGAGGGCCTGTGTGAGCTCGTCGTTCTCTCTGTCGGGAACGAACGTCCCTTGCTGCGCTGCGGCGATATACTTCTGAAGCTTCTTGACGGGTATTTCAAGTTGCTCCTTCGTCCAACGGCACTTCCCTGTTTTAGGGTCCAAGGTTCCCCCAACCCCGAAGAACCAAGTCCTTGAACGGTCTGGCCAGTTCAATGTCTCTGGTTCGACCCCTTTATCAAGCAGGTCCTTCTCAGCCTTGTCCCACTCCCACAACGGCCGGGCTTTGAGGTAGCCACCTGACCCCGTGCGATGGTGATACTCCTTCTTTGCAGCATTTTTCTTGTTTGTCGCTGACATCTTCTTACTCTTCTCCGATGTCTTGTGGGCCACAAATGCGGGCCAGTGATCTCTTATCTTCTCAAATCGGCCGGTGAATTCTGGAGTCTTCCCTTTGTCGACAAACGTTGATTTCAACTCATTCTTCCACCTCCTGAATAGATCTGCCATCTTCTCAAGAGCATGAGCCTTGACCAATGGCTCTATAACTGGCTTATCCGGATCCTCCTCTGGCGGTAGGGTGAAATTTGCCTTCAGCGCGGTCCAAAGATCATCTTTCTGTCTATCGTTGACAAAAGACACTTGAGGGTCTTCGCTCTTAGGCTTATTCCATTGGTGGATGCTGATCGGGATCATGTCCCTAACAAGAACCCCGCACTGAGCAGAAAATGCTTCCTTGGTCCGGCTGGGTTCAATCGGTTGGCCATCGCCCTTGATTGCTGTGATCGTGAACCTTTCATCCTGGCGCAACCTTTTCTTCGGGCCTCGTCTCGTTACTGAAGTTTGGCTCGATCCGGAGGGCTAGAAAAGAAGAAAGAAGAGAGTTAATATGTGTACATACCAAAACAATTAATGCATCAATTAGCTAGTCAGCACAGGCTTAATTAATATATATACCTCGCCGGACTTTGCAACATCTCCTTCCTCCGTTCGCTCACCGGAGCAGTCATCACGGTCTCCTTCTTCCACCGGCATTCCGTCACCGGAGCCATCATAATCATGTCCTTCCACCTCCATTGTTCGATCACCGGAGCCTGCTTCACCCTCTCCTTCCAGACCATCGGTGTCGTTGAGAAACGACAAGACATCACCTCCGCCGAGGATTATGTCCCCCAACAACTGTTCTGCTTCGATGTCTCGGTGCTCCATAGTTTCTGCAAATATTACAACATGGTAATTAATATACAAACATGACAGATGGATATATTAGTGCAAACGTAGACCTAGCTAGCTCGACGCTTCTACGGTTTGGGGTGGCCACGACAACGCTTCTAGGGTTTGGGGTGGCCTAGGCAACGCTTCTAGGGTTTGGGGTGGCCTCGACAACGCTTCTAGGGTTTGGGTTGGACCGCCTCTCTCATGAATGTCCGACGTCCGGACCGACAAGGGATTTAACAAAATGACGCCATTCTGGATGTGCAGAAAATGGTCCATATTTTTCCTTATCTCATCTACCCTTCTATATGTCACATTGTCTAGTGTCAAAGAATTCAAGAAAACCTTGACTTCATCATTAGCCAGAAATGACAGGCGTATAATGATACGAAGCTCTTCAAAGTTGTTTTGGAACGGAGTTCCCGATAGGATAATTAGCTTTTTGGTACAAAGTTCAGCAAGAGCCTTCCGAATATCGCTATTTGGAAGGCCTTTGCTGAAATTCGTACCAAAAAGCGAATTATTCTATCAGGAACTCCATTCCAAAACAACTTTGAAGAGCTTCGTAGCATCATATGCCTGTTACTTCTGGCAAATGATGAAGCAATGGATTTCTTCAATACTTGGACAGACAACGTGACATATAGAAGAATATATATATAGATGAGATCAGAAAAAAAAATTGGATCAACTTGTGCACATCCATAATGGGGGCATTCTTGATAAATCTATGTCAAAAGTCAAACTTGACATATGATCAAATATTGTTGCATATGTCAAAATTCAAACTTTGACATATGATCAAATATTGCATATGTCAAAATTCAAACTTTGACATATGATCAAACTTTGATATATGATCAAATGTTGCATAAGTCAAAATTCAAACTTTGACATATGATCAAACTTTGATATATGATCAAATGTTGCATATGTCAAAATTCAAACTTTGATATATGATCAAATGTTGCATATGTCAAAATTCAAACTTTGACATATGATCAAATGTTGCATATGTCAAAATTCAAACTTTGACATATGATCAAACTTAGTAACTTTCGAGAGAGGGGGTTGGGTGGACTAGAGAGTTTGGTCGGGCGAGAGGGGGTTGATCGATGTCCCCCCCTAATGTTGAAGTTATCGGGGATACGTTTTGAGAGAAAACTTTCTATTAACATCATTTTAACTTAGTAAACGATGAAGCCGATGCCAACGTGATGATAGAGCCGAATCCAACATTTTCATTTAACAAAAAAACTACCTTCAAAAAAAGACTTGCTTCGCCGCGGGTGCTCGGTGCGACGTGGACTCGGTGGAAAAACTTTATGAAAATGCGTTGGTGGCTGGGCCGGGCGGTTTTCTTTTCCTTCTTCATTTTTTTCCTTTGTTTTTTCTTATATGTTTGTTTTCGTTTTCACTCGAGATTTTCGTACATATGAAAACAACGAAGTTTGTATACAAAAGTGCACATATACATCTCATACATGAACATATACATCTCATACATGAAAAAAACATATACATGAACATATACACGTATACATGCCCGCAAAAAAAGCAGAGCACACGGCGACGGGGAGCAGGGGAGGGAATGGGGGGCTCACTGTGGGGGGGCGCAGCGATGGCTTGATCGGCGACGAGGACGGCGGGCTCGGGGGGGCGAGGGTGCGACAAGGGCGGCGGGCTCGAGGCCGGCGACGAGGCCGGCGCGCGGCGAGGGCGAGGGCGCGGGCGAGGGCGAGGGCGCGAGGGTGCGTCGGCGACGAGGACGGCAGGCTCGAGGCCAACGACGAGGACGGCACGCGGCGAGGGCGAGGGCGCGTCGGCGAGGCCTCGGCGGCGTCGTGCTGTTCGGTGCGACGGCGTTGGGGGGAAGATGAACTGGGACTGTAAAACGCTAAGTGTGGGCTTATATACATGAAGCTTTGGTCCCGGTTGGTGCCACGAACCGAGACCAAAGGTGAGCATTGGTCCCGGTTCGTGGCACCAACCGGGACCAATGGGCTTGCACAGCGGCGTGGTGGTGGGAGTTTAGTCCCACCTCGCTAGTTGAGAGCGCCCCGCACCGGTTTATAAGCTCGACTGCCTCATGCCCATTGAACTCCTCTGAACTGCAGGGCTATGGGCCTAATCTGACACTGCTATGCGTATGGGCCTGCTGGGCCTTCCGCGGGCCTGAATCCTGGCCCAATTAGCTGGGTTTCTAGTCGTATTCAGGCCGTGGTGGCCTAGTAGGTGGCATTTTTTTCTGTTTTCTTTTTTGCTTTATTTTTTTTGCTTTATTTTTTGCAGTTTTCCTGTGATTCTTTTTGCTGTTAGGTCACAAAAATTATAGACTTTCTGTTAGTGCCATTAATTTTCAAATTTGAATAGTTTAAATTTGTATTCTTTTAAATTTGTGTGAATCACTAGTTTGTGAATAACTTTACTATAAAATAGATTTTTGAGTGATTCTTTTTCCTGCTATTTAATATTATTGTGTTTTATCATTATATTAAATTTGGTAATTTTTACATTATTTTAAATGTCTGTTTTAATCAAGAACTGATTTTGTTATTTTAGTTTGCTATTAAAGTTTCTAACAAAAAATTTCTTTATGAAAATTCATTTTGCCATTAATGTTTTGAACAGAAAATACTTTGATAATTTTAGTTTGATCAAATTATATAATTTCGTTTATAAATAACTAGAGGTTTATAAAAGCTTTTTAGTTGATTCCTTTTGCTATTAGAGTTTTATAAAAGCTTTTTAGTTGATTCTTTTTGCTATTGAAGAATATTATAGTTTTGTTTTAGTTGATCGTAACAGAATATTTTAATTGATTATTTTAAGTTCATTCTTTTTGCTATTAGTTCATTCTTTTTGCGCTAAATGACCCTGAAATTGAAAAGCACTACAAATGAACTCTGAAAAGGTTGAAAGTTGGCATGGTATCATCATTTCACCCCCATAGCATGTGCTAAAAAGTTGAGAGGGTTACGGCAAAAACTGGATGCACTTCGTGTACAAAACGGGCAATCTCTTTCGAAGTATCAGGGGTTCGAACGAAAACTAGTCTGTTACAAAGGGATTTCATTTTTTTGAACTTATTTGAACTCTAAACTTTTTGTGTGTTCAAAATGCACCATTCAAAGCCACATCATCAATTTTCAACCCTTTCTGACTTCATTTGTTATTTTTCATGCATTTACTGATTTTTTTGAGCTATATGACCCAGAAAGTGAAAAGCACTACAAATGAACTCTCAAAAGGTTGAAAGTTGGCATGGTATCATCATTTCACCCACATAGCATGTGCTAAAAAGTTGAGAGGGTTACAGCAAAAACGGGATGCACTTCGTGTACAAAACGGACAATCTGTTTCGAAGTATCAGGGTTTCCGGAAACTCGTCTGTTACAAAAGGCATTTCATTTCTTCACATGTAACTGCAGTGATATTCTAGATCAAAGGCATCATCATAATAGTTGTGGAGAGAAAGTCTTCACTTTTTCTTTGCTTGTGTCCTTTGCTTATTGCGCCGTAACCATGGATATTCTTCATCGCTTAACAGGGTGCTTGGGTCAGCCTTGACTTTGAAGGGAGGAATTTCATGAAACTTTTCATAATCTTCAGACATGTCTATCTTGCCCTCCAATCCCACGATGTCTCTTTTTCCTAAAAGAACTATGTGGCGCTTTGGCTCATCGTATGATGTATTCGCTTCCTTATCTTTTCTTTTTCTCGGTTTGGTAGACATGTCCTTCACATAGAAAACCTACGCCACATCATTGGCTAGGACGAATGGTTCGTCTGTGTACCCAAGATTGTTCAGATCCACTATTGTCATTCCGTACTGTGGGTCTACCTGTACACCGCCTCCTGACATATTGACTCATTTGCACTTAAACAAAGGGACCTTAAAATCATGTCCGTAGTCAAGTTCCCATATGTCCACTATGTAACCATAATATGTGTCCTTTCCCCTCTTGGTTGCTGCATCAAAGCGGACACCGCTGTTTTGGTTGGTGCTCTTTTGATCTTGGGCGGTCGTGTAAAATGTATTCCCATTTATCTCGTATCCTTTGTTTTCTTCTTCAACTAAATTTAACCTCACGACAATAGGGTCAGTTGGAATTTCCGGTTCACATACCTC
Organism: Thinopyrum elongatum; assembly: GCA_011799875.1. NCBI lineage: Eukaryota > Viridiplantae > Streptophyta > Magnoliopsida > Poales > Poaceae > Thinopyrum > Thinopyrum elongatum. The sequence continues at coordinate 680,053,196 of CM022298.1, forward strand.
CTAGATAAAAAAAATCTATGTCACGTTGGTCGGCATAATTGTCATAAACAATAAATGAACCAAATAGTTATAAAATATAATATATACCACATCCGAATCATAGACAGGACGAGGGCCGACGGGGGCGGATACCAAAACCATCGCACTATATAATAACAAACAATAATAAAAGTAAGAAAATTAGACAAGTATCTATCTAAATCATACAAGTAAGATTTTTTTTTAGAAAGAAGATAAGAACAAGAGGCTCACCACGGTTATGCCGGCGACGAGATCGGCGCGGGCGATCGACGGCGGTGAAGACGGGGACGGGACGTGACGGACCGCTAAACCTAGACAAATCTTGAGGAAAATGGAGATTGAAGGTCGAGCTTTGAGAGGAGAAAGCTTAACTAGTGTGGCTCGGGCATTTCATCAAACACCTCATGTGCATAGGAGGTGATCTAGAGCACCACAAAGCTCTCCCCTCGCCGGCCAGAAAAAACAGAGCAGTGTGGAGTGCTCTGCTCGCCGGCGATGGGGTATATATAGCCACCTCATTGGTCCCGGTTCATGCGTGGAACCGGGACTAAAGGCCCCCCTTCTGTCCCGGTACAAGCCACGAACCGGGACCAATGGATGTGGGCCAGGAGCGAGGCCCATTGGTCCCGGTTCGTGCCAGGAACCGGGACAAATGGGTCCAGACGAACCGGGACCAATGCCCACGAGGCCCCGGCCGGCCCCCTCGGCGCATGAACCGGGACGTATGCCCCCCATGGGTCCCGGTTCGTGACTAAACCGGGACTAATGGGCTGGGCTAGCCCGAACCAAAGCCCTGTTTTCTACTAGTGCCATATGGTTATGAGTCATATGGCTCAACAAAATCCACATATTTCTAGTTAAATTTGCTTTTGCGTATTGTACGTGGGACAACCCCTCTTTTCGTTCAGGTGGTGAACGAAGAGACGCTCTTCGTCTTACTCTATGTCTCCTATAAGAATGACCGGATAATAGAATTGAAAAGGATTTAAAGCAGGGCATAGTTTCGAGATTTCATTATATATATATATATATACACACACACTAGCAAAAGGGCCCGTGTGTTGCAACGGGAGAAAAGAATACCACACGCTCCTAATTTACAAAAAAAGGTCTATAATCTGAGTATTTGTAGCTACGGCCCAAACAAAGATGGTCTTTGCCAACAAAAGCGCAAGTTCAAGATTCCACATGTCTTCTATTTAAACACGTCTTGCATGTAGATTTAATAAGTACAAAGAAACGGGCAAGTGACCTTTAATTTCGTCTCCAATCCTGATTTTGTTGAGATGTTCATCCACAATCCGGATCAGTACCGATATGAAAGAAAGACGGATAATGCACTGTTGACTAAGATTGAACCCTAGATAGTATTCTTTTTTAAATGGTTAACAGGTAAAATAACATCATATTCAGAAACTATATATATATAACATGTTAAATTTGGAGTTACGGTTTAGAAAATATGAGTATTTTAAAAAACATTTGATATGTACTGCGGGTTTAATGTCAGAAACATCAGGGGGTTTTCTATAAAATAGCATGACGGACTAAGAATCAGTACCGATATGAAAGAAAGACGGATAATGCACTGTTGATTATGATTGCACCCTATATAGTATTTTTTTTAAATGTTTAACAGGTAAAATAACATCATAATCAGATTCTATATATTTTTCTAATCAAGTTCCATATATAACATGCTAAATTTGAAGTTACGATTTAGAAGATATGAGTATTTTTTAAAACATTTGTTATGTACTGCGAGTTTAATGTCAGAAACATCAGGAGGTTTTCTATAAAATAGCATGACGGACTAAGAAGCAGTACCGATATGAAAGAAAGACGGATAATGCACTGTTGATTAAGATTGCACCCTAGATAGTATTTTTTTAAATGTTTAACAGGTAAAATAACATCATATTCAGATTCTATATATTTCTCTAATCAAATTCCATATATAACATGTTAAATTTGGAGTTACGGTTTAGAAGATATGAGTATTTTTAATATATATATATATATATAAGTAAATTGTTTGGGGCACCTAGGTGCCTGGGCACCTCTCGCATGTCAACCCATTTGCATTTATTGATTGGAAAAGAATTAAAACACACATTAATTGGTGGAGAGAGAATAACAGAATAAAAAGGAAAGAGATATACATGCATGTACTTACAATGTGACTCGCCGGCTTGTGGACCTTGTACGCACAGATGAATACACGTATACATTAAAATTGATACCTTCAGGAGGTTTCTATGACAAAATATTTTTATTATTTGTATCAACAAATTGTGCGCTGACTCCAAGTAGTAGAGACATACCCATGATATATATATATATATATAGTAATACTATTCATCACCCAGGATGCAGAATAAGTTATTCTTCACCCGAGGTAATCTTACGATCGCTTCATAAATAAATTACGTTTGAAATACAAATAGTTACATTCATATCAATTCTCTACGTAAAATTTGGTATAAGAAAACAAATATATAGGTTATAAGACCAGAAATATCGCATTTTATGTATGTTTTTACGTTCGTAATTTTACGTAACATAAAATATTTTTTACAGTGAGTATATATTTTCTTACGTTCTCTTTTTATGTATGAAATAAGAAAAAATTTACGAAACCTAAAAATACGGTGCATTGATGTCAAAATAGAGAGGGGGTGAAGAATAACTATTCCTCACCCAAGGTGACGAATAGCGCGACCCTACTAGTAAATATATATAAATACTCTACTAATATATATATATATATATATATATATATATATATACCTACTAATGAATTATGTACATTCGCGAGTATGTATATATATCCAATGAGTTACTCTAGGTCTTGCTAGTAAAGAAATTATATGCATAGTAGTTATGTATATACCTACTAACTAAATTATGTACATACGCGGGTATGCATATACCTACTAATAAAATTATGTACATACGCGGATATGCATATACCTACTAACGAAATTATGTACATATGTGGGTATATATACACCTACTAGCGAAATTATGTACATACACGGGTATGCATATACCGACTAACGAAAATTATATATATGCGTGTACCATGCAAAAAAAAGTACATGTATGGGTATATGTATACCCAATTATGTGGTGGGTATATGTATACCTACTACTGAAATTACGTAACAGACACGTGTATTTACATACAAAGTGATTTATCCTACGAATGAATAAGTGCTATATAAGGAGGTAATAAATGTTGATTTTTAGTCACTATGGTATTTTAATCTCCTTCCTTTTCTATGACGTGACATGCATGCATGGGATGGTTAAAGAATTAAAGACTGCCAAATTAAGCCATTTTCATTGGTTTCCAAATCAGTCACTAGACACGATCCAACGACGGATACGCAAGGTGCCCAGGCCTATATATATATATATATTGATAGAAATTCCAAAATTAGATATTTTAAAAATTGATAAGGTATTATCAATCATATGGGCAGGGAAGACCCCCTGTAAAAAAAATTAAAAAAAATGATGAATAAGCAATGTTGAATAATTAAGTAAGTTAAATTAAATTAAAAATAAATGAATAAGCAATGTTGAAAAATTAAGCAGCCTTGGCATGTATGTACGCATACATTGGCACAAGGATTCTTGAAGGCAGAAGGTGCCCTGAAGGCTAATCGCATGAAGACCTGTATGGCCGAAGAGTAAAGACTAGTACACAGAGGCCAGCCAATTATCCGCGGAGAGACAATGCCCACGTGAACAAAGCAAAGATTTGATAGATTTCTGAAGATTGAAGTTTGTCGGGGCACTATCTCTCGCTCTTATCCATCGCCAAGAGGGACACGCATGCATCCCTACTACAAATAAAATAAGAGGTGCATTCTCCCGGAAGCCATCCAGAGAGCTGCTCTCTCGCCTATAAAAGGAGACATTTGCTGCGAAGAGGGACACAACAACAACAACACCAGACGGAGAAGAGCCACCGATAGCGCAAAGAGCTGCGACCCAGCTAGCAAGCTCGTTGCTCAGTAGTAGTAGTAGTAATAGTTTTCATCCTGCAATAAGAGCCACCATATCCAGAGCATTGTAAGGCTCAAGAAGGTAGTTAGAAGGTAATTTTCCTTAGTTTGTGTAATCCCTTCGGGGCCTCCCGAAAGGGAAAGCCATATGTAAATTATGTTGTGGAAATGATGTAGTTTCTTGGTTTCACTTGGTATTTTTATTTATGAATTTATGGGACGAGTTCTTATGCTAGGGATCCTATAGGAGAAACTTCTGCGTGTGTAGTTCTCTGTGTAGCCCAGAGTGGCGTTTGAATGAGAACCTTGTGGCCGTAGAGAAGTGTTCCCTTCGGGTGGAACTGCCTGGGAAGACGATATGAATTTACCCCATAAATTTACAATTAAAACTGCTAAGTGAACGTCACTAGCTACATCTGATACAACATAATGAAAAATATGGTGAGTACTGAGTAGGATTTTACACCTCTGCGCACACCGTCGGACGAATTGTTGGCCTCGCCAGCCCATAATAGATCCTGAATCAAAGAAATAAACAAGTTAGAACGTGCAAATAATTGAATTGAATTAAATATTGCAGTGAATAGTAAAATACTTTTTCAAATAGTGTATTGAATAGTAGAGCACTATTGTGAATAGTGCCCTACCTAGTGAACAGTAAATACTATTCAAGATAAAAAGCATACCTGTATATCACTTCCACCTAATCACCTATTAATCTAATCAAAATATAATCTAATACTTATTAAGAAAAAAATTAATTTCCCTATATTGTTGGTATCAGGTCCAACGTTTAATCATTGAAAGGTTAAAATATTTAAACTTAGAAGTTAGCGCAGGTAAAGTAATAAATACTAAGGAAAATTTAAATATAAGGTGCAGAGTAAATCCTTCTAAAGAGGATATTTGGCATACATCTTATAGCCAGTTAAATACAGTCGTCGATTTGATATATAATTTTTACATATCTTGGGGAAAAAGACAAGATAATTTAGACCAAAAATTTGAAAGTTTATTCAAAGAATACCAAAAGCTTGCTGATAAGATTTCAGGGTTGAATAATAAAATTGATCTAGCTTTACATAAGCTAGAGGAAGCAAAAGCAAGACAGAATACCGTTTCTATGAATAACGATTATATTAAAGAAGAAGTGTTATCAATAGGCTGTTACTTAAGTAAAGGCAAAGAGTCATTCCCACGCACTGAAACAAGACAAGATATACTTGAAATAAAAAAGTTGGTGCAAGAGGTTAAAACTTTGATTATCTCATAATTATATGACTGAATATACTCAAGCATTAAACGAAGTAGCTAAATACCTGTCACCTCCTGTCGGATTCTCCGATCACGACTCCCCAAAAGAAGATTCCAATGTAATAATAAGACAAAATAACACCATCCTCCATCTATTAATCCAAATTTTAAATAAACTAAATAGGGTGCAAAGCAACAAAGAAATTGTGCTTTCATCATCCGGAATAGTTGCCTCTGCTAGAAATATTAATTCAGAAAAATGGATGTATCTAAAGGCTTCCTTAGAAGAGACAAAACCCTCCAATTAGTAAGGCAAGACTCAAGACCTCTAGCCATGAAGCATAGATTATCATGCAAAGCTGATGATATTGATAGTATTGAAAAAGTTATTGATATACAAAGAGATCTAGAAAGATATCAGAAAGATACCCTAAGAAAAATAAAGCCGCAACAAGTATATCATATGGGTATGTTTGAAAGTAAGAGTGGTCTATACAGAATATCTCGAGAAGTAGAATTAAGTGTGTTAACACATCCAGTAGATTTAAGAATTGTAAGCAAAAATATTGAAAATGAACTAAAATATTGTGGTTATAAATATATTCATCAAGGTATGTATATCATAGGAGTCAAAGGCATGACAAGGAAGAAATTAGGTGCAAAGGTTTTAATAACGTTATTAGACAGAAGATGGGAATCAGTAGACAAAGCAGCATTAGGATTTTTGGAAGGAGACATGAATGAAAATAGATTAATAACCTATATAGCTCCAGACCTAATGATGCCCGTAAAAGAATTTATTGAAAAAATGAGTTTTGGTTTCCAAACTAAAGGTTACGAAGATTTTAAAGGAACAAATTTGCTAGTAAGCATAGAATTTATAGGAAGGCTCACTAATCGAAGTAGCTCTAGATATAGAGTAAATGTGAATGACGTAATTGATAGTATGCAATCAAAAGGTATAAAGTTTATGAATCCTCTTAAAATTGGTTCTGAAGAAAGAGCTGGAGAAGAATGGAAGATAGGTGAATTAATAGAGAAAAAAGAATTAAAGCAACCTGAAAACTACATAAGCTATCAAAATTGTGAAGGAAGTAGCAGCATTCGATTTATGAACTATAAAGCTGCATCAATAGAAGACTCTGAATCTTTTATGTCAGAATCAGAAATTAATAATGATAAAGGTATATCTGAATGCATGGAAAAGGCTGATTTAGATGATGAAATAATTCATTGGGAAAAGAAGCTAAAGCATATTGAATGGGAATATAGTCATTCTATGACAAAGGATTGGCCTAAAATTAGAGAAAGAGAATTATTTATCATTAGAGAAATTGCAAGGTTAAAGAAACTAAAAAATGATAAAAAGTTTTTCACTAGTAGTTCAACCATGGAAGATGGGAAGATAAAATTATGGCATCCGCAGAAAGAAAAGCAAATGCATTATTAATAAAAATGCTCATTAAAATTAATAATAATAATAATAATAATAATAATAATATAATAAAGATAAGAATATTGTTCAAAAAGAAGAAGTTATTAGTGAAGAAGAGCAAGGGATATCAATAAAGTTTTATATAGAAAATTATGAGGAGGAGGAAGAATTAATAAAAGAAATGTGGTAGAAGATGAAAGATATGATGATTCAGAACAAAATAGTGATTTCTAAACTCATTAGATGATGTGGGGCTACATAATTTAGACAATGCAATGGAAGCTATGGAAGTAGAAAATAGTGGTAAAGAAGAAGAGGATATGGAGAATGTTGTAAAAAGGAAGGAGAAAGAGAGAGACCTACCAGATCAGGGGACAATGCCTCCAGAAAAAGATGACTATCAACATACGTATATCCCTAGGCAATATAGATATATGGGTACTAAAAGAAGAGATTTAAAAAACCAGTGCAATTTCAAAATATAAGAATGATGGCGCTATATTAAACCTAGCAGCTCATGATCCAATAGATTGGCCAAATATAATCAGCATATGGAAAGGTTTAATAGTGCAAAAATATATACAAAATCAGTATAATATAGGCACTAAGGTAGAGGATATGTTAACAATCTTGAAACATTTTTAGGAGAATCTGTAAAAGTTCTATGGGAACATGGTGAGAGTCATACCCTAGTCAATATGAAGAATTAAAAAGGGCAGGAAGTAACCTAATAACTTTGTGAATGTTATCTCAAATATGATCATAGCAGAAGATCCAGAATTAGGACTACCTCATTGCAAATGAAAGGTTAAGAGAATAGAAAATTAACATTAACTAGCTGGAAAGGTATTAAAGAATTTTCCCAGCATTATTTGTACAATGCTACTACTGCTAAACAAGGTTTTAATGTAGGTGTAGTAGAAAGATATTTTAATAAATTACCTGATCCTCTAGGTTCCATAATATTTGAGGAGTATAAAAAAGAAACAGGAGGAAATGTGGTAAATATATCCCAAGCCATAACATTTGTTTTCAAACAGCTAAGAAAGGTATGTACTAGCATTCAAGCCCAAAGATCTATGAAGAATCAGATTATAACTTTTGCAATAACATAGTCCAAATACCACTTACATATGGGAAGAAAGGCATAGGAAAAAAAAAATTATAAACCACAAAGGAGAGATAATAGAAATTTTAGAACAAAGAAAAGATATTTCTTAGAAGGTCAGACAATAGAGCCCCATTCTTGCATAAAAGAAATGTAAGAAGATATAATCCTAAGAAAACCTATGATAAAACATGCAGGTGTTTCATATGTAACTCTCCTGATCATCTAAGTAGAACTTGCCCTAATAAAGACCTGAAAAGATACTCTAGTAAATATGAAGAACAAGAGAGAGTGTTAATTATAGATAGCGTTAATGAAAATATTTTAGTATGTGATGATGAAATAAAAGACAACGAGTCAATATATTCAATTATAGAAACAGATGAAGTAGAAAATGAGGCTCCAGAATATGAATCAAGTGAAGATGAGATAGACCTAATAGATGAATTAGCCGGTTTAAAAATTGAAATGATGAACCAAGTAGATTGTGAACATGATTGGATTAGAGGAAAAGGTGATTATAACATAAAATGTGCTTTCTGTATATATTACCCAAGTCAAGATAATAGGTTCACATGTAGCTTGTGTTTAAAACAAGCATGTGCCTCATGTCTAAGAGCCAATAATCAAAAGTGGAGACAAGAAATAGAATTAGAACCAGAAGAACGAATATTATCCAGTAGGGTTAGAAATTTAGAAAATAGAATAAATAAGCTAGAAACAGAACTAGAAAAACTTAAAGATGAGTTAGAAAATAGTAATAAGCAAGGCAATAATGTTGCTGAAATCACGGAAATGAAAGAGCAAATGGTAACGGTAAGGGATAAAAAAGGAGACAAATTAATACAATTGAAAGATGCAATTACTAGTTTTGGAAACAAATATATTGTTCGATTACCATTCAAAGAAGTGTTAGGGATAAGGATCCCAGTTAGGATTGTTCTAAAGCCAAATATTTCATATAAAATACTGGCACTATTAGATACTGGTTGCACTAAGAATATCATCCATGATAAATATTTTACGAGGTGTCCCGAAATAGTTGAAACTATAGATAATTATAAAGCTGAAGTATCTACTGATATGTCAGGAATAAAGAAGATCCATAATCAGCTAGCATATAATATTGAAGCTTATATAAATGGCACAAAATATATAATAGATGAAATTACAATAAGAGATTTGTCAGCAATAAATGATGACATGATAATAGGGTTAAGATTTTCACAACAATCTTTACAAACCACAATCATACATGAAGAAGGGGTAACATTTATCCCTTATCAAGATAATGTTCCATACATATCTGAAGTGCGAAAACAAAGAAAGTCCTTGCAAAATGTAGAAATATCTAATTTAGATGATGAATATAGCACAAGTCCAGATCCCCTTGAATTCTGTAAAGACGAAGAACTTAGTGAGACCATAGAAGAATATCATATAGAAAATACATGTACAGAATGCATTGGGTTACAATCATTCTCGCCAAATTGGTATAGAGATATAAAATCTAAAAAAGATATAGATAAGATTGTGCAAAGACTAGAAAGCATACAAATTATTGGAGAAATACCAATGAAACATTGGGATAAGAATTCTATAGTTTGCAAAATAAATATCATAAATCCAGATTATATAATTAAGTCAGGACCAATAGAAGATACTCCAAAAGATATTGAAGAGTTCAAAATGCATATTGAAGAGCTATTAAAGTTAAAAGCTATAAGAGAAAGTAGAAGTCCTCATCGATCTGCTGCTTTTATAGTTAGAAATCATGCTGAAGAAGTTAGAGGTAAATCTAGAATGGTAATTAATTTTAAAAGGCTTAATGATAATACAGTTGATGATGCATATAATATACCTAATAAGCAGGAATGGATTAACAGAATACAAGGAAGTAAATATTTCTCTAAATTTGACTTAAAGGCAGGATTTTGGCAAGTAAAAATGGCTGAAGAATCTATTCCTTGGACAGCATTTACTTGTCCACAAGGCCACTATGAATGGCTAGTAATGCCATTAGGTCTAAAGAATGCACCTGCACTATTTCAAAGAAAAATGCAAAATATATTCAATGAGAATCAAGCATTTATATTGGTATACGTAGATGATTTGTTAGTATTCTCTAAATCATAAAAAGAGCATATAGCCCATCTTGAAGTGTTCTTTCGAAAGGTAGAACAAAATGGGCTCATACTATCCAAAAAGAAGATTGAAATTTGCAAAGAGAAATAAATTTCCTTGGTCATGAAATAGGAGAAGGAAAGATATATCTACAAGAACATATTGCAAAGAAAATATTAGAGTTTCCTGATAATATGAGTGATAAAAAGGCTTTACAGCAGTTCTTAGGAATTGTAAACTATGCACGAAACTATATAGACAACTTAGCAAAGCTAGCAGGACCTTTATATGCTAAATTAAGGAAAAATGGTCAAAAATACTTCAATTCTGAAGATATAAAATTAGTAAAGGACATCAAGGAAAAGGTCAAGAATTTAAAACCCCTAGAATTGCCTCTAGAAGATAATTATTTTATAATTGAGACAGATGCATCTAAGGTAGGATGGGGTGCAATACTAAAACAAAAGCCCAATAAATACTCTCCGAAGGCAGATGAAAAAAATATGCAGATATGCTTCGGGAAGTTACAAATTAAAGACGGTAAATAATATTGATAGGGAAATCCTTGCAGTTGTAAATGCAATAAATGCATTTAGGCTATATCTAGGATTTAAAGAATTTACAGTGCGAACAGACTATGAAGCTATATGTCGATATTACAATAAAATTAATAGTAAGAAAAGCTCAACCAGAAGATGGGTCTTATTTGAAGACACCATAGCTGGGAATGGTTATAAAGTTATTTTTGAGCATATTAAGGGGAAGGATAATACCTTACCTGACATATTTTCTCGTGCATCAAATTTGCAGAAATGAGGAAAGGATTATTCGCCACCAGGGATGAGTATCTCTTCTTTGGAGAAGAAAATAGGCTGAAAATGTTTCAGCCAAATACATTCAATTTCAAGCCAAAAACCCATATCAAGCTTGATGAAGCTCAAAGATGCATATTGGATAATTTTTGGTTCCAATATACTCTCAAGAGAGAGGAAAAAGGGTATTTTTTATCAATTCTCAATAGTTTGGCAGAATATTTTAATGAATTAAACAAAAATTTGCCAAAGCCAGAAAAGATTGAAATACCAAAAGGAGAAACACTATATCTTATATTTGATGGAAATAAACCTGGTATATATTCGGAATGGGAAAATATTATGATTGAAAAATTAGATGCAAAAAGAAAAGGACAGGATTTAACATTCAAAAGATATTATAGTATAGATGATGCCTTATTTTGGGCAAGAAAGGTATTAGGACCAGATTATTATATTGACCCAAAGGCTAAAGACTATATCCAAATGAAAAGAGGCATACCTGCTTCACCAACTCCCACAAAGGGGGAGGCATCAAGCTCAAAAAATATAAAGAAGGAAGAGTCTCCAAAATATAAGACATATCAAGAATGCCTTCTAAAGGGGCTTGACCCTTTAGACAGTGAATACATAGATCAAGAAATGGATAAAAGATTTGAAGAATTTTCAAAAATAATAAAGAAAGAATTGAAAGAAGAAATATTAAAAGAATTAAGGCATGAAATGGACAATTTTTTTGAAGAAATAAAGAAAGAATACGATCAAAAATATGATTTCAATCTTTTAAACGATGATGATGATCAAATGGACATAGCAGGGCATGGGCAGCGACCTGAATAAAGCCCAAATTGCCTATATTGATATTGCTATCAATTATTCGGGCGCGGAGGACCTATTACCCGAATATTGATAGAAATTCCAAAATTAGATATTTTAAAAATTGATAAGGTATTATCAATCATATGGGCAGGGAAGACCCCCTGTAAAAAAAATAAAAAAAATTGATGAATAAGCAATGTTGAATAATTAAGCAAGTTAAATTAAATTAAAATTAAATGAATAAGCAATGTTGAAAAATTAAGCAGCCTTGGCATGTATGTACGCATACACTGGCATAAGGACTCTTGAAGGCAGAAGGTGCCCTGAAGGCTAATCGCATGAAGACCTGTATGGCCGAAGAGCAAAGACTGGTACACAGAGGCCAGCCAATTATCCGTGGAGAGACAATGCCCACGTGAACAAAGCAAAGATTTGATATATTCCTGAAGATTGAAGTTTGTCAGGGCACTATCTCTCGCTCTTATCCATCGCCTAGAGGGACACACATGCATCCCTACTACAAATAAAATAAGAGGTGCATTCTCCCGGAAGCCATCCAGAGAGCTGCTCTCTCGCCTATAAAAGGAGACATTTGCTGCGAAGAGGGACACAACAACAACACCAGACGGAGAAGAGCCACTGATAGAGCAAAGAGCTGCGACCCAGCTAGCAAGCTCGTTGCTCAGTAGTAGTAGTAGTAGTTTTCATCCTGCAATAAGAGCCACCATATCCAGAGCATTGTAAGGCTCAAGAAGGTAGTTAGAAGGTAATTTTCCTTAGTTTGTATAATCCCTTCGGGGCCTCCTGAAAGGGAAAGCCATATGTAAATTATGTTGTGGAAATGATGTAGTTTCTTGGTTTCACTTGGTATTTTTATTTATGAATTTATGGGATGAGTTCTTATGCTAGGGATCCTATAGGAGAAACCTCTGCGTGTGTAGTTCTCTGTGTAGCCCAGAGTGGCGTTTGAATGAGAACCTTGTGGCCGTAGAGAAGTGTTCCCTTCGGGTGGAATTGCCTGGGAAGACGATAGGAATTTACCCCATAAATTTACAATTAAAACTGCTAAGTGAACGTCACTAGCTACATCTAATACAACATAATGAAAAATATGGTGAGTACTGAGTAGGATTTTACACCTCTGCGCACACCGTCGGACGAATTGTTGGCCTCGCCAGCCCATAATAGATCCTGAATCAAAGAAATAAACAAGTTAGAACGTGCAAATAATTGAATTGAATTAAATATTGCAGTGAATAGTAAAATACTTTTTCAAATAGTGTATTGAATAGTAGAGCACTATTGTGAATAGTGCCCTACCTATGAACAGTAAATACTATTCAAGATAAAAAGCATACCTGTATATCACTTCCACCTAATCACCTATTAATCTAATCAAAATATAATCGCCGCTATATAGGGCCCGACAAGGCCCTCCCGAACTTCTGAACTGCCGCCGGCCCGACAGGATCCACTGGATCCCGAGACCCCCCGACAGGATCCACCTGATCCCCTCGATCCCCATCCCGAGCCGCCCCAGCCCTCCTCCTCCCCTCGATCCCCCGACCTCCCCGTGGTCGCCGCCGATCTTTGCCGGATCTGCCGCCTCCCCCCCGTCTACAGCTCCTGGTCGACCGGATCTGCCGCCTTCCCTCCTTCCCCAGATCCTGGCCGGCCGGATCCGCTGCCTCCCCTCCATCTCCAGCTCCGGGCCGACCACCGGTGCGGGTGAGCGAGCGACGGCGCACGCCGGCGCGGGGGAGCCCGCGTCGCCTGGACGCGGCGAAGCCGCCATGGACTTCCGGAAGCCGCATCCTCCTTCCATCAGCACCCGACGCCTTGGCAGACCAGATGACGGCCCCGACGCAAGCTACGGCGAATGGCGCGGCCAACGGAGCAACTCCGCGCGGAGGCGGCATCGGCGGCGCCTCCAGATCCACCAACGGTACATGGACTTCCTCCCTCTTATTGCCTTCTTCTTCAATCTTGCCTTGCCTGACCTTCTTGCTTCGTGCAAATGAACTTCGCGCCCCCTGCAAGACATGGATTGCCATGGCATTCATCTCCTACCTCCCCAACGAGTTGCTCTCAAGGTGGCCTATCAGCTGCTCGGAAAAGGTTGGCCGACCTTCTAGCCAGGGTATGGTTGAACTTCTTCCTTCTGTTTGTTATTTTCTTACAGCCATGTGAAGTTCAGGTGGTGTGTGAGCATCAGTCCAGGCTACAAAAAGCTTTTTTAAAATCTGCCTGCTTACAGCCATGTGAAGTTCAGGTGGTGTGTGAGCATCAGTCCAGGCTACAAACACTAGAAAATCTGCCTGCATTCACATTCACATGTGAAAAAGCCATGTGAAGTTCAACTAGTAAGTATGTTAGAGTTCAGGTTGGTATGTATCTGGTTCTGTGCAAAAAAATAAAAGGAAAATAGAACATGCATGTGATCTCACATGAAGGTCAGGTTGGTATGCACTAGTAGTTCAACCATTCAAACTCATGAAGGTTCAGGTTTTTTAACTGTAGACAGTATTTCCCCTTTGCAAAACAAGAAGTTCAGGTTGTGGAGAGTGCTCAGTTCAGGTACATATAAGTAATCAAATAGTGTAGAATTAACAGGATGTGAGGTTCATTCTGTGAAGGGTGCTTAGTTCAGGTACAAAAGTATTGGCAGATGCTCAGTTCAGTGCATAGTGTGATGCCTATCATAGGGGAAAAATCATGTACATGAACACCACTTTTATATGAGAAGTTCAGGCTGTGAATAATGCTAAGTTCAGTTACAAAGGTATAGGCAGATGTAACTTCTGTGCTAATAGACATTTTTTTCTTTTATGTCAGCAAGACGAGAGATGCATGAAGAAGCTTAGAAGTTCCCAGCAGCAAGTACACAATCCAAAGCCTGTACGCGTTGCACCACCCCCTCAATGGGTCACACCTCAAACGCACCAACAGCATTACCAACCTGCTCCAGCCGAAAAATGGATGACACCTGAAACACATGGAGACTTCCAAGATGCTGGGTCACAGCCCTATCCGCACAACCTTGCGCCTCCACCTAATTGGGTGACGCCGGAAATCCCCCGCGGATTCTTTGTATCCACCAGCAGACTCCCAAGCACGCCGATGGAGGAGGGTGTTAGCTCAAGTCCTGCGTGTAACTCTGGAGGTTATCCTGGTGTGCCTCATCAATGCCAAAGCGAAGCAACTAAACCGGATCCCAGGACAAATCCAACAGGAACACACACACGGAGGAGAGTGCTCTGCACACTACCACCGTTGGATCCTCCTGCTGCTGCTACAAGTCAGAATTGTACGGGACATAAGGTAGATGGATTGCTTCACAAAACAAAAGAGCAAACCAAGACCAGGATCGCAATACCTCCACAACCACCTCAAGCAAAAAGGACGCAAACAAGAGAGAGGCCATCTTCAGCCCTCCTTCCTCCTCGTGATCCACTGCTGCATCCTGCTATGATTACTCCACCGTGCCCCATCCCAGAGGGACAACAGCAGACTCCGGTGGAGTTGCGATCATACACGCACGTAAGTGAAACAAAAAATATTTATATACGCATCTTGTATTATCTGCAAATTTTCTGCTCCCTCCAGGATAACAAGTTCATAAACTGCATTTTAACGTGCCATTTGGATTATTTTTTTCTTTTTCTGCAGACGCCGGATCTACCGGATTATCTAATACCAAGACTAAAGATGCGATTCCAAGATGTAGAGAAAGCAAGGGAATTTTATAACAGATACGCCAGACACGCTGGTTTTGGAATCAGGAAGACGGGGGGAAATGACAACCACAAGTATTTTGTTTGCGCCTTCCAAGGGATACACACATCTTCTGTTTCAGAGGCTAATAGGAAGCGAAACAAAACATCGCAGAGGACAGGCTGCAATGCAAGAATGAGGGTGAAGGTGCAGCAGGATAACACATGCGTGGCAGTGGACATTGAGTACAATCATAATCACAAACTCATGCAAACTGATGACATGCTGGTATTTTTGCACTCCCACAAGAATTATGACCCCACTATTTTGGAGTACGTAAAGCTCCTGCAGTACCATGATGTCAAGCACACAACAATCATGTCCATGCTATCTGAAAATGAAGATGGAAGCTACTTCCTAAGCATGACCGGACGAGACCTACTAAACCAGTAAGTATTCAAACATCCACATACTGCAATGTAAAATAGCATCCTAGGTCACAACCCTTTGCTAGCAAAAGTAACAAATGCATGTTTGCATGTAATTTGCAGGAAAGCCATGAATGCAAGGAAAGATGATTTGGATGATGTATTGAAACTTGTTTCATTCTTCAAAGACATGAAGGCAATCAATGATGAGTTTTTCTATGACATCCAAGTGGACAAGGACAAGTCAATTAAAAACATTTTCTGGTCCAATGCAAGCTGCCGAGGAGCCTATCAAGACTTTGGCGATTGCGTAACATTCGACACAACTTACAAGACCAACAGATTTCATATGCCTCTGGGAGTGTTTGTTGGAACAAACCATCACTTGCAGTCAACGATATTTGCTGTTGCCCTGATAAGAGACGAAGATGCAAAGTCATTCAAGTGGCTGTTCGGTACATTTGTACGGTGCATGAACAACAAGCACCCAACTTGCATTCTAACAGGTGAGTTCAAAAAAAAACCTCTTCAAGTTTCATCATCTTTTCAGTCTATGGGACTGTATTGGGTACATTGGTTTTATCTGAAAATAATGTAAAGAATGCAGTTCAACCACTGTTAGCACAGAAGTCCAACTAGCAGTACCAGAAAGCAAAATTATCTGTCACATGTTTAGAAAAAAAATTAGTTATGAATATGAAGTTCAAATACATGAATCTAGAAGTTCAAGGACAAATCTGTAAGAAAAATATATGTAACATGTTCAGAAAAATATAGTTATTTATGTGAAGTTCAGGCACTGCTGCCACAGAAGTTCAACAACACTGCTTTAAGAAAAAATTTGAGTGTGACACTACTAGTTAGTCCTACTACTAACTGTGAAGTTCAAGCACTGGTACCACAGAAGTTCAGCAACACTACTGTAAGAAAAAATACATGTGACATTCTTAGATAGCCATACTGCTAGAAGTGAAGTTCAAGTACTTGTGCAACATAAGTTCACCATCAGTGCAAAAAAGAATCAAGTTTCATTTTTTTTAGTTCATGCAGACCAGTGCCCGTTGATGGCGAAAGCTATACCACAATCATTCCCAAACACCGTCCACAAGCTATGCCATTGGCACATCCTGAAGAAGTACAGGGAATACCTCGCGTTGCTGTACAAAAAGTATAAAAAATTCAAAGAGGAGTTCACAGCTTTATTAAACTGGCCGCTGATGCCAACGGAGTTTGAAGATGCCTGGGCTGAACTCGTGCAGAAGTACAACCTAGAGAACGACCAGATGATGATGCAGCTCTAGAGTGATAGGAAGATGTGGATTTCAGCATATTACAAGAACATTTTCTGTGCTAGAATGACTTCCACACAACGAAGCGAGAGCATGAACCACGTGCTCAAGAAAGGGTTTGTCAAGGGGACCCAGAACCTACACAAGTTTGCTAGGCGGGTCAATGCTTGCATACAAACTCGGATGCAGAAGGAGAACGAGCAAACAATGACCAGCATGGTATGATGACAAAAAAAAAACACCCCCATCATGTTCTGTTTACCTTCAACATGTGCACTTTGAATTTAAAAAAATGAAACCCATGACTCTGCTTCGACTAATATCTTATTTTTTGACATGTGCAAACCAATCCAGTGACAAAAACAACTTACGGCTACGAGAAAGACATGTCTATCAAGTACACGAGAGCCGTGTACACAGAGATGAGGACTAGGATGAGAAAAGCCACGCTATTTCGCGCAAAGCGTACAGTAGAGCCCACTAAGTACCTTGTGTACTACCACAACAAGCCTGGCCATGATGATGAAGAAATATTTTCCTGGTCAAAGCATGAATTCCAGGTTGTAGCTGACCCAGAGAATGAAATATACGAGTGTGAATGCAAGCTCTGGACACACACAGGTGAGCGGAAAAACAAACTCATTAAATAGCTAAACTAGTAGTATGATATCAAAATTTATGAAATTCATTGCTGCCTCACAAACTATGTATTCTGCATTCATCACAAAATGCAGGCCTCTTCTGCCTTCACATCATGAACATACTCAACTACCTGAAGCCTCACAAATTTCCAAACAAGTATATCCTCAAACGGTACACAAAGACTGCAAAATCACAACCAACCTTTGATACAAGGGACTACAACACAACCGCATCGGATGGCAGCTCAAGACTATCGAAGCAAGACATCTTGCTGCAGCTAAATTTGATGGTTAACAAGAAAGCAATGAGATGTGACCAGCAATATGACAGAGCCTACTATGTTCTCAAGAGGCTCGTGGAAGAGCTTGATGCAATACATTCAGCAAATCAAGCAGATGCTGACGAAAGGATGGCTAAAGAGGACGCTGAAATTGAAGATGACCTTCATTATTATGCAGCTGAAATGCTCAACGCCGCCGCTGAAGCCAACCAATGCAAGCAGGGTGATGGCCATTCAATGGAGTAGCGACAGCAAGAGACGATGAAACTACTGCTGTATTCTGAAACAAAGGGTAGGAAGAAAATTTCTGTAGCAAAGAAAAGTGACAAGAGAGCTCAAATAAAGGCACCACCTGCAGGAAGAGTCGTCGTGCTCGATGAGAATGGAGTGCCACTTGGACACAGGCAATGCAGTGTGTGCAAAAAGGTTGCAGGACACAACAAGCTCACCTGTCCAACACTCTTAGAAAGAAACGATGCCGAGGAGGTCAAGCAACCCAAAGTTCAAAAACAGCAGCCCAAAGTTATAGAACAAAAGAAGGGGCCACACCCACAGAAAGCAAGCAGCAGACTTTGTAGCATATGCAAGGAGTATGAACCACATAATGCAAGAACATGCCTGAAGCGCGCAGATGCTGGAAAGACAAGCAAAAAGCCAGAGAAGAAACAGAAAGCAAAACCTAGAGCCAGCAACAAGAAAGTGGTGGAAGATGAAGAGGAAGACGAAGATGAAGACACCATTGAAGAAGAGGAAGAGGAAGAGGACGATGAAGAGGAAGAGGAAGAGGACGATGAAGAGGAAGAGAAAGAGGACGATGAAGAGGAAGAGGTACATGTCAAGCAAAAATCACTACCACCAAAGCCTAGGAGGAGCGCAAGGCTCATGAACAGTTAGACTTGGTCAATTAAACAAACGCAAGCTTATGTCCTGTCAATGTGCATAATGTTATTCCACTTTTGAAACAGTATTTTAAGAGAAGCTTACTTGAACTTCCATTGTTGAAGTTTCACAGAAATTATGCACTAGAAGTTCAAGTAAGCTTACTGCAGAAGTCCTGGTATAGTATGAGAGGAGGTGCTTGTGATGTATTGCATGAAAGAGCAAGCAGTAATAAAATGAAAAAAATATACATTGTGAAGTTCAAGTAATATTACTGCAGAAGTCCTGGTATATTATGAGAGGAAGTCTTGTGTTGGTGATGTATTCCATGCAAAGTGCAAGCAAGAACAAAAATGAAAAACGTACACTATGAAGTTCAAGTAAGGTTACAGTGGAAGTTCTGGTATATTATGGCAGGATGTGCTGGTGTTGTATTCCATAAAAGAGCAACCAGCAAATAAACATACAGTTTTGAAGTTCAGGTCAGCTTACAGAAGAAGTTCTGGTATATAAAATCAATGTAGGAAAAAAATATGCTTTAAAAATAAAGTTTCGCCGTATGAACTAAGGTTAGCAAGCCTAAGACAACGCGTTCAAATATGAAGTTCTGCTTGGATACGTGCAGAAGTTCATGTACAATGCCGACAAAAGATAAAGAAACGTCAAGAATATTATTGCACAAAGTTACAGCTGAAATACGTTCGCACTTGAAAAAACACAAAAAAACAAATATAGATTCTATGCAAAAGGATACATATTGGTTGGGTTTAAAAATACCAATACATTACACAACACAGAATATCCTATCCATCTGAAACCAGCAGCCCAGCCACATTCTCAAAGCATAAGCTCAACTCTACGATCATATGTTGGGGCCCAAAAATAAACAACACAAAAAAAACAAGCAGTTCAACCATAACCGAGGGAGAAGTTCAGGTACATCTGTTGGGGCAAAAACATGCAACACATGGAATCTGAAAACGATGCAGTACATTGAAATTCACAAGCCAAATCATTCTTCACACCAAATACATTTGTCCACAAATATCATAAGTAATAGTGCTGCAGCTATACATACACAAATCACTAAAACATTCTTACAACCAAAACTTTACGGAATCATTCCAATCATTATCAAACCTAAAAATCTGTACGAAATCAAATCTACAATGAACCTAATGCTTCGAATTCATGGGCCAAAGGACTGGATCTCTTTAGGGAGCTCTGCACGAACGACTTCATTCTTCTCGCTAAACATTAGAGTGTGCATGAACTCAGCCTTCCAGTCATCTGCAGCAGCCTGCAAACAAAGAAAATGAAACAATGGTTTAGTAACGGATAACTAAAACCACAGCAGGAGCGTCTCAGGAAAAACACACAAAGAAAAGTGAAAGGAATGATGAGACAAGAACAAGGACAAAACATACTTCCACATCACCAAAATCTTCAACAATCTCATCGCCATCATATGAAGAGCAGAACTTCACGGCAAAGAAACCACAATCATTATTCTTCTGCTTTGGAACATCGATAAAAGTCGGCCTCTTTGCAATAGTCACCCAGTTAGGCTGCTTGCTCGCTTTGTACACAGCCTTGCCGTACACCTCCTCGAGCAACCCAACAAATCTCTTGATCTGCCAGAAATAACAAAATAAGATGAAGTCAAAAACATGTTAACCAAAATAGTTAAGTTCAGGTACATAAAAAGCCACACTTGCATAAGATCCAGCTAAACAAATAGCAGAAGTTCAACTTCCAAAATCATAGTCAGTTCAAGCAGTATTACCAAAACAGAGACAGCAACATATTTTGTCAACACAAGGCATAATAAACTTCGTGTCAAACAAGAGAATATGAAAGGAGGTACAGGCTAAGAAACACTCACGATATTTTGACAGCCTCCGTGGAAACTCGTTCGCGATGTTTCCATATTAGCGTAAGGAAGTGAATCAAGGATGTCAATGCTCCCACGATATCTATTCACCACATACACACTGTAGTGCGCCATTGTGCCAATTGGCTTGAATAGTATCAAAAAAACCTGCCAAGAATGAAAAGGACCGGTGAACACAAACTACAAAGCATATGTATTGAAGAACCGGCATGAACAAAAACTTCTTGACAAACTCAGCAAAAGGATGCACATGAAATTAAAAAAAGCAAGAGTTATGAAAACCTAACCAGCTTTGCATTAAGAAGGTCTTCTTCCTTGCGAACAAACATTGGGAGGAGTTTAACATAATTTTTTACATCGAACTTTGGAACTGTTGGAGAGAAGAAATCATAATCCAGGCAGTACTGTGCATTCACAAAAACACAATTAAAACACCTCCCAAACGCCACTACATCAAAACTAAGGCAGAAAAAGGGAGATAGGGGTGCAAAGAAATAAAACCTGTATGAAGTAGGGACTGAGTACAACCCTGTCAGCACTAGAGAATATCTCAGAGGTCTCCGGATTATCCTTCCACAAATTTAGGAGATAATCCATTATGTCTCCTTCCATCTGCTGCCCTTCACCGAAAAGAGTATAAAGGACATGTCCTGTGAGGTCAATCACATTGCCAGGGATGCTAAACATGCAGTAGCTTGTCCTGCAGAATACAAAAGGATGGTAAAAATATATTAGAAGTTCAGATACAACAACAAAACAGAAGTTCAGATACTATAACTCAAAGGCAAGGAGACATAAAACAGAAGTTCAGGTACTATAACAACAGAAGTTTAGACAAAATATAACAACAGAAGTTCAGACACTACTCCAAGGCAAGGGAGAAATGAACAGAAGTCCGCATACTACAACAACAGAAGTTCAGACACAGAGTAGCATCTCTGGCAGCAACAAAGTTAAGAAGAAGAAAACTCACTCAGAATACTTCTCCAGACCGTCTTTACTAAGCACATACTGTTTCAACTTTCGGGCCTCGGATAGATGAGGGTAACTGTATTTTTTTAAGGGGAGCGACAGGAGAACGCCACTTCAAAGGCAATCTTGATGCTCTCTTGGAGGAAGTTATGTTGCCAGACTCAACTGCCGGTTTCCTCCTGGTGATGACATCATTCTTCCCACCTCTACCAGCAACAGTACCAGCAGCGCATTTAACATTCTTCGGGTAAGCAATCTTCTCAAAATCATCCTCGGACGAAATCACTTCTGCTTCGGCTGCTTCGACTGCACCAACCTCCCTGGAGCAAGGGGTTTTTGGAGTACCACGAATACCACCAGCCTGCTTCCCCAACTTCGAAGGAATAAGGGTTCGAGGTCTATCATCTTCTATCGGAGCTATACTCATCGATTCCTCCCTAGGCTGGTATTCCTGTGACCCGAGGAATGAGTAGTGGTAATCGGTCAAGTCCAACGGATCCACTGTCAAAAGAAAAGGAAGAGAAAACATCACCATTAAATATAACTGAAGTTCAGGAACAGCACAATGTGCAGTCCCAACTAATAAAGATGACATGGTTACTACTCAAGCTGACCTAAAAAAATTAGTTGCATTAAAAAACTAAATGAAGTTCAGGCACAACCAAAGGCACAGTTCAAGATAAACCGATGAACTGGAAAACATTCAACTACAGCTAACAAAACCATAGAAAGGCATCATCTCTGAAGTTCAAGCAAAAAGAAATGCTCATGTCCAAGTAAGCAATGGAAGGAAAGAAATTACTGAAACAAATCACACAAGCAAAATAAAAAAGATAGAAATGAAGTTCATGTACAAGAAAATGCTCCTCTCCTTCTGAAACCAGCAGCCCAGCCAGATCTCAAGCAAAAGTCCAACTTCAGAGAAAAATATGAAGTTCAGGTAGAATAAAAGATGCAGTGCAGGTAAGAAGTCCAAGTTCCAATACTTACATGTGTAGTAGCCAAACAGAGCTTGGAAGTCTGTCTCAAACAGGTTAGAAGAAGCGATTGATTACAGCCACGTCTTCCTGATATCCGCGATATTTTCATGCGAATAATTTGCAAGAACCCCATCATGATACGAATTAACATTCGTAAGCATGAAGAATCCGCAGTCGATACTGCCATCAAACGCAGTAAAAGAACAGTGTTAGAACAGAAAAAGAAAGCCAACGAATAAAACACGTCGCAGCTTAAGTACAACTACAGATAAACAGAAGCGATAAAGAGAAAAAGTGGAACTTATACTTGTTTTGCTGCTGGGGCACATCAATCCAATCCAGAGGGAAATGGTCGATGGTAAGAGGACTGAAGGGTGTCCCCCTGTCGTTGCTGGCATCGCTCCAAAGCTTCTTGATGTTATCGGTCATCCGCCGAAACAGGCGTACCGCACATTCATCTTCTGGTCCATAATAGGAGTCGAGAAGCTGGAACCTTGAATTCTTCACGTCAAGAAATATCGAAACCCAATGACCAACACCACCCATGGAAGCAAGAATCTCAGGCGGGTCAAAAGTGGGGAAAACAACCTGAAGCAACATAAACACACGAATCATTAAAAACTGAGAATTAATATGAAATGGTACAAAGAAAAATGAAACAATATTAACACAGTGGATCTCAGTGCAAAACTAATACAGAGGCAAAGAACAAGATATTGCATACCGAATCATGTGCATCCATGCTATCTGGACCACTCGCCAAGAAGTACTTCCTCACACGGGAATCAAATTGACCTCTGAAAATCTTGTCCTAAAATAATGCAGACAACACCAACATATGAAAAATACATAAATAAGACAAACAAGTTTTAACTAAAATGGTAAGGAACAAAACGGAAAAGAAATCACTATATGGTTGAGTTACACAAACCCAATACGACAGGATGAGTTTATCCGATCCCTGGTACTTCGCACATAGACAGTAGAGTGCACACTCAGCCACATTGGATGTAAGCATTCCGCGAGGACCAAAAGATATTGCGACTTCTTGAACAGAAGCTTCACACTCCTTGTTTTGGAACATAATCATTGATCTAAAAGCCAGCAATAGAAAGAAAAACAAGTTCAGCATCAGGAACTCAGGAGGTTCATAACACAGACAAGCACAGAAGTTCAGCTATATCACAACAGGCAGTGCAGTACAAAAAGGCCAGAAGCTCAGCACCAGAGAAGTAAATAAGAAGTTCAGGTACATATAGTAAAGAAGTTCAGGTATCCCACAGGCAGTTCACTGGGGGTACATGGATGATGTAAATATTGACCAGCTGCACTCACCTCTTGGAACGATTATTCTTAAGCCCAGTTACACTGTAATAAAAGTCATCAACCTTCTTTCGGACAACAGCAAGGTCGCTATCTGCTCACCAAAAGAAATAGAAATTAAGAGCAACACTCAAGCACATAGATTCACGACTGTTTCAATTAAGAGCAACATTCAAGCACAATATTCAAACACAAGCACATCTCAGCTGCTACACCAGAAAAGATAAAACCACAGGATCATAAACATCACAACCCATGCATTACAAACCTTCACCCCACATAGAAAACAGGTTCACTTAACTTTATTTACAACCCACACGACAAAGCACAAACCCAAAAGTTCAACTTAGACCACACAGGCAGTTCACAGGGGATATCATGGACTAAACCAAACAACAAAAGGGAGGGGGGTGGGGAAAGAAGAGAGAAGCATGCTCCTCTCTTCATGGATCCTTGCCTAGACCAGTGGCAGCACTGGAATGATCAACCTCCTCTCCATAGCTATCGCTTTCAGTCTCATCATCGTCATCTCCAGTAGACATTGCAGCGTCGTCGGGAAGGACAGCAGCAGCAGCTGGGGCAGCTGGAGAATCTGAAACAACAAAAACAGTTGGTTGTGTTTGAACATCATCAACAGCAACTGATGGCTCTGCTGCAGGAGACTTATCCGGGCTTGCAGCAGCACTACCACCAGTCTCAACAGCAGACTCAACAGGATCTTTCTCCAAAATGATGTCTCTAGTTGTCTTGCCCTGCTCAGCATCAGAAACCTCAGTGCCAATGGACGACTGAGGTTCAGTCAGGTCCACCCCGTCGGAGCAGCCGGTGCCTGAGACGGACTTGTCTGCAACCTTCTCTGGAGGAACACTAACATCATCATTCTGCGGCAAAAGAACAGAAAGTCATTACAAAGGGCCACATAGTGATAAAATGCACAAACAAGTAAAATAAAAAAATGG
Source organism: Thinopyrum elongatum (assembly GCA_011799875.1). Lineage (NCBI taxonomy): Eukaryota > Viridiplantae > Streptophyta > Magnoliopsida > Poales > Poaceae > Thinopyrum > Thinopyrum elongatum. The sequence continues at coordinate 680,078,145 of CM022298.1, forward strand.
GACAAATGGACAAGAAAAATGGTACCTTATTTTCACTGCCATGAACCTCATCAACTAATACATCACTAGCGGGAGCAGGTTCATGCACAGGGGCAGCTTCATGCACAGGAGCAGCTTCATGCGCAGGTAAAACATCCTCCTCAACCCTAGCACCATCATCAACAGCCTACAAAAAAAATCATGTAGAAAACAAATACCTAATCAGCAAAAGTTCACATTGCATAATCAGAGAAGGTCAGCTATCAGAACTGACACATAATGGAAGTCCAAATACAGTAAACATAGCAGGTCAGATATCAAACTACTCTAAGATACAAAAGGGAACAAAAAGGGCCAGTCATGGAAGTTTAGGTGCTGTAGCACTTGAAGTTTAGGTTCTATAAAATAGAGAAGGTCAACTAGGAAATAGTAGTACTAAAAAGAAAACAGTTTACGACACATGAAATCAATAACGGTCGCCTATGACTACAAACAGTAATAACTGAAAGCTAACAATGAACATTAGTGCAAAGAAATATCAAAAGCCAACATAAACAAACCTCTTTGGTATGCTCCACGTGGCCTCCTTCACGACCCAAACGAACAGAATCCTGCCTCTGAATCTCTCTCACAACAACACTTGCCTCATCTTCAAAAGGCTTGCAACGAGCATCCTGCATTTCCTTGAACAGGCCAAAGCTAGCACGGAGGTGGGAAGTGCTCTGACGAAGCTCTTCAAGAAATCTAGCTTCCATTGACAAGACCTCCTTCGAAGAATCAGCATCAAAACCGTGTCCGGGAGGAAGAATCCCATCAACGCGACTAAGAAGATCAACAGTTGACGGAACATGGGCCAACTCCCCACAAACGGTTTCAAGAAGACCGTCAATCCTAACCAGCGAAACATTGGCAGCTTCAAACAAATTCTCGGAAGACACGCCACCTGCAGCACTCACACGGGCAGAAGAACCTCCTGGATCTACAGGGGGGGCACCAGTATTAACATCCCGGGAGAATTCAAATCTTGGGGAAGTTCCACTCCCTAGGCCGGCGGCACGAGGCATAGTTAGAACATGACGTTCAATAAGCCTAAAGAACACAACCTCAGCCTGTGTCTTCCACTGCATACAAAAACAAAATTCAATGCGTCAGAAAACAAACGAAGGAACATGGGAACAAAAATATAGAAAGCAGTACCAGAAGTTCAAGTTAAACTACTCAGGAAAGAATGATGCATAGAAACACTCACAGGCATTCTCCCAAACACCCAGTTGGCTGGGTCATCATCACCCTTCTTGACCAAGTCAGCCGCAGCAAGCTCAAGAAGCTTGACCTGATCCATGAAATTGATGCGAGGGGTCCTCAAGTCAATATTAGGCGTCTTGCCAATGATAAGGCAGTCCAGATACATAAGAAGTGGCGCGATGGCACAGCCTGTGACAGCTTTTCCTCTGCTCGTACCTTGCTGATACCTAACAACAGCACTCCGAATATCGTCAACAACCAACTGGCAGTAGTCCATATCTGCCATATCCTCAAACACAAGATTCTCAGCCATTGCTGCCTCCCTGGACACTCGTGTAGACGTTCCAGGGATAACCACCTTCATGAAAACAATCAGGTAAAACACCTGCAGAGCAAGATGATCCTTCGTCTCATCCTTCACAAGCTCCGCGAGGATATTCCGCAGATCATTTGTCTTGATGTCGTCACTCCTAGCGTACCCAAGCTTGCCCTTCAACCTCATAACAGCATCATCGAACCCATCATTCGAGGGCCTAGGAGGGGTACGATTACCTTGAGGGAATCCAAACAGATGGTGAATAGCATCACTTGTAATACGCAAAACCTTGTTCGCCTCACCCATGTCCAGGATCATCGTTTTAGGGTCAATCCTCGTGTAGATGTTGCCCATCAAAGGACGAGAAATGTTGGAATCAACCTTCAAGTCAAACACACAACCAAAACCAGCCTTAATAACCCTCGTCTTGTGCCTAGTTTGTAGCATTTTTGCACACGTCTTGACCTCTCCTAGTGAGTAGCGAACCGTCTTGTTAAAACGTTTCGCCTCACCTCCTCCTTGGCCACCTTCTTCGGGCGCTTTGCCTCCTCTCTTCCTCCTCTCAGGCCGCTTCACAAGCTGATACTGAAAAAAAAATGCAATGACAAGGAAAAAAGGCAGAACAATGAGTTACACAAGCTTCACCAAAATTCCACTAATGCCTACATACGCAGTACATTTCAGAAGTCCAACTATGTCTACATAGGCAGTACAACCATGCATGACCAGAAGTAAAGATGCTTTCAACAATGTTGGAAATTTACAAAGCAGAAGTTCAACCATGTACAACAAGGCAGTAATACAACATGTATACCAACAAGTTAAGCTAATTTCTTCATGTATATATCCAGAAGTCCAACTATGTACTCAAAGGCAGTAATACCATAAAAGCAAAGCAGATCGGCTAATTTATTGGTCTATATGGAGCAGAAGGTCAGCTATGTACGCCAAGGCAGTGCTAAAAACACAAAAACTACAGCAATAGCGACAAATGCTCTAAAAACCGGTAAACATGAGACATTCATACCTGATTAGCGGCAGCATCATCATTGTCGTCGTCCTCATCATCAGCATTGAAATCAGCATCATCCTTGTCCTCTGGATTAACACGAGAACGCTTCTTCACACCCTTGTTGACCTTTGCAGGTGCAACCTTGCACTTGACGCCGCATTTCTTCCCCTTACCAGATGCACCAGCACCAAGCAAAGAAGGTGTAGGCGCGGCAGTGGCAAGCACATGAGGACTACGGCGTGGCGTACCACCAAGGCCTAGCCCTTCCTCTTCAGCAACTTCTGCAGGCCTTGAAACACGTGGGCTCCTCCAAGGAGTAACTTCACCAACTACTAGCTTCCTCGCAGCGGTCTTCTTGATTTTCTTCTTAAAAGGGACAACCGTGCCATCACTGCCACACGACACGTCTTCCTCAACCATGAGCTCAGCCGCATGAACAGATCCAGGAACATCAGAACCTTTCTCAAGGCGGGCCGCCCTCTTCTTGTCAAAATCTTCTTGCTTCTTCCTCTTACGTTGGTCCTCCAGGAGAAGCTGAAGAGGCACATCCTCAGGTTGCGTGACAGGTTCAGTGCCATCAATAGACTGCGACTGCGTCTCTGACATCTGAAGAGAGCACAAAGGATCCGGAACGGAATCACAACCTTTGACTGACGGAGCCCCCTCCTCAGCAGCAGCAGGGGTTTCTGATAAACCCAACTCAGATAAAACATCATTGTTGGTGTTCATAGCTTCCTCCTCTGTGGACACATCTGCAAAGAACACAAAAAATCAAAGCAAAAAATAAAAAAAGTCAGGAACAAAAATAAAAACAACCGACATGAACAAGCTAAAAAAACATGGCTCAAGAATTTAAAATGAAAAGAAAAAGGTGTTTCACATACTAGGTGAAGCAAGAGCTGCAAAAATAAGATCCTCGAGGCTTGAAATATTCTCAAGGCTCGAAGCAACCTCAGCAATCACACTTAAAGGGATTATGGGTGATTTAGCCGCATCAGATATTGGAGCATCAGTATTAACTTCTGAAGCTCCATCTTGATCGCAGGCATTTTTTTCAGAACTATTCAACTCATCACCAACTACAAAAAATGCAAGTAAAAAGGCAGCTGAGTTCTAATCCGCAATCCTACACCAAAGGGACTTCTACTTTTACAACAATGTCCAATACCCAGAAGTTCAACAATACCTAACAAAGCAGTAAACACAACCAACAAACTAAAATGTACATACTAAATATAAAAACAATCTACACCAGAGGGGCTACTACATATAACATGAATGTCCAGAAGTTCAACGATATATAACAAAGCAGTAAAACAAAATGTGCATAACAAAAGTTCAACCAAATTTCATTATAAACAAACAATAATTAAAACCAGAAGTTGAACTATGTGACCCAAGCAAGTACCACACAAAAAAGATGTAACATGACCACAAATACTATTTCACAGGCAAAGATATACACTATAAATATGAATCATTTGGGAAGTCCAACAACACTTGGTGACATAGTTTCACCTGCAAATAATCAACTAAAAAGTAAGCAACACTCTACTAACTCAAACTAAGGGTAAAAAGCATACACATAACCTTTCGTAGAAGTTCACACTAATAAGAATGGCAGTCCAACAAGAAAACTAAGTGAAGATATGGGCAGACATATATAAGAATACTGCTATTTAAAATACAAGATCCAACTACATTAAGATACCTGGAGAAGGTTTGGAAGCCATGACAACACAACCCCCTTGATGAATGAAACTCCAAACCCTAGAACAACCTACTGAAAACAAGGGATAGATTGCATATAGTTAGCAGGTAGAAAATCATACAACAAATACAAAAAACAACTAAATGAAACCCTAGGATGAAACAACTAGAACATATCAACAAGTATGAAAACATGAACAGTAGCACATATAGGCAAGCACAAACAAAAAAAGAATCCATAAACTAACTAGCATGTGACAGACACAATCTAGACTTCGAAATCAACAATACTAAGACAATTAGATACATCAGATTCACCATCAACCATCACACCACACCATCTCTTACATGCATCTGAATGCTGAAATCACCAAAGGGGAAATGAAATCCACTCAACTCTGAACGGAGAAATAGCACACACAAGCATCTCATAGTACTATGGGACTACAGGGGAATGGAATCCACCCACCACACGCACAAGAACACTACCTAATCTCCCACCAAACCATCAGAAGAAGGGGGTAGGACGCGGACGCGAGAGCACACAGGAGGCGGACTCGACAGATCTGGCGAAACTAGAAGCAAGCATTAGGGTGGGGCAGCACTTGTACCTCTCTAGACGACCCCCGCACGCACGAATCCACGCCGGTTCTTCCACTCCCCACGACACCACGCGCACCTTGCAACCACGCAGGCAGTTGCCGCCCTCGCTTCAGAGCAGAAGAGAGTGGGCTGGGCGAGGGAGAGCGGGGCGTGGGGGAGAAATAGGAGCGGGGGCGTGCGCCGGTTACTCCAGCACGAGGGCAGGGGACAGGGGCGGAGAAATCGGGGGGAGTTGGAGGCGAGGAAGGCAGCAGAGCGATGGAGAGGGGGGAGAGAGCGAGCGACAGGGGGAGAGGGGGGAGAGAGTCTGCGACCTCGAACGATATCCTATTGCGCCCTAACATCAAAACGATAAATCCACCAAGCTGTCTCAACGAAGAACCGAAACCAACACGGGCCGACACGAGATCCAATCGCCCGATTTCAGGGGTGTATTCACCTGCCCGATCAAATTAACAACGCATGAACGGTCCAATCTCACTACTGCAATCAAATCCGCCCTCTATATTCAAATAAAAACAACAAATCCACATAAGCCGCGGAACCACTCCCGCGGACGAAGAACACATAACGCGAAATCAAATCCGTTGAAATTAACGACAAATTGTCCACGAAACTCGTACCTACACCAAATTCCCATCATGTTAGAGGATCTAGAACATCCAGTGAATGCATTAAACTTGTAAACAGACACAAGTTCATCCGCCCCGAGAGTGAATCCGCCAAAATGCAAAATTACGAATCAAAACGAGCATTTAGATGCAGGTATGGGTATCTGGATTACAGTCACATCCCAGAAAACACTACCGACCGGAATAATTCGCAGGGGAAGCCACGGTTGCGAAGATAGCCAGAAGTTCGGGTTCGTACACAGGGAAGTTCAGGCGCGGTACTCGGGAAGTTCAGGTTGTGATCAGAATATTATTCTGATCCCGTGATCAGAATAGTGTTTATGTATATATATATATATATATATTTAAAAAAATGGCACTTGTGTGCAGATCACATGCTATTTGAGTACCAAGCTATCAAATCCAGCTGCTATAACAATTTTCATGTTGTGTCACATTGTGAGAGCAGAAAAACAGCTAGTAATGCTTTGCTAGTAGGGGTTGTCTTAATAAGATATATTGTATGATTTGTAATTTTCATCGTGGCTCTTGTAATTTACATGTCTTGCTTTTGGAGGGACATACGTACAGATCGACATCACATCCAGGAAAAAGTAGGTTCATAATCTTGCATGTCTATGCATCCCTTGTCCCGGATAGCAAAATACAAGCAATACAGAAGGATTCAACATAGAGAATTGGATACAGGCGATGAGCTAGAGGGCTAGAAGGGCCAAGGCAACCCCAACAAGGATAAGGAGGAGAAGGGTGAAAACTCCAAGGTGGCCACTTGTTCCCTATTCCATTGTCTGACATGTCGGCATCTTTGCATCTATGTATTCTTGTAACTTGATCGGTTGTTCCCTTGTGGAGCCTGGAGAAAAGATGATCGTATATTCGTATTCCATTTGGGATGATAAAAGAGAGTCACCTTTGTGCTCATCCTTCAATCCCGAATTCCCAATTCTCCTGCAGATTCCAAATACAGTGTGAAAATAAAGTAGACAGGGAAAGATTGCTGTTAACCTGCAAGAAGTTTCCACCCGGCCTGTCATGATGTGAATCAACAGCAGAAAAGGGCCGCGGAGAATCTGGAGTACTCCTGCCGCATCTCGATGGAATCCTCCTGCCGTGTCACCATGGCATGCACTAATGGTTTAATGGTGGCGATACTCATTCTCTGTGTAGTGGAATGCGCATCGCGGAAGCGCTCCGTCTCCACGAGCAGCTCGAGGTAAGAGAAAATTAGTTCAAGCACAAAATTGGGCTCTACTAGGGCCACATGTGACCTTTCTAGCGGTTTAGGGATGGCTGCAACCATTTTTTTCCTCTTCTTATTTATCTATTTCCTCTATTTGGTTTTCTCTCTTTTTGTTTCTGTTTGCTTTTCATTCTTTTTGTTTTGTCTACTTTGCCTTTCCTTTTTATTTTTAAAATTTCTGAACCTTCTACAAAATTATGAACATTTTCGAAAATTATGAACATATTTTCTGAATCTGCAAAACAATTTTGAATCATGAATATTTTTTCTAATACATGAACATTTTTTGAATGCACAATCAATTGTTTAGTACGTGTTTTAAAATAACTTAGTGTATTTAAAGAAAACTTCATCGTGTATAATTAAAAAGTTCATCATATATAAAAAGTTCACTTTATATTAAAAAAAGTTCAATGTATATTCCAAAAAAATTAGTGTGTATTTAGAAAATGATCATGATATATTAAAGGATTGTTCATCGTATATTAGAACATTTTTGTATTTGTTAACATTTTTTATAATTTGAAAATTTTTATGTAAATTGGAGAACATGTTTTTTGAAATATGTTTTGATCAAACTTTGTTCCTTACTGAAAATTAATTATGTAAATATAAGAGTGAAACCGCAAAAACCAAATGGCAAAAAACAAATCATTGGGGGAGGACGACGTACGCGGCGGACGGGGGTTTAGGGTTCGGCGAGTTCGTCGCTTGGGGAGGAGACGGAGGGGGAAAAGAAATAGAGAAAGGCCGTACGTAAAGTTTTATGAAAACTCAACGTACTGACTCGGATCCGGCACACGAGTAGGACGTGGCTTTCTGGATTTTTCTGAATTTTTGATAATTTCTAGGGTGGGCGAAAACTTTGCGTTTTGCTAAAATAAATTGGTTAGTTTGAATTGCTATGTTGTTTTCGTAAATTTTGTAAAGCTATATATGATAATTATCTAGTTTTTTAAATTTTAATTTTAAAAAATTATTGCTTTATTCAAAATAATTTTTAAAATTTCAGAAAATTCGGCCATTTCAGGGGTGAAGGAAATTTATTCCTTTTTGAAACTCTAAACCTTGATCAAACCTTGCTGCCGACGGCTGTCCGTCGTACCTGAATTGATCTCCATGTCCAGCTTTCTTTATTAGGATCGTAAGTGAAGGTGAGGCAAAATTGATCTCTTTCTTAGAATTACGACATCCTCTCTGTCTGCACTTCCCTGATCGATACTAGCATGCTGAGACACGACCCATGAACGAACGTGGATTGAATCCAATGCTCACACCTTCTAAATCAGAATTGTTGGGAATTGCTATTGTGCTCACTAACCTATGCATCTTCTGCCCCTGCACTGTGTTGATTAATCATATTGCGCACAACGAAAAGTAAAGTTGCTGCCCTCTCAGGCCAATTTAGACGAACTAAATTCGAGCACATATAGAGAAGCCAAACTATCCGGCTATTTGATCGTGAACTCGAGCCGGAAAAATGAGTAGTAGAAAAAGACTTTGCAACGAACTAGGAAGAAAACACTTACGATAAAATGGCACATATAAGTTTAAGTGCCCCCAGTTAACTGTGGTAAAGAAAGTGTTCTAGAACAAAAGTTTTATTCTACACAAATATAATGCTTGACCGAGCTAGACGAAAATATAAATTAGAAAATTGCTTTTTTTAGCATTAAAGCGACTTATCTGGTTAGTGTGCTCGGCGTTGATGATGCGGTCCGGGTTTGCGGCAGGACGAAGATGCCCATCGATCTCTGAGAGATCCGACATGGTGCGTAGTCCTCGGCATGGCCGAGGTCCCAGCCCCAAGCCGGTCCCGATATGGCACAATGAGGTAGGCTCGATGAAGTAACAAGACGACACAGTTTTCGTGGCCAGGTGAAGCCCCCGGTCCAGCTGTCGTGACGAAGCTAGTCAGCGGGGTGATGTTGGAGTCCTCGGAGCAGGTCGATGAAGCGATGGCAAAACTCTCGGTCCAACCGATGTGACGGAGCAGGTCGGTGAGGTGACGTCGGCTTGAAGAAGTAACGATGTGGCGATGCCGACGCGCCCGACCTGCACAATCCATGGGTGACGAAGCTGTCTTGACGATGTCGGGCTCCATGTTGGATAACCGAGGTGTCAATGTGACGTCGGTCCGAGGAAGCGATGGCGTGGCTAGCGCAGGTCGGCATCCGCAGAGCAACAAGGCCGGCCTGGTTTGACACCGGTGCAACGGTGAAGAGTAGCTAAACAAAGTCTCAAAATTTGCAAGCACGCGTTCGAGAACAAAACACAATTCCCTAAAAAAAATCCTGCCAAGTAACACGTCCATAAAAAAGATGAACTCAGGTCAGATTTATTTTCACGCAAAAAACAGATCCAATAATTGATGCACTCCTGGGACAGTTGGAGTAGTTTGAACCGTCAGACCGAGCTCAAATTTTAAGGGGTTGTTGATACGATAATTCGACAGCAAACGAACGGTTGGATTTTCCAAAACATACCGAGCTGGCTACTGGAATCTTCTTTCCAAACTCGCGCAGATTTTCGCCCAGATTCACATGGCCTTGGTATATCAGCGATTGCCAGAGATTCCTCCACTGGAATGCTATGAAATTTGACAGAGTCGTTGTGGACTCAATTCTGCACAATTATACCGAAACAATCATCAGAGAGACACTCGAGGAGGTGGGGTCAGCGAAAATGGATCCGCTGTCCAGAAAATTCTACATGGTCGCGCAAGGGCAGTGTTGACGTTGAGCCCTTGGGATCCATAGACGAAATTATCCATGTTTTTGGTTGAGACCGAAGTTGTTGTTGATGAAGACGTCCACCGATCTCTGACAGATCCGACGCAGAGCGTGCTCAGCCGAGGTGACCAGTCGAGCCGGTGACGAAGATGCCGACATCAACGATGAAGTCCCATTTCGGCGCGTAGATCGCGTCGGAGCCGATATGAATTCCCATCGCATCACAGCAATTACCAGTAGGGACCTGTATGGGCCACCAATGATGGAGTCAAATTCAACAGATCTCGGGTAGGGGCCCCGAGCTGGTATCCTTGGCACGATGGTAACAGGAGACACACTAATGTTTACCCGGTTCGGGCCCTCTCAAAGAGGTAAAATTCTACTCCTGCTTTGTTTTATTGATTTTGAGGGAGTACAGAGTACAAGTGATCTACCACGAGATCGTGTGTTCCTGTCTAGGATGTGTTGAGATTCTAATGATATATTGACTAGTCTAGTCTCGATTTATATAATGTAACAGAGGTCTATCATAACATGAGTCCCAGTCGGCTACGTCGATGGATTGGGGTCCTCCATGGATTAGGAATCCTTGTCTTGTACGTCAAGGCTCCTCATTGATCGTCATGGCCCGCTTCAAGTGGCCCGTTAATGAACCACCACGGGGTTCTCGGTCCGGCCCTCCTAGCCGAGAGACGACATGGTGAGTACTCCCTAATCCAGGACACCATCAATAGGGTGGAGGTGGTCAACCAAGAGAAGGCGGCGGCACCTGATACGATCACTCGTACGAGCGCTTACACTAGTGTCACACGACGTCTTGCACTCTAGAAGCCCTGTGCGGCCTCCAACTCCTCACAGTTGCTTCATTCTTTTATGGTAGATAATATTCACATTAATTGACATGATTTCATCACCATTTCCTGGAGTTCCTTCATACTCCATATAAGTGTGTTTGGAAATATTTGGGAAGGGGAATGGAAGTTTAGAGTAGGGAGTTGTATTGAGATTAGACATGGGATGAGTTGTTTTATTCCCAATACTCTGTTTGTCGCATGATAGGAATTATGTGTGAAAATTGAGGACAAATTGTATTCCCTTGTTTGGTTCGTGGGAATTGACGATGGACTAGACAAGGGAAACTAACGTAAGTTATGATAAACGGTTAAGATTGACTTACTAAAACAATTCCCTTCCAACTCCCACCTCCTCCCATGTTAATAAAACGGTGCGAGTTGAAGTCTCAAATCCCATGACTATTCCCTTATGAAGTCTCAACCCCCCTAAACAAACAATAGATTTAAAGCCTCATACCCCTTTGATTCCCATTCCCTAATTCTAATTACCCCCAACAAAACACACTGATACTTCCAAAGATGTATCATGTGGGAAATCAATAAAATACAGTATGCGAACGCAGTAAAATTACACAAAGCCTACCATGTAGGCGTAAAATAAAGGCTTAAAACATCATATAATTTGGACTCTTCATCATCATGCTTTAGACCTGAAATGTGGTTGCTAAAACCCTCAACATATTAAATCAAACCAAACCATAATTTAATTTTGTCATTTTTATTAGGAATAACTTGATCATTTTCGTTTTTGGTGTTTGCTTCATCTCTACTACAAAGTTGTTGCCCCCCCCCCAAGTGCAATGGTTTGTAGCAAGTAGCATTTTCCCTTAAGTGACAGGTTTATTGAACCAACAGGAGCTAAGCGATTACAACCAATGATCAATACCTGCACACACAAAATGAAACCTCCTTGTGCCCCCAATAGGGCTAGTGAGGTTGTCAATCTCACTGGCTCTGCTAGTTATGAAGGAATTAAAAAGCAAGTATGGAAAGTGTTGATGGAAATAAACAAGAAAGTAAAAGCGAGGAACTGAAATAACATTGATTAAGATTGAAAACTTTATGGAAGAAAGTGGACCGGGGTCCATAGGTTCAATAAAGGTATCTCTTCAAAAGAAAACATGGTGTGGTAACAATCACAATTGGTTAATGATTAAATCAAAATATTTAAGAATAATAACTATTCATGGCATAATTAACATATGAGCATCACATTCGGAAATCCATAGACCATTATCCAATTGCACCTATAACTAATGCATCATCCAAGACCGCTATCCAGCATGCATCTTAAAGTATTGATTTAAAAAAAAAGTATTGCAATGAGTAAGATAACATGAAGTAGATGATACATTGTCTTCACCCTGCGTTTAAAGGACAACTACACAACCATTTTTTTATCCCTAGTGGCAACAACACAAATACAAGCCTTTCTCACTTACTGTCACTGCGGTAGCTTACATGCACGGTTGACCCCAACTATCATACACAACTCTCTTGAAGTTCAAACCCCAAACTTGGTCAAAGAAAGAGAGAATAGATCAGAGAGCATATATAAATAAGAATTATGTAGCAAAAGAGCCTACCTGGAACTTTAGGAGAGATGAGGAACTAGCCAGAAGGAAATCCCAACACACTACAGACAACAAATAATTGAAAGTCATGTTAAAAAATCTTGCCATCGAAGAAGTAGAGGAAGAATAGTTGTAGTTGTAGTCTTTGTAATTTTTATTTTTTTTAATTTCTTATCTTTTTGTAATTTTCTTTTCCTTTTGTGATCTAGAGTGTGGCTTTATACTCTTTTCCTTGCTAGGGATGGAAGGTTTTAATGAGGCAGCCACAATAAAGCTCAAGATTTATTCACCTGACAATTTACCTCATTTTTTTCCTGTATTTTTTCTGAATCTTTGAGGTATGGAAGGTTTTTTTGAAATTTTCTAAGTATTTGGGCGAAACGTGCCTCGTCAGCCCACATGGGCCAAATGTGTCGCGTGCCAGTCCGTTTACTAAGAGTGTGTTTGGTTCGAGAGATCAGGGGGGTTATGGGTATCCCCAACCAACCTGACAGGGATAACATCTTTTCCTGTTTGGTTGACTGGGCAAGGTGAAACATGGTTGGGGATAACCATTGGATGTTTGGTTTTAGAGATGAGAGCTGCAGTTACCACGCGCCAACCCTTAGTCGGCACCACGCCATCACACGCCTCTGGGGCCGCCGGCCACGTACGCTCAAAGCCCGCCGACACCGCGCACCCTGAGGTCTTCGCTGCCCTGCCTCGTTGCCGCTGACACCTCTGCCGCATGCTTTGATGTGTGCTTCCGCCAACCACAGGAGAGAAGAGCAAGGAGATAGGGTTGGAAAGAAGCAGGCGAAAAATGCTTCGCGCACAGTGGTTGTGCAAGGCACGGGGGTGGTTGGCCATATCAGTCACTTTTCCGTGGACGAGCGAAGCCTAGATTTTGAGGAATATTCCACGAATCTGCTTGCCCATATCCTTTCTCACCAACGAACCAAACACATGGCATGTCCTCTAAAACTAGCTATCCCTATCCGTGACGCCCCCGACTCAATCGTGCACTAATCATACACGCAAATGTACACGAACAAGATCAGAGACTCACGGGAAGATATCACAACACAACTCTAGACACAAATTAAAGTCATATAAGATTTATATTACAAGCCAGGGGCCTCGAGGGCTCGAATACAAACGAGTCAGCAGAAGCAACAATATCTTAGTATAGACATAAGTAAACAAGTCTGCCTTAAGAAGGCTAGCACAAACATCAACAAGGATCAAAAAGGCAAGGCCTCCTGCCTGGGAGCCTCCTAACTACTCCTGGTCGGCGGCGGCCTCCACGTAGTAGTAGGCACCCTCGGGTAGTAGTAGTCGTCGGTGGTGGCATCTGGCTCCTGGGGTCCGTCATCTGATCGCAACAATTGGGTAGAGGAGAAAAAGGGGTAGCAAAGCAACTATGAGTACTCATCCAAAGTACTCGCAAGACTTACATCAGATCTATGCTAAGTATGCATCAGTATCAAAGGAATGGGGTTGTATCTTTGGAATAGGCTGTAGAAATGCCAGAATAGAGGGAAAGCCTAGCCTATCGAAGGCTAGCATCTTGCAGCATCAGAAGAGATAAGAGTAGCATAACATAAGTCATAAGTATGTTGTAGTATCAATGCCCAAAGATCCTTCCTTGACTCCCTACGAGAAAGCAATCCCGGAGCCATCATATCCATTTCACATCTCCAGTATCCAGTTCTAGTTGTATCGATCGGGATACAACTCCGAGCATCCGTTACCGTGGGCACGACTATTTGAATAGATATACTTCCCTACAGGGGTGCACCAACTTACCCAACACGCCCGATCAACTCCAGCCAGACACACTTTAATGGGTCACGCCCGGCCTCGGCTGATCAACATGGCGTAGTCCTACCTAGGCTCAACAGAGAGGCCAGCACGCCGGTCTACATCCTAAATGCGAAGGGTCATGGGCCAGTCGTCCTTTGCAAGCCTGCGCATTGCGAACGCGGCCTGGAGCAGACCCACCCCTTATACAAGCGCAGGTGGTTACCATCCAACCGGGCGCACGCCACTAAACCGCTGACGTCTGAGAGCTTTCAGAAGAATCATACGATGCAGAGTGCCCATACTTATTCCCGCATGGTGGTCAGTGCGAAAAGGCCAGAGGCCTACTCGGATCACATATCCAAACCGTTAGTGTCTTGGGAGCGCGTAGTAACGATCAATGATCCATGATATGTGGTCCCGTCGCCCCATCTCATGGACTTACGGCAAGGGCTAAGAATGCCCAGCCGTGCCGCGTAGTTATCTCGCGGATACCCTCCAGGTCAACCCGACTCCACATCACTCGCGGGTACCCTCACGGTCAACCTGACTTCACATATCTCTCGCGGGTACCCCTCGGGGCCGACCTGACTTCATCATGGTTCTGGGGTAAGGTCAAAGTAACAGTGTGTCTATAACATCAAGGGGGAATCCGAGGAATCACCCTCGATGGATTCCTACTCGATGGTCCATAACATCAAGGGGGAATCTGAGGAATCACCCTCGAAGGATTCCTACTTGATTTAACCGTCAAGGTGAACTTGGAGGAATCACCCTCGAAGGGTTCACACTTGAGGTGTTGCACGACAGAGTCGTTATCGGGAGTGGTGAAGAAGGAATCACCCTTCGTACCCACGGCCGATTAGCTACACTACAGAAATATCATCAGGAGTGCGTTACAAGGTATCACCCACGGCACTCGATAGTAGTTCTGCAGAGTCGTACAACTAAGGGGGTGTGCGGTGATGTGTCTGTCTCTGCACATCGATCACGTTGATCGAGTCATCGGTGATGAAGCGGGGGCAACAGGGATAAGGTGAGGGGTCACTGATGGATCACTAACGAACCTATACTAAGCATATAGTATAATAGGTAAGGTAACAATAGCAGGTTACAAAATCAGGCTATGTATCAGAATAGGAGCAACCAATTACAGTAGCAAATTCTAATGCAAGCATGAGAGAGAAGGAACTGGGCGATATAGGAATGATCAAGGTGGTTTTGCTTGCCTGGAAGCTCTGTTGGAAAGGACAGGTCATCAGGAGTGTAGTCGATCTTGGGGGCAATGTCAGTCTCGGGGTCTACCGGAGAGAAGAGGGGGAAGAAACTATAAATATAAAGCAAACAGATGCACCATGATGCATGACAATATGCAGGGCTAGGGGTGACCTAACGCAGTACTACATGTTACAGACGAAGCGGGAAAACATCTGGGAATGTTTTTCCAGTGTTTGGCATTTTTCGGACATACGAATCAGAGGGGAAGGATCCATGTTCATCATGCTAGAGGCACGTGACAGATGAACGGATAGCATATTCGGATTCGTTACATTTTTTGAGCAACTTTCATATATAAATGATTTTCATCTGACTTATAGATTATTTTATATGTTTTTTCAAAGATTTAAACATTTTGGAACTTATTATCATTTAAATTAATTCAAAAATTAGATTATTGCATCAGCATAACGTTAGCAGTCGACACAGTCAGTTGACTGGTCAAATTGACAAGTGGGACCCCACTCTCACTGACTTAGTTAATTTAACAGGTTTAATTTAACTAATTTAGTTAATTAGCTAACAGGGCTGATAACCCACAAGTATAGGGGATCACAACTGTTTTCGAGGGTAAAGTATTCAACCAAAATTTATTGATTCGACACAAGGGGAGCCAAAGAATATTCGCTCGTATTAGCAGTTGAGTTGTCAATTCAACCACACCTAAAAGACTTAATATCTGCAGCAAGGTGATCGGTAGCAAAGTAGTATGGTGGTTTGATAGTAACATTAACAGTAGCAATAGTAACAGTAGTAGGAATAGTGGCAATTTTGTAGTGATCGTAACAGTAGCAATGGCGAAGGTAGCTTAGCAAAGATCAATAGGTGAAAAGCGTAGGCATTGGATCAGCGATGGATAATTGCGTTGGATGGTATTCATCATGTAGCAGTTATAACCTAGAGCGACACAGAACTATCTCCAATTCATCAATGTAATGTAGGCATGTATTCCGTATATAGTCATACGTGCTTATGGAAAAGAACTTGCATGACATCTTTTGTCCTACCCTCCTGTGGCAGCGGGGTCCATAAGGTAACTAAGGGATATTAAGGCCTCCTTTTAATAGAGAACCGGAACAAAGCATTAGCACTTAGTGAATACATGAACTCCTCAAACTACGGTAATCACTGGAAAGAACCCCAATTATTGTCACCTTGGGTTATGCGGATCATAACTCGTAATAGGTGCACATAACTTGCAAGATAGGATCAAGAACATACATATATTCATGAAAATATAATAGGTTCGGATCTGAAATCATGGCACTCGGGCCCTAGTGACAAGCATTAAGCATAGCAAAGTCATAGCAACATCAATCTCAGAACATAGTCGATACTAGCGATCAAGCCCTAACAAAACTAACTCGACTACATGATAAATCTCATCCAACCCATCACCGTCCAGCAAGCCTACAAAGGAATTACTCACTCTCGGCGGTGAGCTTCATCAAATTGGCGGTGAAGGAAGGTTGATGATGACGACAACAATGGATTCCACCCTCCGGAGCCCCGAATGGACTCCAGATCAGCCCTCCCGATGAAGAACAGGAGGAGGCGGCGGCTCCATATCGTAAAATGTGATGAACTTCTCTCTGATTTTTTTCTTGGCGAATAGGTATATATGGAGTTGGACTTAGGGTTGCCGAAGGTCTAGGGGGCCCACAAGTTCACAGGGCGCCCCCCCCCCCCCCCGAGCTTGTGGCTCCGGGGTGGCCCCCCTCTGGTATTTTCTTCCGCCAGTATTTTTTATATATTCCACAAATATTCTCTGTAAATTTTTAGGTCAATTCGAGAACTTTGATTTCTGCAAAAAACAACACCATGGCAATTTGATACGTCCATTTTGCATCATGTTTTACTACTGTTATTTATGGTGTTTTCATGCATTATAACACTTTGTGGAGTAATTCTAATGCCTTTTCTCTCATATTATGCAAGGTTTACACAAAGAGGGAGAATGCCGGCAGCTGGAATTCTGGACCTGAAAAAGCTATTCAAAGATACCTATTCTGCGCATCTCCAAATGAGCTGAAATTTTACAAAGAATTATTTTGGAATATATGATAAATACTAGAGAAAAGAACCACCAGAGGTGGGCACCCTGGCACCCACAAGGCACCAGGGTGCGCCACCCCCTCCAGGCGCGCCCTGGTAGGTAGTAGGGGCCCAAGCCCACCTCTGGTGCCCATCTTCTGGTACATAAGGTCTTTTGACCTAGAAAAAATAAGGAGAGGACTTTCGGGACGGAGTGCCACCGTCTCGAGGCGGAACTTGGGTAGGAGCACTTTTGCCCTCCGGCGGAGTGATTTCGCCGGGGGAAATTCCCTCCCGGAGGGGGAAATTGAAGCCATCGTCATCACCAACAACCCTCTCATCTTTGGGAGGCCAATCTTCATCAACATCACCATCTCAACTCAAACCCCAGTTCATCTCTTGTTCAATCTTTGTATCAAAACCTCATATTGGTACCTGTGGGTGACTAGTAGTGTTGATTACATCTTGTAGTTGATGCTAGCCAGTTTATTTGGTGGAAGATTAAATGTTCAGATCCATTATGATATTTATTACTCCTTTGATCTTGAGCATGAATATATTGTGTGAGTAGTTACTTTTGTTCTGGAGGACACGGGAGAAGTCATGTTGCAAGTAATCATGTGAACTTTGATATTCGTTCGTTGTTTTGATGGTATGTATGTTGTGATACCCTTAGTGGTGTTATGTGAACGTCGACTACATGACACTTCACAATCTTTGAGCCTAAGGGAATGCATTGTGGAGTAGTTATTAGATGATGGGTTGCTAGAGTGACAGAAGCTTAAACCCTAGTTTATGCGCTATTCCGTAAGGGGCTGATTTGGATCCATATGTTTAATGTTATGGTTAGATTTTATCTTAATTCTTCTTTCATAGTTGCGGATGCTTGCGAGGGGGGTTAATCATAAGTGGGAGGCTTGTTCAAGTAAGAACAGCACCCAAGCACCGGTACACCCACATACCATATTATCAAAGTAGCGAACACGAATCAAACCAACATGATGAAAGTGACTAGATGAAAATCCAGTGTGCCCTCAAGAACGTTTTACTTATTATAAGAGACCGTTCTGGCCTGTCCTTTGCCACAAAAGGATTGGGCTACCTTGCTGCACTTTTGTTACCGTTACTATTACTTGCTCGTTACAAATTATCTTGCTATCAAACTACCTGTTACCGACAATTTCAGTGCTTGCAGAAAATAGCTTGCTGAAAACCGCTTATCATTTCCTTCCGCTCCTCGTTGGGTTCGACACTCTTACTTATTGAAAGGACTATGATTGATCCCCTATACTTGTGGGTCATCAAGACTCTTTTCTGGCGCCATTGCCGGGGAGTGAAGCACTCTGGGTAGGTGGAAATCGGTAAGGAAAAATTTATATTACGCGCTGAAATTTACTGTCACTTGTTACTATGGAAAACATTCCTTTTGAGGGGTTTATTCGGGGTATCTTCACCTCGACCGGAAACACAATGAGTTGCCCCTCAACCTACTGCACCTACTGAAAATATTGGTTATGAAATTCCTTCGGGTATGATAGAGAAACTGCTAGCTAATCCTTATGCAGGAAATGGAACACTACATCCTGATATGCACCTAATCTATGTGGATGAAGTTTGTGGATTATTTAAGCTTGCAGGTTTACCCGGGGATGAAGTTAAGAAGAAGGCTTTCCATTTATCTTTGAAGGGAAAAGCATTGACATGGTATAGGCTATGTGATGATATTAGAGCTTGGAATTGGAATCGATTGAAATTGGAATTTCACCAAAAAATTATCCCATGCATCTAGTTCATCGTGATCGGAATTATATATATAATTTTTGGCCTCGTAAAGGAGAAAGTATCGCTCTAGCTTGGGGGAGGCTTAAATAAATGCTATATTAATGCCCAAACCCTGAGCTCTCGAGAGAAATTATTATACAGAATTTTTATGCTCGGCTTTCTCGTGAGATGATCAATCAATGCTCGATACTTCTTGTACTGGTTCTTTTATGAAGAAGACTATTGACTTCAGGTGGGATCTTTTGGAAAGAATTAAACGCAACTCTGCAGATTGGGAACTCGACTAAGGTAAAGAGTGAGGTATTAAGCTTGAGTTTAATTGTGTTAAATCTTTTATGAATACCGATGCTTTTCATAAGTTTAGCACTAAATATGGACTTGACTCTGAGATAGTAGCCTCTTTTTGTGAATCATTCACTACTCATGTTGATCTCCCTAAGTAGAACTGGTTTAAATATCATCCACCTATTAAATAAGAGATTAAAGAACCAATTTTAGTTAAAGATGAAACTATTGTTTACAATGTTGACCCACTTGTGCCTACTGCTTATATTGAAAAACCACATTTCCCTGTTAGGATAAAGGAACATGCTAAAGTCTCAACTGTGGGTAACAAAAGTAATATTAGAGTACCTAGACCCTCTGAACAAATTAAAGTAGCACCTAATATTTCTATGGTTAAAGATCTCTTGGTTGACAATATTGATGGGCATGTTATTTAGTTCTGTGCTGAAGCTGCTAGAATTGCTAAACCCGATACTAAAGATAAAAATAAACCTATTGTTGGCATGCCTGTTGTCTCAGTTAAAATAGGAGATCATTGTTATCATGGCTTATGTGATATGGGTGCTAGTGTCAGTGCTATTCTTTTACTCTTTACCAAGAAATTATGAATGATATAACACCCGCTGAAATAGAAGATATTGATGTCACTATTAAACATGATAATAGATATACTATCACACCACTTGGGATTGTTAGAGATGTTGAAGTCTTGTGTGGAAAAATAAAATACCCTACTGATTTTCTAGTTCTTGGTTCCCCACAAGATGACTTTTGTCCCATTATTTTTGGTAGACCTTTCTTGAACACTATTAATGCTAAGATAGATTGCAAGAAAGAAATCGTCAGTGTTAACTTTGGTGATGTGTCTCATGAGTTTAATTTCTCTAAGTTTCGTAGGCAACCTCATAATAAAGAATTGCCTAGCAAGGATGAAATAATTGGTCTTGCTTCTATTGATGTGCCTCCTACTGATCCAATAGAACAATATTTGCTAGACCATGAAAATGATATGCACTTGCATGAAAGAAATGAAATAGACAAGATGTTCTTTGAACAACAACCTATCCTTAAGCATAATTTGCCTGTTGAAACTCTAGGAGGTCCTCCTCCACCTAAGGGTGACCGTGTGTTTGAAATGAAACAATTGACCGATACTTTGAAATATGCTTATATAGATGAAAAGAAGATATATCCTGTTATTATTAGTGCTAACCTTATAGAGCATGAAGAAAAAAGATTGTTAAAAAAACTGAGGAACCACCGAGCAGCTATTGGATATACTCTTGATGATCTTAAGGGCATTAGTCCCACTCTATCTCAGCATAAGATTAATATGGAACCTGATTCTAAACCCGTTGTTGATCATCAACGACGATTAAATCCCAAGATGAAAGAAGTGGTAAGAACTGAAATACTAAAGCTTCTGGAAGCAGGTATAATCTATCCCATAGCTGATAGTAGATGGGTAAGTCATGTTCATTGTGTCCCTAAAAAGGGAGGTATAACTATTGTTCCTAATGATAAAAATGAACTTATCCCACAAAGAATAGTGACTGGCTATAGAATGGTAATTGATTTTAGAAAATTAAATAAAGCTACTAGAAAAGATCATTACCCTTTGCCTTTCATTGATCAAATGCTAGAAAGACTATCTAAGCACACACACTTTTGTTTTCTTGATGGATATTCTCGTTTTTCTCAAATACCTGTTTCACAACCCGATCAAGAGAAAACCACCTTTACTTGCCCTTTTGGAACTTATGCTTATAGGCGTATGCCCTTTGGTTTATGTAATGCACCTGCTACCTTTCAAAGATGTATGACTGCTATATTCTCTGATTTTTGTGAAAAGATTGTTGAGGTTTTCATGGATGATTTTTCAGTTTATGGAACTTCTTTTGATGATTGCTTATGAAACCTTGATCGAGTTTTGCAGAGATGTGAACAAACTAATCTTGTCTTGAATTGGGAGAAGTGCCACTTTATGGTGAACAAAGGTATTATCCGGGGGCATAAAAATCTCTGAATGAGGTATCGAGGTGGATAAATCTAAAGTTGATGCAATTGAGAAAATGCCATGTCCTAAAGATATTAAAGGAATTCGAAGTTTCCTTGGTCAAGCTGGTTTCTATAGGAGGTTTATTAAAGACTTCTCTAAAATTTCTAGGCCTCTTACTAATCTTCTACAAAAGGATGTTCCATTTGTTTTTTATGATGACTGTGTAGAAGCCTTTGAAACACTCAAGAAAGCCTTAGCCTCTGCACCTATTGCTCAACCACCTGATTGGACTTGCCTTTTGAAATTATGTGTGAGGCTAGTGATTATGCTGTTGGTCCTATTCTAGGACAAAGAGTTGATAAAAAATTAAATGTTATCCATTATGCTAGTAAAAGTCTAGACAGTGCCCAAAGAAATTATGCTACTATTGAAAAGGAATGTTTAGCAGTTGTGTTTGCCTGTGATAAATTCAAACCTTACATAGTTGATTCTAAAGTAATTGTTCACACTGATCATGCTGCTATTAAATACATTATGGAAAAGAAAGATGCTAAACCTAGACTCATTAGGTGGGTCCTCTTGCTACAAGAATTTGATTTACATATTACTGATAGGAAAGGAGCTGAGAACCCCGTAGCTGATAACTTGTCTAGGTTAGAAAATATCCTTGATGACCCACTACCTATTGATGATAGCTTCCCTGATGAACAACTAGCTGTCATAAATGCTTCTCATAATACTCCTTGGTATGCTGACTATGCTAATTATATCATTGCTAAATTTATACCACCTAGCTTCACATACCAACAAAAGAAAAAATTCTTCTATGATTTAAGACATTACTTTTGGGATGGCCCACATCTTTATAAGGAGGGAGTAGATGGTATTATTAGACGTTGTATACCTGAGCATGAACAGGAACAAATCCTACGGAAATGTCACTCTGAAGCCTATGGAGGGCATCATGCAGGAGATAGAACCGCACACAAGGTATTGCAATCTGGTTTTTATTGGCCTACTCTTTTCAAAGATGCCCATAAGTTTGTCTTGTCTTGTGATGAATGTCAAAGAATTGGTAATATTGGTAAGAGTCAGGAAATGCCTATGAATTATTCACTAGTTGTTGAACCATTTGGTGTTTGGGGCTTTGATTATATGGGACCTTTTCCATCCTCTAATGGGTATACACATATTTTGGTTGCTGTTGATGGGCGCCCCCCGAGCTTGTGGCTCCGGGGTGGCCCCCCTCTGGTATTTTCTTCCGCCAATATTTTTTATATATTCCACAAATATTCTCCGTAAATTTTCAGGTCAATCCGAGAACTTTGATTTCTGCAAAAAACAACACCATGGCAATTTGATACGTCCATTTTGCATCATGTTTTAGTACTATTATTTATGGTATTTTTATGCATTATAACACTTTGTGGAGTAATTCTAATGCCTTTTCTCTCATAATATGCAAGGTTTACACAAAGAGAGAGAATGCCGGTAGCTGGAATTCTGGAACTGAAAAAGCTATGTCAGAGATACATATTCTGCACATCTTCAAATGAGTTGAAATTTTACGGAGAATTATTTTGGAATATATAATAAATACTAGAGAAAAGAACCACTAGAGGGGGGAACCCAGGCGCCCACAAGGCACCAGGGCACGCCACCCCCTCCAGGCGTGCCCTGGTGGGTAGTGGGGGCCCAGGCCCACCTCCGGTGCCCATCTTCTAGTACATAAGATCTTTTGACCTAGAAAAAATAAGGAGAGGACTTTCGGGATGGAGTGCCACTGTCTCAAGGCGGAACTTGGGTAGGAGCACTTTTGCCCTCCGACGAAGCGACCCCGTCGGGGAAATTCCCTCCCGGAGGGGGAAATCGAAGCCATCGTCATCACCAACAACCCTCTCATCTTTGGGAGGCCAATCTTCATCAACATCTTCAACAGCACCAAGTTCATCTCTTGTGTTCAATCTTTGTATCAAAACCTCAGATTGGTACCTGTGGGTGACTAGTAGTGTTGATTACATCTTGTAGTTGGTGCTAGCCAGTTTATTTGGTGGAAGATTAAATGTTCAGATCCATTATGATATTTATTACTCTCTTGAGCATGAATATGTTGTGTGAGTAGTTACTTTTGTTCTTGAGGACACGAGAGAAGTCATGTTGCAAGTAATCATGTGAACTTGATATTCGTTCGATATTTTGATGGTATGTATGTTGTGATTCCCTTAGTGGTGTTATGTGAACGTCGACTACATGACACTTCACCATCTTTGGGCCTAAGGGAATGCATTGTGGAGTACTTATTAGATGATGGGTTGCTAGAGTGACAGAAGCTTAAACCCTAGTTTATGCGCTATTCCGTAAGGGGCTGGTTTGGATCCATATGTTTAATGCTATGGTTAGATTTTATCTTAATTCTTCTTTCGTAGTTGTGGATGCTTGCGAGGGGGGTAAATCATAAGAGGGTGGCTTGTTCAAGTAAGAACAACACCCAAGCACCAGTGCACCCACATACCATATTATCAAAGTAGCGAACGCGAATCAAACCAACATGATGAAAGTGACTAGATGAAATTCCCGTGTGCCCTCAAGAATGTTTTACTTATTATAAGAGATCGTCCGGCCTGTCCTTTGCCACAAAAGGATTGGGCTACCTTGCTGCACTTTTGTTACCGTTACTATTACTTGCTCGTTACAAATTATCTTGCTATCAAACTACCTGTTACCGACAATTTCAGTGCTTGCAGAAAATACCTTGCTGAAACCGCTTATCATTTCCTTATGCTCCTTGTTGGGTTACCACTCTTACTTATTGAAAGGACTATGATTGATCCCCTATACTTGTGGGTCATCACAATTCTGCTAAAAACAGCGTCAGTCCGGGTTAGTTTCATTCAAATCATGCAAATTATAGTCCAAAACAAGAGCAAAAGTGTTTGGAAAAGTAGGTACAATGGAGACGTGTCAACTCCCCCAAGCTTAACTCATTGCTTGTCCTCAAGCAATTCAGTTGACAAACTGAAAGTGACAAAGAAAAACTTTTACAAACTCTGTTTGATCTTGTTGTTGCAAATATGTCCAAGCAATGTTGAGGTTTTCAGCAAAGATTATGCCCTAACCATATTCATAATAACACTTAGGTATCACATTTACTCACATCAATGGCATAACTAACTAGCGAGCAATAATAAGATATCTTGGATGACAACATTTTTTTTCAAAACAATCATGATATAATGGTATCTCGCTAGCCGTTTCTGAGACCGCAAAACATAAATGCAGAGCACCTCTGAAGTTCAAGCACTGACTAGACATTGTAATTCATGGTAAAAGAGATCCAGTCACACTCATACTCAATATCAACTAAACACAAAGCATATAAATGACAATAGTGCTCTCCAGCTGGTGCTTTAATAAGAAGATGATAACTCAACAATAAAAGTAAATAGATAAGCCCTTCGCAGAGGGAAGCAGGGATTTGCAGGGGTGCCAGAGCTCGAAGCTTTTAAAACAAAGATGGATATAATTTTGAGAGATATGCTTTCATTGTCAACGTAGCAACCGATAGTTCTCACCATCTTCCATGCTAGACACATTATAGGCGATTCCCTAGCAGAATGGTAAATTTTACTCCCCATCCACCTAAAGGAAATATGCCCTAGAGGCAATAATAAAGTTGTTATTTTATATTACCTTATTCATGATAAAAGTTTTTTATTCATGCTAGAATTGTATTGATCGGAAACTTAAATACATGTGTGAATACATAAACAAATAACCGTGTCCCTAGTAAGCCTCTACTAAACTAGCTCGTTGATCAAAGATGGTTAAGGTTTCCTAACCATAGACATGTTTTGTCATTTGATAATGGGATCACATCATTAGGAGAATGATGTGATGGACAAGACCCATCCGTTAGCTTAGCATAATGATCGTTCAGTTTATTGCTATTACTTTCTTCATGTCAAATACATATTCCTTCGACTATGAGATTATGCAACTCCCGGATACGGAGGAATACCTTGTGTGTTATCAAATGTCACAACATAACTAGGTGATCATAAAGATGCTCTACAGGTATCTCCGAAGGTGTTTGTTGAATTGGCATAGATCAAGATTAGGATTTGTCACTCCGAGTTTTGGAGAGGTATCTCTGGGCCCTCTCGGTAATACACATCATAAGCTTGCAAGCAAATGACTAAGGAGTTAGTTACAAGGTGATGTATTACGGAACGAGTAAAGAGACTTGCCGGTAATGAGATTGAACTAGGTATAGAGGTACCGACGATCGAATCTCGGGCAAGTAACATACCGATGGACAAAGGGAATTACGTATGTTGTCATAACAGTTTGACCGATAAATATTTTCGTAGAATATGTAGGAGCCAATATGGGCATCCAGGTTCCTCTATTGGTTATTGATCGGAGAGGTGTCTCGGTCATGTCTACATAGTTCTCGAACCCGTAGGGTCCGCACACTTAACGTTCGTTGACGATATAGTGTTATATGTTTTGGTGACCGAATGTTGTTCGGAGTCCCAGATGAGATCACGCACATGACGAGGAGTCTCTAAGTGGTCGAGAGGTAAAGATTGATATATAGGACGATGGTATTTGGACACCGAAAATGTTTCGGGACGTGCCGGGAAGGAATCGGGTCATCGGAAGGGGTTCCGGGCACCCCCGGCAAGTTATGGGCCTTATGGGCCAAAGGAGGGGACAGACCAGCCCACAAGGGGGCTGGTGTGCCTCCTCCCTTGTTTGGCCAGCCCTCCCCTCCTGCCTTTCCCTCTCATGGGAGAAAGGAAAAGGGGGGGGGGCGCCACCCTCCCCTGCCTTTCCCCGCGCTCCAAATAAGGAAAGGGGGGGTGAGCGCGGCTTGGGAGGGACTCCAAGTAGGATTCCTCCTCCTTTGGCGGCTCCTCCCTCCCTCCCACCTATATATATGTGGGAGGGGGTGCCTAGCACACCCCAGACAATTGCCTAGCCGTGTGAGGCGCCCCTCCACCATTTACACCCCCGGTCATATTTTCGTAGTGCTTAGGCGAAGCCCTGCAGAGATCACTTCACCATCACCGTCACCACGCCGTCGTGCTACCGGAATTGATCTACTACCTTGCCGTCTTGTTGGATCAAGAAGGCGGAGGACGTCACCGAGATGAACGTGTGCAGAACGCGGAGGTGCCGTACGTTCGGTACTTGATCGGTTGGAGCGCGAAGAAGTTCGACTACATCAATCGCGTTATCAAATGCTTCCGCTTACGGTCTACGAGGGTACGTAGACACACTCTCCTCCTCGTTGCTATGCATCTCCATGGATAGATCATTGCGTGTGCGTAGAATTTTTTTTGTTTTCCATGCAACGTTCCCCATCAATGGCATCATGAGCCAGGTCTAAGCGTAGATGATATGCACGAGTAGAACACAAAGAGTTGTGGGCGCTGATAGTCATACTGCTTACCACCAACGTCTTATTTTGATTTGGAGGTATTGTGGGATGAAGCGGCCCGGACCAACCTTACATCTCCACGCACATGAGACCGGTTCCACCGACTGACATGCAACTACTTTTGCATAAAGGTGGCTGGCGGGTGTCTGTTTCTCCTACTTTAGTTGAATCAAATTTGACTGCGGCCGGTCCTTGAAGAAGGTTAAAAACAACAAACCTGATGAATCACCGTTGTGGTTTTATGTGTAGGTAAGAACGGTTCTTGCTAGAAGCCCATAGCAGCCACGTAAAACTTGCAACAACAAAGTAGAGGACGTCTAACTTGTTTTTGCAGGGCATGTTGTGATGTGATATGGTCAAGATATGATGTGATATATGTTGATGTATGAGATGATCATGTTTTGTAATATCGACAACTGGCAGGAGCCTTAGGGTTGTCTCTTTATTGTATGAAGTGCAAGCGCCATGTAATTGCTTTACTTTATCACTATGTGTTAGCGATAGTTGTAGAAGCAATAGTTGGCGTGACTACCTCGATGCAACGACGCTATGATGGAGATCAAGGTGTCAAGCCGGTGATGATGGAGATCATGATGATGCTTTGGAGATGGAGATCAAAAGCACAAGATGATGATGGCCATATCATGTCACATATTTTGATTGCATGTGATGTTTATCCTTTATGCATCTTATTTTGCTTAGAACGGCGGTAGCATTATAAGATGATCCCTTCACTTAATTACAAGATAAAAGTGTTCTCCCTGAGTATGCACCGTTGCTACAGTTCGTCGTTTCGAGACACCACGTGATGATCGGGTGTGATAGACTCTACGTTCACATACAACGGGTGTAAGACAGTTTTGCACATGCAGAATACTTGGGTTAAACTTGATGAGCCTAGCATGTACAGACATGGTCTCGGAACACTGGAGACCGAAAGGTCGAACATGAGTCATATAGTAGATATGATTAACATAGTGATGTTCACCATTGATGACTACCCCATCTCACGTGATGATAGGACATGGGTTAGTTGATTTGGATCATGTATCACTTAGATAAACTTGAGGGAAGTTTATTTAAGTGGGAGTTCATTAGTAATTTGATTAATTGAACTTAATTTATCATGAACTTAGTCTTGATAGTTTTGCATATCTATGTTGTAGATCAATAGCTCGTGATATAGCTCCTATATATTTTTGATATGTTCCTAGAGAAAACTAAGTTGAAAGATGATAGTAGCAATGATGCGGACTGGGTCCGTGATCTGAGGATTATCCTCATTGTTGCACAGAAGAATTATGTCCTTGATGCACCGCTGGGTGACAGACCTATTGCAGGAGCAGATGCAGACGTTATGAACGTTTGGCAAGCTCGATATGATGACTACTTAAAAGTTTAGTACGCCATGCTTTACGGCTTAGAACTGGGACTTCAAAAATGTTTTGAACGCCACGGAGCATATGAGATGTTCCAAGAGCTGAAATTGGTATTTCATACTCATGCTCGTGTCGAGAGGTATGAGACCTCTGACAAGTACTTTGCCTACAAGATGGAGGAGAATAGCTCAACTAGTGAGCATGTGCTTAGAATGTTTGGGTACTACAATCGCTTGAATCAAGTGGGAGTTAATCTTTTAGATAAGATAGTGATTGACAGAGTTCTCTAGTCACTATCACCAAGCTACTAGAGCTTCGTGATGAACTATAATATGCAAGGAATGACTAAAACGATTTCCAAGCTCTTCGCTATACTGAAGTCGGCGAAGGTAGAAATCAAGAAATAGCATCAAGTGTTGATGGTTAATAAAGACCACTAGTTTCAAGAAAAAAGGCAAGGGAAAGGAAAGGAACTTCAAGAAGAATGGAAAGCAAGTTGCCGCTCCCGTGAAGAAGCCCAAAGCTGGACCCAAGCCTGAAACCGAGTGATTCTACTGCAAAGGGAATGGTCACTGGAAGCGGAACTGCCCCAAATACTTGGCGGATAAGAAGGATGGCAAAGTGAACAAAGGTATATTTGATATACATGTTATTGATGTGTACCTTACTAGTGTTCGTAGTAGCCCCTGGGTATTTGATACCGGTTCAGTTGCTAAGATTAGTAACTCAAAACAGGAGTTGCAGAATAAACAAAGACTAGTTAAGGGCGAGGTGACGATGTGTGCTGGAAGTGATTCCAAGGTTGATACGATCACCATCGCACACTCCCTCTACCTTCAGGATTAGTGTTGAGCCTAAATAAATGTTATTTGGTGTTTGCGTTGAGCATGAACATGATTAGATCGTGTTTATTGCAATACGATTATTCATTTAAGTCAGAGAATAATTGTTGTTCTGTTTACATGAATAAAACCTTCTATGGTCATACGCCCAATGTGAATGGTTTATTGAATCTCGATCGTAGTGATACACATATTCATAATAATGATGACAAAAGATGCAAAGTTGATAATGATAGTGCAACATACTTGTGGCACTGCCATTTAGGTCATATTGGTGTAAAGCGCATGAAGAAACTCCATGCAGATGGACTTTTGGAATCACTTGATTATGAATCATTTGATACTTACGAACCATGCCTCATGGGCAAGATGACTAAAACTCCGTTCTCCGGAACAATGGAGCGAGCTAATGACTTATTGGAAATAATACATACTGATGTATGCAGTCCGATGAGGGTTGAAGCACGCGGTGGGTATCGTTATTTTTTCACCTTCACAGATGATTTGAGTAGGTATGGGTATATCTACTTGATGAAACACAAGTCTGAAACATTTGAAAAGTTTAAAGAATTTCAGAGTGAAGTGGAGAATCATCGTAACAAGAAAATAAAGTTTCTACGATCTGATCGCGGAGGCGAATATTTGAGTTATGAGTTTGGCCTTCATTTGAAACAATGTGGAATTGTTTAACAACTCACGCCACCTGGAACACCACAGCGTAATGGTCTGTCCGAACGTCGTAACCATACTTTATTGGATATGGTGCGTTCTATGATGTCTCTTACCGATTTACCACTATCGTTTTGGGGTTATGCATTAGAGACAGCCGCATTCACGTTAAATAGGGCACCATCTAAATCCGTTGAGACGACACCGTATGAACTATGGTTTGGCAAGAAACCTAAGCTGTCGTTTCTTAAAGTTTGGGGTTGTGACACTTATGTCAAAAGGCTTCAGCCTGATAAACTCGAACCCAAATCGGAGAAGTGCGTCTTCATAGGATACCCTAAGAAAACAATTGGGTACACCTTCTACCACAGATCCGAAGGCAAGATCTTTGTTGCCAAGAATGGAACATTTCTAGAGAAGGAGTTTCTCTCAAAAAAAGTGAGTGGGAGGAAAGTAGAACTTGATGCGGTAATTGTACCTTGTCTCAATTTGGAAAGTAACACATTAGAGAAATCCGTTCCCGTGATGCCTACACCAACTAGAGAGGAAGCTAATGATGATGATCATGAAACTTCAGATCAAGTTACTACTGGACCTCGTAGGTCGAACAGAGCACGTTCCACACCAGAGTGGTACGGTAATCCTGTCCTGGAAGTCATGTTACTAGACCATGGCGAACCTACGAACTATGAAGAAGCTATGATGAGCGCAGATTCTGATAGATGGCTTGAGGCCATGAAATCTGAGATAGGATCCATGTATGAGAACAAAGTGTGGACTTTAGTGGACTTGCCTGATGATCGGCAAACCATTGAGAATAAATGGATCTTTAAGAAGAAGACAGACGTTGATGGTAATGTCACCATCTACAAAGCTCGACTTGTCGCAAAAGGTTTTTGACAAGTTCAAGGGGTTGACTATGATGAGACTTTCTCACCCGTAGCGATGCTTAAGTCAGTCCGAATCATGTTAGCAATTGCTGCAATTTATAATTATGAAATTTGGCAAATGGACATCAAAACTGCATTCCTTAATGGATTTCTTAAAGAAGAGTTGTATATGATGCAACCAGAACGTTTTGTCGATCCTAAAGGTGGTAACAAAGTGTGCAAACTCCAGCGATCCATCTATGGACTAGTGCAAGCATCTCGGAGTTGGAATATACGCTTTGATGAGGTGATCAAAGCATGTGGTTTTATACAGACTTTTGGTGAAGCATGTATTTACAAGAAAGTGAGTGGGAGCTCTGTAGCATTTCTGATATTATATGTAGATGACATATTATTGATTGGAAATGATATAGAATTTCTGGATAGCATAAAAGGATACTTGAATAAGAGTTTTCAATAAAAGACCTCGGTGAAGCTACTTATATATTGGGCATCAAGATCTATAGGGATAGATCGAGACGCTTAATAGGACTTTCACAAAGCACATACCTTGACAAGATTTTGAAGAAGTTCAAAATGGATCTGTCAAAGAAAGGGTTCTTGCCTGTGTTACAAGGTGTGAAGTTGAGTAACACTCAAAACCCGACCACAGTAGAAGATAGAGAGAGAATGAAAGTCATTCCCTATGCCTCAGCCATAGGTTCTATAAAGTATGCCATGCTGTGTACCAAACCTGTTGTGTACCTTGCCATGAGTTTGGCAAGGGGGCACAATAGTGATCCAGGAGTAGGTCACTGGACAGCGGTCAAAAATTATCCTTAGTTACCTAAGAGGACTAAGTAGATATTTCTCGATTATGGGGGTATTAAAGAGTTCGTCGTAAAGGGTTACGTCGATCCAAGCTTTGACACCGATTCAGATGACTCTGAGTCTCATTCTGGATACGTATTGAAAGTGGGAGCAATTAACTAGAGTAGCTCCATGCAGAGCTTTGTACACATAGAAATTTACAAAATACATATGGATCTGAATGTGACAGACCCGTTGACTAAACTTCTCTCACAAGCAAAACATGATCACTCCTTAGTACTCTTTGGGTGCTAATCACATGGCGATGTGAACTAGATTATTGACTCTAGTAAACTCTTTGGGTATTGGTCACATGGCCATGTGAACTATGGGTGTTAAATCACATGGTGACGTGAACTAGATTATTGACTCTAGTGCAAGTGGGAGACTGAAGGAAATATGCCCTAGGGGCAATAATAAAGTTGTTATTTTATATTTCCTTATTCATGATAAAAGTTTATTATTCATGCTAGAATTGTATTGATCGGAAACTTAAATACATGTGTGAATACATAAACAAATACCGTGTCCCTAGTAAGCCTCTACTAGACTAGCTCGTTGATCAAAGATGGTTAAGGTTTCCTAACCATAGACATGTGTTGTCATTTGATAACGGGATCACATCATTAGGAGAATGATGTGATGGACAAGACCCATCCGTTAGCTTAGCATAATGATCGTTCAGTTTATTGCTATTGCTTTCTTCATGTCAAATACATATTCCTTCGACTATGAGATTATGCTACTCCCGGATACCGGAGGAATACCTTATGTGTTATCAAACGTCACAACGTAACTGCGTGATCATAAAGATGCTCTACAGGTATCTCCGAAGGTGTTTGTTGAGTTGGCATAGATCAAGATTAGGATTTGTCACTCCGAGTTTTGGAGAGGTATCTCTGGGCCCTCTCGGTAATACACATCATAAGCTTGCAAGCAAATGACTAAGGAGTTAGTTACAAGGTGATGTATTACGGAACGAGTAAACAGACTTGCCAGTAACGAGATTGAACTAGGTATAGAGATACCGACGATCGAATCTCGGGCAGGTAACATACCGATGGACAAAGGGAATTACATATGTTGTCATAACGGTACGACCGATAAAGATCTTCGTAGAATATGTAGGATCCAATATGGGCATCCAGGTTCCGCTATTGGTTATTGACCAGAGAGGTGTCTCGGTCATGTCTACATAGTTCTCGAACCCGTAGGGTCCGCACGCTTAACGTTCGTTGACGATATAGTGTTATATGAGTTATATGTTTTGGTGACCGAATGTTGTTCGGAGTCCCGGATGAGATCACGGACATGACAAGGAGTCCCGAAATGGTCGAGAGGTAAAGATTGATATATAGGACGATCATATTTGGACACCAGAAGTGTTTTGGGACGTACCGGGAAGGAATCGGGTCACCGGAAGGGGTTCCGGGCACCCCCGGGCAAGTTATGGGCCTTATGGGCCAAAGGAGGGGACAGACCAGCCCACAAGGGGGCTGGTGCGCCTCCTCCCTTGTTTGGCCAGCCCTAGGGATGGAAAAAGGGGAGGGCTAGCCCCTCCTGCCTTTCCCTCTCATGGGAGAAAGGAAGAGGGGGCGGGGGCTGTTGGAAATATGCCCTAGAGGCAATAATAAAATGGTTATTATTATATTTCCTTGTTCATGATAATTGTCTATTTTTCATGCTATAATTGTATTAACTGAAAACCGTAATACATGTGTGAATACATAGACCACAGCATGTCCCTAGTGAGCCTCTAGTTGACTAGCTCGTTGATCAATAGATGGTTGTGGTTTCCTGACCATGGACATTGGATGTCGTTGATAACGGGATCACATCATTAGGAGAATGATGTGATGGACAAGACCCAATCCTAAGCATAGCACAAGATCGTGTAGTTCGTTTGCTAGAGCTTTTCTAATGTCAAGTATCATTTCCTTAGACCATGAGATTGTGCAACTCCCGGATACCGTTGGAATGCTTTGGGTGTATCAAACGTCACAACGTAACTGGGTGACCATAAAGGTGCGCTACAGGTATCTCCGAAAGTGTCTGTTGGGTTGGCACGAATCGAGACTGGGATTTGTCACTCCATATGACGGAGAGGTATCTCTGGGCCCACTCGGTAATGCATCATCATAATGAGCTCAATGTGACTAAGGAGTTAGCCACGGGATCATGCGTTACGGAACGAGTAAAGAGACTTGCCAGTAACGAGATTGAACAAGGTTTAGGGATACCGACGATCGAATCTCGGGCAAGTAACATACCGATGGACAAAGGGAATTGTATACAGGATTGATTGAATTCCCGACATCGTGGTTCATTCGATGAGATCATCGTGGAACATGTGGGAGCCAATATGGGTATCCAGATCCCGCTATTGTTTATTGGCCAGAGAGGTGTCTCGGTCATGTCTGCATGGTTCCCGAACCCATAGGGTCTACACACTTAATGTTCTGTGACGCTAGAGTTGTTATGGGAAATTGTATGTGGTTACCGAAAGTTGTTTGGAGTCTCGGATGAGATCTCGGACATCATAAGGAGTTCCGGAATGGTCTGGAGGTAAAGATTTATATATGGAAAGTCCTATTTTGGCCACCGGAAAATGTTCGGGATTTTTCGGTATTGTACCAGGAAGGTTCTAGAAGGTTCCGGAGTGGGGCCCACCTGCATGGGGGGACCCACATGAACGTGGGTAGTGGGGGCAAGGCCCCACACCCCTGGTCAAGGCGCACCAAGATCCCCCTTAGAAGGAATAAGATCATATCCCGAAGGGATAAGATCAAGATCCCTAAAAAGGGGGGATAACAATCGGTGGGGAAGGGAAAGGATGGGATTTCTTTCCTCCCACCTTTGCCAATGCCCCAATGGACTTGGAGGGCAAGAAACCAGCCCCCTCCACCACTATATAAAGTGGGGAGGTGGATGGGAGCTGCAACCCTTGCCCTGGAGCAGCCCTTCCCCCCTCCAACTCCTCCTCCTCCTCCGTAGTGCTTGGCGAAGCTCTGCCGGAGAACCGCAAGCTCCACCACCACGCCGTCGTGCTGCCGGAGCTCTCCCTCAACTTCTCCTCTCCCCTTGCTGGATCAATAAGGAGGAGACGTCCCCGGGCTGTACGTGTGTTGAACGCGGAGGCGTCGTCCATTCGGCTCTTGAATTGGATCTTCCACGATTTGAATCGCCGCGAGTACGACTTCATCAACCGCGTTCTTGTAACGCTTCCGCTTAGCGATCTTCAAGGGTATGAAGATGCACTCCCTCTCACTTGTTGCTAGCATCTCCTAGATTGATCTTGGTGACACGTAGGAAATTTTTGAATTACTACTACGTTCCCCAACAGTGGTATCAGAGGTAGGTCTATGCGTAGATTCTATGCACGAGTAGAACACAAGTAGCTGTGGGCAATGATTTGTTCAATTTGCTTACCGTTACTAGTCCTATCTTGATTCGGCGGCATTGTGGGATGAAGCAGCCCGGACCGACCTTACACGTACGCTTACGTGAGACAGGTTCCACCGACTAACATGCAGTTGTTGCATAAGGTGGCTAGCGGGTGTCTGTCTCTCCCACTTTAGTCGGATCAGATTCGATGAAGAGGGTCCTTATGAAGGGTAAATTGAAATTGGCATATCACCGTTGTGGCTTTTGCGTAGGTAAGATACGTTCTTGCTAGAAACCCATAGCAGCCACGTAAAACATGCAACAACAAATAGAGGATGTCTAACTTGTTTTTGCAGGGTATGCTATGTGATGTGATATGGCCAAAAGGATGTGATGAATTATATATGTGATGTATGAGATTGATCATGTTCTTGTAATAGGAATCACGACTTGCATGTCGATGAGTATGACAACCGGCAGGAGCCATAGGAGTTGTCTTAATTTATTGTATGACCTGCGTGTCAATGAAAACGCCATGTAATTACTTTACTTTATTGCTAACCGTTAGCCATAGTAGTAGAAGTA
The DNA here is from genome assembly GCA_011799875.1 of Thinopyrum elongatum. Lineage (NCBI taxonomy): Eukaryota > Viridiplantae > Streptophyta > Magnoliopsida > Poales > Poaceae > Thinopyrum > Thinopyrum elongatum. The sequence goes on from CM022298.1 coordinate 680,113,246, forward strand.
ATAGTTGGCGAGACAACTTCATGAAGACATGATGATGGAGATCATGATGATGGAGATCATGGTGTCATGCCGGTGACGATGGTGATCATGCCGCGCCTCGAAGATGGAGATCAAAAGCACAAGATGATATTGGCCATATCATGTCACTTTATGATTTGCATGTGATGTTTATCATGTTTACATCTTATTTGCTTAGAACGACGGTAGCATAAATAAGATGATCCCTCATTAAAATTTTCAAGAAATGTGTTCCCCCTAAGTGTGCACCGTTGCGAAGGTTCGTTGTTTCGAAGCACCACGTGATGATCGGGTGTGATAGATTCTAACGTTCGCATACAACGGGTGTAAGCCAGATTTACACATGCGAAACACTTAGGTTGACTTGACGAGCCTAGCATGTACAGACATGGCCTCGGAACATGAGAGACCGAAAGGTCGAACATGAGTCGTATAGTAGATGCAATCAACATGGAGATGTTCACCGTCGATGACTAGTCCGTCTCACGTGATGACCGAACACGGCCTAGTCGATATGGATCATGTATCACTTAGATGACTAGAGGGATGTCTATTTGAGTGGGAGTTCATTAAATAATTTGATCAGATGAACTTAATTATCATGAACTTAGTCTAAAATTGTCTTTACAACCTATCTTGTAGATCCAATGGACCACGCTAATGTTGCCCTCAACTTCAACGCGTTCCTAGAGAAAACCAAGCTGAAAGACGATGGTAGCAACTATATGGACTAGGTCCGTAACTTGAGGATCATCCTCATAGCTGCCAAGAAAGCATATGTCCTTGAAGCACCGCTAGGTGACGCACCCATTTTCCCAGCAGCTCAAGACGTTATGAACACCTGGCAGTCGCGTAGAGGAACATCAAGTGTTGATGGTGACTAAGACCACTAGTTTCAAGAAAGGCAAGGGTAAGAAGAACTTCAAGAAGGATAGCAAGGGAGTTGCCGCGCCCGGTAAGTCAGTTGCCGGGAAGAAGCCAAAGAATGGACCCAAGACTGAGACTGAGTGCTTTTATTGCAAGGGAAATGGTCACTGGAAGCGGAACTGCCCCAAGTACTTAGCGGATAAGAAGGCCGGCAACGCCAAAGGTATATATGATATACATGTTATTGATGTGTACCTTACCAGCGCTCGTAGTAGCTCCTGGGTATTTGATACCGGTGCGGTTGCTCACATTTGTAACTCAAAACAGGAGCTGTGGAATAAGCGGAGACTGGCGAAGGACAAGGTGACGATGCGCGTCGGGAATGGTTCCAAGGTCGATGTGATCGCCGTCGGCACGCTACCTCTACATTTACCTTCGGGATTAGTTTTAAACCTCAATAATTGTTATTTAGTGCCAGCTTTGATCATGAACATTGTATCTGGATCTCGTTTAATGCGAGATGGCTACTCATTTAAATCCGAGAATAATGGTTGTTCTATTTATATGAGAGATATGTTTTATGGTCATGCCCCGCTGGTCAATGGTTTATTTTTATTGAATCTCGAACATGATGTTACACATATTCATAGTGTGAATGTCAAAAGATGTAAGGTTGATAATGATAGTCCCACATACTTGTGGCACTGCCGCCTTGGTCACATTGGTGTCAAACGCATGAAGAAACTCCATGCAGATGGACTTTTGGAGTCTCTTGATTATGAGTCATTTGACACGTGCGAACCATGCCTCATGGGAAAAATGACCAAGACTCCGTTCTCCGGAACAATGGAGCGAGCAACCAACTTGTTGGAAATAATACATACTGATGTATGCGGTCCAATGAGCGTTGAGGCTCGTGGTGGCTATCGTTATGTTCTCACCCTCACTGATGACTTAAGTAGATATGGGTATGTCTACTTAATGAAACACAAGTCTGAAACCTTTGAAAAGTTCAAGGAATTTCAAAGCGAGGTAGAGAATCAACGTGGCAGGAAAATAAAGTTCTTACGATCAGATCATGGAGGAGAATACTTGAGTCACGAGTTTGGCACGCACTTAAGGAAATGTGGAATTGTTTCACAACTCACGCCGCCTGGAACACCTCAGCGTAATGGTGTGTCCAAACATCGTAATTGCACTCTATTGGATATGGTGTGATCTACGATGTCTCTTACCGATCTACCGCTATCATTTTGGGGTTATGCTTTAGAGACTGCCGCATTCACTATAAATAGGGCACCGTCTAAATCCGTTGAGATGACACCGTATGAATTATGGTTTGGGAAGAAACCTAAGTTGTCGTTTCTGAAAGTTTGGGGATGCGATGCTTATGTCAAGAAACTTCAACCTGAAAAGCTCGAACCCAAATCAGAAAAATGCGTCTTCATAGGATACCCTAAGGAAACTATTGGGTATACCTTCTACCTCAGATCTGAAGGCAAGATTTTTGTTGCCAAGAATGGATCCTTTCTGGAGAAAGAGTTTCTCTCGAAAGAAGTAAGTGGGAGGAAAGTAGAACTTGACGAGGTACCCCCTCTTGAATCGGAGAGTAGCGCAGCTCAGGAAGATGTTTCTGTGGTGCCTGCACCGACTAGAGAGGAAGTTAATGATGATGATCATGAAACTTTGGGTCAAGTTGCTACTGAACTTCGTAGGTCCACGAGGACACGTTCTGCACCAAAGTGGTACGGCAACCCTATCCTGGAAATCATGTTGTTAGACAATGGTGAACCTTCGAACTATGAAGAAGCGATGGCGGGCCCGGATTCCAACAAATGGCTTGAAGCCATGAAATCCGAGATAGGATCCATGTATGAAAACAAAGTATGGACTTTGACGGACTTGCCCGATGATCGGCAAGCCATAGAGAATAAGTGGATCTTTAAGAAGAAGATTGACGCGGATGGTAATGTGACCGTCTATAAGGCTCGGCTTGTCGCTAAGGGTTATCGACAAGTTCAAGGGGTTGACTACGATGAGACCTTCTCACCCGTAGCGAAGCTGAAGTCCATCCGAATCATGTTAGCAATTGCCGCATTCTATGACTATGAGATCTGGCAAATGGACGTCAAAACGGCATTCCTTAATGGTTTCCTTAAGGAAGAATTGTATATGATGCAGTCGGAAGGTTTTGTCGATCCTAAGAATGCTGACAAAGTATGCAAGCTCCAGAGCTCCATCTATGGGCTGGTGCAAGCATCTCCGAGTTGGAACATTCGCTTTGATGAAATGATCAAAGCGTTTGGGTTTATACAGACTTATGGAGAAGCCTGTATTTACAAGAAAGTGAGTGGGAGCTCTGTAGCATTTCTCATATTATGTGTGGATGACATACTGTTGATGGGAAATGATATAGGACTTTTGGAAAGCATAAAGGCCTACTTGAATAAGTGTTTTTCAATGAAGGACCTTGGAGAAGCTGCTTACATATTAGGCATCAAGATCTATAGAGATAGATCGAGACGCCTCATTGGTCTTTCACAAAGCACATACCTTGACAAGATATTGAAGAAGTTCAATATGGATCAGTCCAAGAAGGGGTTCTTGCCTGTATTGCTAGGTGTGAGATTGAGCGTAGCTCAACGCCTGACCTCGGCAGAAGAAAGAGAAAAGATGAGTGTCATCCCCTATGCCTCAGCCATAGGCTCTATTATGTATGCCATGCTGTGTACCAGACCTGATGTGAACCTTGCCATAAGTTTGGTAGGGAGGTACCAAAGTGATCCCGAAATGGAACACTGGACAGCGGTCAAGAATATCCTGAAGTACCTGAAAAGGACTAAGGATATGTTTCTCGTTTATGTAGGTGCCGAAGAGCTCGTCGTAAAGGGTTAAGTCGATGCTAGCTTTGACACAGATCTGGATGACTCCAAGTCACAAACCGGATACGTGTACATTTTGAATGGTGGGGCAGTTAGCTGGTGCAGTTACAAGCAAAGCGTCGTGACGGGATCTACATGTGAAGCGGAGTACATAGCTGCTTCGGAAGCAGCTCAGGAAGGAGTCTGGATGAAGGAGTTTATCACCGACCTAGGAGTGATTCCCAATGCATCGGGCCCGATGACTCTCTTCTGTGACAACACTAGAGCTATTGCCATTGCCAAGGAGCCCAGGTTTCACAGGAAGACCAAGCACATCAAGCGCCACTTCAACTCCATTCGTGAATATATTCAAGATGGAGACATAGATATTTGTAAAGTACATACGGATCTGAATGTCGCAGATCCGTTGACTAAACCTCTTCCACGAGCAAAACATGATCAGCACCAGAACTCTATGGGTGTTCGATTCATCACAATGTTACTAGATTATTGACTCTAGTGCAAGTGGGAGACTGTTCGAAATATGCCCTAGAGGCAATAATAAAATGGTTATTATTATATTTCCTTGTTCATGATAATTGTCTATTGTTCATGCTATAATTGTATTAACTGGAAACCGTAATACATGTGTGAATACATAGACCACAGCATGTCCCTAGTGAGCCTCTAGTTGACTAGCTCGTTGATCAATAGATGGTTGTGGTTTCCTGACCATGGACATTGGATGTCGTTGATAACGGGATCACATCATTAGGAGAATGATGTGATGGACAAGACCCAATCCTAAGCATAGCACAAGATCGTGTAGTTCGTTTGCTAGAGCTTTTCTAATGTCAAGTATCATTTCCTTAGACCATGAGATTGTGCAACTCCCGGATACCATAGGAATGCTTTGGGTGTATCAAACGTCACAACGTAACTGGGTGACCATAAAGGTGCACTACAGGTATCTCTGAAAGTGTTGGTTGGGTTGGCACAAATCGAGACTGGGATTTGTCACTCCGTATGACGGAGAGGTATCTCTGGGCCCACTCGGTAATGCATCATTATAATGAGCTCAATGTGACTAAGGAGTTAGCCATGGGATCATGCATTACGGAACGAGTAAAGAGACTTGCTGGTAACGAGATTGAACAAGGTATAGGGATACCGATGATCGAATCTCGGGCAAGTAACATACCGATGGACAAAGGGAATTATATACGGGATTGATTGAATCCCCGACATCGTGGTTCATCCGATGAGATCATCGTGGAACATGTGGGAGCCAATATGGGTATCCAGATCCCGCTATTGGTTATTGGCCGGAGAGGTGTCTCGGTCATGTCTGCATGGTTCCCGAACCCGTAGGGTCTACACACTTAAGGTTCCGTGACGTTAGAGTTGTTATGGGAAATTGTATGTGGTTACCGAAAGTTGTTCGGAGTCTCGGATGAGATCCCGGACGTCACGAGGAGTTCCGTAATGGCCCGGAGGTAAAGATTTATATATGGGAAGTCCTATTTTGGCCACCGGAAAATGTTCGGGATTTTTCGGTATTGTACCGGGAAGGTTCTAGAAGGTTCTGGAGTGGGGCCCACCTGCATGGGGGGACCCACATGAACATGGGTAGTGGGGGCAAGGCCCCACACCCCTGTTCAAGGCGCACCAAGATCCCCCTTAGAAGGAATAAGATCATATCCCGAAGGGATAAGATCAAGATCCCTAAAAAGGGGGGATAACAATCGGTGGGGAAGGGAAAGGATGGGATTTCTTTCCTCCCACCTTTGCCAACGCCCCAATGGACTTGGAGGGCAAGAAACCAGCCCCCTCCACCCCTATATATAGTGGGGAGGTGCATGGGAGCTGCAACCCTTCCCCTGGCGCAGCCCTTCCCCCCTCCAACTCCTCCTCCTCCTCCGTAGTGCTTGGCGAAGCCCTGCCGGAGAACCGCAAGCTCCACCACCACGCCGTCGTGCTGCCGGAGCTCTCCCTCAACTTCTCCTCTCCCCTTGCTGGATCAAGAAGGAGGAGATGTCCCCGGGCTGTACGTGTGTTGAACGCGGAGGTGCCGTCCGTTCGGCGCTTGAATCGGATCTTCCGCGATTTGAATCGCCGCGAGTACAACTCCATCAACCGCGTTCTTGTAACGCTTCCGCTTAGCGATCTTCAAGGGTATGAAGATGCACTCCCTCTCACTTGTTGCTAGCATCTCCTAGATTGATCTTGGTGACACGTAGGAAAATTTTGAATTATTAGTACATTCCCCAACAGGGGCGCCACCTCGCCTGCCTTTCCCCGCGCTCCAAATAAGGAAAGGGGGGCGCGGCTTGCGAGGGACTCCAAGTAGGATTCCTCCTCCTTTGGCTGCTCCTCCCTCCTACCCACCTATATATATGTGGGAGGGAGGCGCCTAGCACACCCCAGACAATTGCCTAGCTGTGTGCGGCGCCCCCCTCCACCGTTTACACCCCCGGTCATATTTTCGTAGTGCTTAGGCGAAGCCCTGCGGAGATCACTTCACCATCACTGTCACCCCGCCGTCGTGCTGCCGGAACTCATCTACTACCTCACCGTCTTGCTAGATCAAGAAGGCGGAGGACGTCACCGAGCTGAATGTGTGCAGAATGCGGAGGTGCCGTACGTTCGGTACTTGATCAGTTGGAGCGCGAAGAAGTTCGACAACATCAACCGCGTTATCAAACGCTTCCGCTTATGGTCTACGAGGGTACGTAGACACACTCTCCCCCTTGTTGCTATGCACTCCATGGATAGATCATTGTGTGTGCGTAGAAATTTTTTTGTTTTCCATGCAACGTTCCCCATCACCACCAACAAACACAAGCCATAGCTAGCCGAATCCTCGTGTGCCTTCCATACCAACAACAATCTGGGGGAGTTTTGTTTCATTATTATATTTTGATTTTGATTTTGATCATAGGACTGGGCATCCCAATTACCTGCCACTTTCTCGTGAATGACAAGTGAATAAACACTCATCGTGAGAATAACCCACATAGCATGGAAGATACTGATAGCCCCCTATCGCTTCATGAGCGATTCGGGCATACAAAATAGATTATTATTTGAAGATTAAGAGTTTGGCACATGCAAATTTACTTGGAACGACAGGTAAATACCATGTATAGGTAGGTATGGTGGACTTATATGGAATAACTTTGGGTTTAAGGAAGTGGATGCACAAGCAGTATTCCTGCTTAGTACAAGTGAAGGCTAGCAAATAGATTGAGGAGCGACCAACCAGAGAGCAACAACGGTCATAAACATGCATTGAGATTAATCAACATTGAATACAAGCATCAGTAGGATATAAATCACCATGAACATAAATATTGTGGCACCCCGATAGAGGGCCGACACACGCCAGCCCCAGGATAAGACCTGGCGCACGTCAAAGACATGATACAGCAAATCCAGGCACAAAAATGGCTTTATAATATGAAATGGAGTGTTACAATATTGTTGCTTACAACAATATTACATAGCTCCAAGACTATCTAAAATGGCAGCGAAGGTCTTGGTTCTGCGGCAACAACGTCTCGGGCTAGGCTCCACAACTCACAGGACTGGCTGGGTTACGATCTAGCATGACGGATCTTCTCCTGCAACTGGCCACGTGCAAGGCCAGGTGAGTACTTTGAATGTACTCGCAAGACAACCAAATACATAGCATCCAAACAGCAGATGACCAAGCAAGCCCTATGCTATGCAAGCATTCATTCTAAACATGTCATGGGATTAACAGGAAAACATGAATCAAGCATGGCATAGCATACCTATCTAGCATTAATAATTATCCTGTCGTAGCAAGATTATCTGGCATGATTAAACTTCTATCAGCATTGATCATCATGACATAACGGGGTTATCTAGCAAGATATCTACTGAAGTAGAGTACAGTAAAGTAAAGCATGTATCAAGTAAATAATCCATATTCCGAATAATCTCATGATCAAATCTGAATCTGATCAAATCCAAGTCTTTCGGTCATCTGACCATCTCTTCCATAGCCATCCCATGGCTATCATACCATACTCCTGACAACATCTGATGTCTATGCAAGACAGATTCTTTCACCATTATCATCATCATTACAGTTGATCACCAAGCGAGGTCTGGACGGGCTATCCAATACCGTGGATGCAGCTATTCGAATAGATTTTACACTCTGCAGAGGTTGCGCACTTTACCCACACTACGGAGCACTGACCTCGTGATCCCATTCGGGTGGACCAGTGTTGCTCCAACGAAACCCGCCTGACCCGTGACTCTCCCATCGTACCACCGGCATTCATCCTCCCCCGGAGTCCTGCCCTGGGTGGCCCCTGTGTCACTCCTGACACCTGCCACCGTCGTGGCCAAACAAAACTGTCCCAAATGGGGACGGGTACCCAAACAACTCAACTGGGCTCACAGGGTTATCGCCGTCTACCTGATCAGGGCATCACGCACGCATAACCCTCCCTCTTTGGAGGTACCGGTGATAGAGCACGCGATCAGACCAAGTCAAGGCCGTCCCATACCGGCAAATGTGGTTGCACGGGTAAGCCCGGACAGGTGACTCTTGATCAACCCACTAAATTTATCAATGTAATTAATTCAACACCTCCATCATCCCACCATTACCTCAACAATTATAAGTGTGAATAGCCACTTAACATCAGTATAGCAGAATCACAACAACGTTGACAAACATGGCAAGAAATCAAATCATGGCACTCACCTGATAACGGTATGCAAAATATTGATACTAGCATGGCAGGATATGGCATGAAATCAGGTCATGATATTGGATGAAGAGTAGTACTAATATCTAATACAGATGACATGACATAGGTGGATGCAATTGCAGACTAGCAGGGGATTCAGATGTACTACGATGAACACATAGGGTGCAAGCAAAGTCATCACGCAAGTCCGGAGCTCATGGTAAGAGGTTGGCTTGCCTGGGGTAGAGGAATACACCGGGTGGAAGTGCAACGACTCTCCAGAAAGATTTACCAAAAAGGTTTTCCTCTCGGAGGGGCTGATCGAAGGGCAAGGGTGAAATGGTCATTTTCACAGTGTGAAAACATTATGAAAATGATGCCATCAGAACGGGCTCATCGATCTGAAGACGTGGGCGTTGGTTTTACCTCCATCGGAGTTACGGTCACGGAGAAACGGCCGTTCGTTCGTTAAGCGTAAAACAGACAGAAACTGTCCATTTCAGTGCTTAGCGAGTGAACGTTCACTATATAGCCATTTCGGCCGGCGGCAGAGAAAGTGAAGGCGTATTTCAGAGTTTACGCTTTCACTGCAGTGAAAATGTATTTTGTCTGAAACTGTCTCCACTTAAGCTCGCGGGCCCGGGCTAACAGTGACTTACACATGGGCCCTGCCCTATCCACTCTCTCTCCTCCTCCTAGGTCGTCCTCTTCCCCACGACTGGAGACAGGGGCAGGGCAGGGACGCTCGGCCGCTGGCGTAGCCGGCGCCCCGCTGCTCGCAGAAGCCAACCAAGGAGCGTAGGAGCTCCGGCGTAATGCGCCGCCCTCAGTGGTGGTCGCGGGACCTCACGGAGCGCGCTACAGCGTCGTGGCCACTGGCCGGGGCGGCGGCCAACGGGCGTTAACGGTGCCGCTGCGGCGGTGCTTCCCTGGAGAAGTGGAGAACGGTGGCGGCTTCACCAGCTCTCGGGGAGGCCGAGGACAGGAACGGAGAAGAGGGGGAGGGCTAGGAGCCAGTGGAGGCCAAGGGAATCGGCGGGGGCCGTCTCGGCCATTGAAGAGGATAGGAGCTCCTAGAGCTCGGCTGGAGGGGTTGGGGCTTGTGGATGACGAGGAGGGCTCGGGGCACGCCTTATATAGGCTAGGGGTGGAGCTACGCGACGGCGGACGGGGTTTCCAGAGTCATGGCGAGGACCGATGAAGAACCGATGTCGGCAGAGGCACTACGAGCTTCGGGACGAGGGGAGGAGGGCTCCAGAAGGTCCACGCGAGCGGTGGACAGGTCGCCGGCGCTTGCGGACAAGCTAGAACTCGCTGGGACGAGCTCCCGCAGCGTCGGGCACACGGTGCACCGATTTGGCGTGACCTGCACGCGATCACCGCGTGGCCACGGTGCTGCCACGCTACCCATGAGTTCAAACTATGTCTACTGTGTGGGCACGGGGTCAAATGGGTGATGTGAGTCCTTATATCAGTACTGGGGTCCCTGGTGTGACGGTCTTGGCCTCATTTGCTTATCAGCTGACAGGTGTTTGTACTGGCTATAGGTTGACTCACATCTCCATTGGGTCCACACTTTGGCTGGGAGTGATCAGTCACTAAGGTGATTAACATGGCAAAATTTCAGCTCAATTCTAAAACCAGAACTAGCACCTCCTTTGCAACTTGGCACACTGACCAGAAATGAAGATGATGAAGTAGAGGTCAAATGGATGAATGGATTTGGATGATTTTTGGTGTAGAGTGATGATTTGGTCAAGAGAGATAGCTGGAAAAGTTTCAGCTCAAATTGATCATCCAGGAGGGTACTTCCTTGACAATGATACAATCTGAACAGAAACTTAAATAATTTACTGAGGAAGATTGGCTAGATGGAATGAGCTGATTTTTGGTATCCAAGGGTAATATATCATAATGAATCACCCTGCAAAATTTCAGCCCAAGAAGATAAAGGAATCAAGCACTTCCTTTGCAAACTGAAAATCTGGACAGAATTTGCAAAGTGGTGTTGTGCACAAAATTTAATGGGTGAAACTTGAGATCTTGATGGAAATGGTGAAGATAGAGATAGGACAAGCTCCAAAAATTATTTGGGATTTTTCCTAACTACCAAAATGGTAGTTCCTTTGGAAAGGCCCCAAATTGAAATATTGGCTTAAAATAGGAAAATGCAATTTTCCCTATTTAATTATGGCCAATATTTTTATGAGAGCTCAATATGATCATAAAGAATATCTCCACAAGTTTTCATGAACTTTGGAGATGGATAGATATTTTTTCCGGATTTAATTCCTTGGAAAGGCAGAAAAAGGAATTAATTCTAGATGAGAAATATTGCATATGACTTGGCAATATTTTTGCACATCTAGGGTTTATGAGTGAAGGATGATCTCTGGAAATTTTGGGAGGATCAACTGAGCAAGAAAAATGATAGCTCCTTTGTAAACGCAAAGGCATGATTTCTAGTTCCGATATTTTGGAACTAGGGTTTAAATGGGGTTCGGGGTCTACTGACGGGAACTTGTCTGGTATAAGAGCATGGAAAAATTCATGGAGAGGCTGAGAATTATCTGGATTCACCTGGTTATTCACCAGATTCCAGAGGAAAAAATTCGGGAGAGAAAAGCTAGGAAGGAATAACAGCACAAAAATCGATAACCTGATTTTTGGGGTGTTACAAATATCGTGGAGGCTTTGTTGGTTTTGATTCAACTACATGCGTGAACATGTGCCAAGTCAAGCCACTTGAATCATTCAGAGGAGGATACCATCCTATCATACTACATCATAACCATTTTAAATGCATGTTGACACACAAGATAAACCATTATCCACTCCTAGCTATTTAAGCATGGCATGAGTAACTATGATCTCTAATTATCATTGCAAACATGTTTACCCTTAATAGGCTGAATCAAGAATGATGAGCTAATCATATTTACAAAAACAAAATAGGTTGAGTTCATACCAGCTTTTCTTCATCTCAATCAATTCAACAAATTTTGTCATTATTGCCTTTCACTTGCACGACCGAACGGTGTGAATAATAATAAGAGTGCACGTGCCGTGGACTAAGCTGGAATCTGCAAGCATTTATTCAAAGGAGAAGGCAAGGTAATATGGGCTCTTTGTTAGATCAACAATAACACATATGAGAGCCACTCAACATTTTCATTGTGGCATTCTCCTTATGACCCAAAGAAAAGAAAAGAATTTCAAAGAAACACACTGAAATATTTTTGGAGTTTTTTCTTTCTCTTGAAAAAGTGAAATAAAGGAAAATGAAGACGAGAAAAACTATTTACACGATAAAGCTCCCAAAAATCAAAAGAAGAACGAGAAATCTTTTTGGGTTTTCTTTTAATACTGCAACTAACTAAACTAGAAAGAAAAACTGAAAAGAAAAGAAAAATATTTTTGGATTTTATCAAAGGTTTTCAAACACACAAGAAGAAAGGAAGAAAAATAAACTAACATGGATTATACAATAAAAAAGTATGAACACAGACAATTGGAATGAATGTGTGATGCAAGAATGTAATGTCGGTGAGAAATACGTACTCCCCCAAGCTTAGGCTTTTGGCCTAAGTTGGTCTATGGCCACGGCTCGTAGTAACCCTCTCCTGGATACTGCGGAGGGTCCTGAGGGTTCCACTGCCCGGCGAGCTCCTGTGGCTCCCACTGATAAACAGGCTCCTGGTATGGCTCAGGTGCTAGTGCTGGCTCAGGTACTGGGGGTTGTGTCAGACCCCAGCATGCATAGATGTCATCGGGTATAATAGTGTATCTTCCTGAATAAAGATTGAACAAGGAAGGTGCAGGCAAAGTAATAATCTCACGGGTACCTTGACTAAATACTAAGTTATAAGGGAGTCTCCTGTGCTTATCTTTGTCAATAAAATGATGCGCTACCATACTAGCATAGTCTAAATATTTAGTGGGTAACAACATCTCCTCCTCCTCCTCCTCATGTCTAATAGGAATCTCAAAATGTGCAGCGAGGCGGGAGGCATAGATACCACCGTAAATAATACCCTTCGAACGGTTTGTGTGTAACCGCCGAGCAACCATGGCACCCAAACTAAATGTTCTATCAGCATATAAAGCATGACGCAAAATAGCAAGGTCAGGTGCACTGAGAGATCCACTCTCCCACCGATCGATCAAACATCTCCCGGCAAATAATGCATAGTAACGTAAAACGGGAAAATGTAAACTAGCCACTCTCGGTTCCGACACTCCTCTCTCCTCTCCCACAGTAGTTTCAGAGATGAAATCTTCCATGTCTCTAGGACGTGGATCACTGTGGCCCTCATAAGGTATTTTGCAAACATTGCAAAAATCATATAATATCATTTCCTTAGGCACATCATACAAGTTAAATTCTACCATGGGAGGTTCCTTCCTAGGATAAAAGCAAAAACTTTGCACGAAGGTCTTAGTGAGTAGGAGGTATTGATCACACTTATCTTTGAGAAAGGGAATGGTGCCGGCATTGTTCGCCAAGTAATAGAAATCCTCATAAATTCCCGCTTCCTTCCAAAATGTGTCGCTTGGCCACTCACACGGTCGAATCTTCGCTGCACGCGAAAGGTGGTACTTGGGCTTTTCCTTCGGAGTTTCCTCCGAATTCCGACTTGATGAGCCCCTTAACCACCTCCTCATGGTTTTTCTTTTCTCTAAAAATTTCTGAAATTTCTAGTGACTCAAAATAAAAGTGAACAAAACTCAACAAAATCGATAGCAACTACTCCTACAAGTGTCTAAAGGCCATATCATGCACCAGAACTAGTTTGAACCATATAAATTTGACATGCAAGCTCAAGAAAATGGTCACCAACAGTAGCTAAATGTGCAAATAATAAACCACTAGAACAAAAACTAATTGGACAAACGGAGAAGTCACATACCGATGAACAATCCCCCAAAAAAGTTTTGGAAACGGGGTTCCGAGCAAGGAGATCGAAAATGGCAGCAAGATGAGCAAGAACACGGGTTTGAACAAGCAAGTGATTTTTTCTGGAGGAAGAAGAAGAGCATGGGTGGCAGCCATAAGTGAGGGGGCATACATGGGCCCCACAAGCTCGCTGGGTGCACCCAGGGGGTTGGGCGCGCCCTGTGAGCTTGTGTCTCACAGGTGCTCCCCCTGGGGTGTGTTCAGTGCCACTATTTGTTTAAATATTGCAAAAAAAGTCATATTAAATATTTAGGGCATTTGGAGAACTTCTATTTTCTGGTCATTTTTTTATTGCACGGATAATTCAGAAAACAACATAATAATGACATTTCTACTTTATTAATTCTAAATAACAGAAAGTAAAAAGTGGGTACAGAAAGTTGTGTTTACTAAATTCATCGAGCACATGCCCGTCAAAAGGAATCCATTAATAAGGTTGATCAAGTCTTATTAACAAACTTCTTCCGAATGACATGAAATCGCAGAATCTTTGTATAACACTAGGTTACCTCAACGGGGATATGCATGTCCCCAACAATAAGAATTTCATATTTCTTTTTGACAGTAGGAATAGGGAATTCAAAACCTCCAATAGTAATCGTCGAAATTTTTCAAATAGAGTTGATACTATTCACTTGAGGTTGTTTCTTCGAAAAGTGTACCGTGTGTTCATTACCATTGACATGAAAAGTGACATTGCCCTTATTGCAATCAATAACAGCCCCTGCAGTGTTCTCGGGTATATCAAGAATAACAAAGTCCGTTAAAATAGTAACATTTGCAACTACAATAGGCACATCCTCACAAATAATGATGGGTATAGCAGTTGATTTATCAGCCATTTGCAAAGAAATTTCAGTTGGTGTCAACTTATTCAAATCAAGTCTTCGATACAAAGAGAAAGGCATAACACTAACAATGGCTCCTAGATCACACAAAGCAGTTTTAACATAGTTTCTTTTAATGGAGCATGGTATAGTTTGTATTCCTGGGTCTCCTAGTTTCTTTGGTATTCCACCCTTAAATGAATAATTAGCAAGCATGGTGGAAATTTCAGCTTCCGGTATCTTTCTTTTATTTGTAACAATATCTTTCATGTACTTAGCATAAGGAGATATTTTTCAAAATATCAGTCAAACGAAGACACAAAAAGACAGGTCTAAGCATTTCAACAAAGTGCTCAAATTCTTCATCATCTTTATTCTTTGAAGCTTTAGGAGGAAAAGGCATGGGTTTCTGAACCCATGGTTCTCTTTCTTTACCATGTTTCCTAGCAATGAAGTCTCTCTTATCATATCTTTTATTCTTAGGTTGTGGGTTATCAAGATCAATGGCAGGTTCTGTTTCCACATCATTATCATTATTAGGTTGAGCATCAACTTTAACATCATCATTATCATTGTTACTAGGTTCATGTTCATCACCAGATTGTGTTTCAGCATCAAAAATAGAAATATCATTTGGATTCTCAGGTGTGTCTACCGTAGGTTCACTAGAGGCATGCAAAGTCCTATCATCTTTCTTTTTTCTTTTTGGAAGGACTAGGTGCATCAGTATTAATTCTTTGAGAATCTTGCTCAATCCTTTTAGGGTGACCTTCAGGATACAAAGGTTCCTGAGTCATTTTACCACCCCTAGTCATAACTCTAACAACATGATCATTCATCTTATTAAGCAAATCATTTTGTGACTTGAGGACTTGTTGTACTTGAGTTTTTATCATAGATGCATGTTTACTCACACCCCTAACATCATTAACAGTTCTAAACATAAAGTCACTCAAGCGTTCAATCATATAAGCATTTCGTTTCAATTGTCTACTAACATATGCATTAAAATTTTCTTGTTTAACAATAAAGTTATCCAATTCATCCAGGCATTGACTAGCAGATTTAGTATAAGGAATATCACCTTCATCAAATCTATAAAGAGAATACCTCTACTACCTGTGTTGGGGTATCAAGACCATATATTTCTTCAACAGGTGGTAAATTCTTGACATCATCAGCTTTAATACCTTTTTCTTTCATAGATTTCTTTGCCTCTTGCATATCTTCAGGACCGAGAAATAGAATAACCCTCTTGTTCGGAGTTGGCTTGGGTGGTGGTTCAGGAAGGGTCCAATCATAATCATTACTCAATATATTATTCAATAATTCTTCAGCTTGTTCAACAGTTCGTTCCCTGAAAACACAACCAGCACAACTATCTAGGTGGTCCCTAGAAGCATCGGTTAGTCCATTATAAAAAATATGAAGTATTTCATTTTCCTTGAGAGGATGATCAAGCAAAGCATTAAGTAATTGGAGAATCCTCCCCCAAGCTTGTGGGATACTCTCTTCTTCAATTTGCACAAAGTTAAATATTTCCTGTAAAGTAGCTTGTTTCTTATGAGCAGGAAAATATTTTTCAGAGAAGTAATACTCCCTCCGTTCCTTTATATAAGGTGTATATGTTTTTTGATAAAATTTCACAATGTAAGGTGCATTTCTTCTAATTTCTCATAATCCCCTTTTTAGCCCTCGAGAATAAAGGAAGTAATTTCTCTTTTGACTGCATGTATCTCTTTTTCTAGAAAAAGAAGGAAAGTATCTCTCCCTTGATTGTCAGTATCTCTTCATTTCATAGCCTAACTGATATACTTGCCACTAACCAACGAATTTGCCAAGGGTAATTTTGTCCTAAATTATCTATAATTTGTTGCATTGGTCACCGTGCCCAAAAAAATGCACCTTAGATAAAGGAACGGAGGGAGTATATCATGAAGGAAATATGCCCTAGAGGCAATAATAAAGTTGTTATTTATATTTCCTTATATCATGATAAATGTTTATTATTCATGCTAGAATTGTATTAACCGGAAACATGATACATGTGTGAATACATAGACAACACACCGAGTCCCTAGTAAGCCTCTACTAGACTAGCTCGTTAATCAAAGATGGTTAAGTTTCCTAACCATAGACATGTGTTGTCATTTGATGAACGGGATCACATCATTAGGAGAATGATGTGATCGACAAGTCCCATCCGTTAGCTTAGCATAATGATCGTTAAGTTTTATTGCTATTGCTTTCTTCATGACTTATACATATTCCTCTGACTATGAGATTATGCAACTCCCGAATACCGGAGGAACACCTTGTGTGCTATCAAACGTCACAACGTAACTGGGTGATTATAAAGATGCTCTACAGGTGTCTCCGAAGGTGTTTGTTGGGTTGGCATAAATCGAGATTAGGATTTGTCACTCCATGTATCGGAGAGGTATCTCTGGGCCCTCTCGGTAATGCACATCATAAGAAGCCTTGCAAGCAAAGTGACTAATGAGTTAGTTGCAGGATGATGTATTACAGAACGAGTAAAGAGACTTGCCAGTAACGAGATTGAACTAGGTATGAAGATACCGACGATCGAATCTCGGGCAAGTAACATACCGATGGACAAAGGGAATAATGTATGTTGTCATAATAGTTCGACCGATAAAGATCTTCGTAGAATATGTGGGAGCCAATATGAGCATCCAGGTTCCACTATTGGTTATTGACCGGAGAGGTGTCTCGGTCATGTCTACATAGTTCTCGAACCCGTAGGGTCCGCACGCTTAATGTTCGATGACGATATTGTATTATATGAGTTATGTGATTTGGTGACTGAATGTTGTTCGGAGTCCTGGATGAGATCACAGACATGACGAGGAGTCTCGGAATGGTCGAGAGGTAAATATTTATATATGGGAAGTCATATTTTGGGTTCCGAAAAAAGTGCAGTTTTTTCGGTATTGTACTGGGAAGCTTCCAGAAGGTTCCGGAGGATTCCGGAGGGGTCCGGAAGTCCACAAGTGGGTCCACCATGTCCCAAGGGCTGGAATGGGCTAAGGGGAGGCGCCCTGGCCTTATTGGGCTAGGCGCACTAAGTCCTCAAAAGCCCATGTGGCTAGGGAAGGAGTCCTAGTAGGAATAGGATTGGACTTGGAGTCCAAGTCCACGTGGTTACTATTCATGGTTACTGTTCACATGCCACTATTCCTTCTACTCCAAGCCCCTACGCATATATAAATAGAGGGGAGGGGGCGCCCCAAAGAGACACAACATCAATTGTTAGCCGTGTGCAGCGCCCCCCTCCACAGTTTACACCCCCGGTCATATTCTCGCGGTGCTTAGGCAAAGCCCTGCGCGGATCACATCACCATCACCGTGACCACGCCGTCGTGCTGACGGAACTCATCTACTACCTCGACACCTTGCTGGATCAACAAGGCAAGGGACGTCACCGAGCTGAACATGTGCAGAACTCGGAGGTGTCGTACATTCGGTAGTCGATCGGTGGAGCGCGAAGAAAGTTCGACTACATCAACCGCGTTGTGAAACGCTTACGGTCTACGAGGGTACGTAGACACACTCTCTCTCTCTCTCTCGTTGCTATGCATCTCCTAGATAGATCTTGCGTGAGCGTAGGAAATTCTTGAAATTGCATACTACGTTCCCCAACAGTGGCATCCGAGCCAGGTCTATGCGTAGATGATATGCACGAGTAGAACACAAAGAGTTGTGGGCGATAATAGTCATACTGCTTACCACCAACGTCTTACTTTGATTCGGTGGTATTGTTGGATGAAGCGGCCCGGACCGACATTACATGACCGCGTTCATGAGACTGGTTCTACCGACGTGCTTTGCACAAAGGTGGCTGGCGGGTGTCTGTTTCTCCAACTTTAGTTGAATCGAGTTTGACTACGGCCGGTCCTTGTTGAAGGTTAAAATAGCACACTTGACGAAAAATCTTTGTGGTTTTGATGCGTAGGTAAGAACGGTTCTTGCTAGAAGCCCGTAGTAGCGACGTAAAACTTGCAACAACAAAGTAGAGGACGTCTAACTTGTTTTTGTAGGGCATGCTGTGATGTGATATGGTCAAGACATGATGTGATATACGTTATTGTATGAGATGATCATGTTTTGTAAAAGTTATCGGCAACTGGTAGGAGCCTTATGGTTGTCGCTTTATTGTATGAAATGCAATCACCATGTAATTGCTTTACTTTATCACTATGCGGTAGCGATAGTCGTAGTAGCAATAGTTGGCGAGACGACAACGACGCTACGATGGAGATCAAGGTGTCAAGCCGGTGACGATGGAGATCATGATGGTGCTTTGGAGATGGAGATCAAAGGCACAAGATGATGATGGCCATATCATGTCACATATTTTGATTGCATGTGATGTTTATCTTTTATGCATCTTATTTTGCTTAGTACGACGGTATCATTATAAGATGATCCCTCACTAAAAATTTCAAGGTATAAGTGTTCTCCCTAAGTATGCACCGTTGCGACAGTTCATCGTGCCGAGACACCACTTGATGATCGGGTGTGATAAGCTCTACGTTCAAATACAACGGGTGCAAGACAGTTTTGCACACGCGGAATACTCGGGTTAAACTTGACGAGCCTAGCATGTACAGACATGGCCTCGGAACACTGGAGACCGAAAGGTCGAACGTGAATCATATAGTAGATATGATCAACATAGAGATGTTCACCATTGAAAACTACTCCATCTCACGTGATGATCGGACATGGTTTAGTTGATATGGATCACGTGATCATTTAGATGACTAGAGGGATGTCTATCTAAGTGGGAGTTCTTAAGTAATATGATTAATTGAACTTAATTTATCATGAACTTAGTCCTGATAGTATTTGCAAATTATGTTGTAGATCAATAGCTCACGATGTTGCTCCCCGTTTATTTTTTTATATGTTCCTAGAGGAAAATAAGTTGAAAGATGATAGTAGCAATGATGCGGACTGGGTCCATGATCTGAGGTTTATCCTCATTGCTGCACAGGAGAATAATGTCCTTGATGCACCACTAGGTGACAGACCTATTGCAGGAGCAGATGTAGATGTTATGAACGTTTGACAAGCTCGGTATGATTACTACTTGATAGTTTAGTGCACCATGCTTTACGGCTTAGAACCGGGACTTCAAAAACGTTTTGAACGCCACGGAGCATATAAGATGTTCCAAGAGTTGAAATTGGTATTTCAGACTCATGCCCGTGTCGAGAGGTGTGAGACCTCTGACAAGTACTTTGCCTACAAGATGGAGGAGAATAGCTCAGCTAGTGAGCATATGGGAAAACAGACGGCAAAGAGCTGGCTGATGGCAAAGAACCTGGTTGCCATCAGCCAATTCTTTGCCGTCTGCCAGCAGACGGCAAAGAATCTTTGCCATCTGCTGGCAGACGGCAAAGAGGTGGGTGGGTCCAGCGCTGTAACGGCCCACCAGCCCCACCTCTTTGCCGTCTGCTAGCAGACGGCAAAGAATTTTGCCATCTGCTGGCAGACGGCAAAGAAGTGGGCTATTTTTTTTTGCGGGTAAAAAAAAACTTAACTTTGTTGGGCGAGAGGAGAGGAACCCCCACCCACCGAAACCAGTCCGCTCCCCCGATCCAATCCCCCACATCGGCGCCGCCACCCACCGCCCCTCCTCCCACCCCCCCCTCATACTTCGCCGCCGCCGCCACCGGCCGTGGCCGCCGCACCCACCCCACCCTCTCCCCTCCCCTCCCTCCCCTCCCCTCGTCACAAGAGAAGACAAGAGGGAGGGAGATCGCGAGCGAGCAGGTCTATCGCGGTCATGGCGCGCTCAGATCCGCCATGGTCGCCTAGGGCCTCTTCGACCTCGGTCTCGATGGTCCGTGCCAACCCAGGGGCGGCTAGATCGAGGGATTCGCGCCGTCGACGGAGATGCTCGCGCGCCGGCTGCTTCTGTTCCACGCCATGGAGTAGGAAGGACTAAAGAGACGCGGAAGAAAGGAGGAAGAGGCCGCCGGGGAGCAGGTGTTGGACTCCACGGAGACGCTCCTCTTCCACTCCCCCGTCCTCTTCTCATCCCCCAAGGTAACCCTCCCTCCCTCCCTACCTGGTCGCTCGGAAAGAAATCTTAATGTCGTCCATCTCCTCCTAGGTTTGCTGACATGCATCCGATTGACTCAGCCAGTGCATGGTGGAGACGCTGCGTGTGCCGCCCCATGGCCTCTCTGTCGCATCACATAGAAAAAATTGGGGCTCCACGGCTCCATAGTAGGTAGCTGCAATGGTTAGTTTTAATGAGCCATCGGCGTTAGTGTTGGCCATACCAAGTACTCTGTTTGAAACAAGTTTCGCCCATCTCAAGTAAGCAATGTGTTCTTTTCATTCATGTTTGATCCATGTGTTAATTCCGAAATAGGTGAGATCACTCGGTCTTTTACGTAGAAGAGAATTGAAGTTTATGAGCATATAGGTCTTCCACACAATTTTTAGGGGCCTTCGGTTCTCTACCTGGTAGGTGTCATTCCTAACATTGTTAATCTTGAGCTCTTATCGTTCAATTCTATCAGATGTTTAGTTGTATGGTGCAATTATTGTTGTCAGTGCTTCGGAAAAAAAATATGTGAAGTGTTAGGATTTGAGATTTTTTTCCGCTTAGATATGGGTCATGCATGTAAGCCGAGAAACTATTACAATAAATAAAAAACTTATAGTACGTTAGAGCTTTGGCCTTCTATTCAATCGGTCAACTTTTTTTAGTTCTGCGTAATCACACTTAAGATCATAAATATGTCAGATTCTTGGTACCTTTCAGTTCATGAAAGCAGTATCTCCTATCTTCCTTTCATGCGGGTAACAACTCATTCGTCAATGAACATGGAAGTAAATTTAGATCTTTCTGCTGGCCAACTCTTTAGGATGCATGCGAAGCTCCGACTTATATAATGTGTTGTGTCTTTCCTTAGTTATGTGGTTCACGTAATTTGTGGACCCTCGACTCTTCATAAATAACGTTCCATATTGGCTTCTATTGGCATTCAGTGAAGGAGATGTATCTGAGTAGCTGTAGCTACTGAAACTAAGAGTACGAACACTAATTTGATCAGGAGAGGTTAGATTTTAGTATAATATATAGTTAGACTGTATTTGGTGCAAATGACATGATGTAGAAAATGACATGATGTAGAAAAATTAATTAGTAGTTAAATTCAAAATTCAGCTAATTGAAAGAATTACAAATCTTGATCAAAATTTATCGTTTGTATCCCAGTTTTGCTGAATGAAAATATCCTCGATATTGGTATCTTTTTTTTGGAATCACGTGATATTGGTGATGTAGTTTATTTGCTGTGTATGCTTGCTTAGTTGTTTATTTGCCCAAGTGCTTGTGAGTGCTTTGTACTTATGTACTGGATATATACCCAAGTGTTGTGGGTGCTTATGTACTGGATGTAGTCCTTTTAATTACTGATTCATATGCCATGTGGAATTTATATTCCTTGCTGTTTATGTCTTGTGTTAAATCCGCTCCATTGCAATCTGGCCATGTATGGATGGTTTGGTACAGTTTGACATGGATGAGTATACGTACACATGTGCTCCACAGTTTTAGTTCTTCTTCTTGTGTTGCTACACTTAGTCTAGAGATACAACATTAGTTAGATCCATGGATGGATGGATCAACACATACAGCTAGCAGTGCTAGCAACAACAACAAAATAACCTTGTGATTGATTCTGTTGACGCTAGCATGCTCTGTTAGTTTTAGAGCCCAACCATGGACTGTACATACTAAGCTAGCTCAAGCACACACACAGGCATCTTGATTGCTTTCTGTAGATACTAGCAGCAGCACGTGTGTCTCCTATACTAGCTTGCTTAATTTCTGTACTAGATCAACAACACTAGCTCTTACTTGTTTGTTAGATTCAGAGCAGCAGGCATCCTTTGTGGACGATGACGACAACCAGGGCATCCACCGCCACGACGACGCCCCGCACATGGTCTAATTAAGATCACTTTGAAAATCAGGATCTTAACTAAGATTGTCTTGATCTCAAGTGCTGGCTCCTACAGCATTGCATTTCACCAAGTGAAATGCTACAATTCTACTCCTAACCCATTCTCTCTTTCTTAGTGTTTTTGTTATGCAGGTTGGAAGAAAAGAAGAAGATCCAGAGAAGATCTTAGTAATAAGATAGTTTTTAGGAAAATAGATATTTAGTTTTAGGTCATTTCTTGTAATTTCCGAAATGTAAATTTAATTACTTAATCATTTCTGATTCTTTATAATATGACTTTGTATTACCTATTCCAATTATTAATAAAGTTTTTAATTTACATGTGTTCATGACTATTGGTAATATGTGTTGGATATGCTATATTGGTCATATATATAATTTTCTGTGAAAATAAATTGATATAAGAGAAAACAGGGGCTATATAGCCACTTTGGCCTATTTGGCCTCTTTGTCGTCTGCCAGCATTGCTTCTTTGCCGTCTGCCAGCGGACGGCAAAGAAGCAAGGTCTTTGCCGTCCGCTAGCAGACGGCAAAGAAGCAAGGTCTTTGCCGTCCGCTGGCAGACGGCAAAGAAGCAAGCTCTTTGCCGTCCGCTAGCAGACGGCAAAGTGGCCTTTGCCGGCAGTCGTTCAGCCGGAGTGTTGGCCGTCTGCTGGCGGACGGCAAAGGCTTTGCCGTCCGCCAAGCATGCCTTTGCCGTCGCAGCAGATTCCAGTAGTGTCAGAATGTCTGGGTACTACAATCGCTTGAATCAAGTGGGAGTTAATCTTCCAGATAAGATAGTAATTGACAAAGTTCTCTAGTCACTATCACCAAGTTACTAGAACTTCGTGATGAACTATAATATGCAAGGGATGACGAAAACGATTCCCAAGCTCTTCGCGATGCTGAAATCGGCGAAGGTAGAAATCAAGAAATTGCATCAAGTGTTGATGGTTGACAAGACCACTAGTTTCAAGAAAAAGGGCGAGGGCAAGAAAGGGAACTTCAAGAAGAATAGCAAGCAAGTTGCTACTCCCGGGAAGAAACCCAAGTCTGGACCTAATCCTGAAACTGAGTGCTTCTACTGCAAAGGAAATGGTCACTGGAAGCGGAACTGCCCCAAATACTTGGCGGATAAGAAGGATGGCAAAGTGAACAAAGGTATATTTGATATACATGTTATTGATGTGTATTTTACTAGTGTTCAGAGTAGCCCCTGGGTATTTGATACTGGTTCAGTTGCTAACATTAGTAACTCGAAACAGGAGTTGCAAAATGAACAGAGACTAGTTAATGACGAGGTGACGATGTGTGTTGGAAGTGATTCCTAGGGTTGATAAGATCACCATCGCACACTCCCTCTACCTTCGGGATTAGTGGTGGACCTAAATAAATGTTATTTGGTGTTTGCATTGAGCATGAATATGATTGGATCATGTTTATTGCGATACGGTTATTCATTTAAGTCAGAGAATAATTGTTGTTCTGTTTACATGAATAAAACCTTCTATGGTTATACACTCAATATAAATGGTTTATTGAATCTCGATCGTAGTGATACACATATTCATAATATTGATGCCAAAAGATGCAAAGTTGATAATGATAGTGCAACATATTTGTGGCACTGCCATTTAGGTCATATTGGTGTAAAGAGCATGAAGAAACTCCATGCGGATGGACTTTTGGAATCACTTGATTATGAATCATTTGATGCTTGCGAACCATGCCTCATGGGCAAGATGACTAAAACTCCGTTCTCTGGAACAATGGAGCGAGCCAATGACTTATTGGAAATAATACATACCGATGTATGCGGTCCGATGAGTGTTGAGGCTCGCGGCGGGTATTGTTATTTTCTGACCTTCACAGATGATTTAAGCAGATATGGGTATATCTACTTAATGAAACACAAGTCTGAAACATTTGAAAAGTTCAAAGAATTTCAGAGTGAAGTGGAAAATCATCGTAACAAGAAAATAAAGTTTCTACGATCTGATCGCGGAGGAGAATATTTGAGTTACGAGTTTGGTCTTCATTTAAAACAATGTGGAATAGTTTCGCAACTCACGCCACCTGGAACACCACAGCGTAATGGTGTGTCCGAACGTCGTAACCGTACTTTATTAGATATGGTGCGATCTATGATGCCTCTTACCGATTTACCACTATCGTTTTGGGGTTATGCATTAGAGACAGCTGCATTCACGTTAAATAGGGCACCATCTAAATCCGTTGAGACGACACCATATGAACTATGGTTTGGCAAGAAACCTAAGCTGTCGTTTCTTAAAGTTTGGGGCTGCGATGCTTATGTGAAAAAGCTTCAACCTGATAAGCTCGAACCCAAATCGGAGAAGTGCGTCTTCATAGGATACCCAAAAGGAGACTGTTGGGTACACCTTCTATCACAGATCCGAAGGCAAGATATTCGTTGCTAAGAATGGATCCTTTCTAGAGAAGGAGTTTCTCTCGAAAGAAGTGAGTGGGAGGAAAGTAGAACTTGATGAGGTAATTGTACCTTCTCCTGAATTGGAAAGTAGTTCATCACAGAAATCAGTTCCAGTGATGCCTACACCAATCAGTGAGGAAGTTAATGATGATGATCATGAAACTTCAGATCAAGTTACTACCGAACCTCGTAGGTCAACCAGAGTACGTTCCGCACCAGAGTGGTACGGTAATCCTGTTCTGGAAGTCATGTTACTAGACCATGACGAACCTACAAACTATGAGGAAGCGATGATGAGCCCAGATTCCGCGAAATGGCTTGAGGCCATGAAATCTGAGATGGGATCCATGTATGAGAACAAAGTATGGACTTTGGTTGACTTGCCCGATGATCGGCAAGCCATTGAGAATAAATGGATCTTCAAGAGGAAGACAGACGCTGATAGTAGTGTTTCTATCTACAAAGCTCGAATTGTCGCAAAAGGTTTTCGACAAGTTCAAGGTGTTGACTACGATGAGATTTTCTGACTCGTATCGATGCTTAAGTCTGTCTGAATCATGTTAGCAATTGCCGCATTTTATGAAATCTGGCAAATGGATGTCAAAACTACATTTTTTTAATGGATTTATTAAAGAAGAAGTTGTATATGATGCAACCAGAAGGTTTTGTCAATCCTAAAGGTGCTAACAAAGTGTGCAAGCTCCAACGATCCATCTATGGACTGGTGCAAGCATCTCGGAGTTGGAATATACGCTTTGATAAGTTGATCAAAGCATATAGTTTTATACAGACTTGCGGTGAAGCCTGTATTTACAAGAAAGTGAGTGGGAGCACTACAGTCTTTCTGATAAGTATATGTGAATGACATATTGTTGATCGGAAATGATGTAGAATTTTTTTCTGGAAAGCATAAAGGAGTGTTTGAAAGGAGTTTTTCAAAGAAAGACCTCGGTGAAGCTACTTACAGATTGGGCATCAAGATCTATAGAGATAGATCAAGACGCTTGATAAGACTTTCAATGAGTACATGCCTTGATAAGATTTTGAAGGAGTTCAAAATGGATCAGTCAAAGAAAGAGTTCTTGCCTGAGTTGTAAGGTATGAAGTTGAGTAAGACTCAAAACCCGACCACGGCAGAAGATATAGAGAGAATGAAAGTCATTCCCTATGCCTCAGACATAGGTTCTATAAAGTATGCCATGCTATATAACAAACCTGTTGTGTACCTTGCCATGAGTTTGGCAAAGGGGTACGATAGTAATCCAGAAGTGGATCACTGGACAACGGTCAATGTTATCCTTAGTTACCTAAGAGGACTAAGGAAATATTTCTCGGTTATGGAGGTGATAAAGAGTTCGTCGTAAAGAGTTGCGTCGATGCAAGCTTTAACACCGATCTGGATGACTCTGAGTCACAATCTGGATACATATTGAAAGTGGGAGCAATTAGCTAGAGTAGCTCCATGCAGAGCATTGTAGACATAGAAAATTTGCAAAATACATACGGCTCTAAATGTGGCAGACCCGTTGACTAAACTTCTCTCACAAGCAAAACATGATCACACTTTAGTACTCTTTGGGTGTTAATCACATGGTGATGTGAACTAGATTATTGACTCTAGTAAACCCTTTGGATGTTGGTCACATGGCGATGTGAACTATTGGTGTTAATCACATGGCGATGTGAACTAGATTATTGACTCTAGTAAACCCTTTGGGTGTTGATCACATGGCGATGTGAACTAGATTATTGACTCTAGTGCAAGTGGGAGACTGAAGGAAATATGCCCTAGAGGCAATAATAAAGTTGTTATTTATATTTCCTTATATCATGATAAATGTTTATTATTCATGCTAGAATTGTATTAACCGGAAACTTGATACATGTGTGAATACATAGACAAAACACTGAGTCCCTAGTAAGCCTCTACTAGACTAGCTCGTTAATCAAAGATGGTTAAGTTTCCTAACCATAGACATGTGTTGTCATTTGATGAACGGGATCACATCATTAGGAGAATGATGTGATGGACAAGACCCATCCGTTAGCTTAGCATAATGGTCGTTAAGTTTTATTGCTATTGCTTTCTTCATGACTTATACATATTCCTCTGACTATGAGATTATGCAACTCCCAAATACTGGAGGAACACCTTGTGTGCTATCAAACATCACAACGTAACTGGGTGATTATAAAGATGCTCTACAGGTGTCTCCGAAGGTGTTTGTTGGGTTGGCATAAATCGAGATTAGGATTTGTCACTCCGTGTATCGGAGAGGTATCTCTGGGCCCTCTCGGCAATGCACATCATAAGAAGCCTTGCAAGCAAAGTGACTAATGAGTTAGTTGCAGGATGATGTATTACAGAACGAGTAAAGAGACTTGCCAGTAACGAGATTGAACTAGGTATGAAGATACCGACGATCGAATCTCGGGCAAGTAACATACCGATGGACAAAGGGAATAACGTATGTTGTCATAACGGTTCGACCGATAAAGATCTTCGTAGAATATGTGGGAGCCAATATGAGCATCCAGGTTCCGCTATTGGTTATTGACCGGAGAGGTGTCTCGGTCATGTCTACATAGTTCTCGAACCCGTACGGTCCGCACGCTTAATGTTCGATGACGATATTGTATTATATGAGTTATGTGATTTGGTGACCGAATGTTGTTCGGAGTCCCGGATGAGATCACAAACATGACGAGGAGTCTCGGAATGGTCGAGAGGTAAAGATTTATATATGGGAAGTCATATTTTGGGTTCCGGAAAAAAGTGCAGTTTTTTTGGTATTGTACCGGGAAGCTTCCAGAAGGTTCCGGAGGATTCCGGAGGGGTCCGGAAGTCCACAAGTGGGTCCACCACGTCCCAAGGGCTGGCATGGGCTAAGGGGAGGCGCCCTGGCCTTATTGGGCTAGGCGCACTAAGTCCCCAAAAGCCCATGTGGCTAGGGAAGGCAAAAAGGGAAGGAGTCCTAGTAGGAATAGGATTGGACTTGGAGTCCAAGTCCATGTGGTTACTATTCACGATTACTGTTCACATGGCACTATTCCTTCTACTCCAAGCCCCTACACATATATAAATAGAGAGGAGGGGGCGCCCCAAAGAGACACAACATCAATTGTTAGCCATGTGCGGTGCCCCCCTCCACAGTTTACACCCCCGGTCATATTCTCGCGGTGCTTAGGCGAAGCCCTGCGCGGATCACATCACCATCACCGTCACCACACCGTCGTGCTGACGGAACTCATCTACTACCTCGACACCTTGCTGGATCAAGAAGGCGAGGGACGTCACCGAGCTGAACATGTGCAGAACTCGGAGGTGCCGTACGTTCGGTACTCGATCGGTGGAGCGCAAAGAAAGTTCGACTACATCAATCGCGTTGTGAAACGCTTCCGCTTACGGCCTACGAGGGTACGTAGACACACTCTCTCTCTCTTGTTGCTATGCATCTCCTAGATAGATCTTGCGTGAGCGTAGGAAATTCTTGAAATTGCATACTACGTTCCCCAACATATCATATCCTAGGGACTACGCACACAACCAGGAGCAAGAGAATTAAACCATATCTTAGCATCACCCTTTAATGAGAAAGGAAACAACTTAAGGATATAGTAGTAGCGAAGTTTTTCCTCATGAGCAAATAGGGTGGCTATATCATTCACTTTAGTAAGATGTACCACAACAGTTTCAGATTCATAACCATGTAAAGGATCAGATTCAACCAAAGTAACTAACTTAGGATCGGCAGAGAATTCATAATCCTTATCAGTAACAAAGATAGGTGAAGTAGCAAACTTAGGATCATATTTCATTCTAGCACTCTAATTTTTTTTCTTTCAACTTGACTAGTAATTTCTTGAGGTCATCTATATCCTTACAAGCAAGAAAGTCCCTAGCTACCTCTCCATCCATAACATAACCCTCAGGTATATCAGGCAATTCATATCTAGGAGAGCTAGGTCTAATAGGTGTTTCAAAGTGTTCAGTTTCAATAATTTCATCAGTTTCAGTAATCTCTTTTTCTTTATCTCTAGCAAGTTGTTCATCAAGAAATTCACCCAGTGGCACAGTATTATCAAGCAAAGTACTAGCATCATTCATAGCAGAAGTAGCATCATCAATTACTTGCGACATATCAGGATAAATAGCAGGTGGTGGTGTCGCAAGCTTACTCAAAACAGAAGGTGAATCAAGTGCAGAGCTAGATGGCAGTTCCTTACCTCCCCTCGTCTTAGAGGGAACGATCTTGGTTCTGGTATCTTTCAGATTCTTCATAGTGATCAGCAGATATAAATCCCAAGTGACTCAGCAAATAGAGCTATGCTTCCCGGCAACAGCGCCAGAAAAAGGTCTTGATAACCCACAAGTATAGGGGATCGCAATAGTTTTCAAGGGTAAAGTATTCAACCCAAATTTATTTTTTCGACACAAGGGGAGCCAAAGAATATTCGATAGTATTAGTAGTTGAGTTGTCAATTCAACCACACCTGAAAAACTTAATATCTGCAGCAAGGTGATCGGTAGCAAAGTAGTATAGTGGTTTGATAGTAACGGTAACAGTAGCAGGAACAGTGGCAATTTTGTAGTGATCGTAACAGTAGCAACGACGAAAGTAGCTTAGCAAAGATCAATATGTGAAAAGCGTAGGCATTGGATCAGCGATGGATGATTGCGTTGGATGGTATTCATCATGTAGCAGTTATAACCTAGAGCGACACAGAACTAGCTCCAATTCATCAATGTAATGTAGGCATGTATTCCATATATAGTCATACGTGCTTATGGAAAAGAACTTGCATGACATTTTTTGTCCTACCCTCCCGTGGCAGTGGGGTCCATAAGGAAACTAAGGGATATTAAGGCCTCCTTTTAATAGAGAACCAGAACAAAGCATTAGCACTTAGTGGATACGTGAACTCCTCAAACTACGGTAATCACCGGAAAGAATCCCAATTATTGTCACCTTGGGGTATGCGGATCATAACTCGTAATAGGTGCATATAACTTGCAAGATAGGATCAAGAACACACATATATTCATGAAAACATAATAGGTTCAGATCTGAAATCATGGCACTCGCGCCCTAGTGACAAGCATTAAGCATAGCAAAGTCATAGCAACATCAATCTCAGAACATAGTGGATACTAGGGATCAAGCCCTAACAAAACTAAGTCGATTACATGATAAATCTCATCCAACCCAGCACCGTCCAGAAGCATACAAAGGAATTACTCACTCCTGGTGGTGACCATCATGAAATTGGCGGTGAAGGAAGGTTGATGATGACGACAGCGACGGATTCCACCCTCTGAAGCCCCGAACGGACTCCAAATCAGCCCTCCCAATGAAGAACAGGAGGTGGCGGTGGCTCCATACGTAAAACGCGATGAATCCTTCTCTCTGATTTTTTTTCTTGGTGAATAGGTATATATGGAGTTGGAGTTAGGGTTGTCGTAGGTCCAGGGGGCCAACAAGCTCACAGGGCATTCCCCCGAGCTTGTGGCTCCTGGGTGGCCCCCCTCTGGTATTTTCTTCCGCCAATATTTTTTATATATTCCACAAATATTCTTCGTAAATTTTCAGGTCAATCCGAGAACCTTTATTTCTGCACAAAAACAACACCATGGCAATTCTACTGAAAACAGCGTCAATCCGGGTTATTTTCATTCAAGTCATGCAAATTAGAGTCCAAAACTAGAGCAAAAGTGTTTGGAAAAGTAGATACAATGGAGACGTATCAAGGGCCCACTAGTCAGTGCCTAATTAAGTTCATTTAGTTAAATTAATTAATTAGCTAATTAGGGGGGCGTGGCCCACATGTCAGTGTCTAGGCCGCCCAGTTAGCACAGTTGGCTGGGTCAACCCAGTCAACTGGGCCCCTGGGACCCACTAGCAGTGGCCCAGGGGTGGGCCCCAACGGTGCCACATCAGCGGCGGCTGGCGCCTCGCCGTCGGCGACTCAAAACACGGTGGAGGCGCACGGGCTCTCACCG
This sequence comes from Thinopyrum elongatum, assembly GCA_011799875.1. Lineage (NCBI taxonomy): Eukaryota > Viridiplantae > Streptophyta > Magnoliopsida > Poales > Poaceae > Thinopyrum > Thinopyrum elongatum. Next base: position 680,143,953 of record CM022298.1, read on the forward strand.
AAAATGACCTACGGACTGCCATTTGGCCCGGGGTTTGGCCCTAAGGAACGTGCGCGATGACGCGCGTTGAATGGGGGCAGTGGCGTCACCGGAGTTGGCCGGAGCTGCCGGCGGCGAGCGTCGTGGTGGACGACGGAGCTTGGTGAGGTCGAGCAAGATGCTACGAGGATCAGGAGGACGAGCGGAGGGCACGGTTGGCACCAGGGAGGTCCCCTGAGTATGTTAGTGAGCTCAGCAGGGCATGGCAGTGGCGACAGTGACGGCGGCGTGCAGCATGGCGGATCTGGGCTCGGTGGCCATGGCGATGGCATCATCAGCAGCAAATCGAACGAGCTAGATGGGGATTTCGGACGCGGTGCTCACCTAGTGGCTCACGGTGGCCGTTGGGGGCTTAGGAGCTGCAGACGGCGCCGGAGTCGAAGAAGATGGCCGGCGGCAATCCGAGGAAGGGGACGACGATTGTCGATGAAGCAGGGGCTCCCAGCTCCGTCGGGCTACAGCAGACGATGTGATGGAGCAAGGCGGATCTGACGGGTACCGTGGCTGGGCGCAGGGACGACAGTGGGTGCGGCTATGCCGGAGCCATGGCGACGGCTGCTTCGGGAATGGGCAGAGAGGGCGAGAGAGAGAGGGCGAATGGAAGAGGAGGGAGTGTGAGTGGGCGAGGTGGAGAGGAGGAGCCCGATGTGACGCCCGGATAATTACGCTAGAGTAACCGCTGCTAATGATACCACGTCACCACGATTACTGTTGTTAATCTCGCGATGTTTCAAATCATGTTCGAATTCAAAATTCAAAATCAAGTTAAACAATAAAAGTTTTCAAACATTAAAACTAAAATGTTCAAAGTGTGGCCAATAATCCCTGGATATTTGTCATGTTGGAACCAACCTCTTTTGGATTCCCAAAGTGCCCCTGGAAATTTATTTAGTGGTCCAGCAGCTTTTAAAATTGGCCTTTTCAATTTCTAAAAATGGTTAAACAACTCCTTTTGGCCTCAAACTTTTTGTGACTCCTAGAAATAATGTGCTTGATTTATGTGATAAGTCTCATATCTAACAAAACTCATTTAGTTTTACAGTTTAATAGAAAACAATAGCTAAAATTGAAAATAGCCAATAAAATGTGAAAAAGGAAAAAAACACCCCCCTCCACGCTGGGCCAACAGGCCCAGCTGGCCAACCGGCCGGCCCAGCCGCCACCCCTCTCTGGCATACAAGGCCAACCCCGACCCAAACCCTAACTACCCGACCCCCACATCCCCTCGCTCCTCCCCCTTTTCCCCCTGATCCAGATCTGGATCGGGCAACCCTGACGCCCGCCCGGCGCTGCGCCCCGACGACCGCGCCCCATCGCTGGATCCGCAGCTCTGACCCCTCCTCGAGCACGCCTTTGCACATCTACAGGGACGGTGAGGCCCCTCCATCCGCTTCCTCCTAGAACCCTCCTCTGCTCGCCGCGGTGTCGCCGTGACCGCGCCTGGGCGCTGCGCTCCTGGCGCCCTCGCCGCGCCCCTGCGCTGCCGGCATGCGCCTGCCGAACCCTGACCTCCCCGTCCACGCGCGCCTGCCTGGCCGCGGCTACGCAGGGCTACGCCCTGCCTCCCCGTGCCGACTTTGCCGCTCCCCGCACCGCGTCCCACTGCCGTTGCTGCTCGCGTCGTGCTCGGCCGCGCCGCCTGCTACCGCTCGCTGCTCTGCTTCTGCCTGCGTTGGCCACCGCTGTTGCCGCGTCCTGCCTCTGCCGTCTTTCCCTCTACCGCCCTCTGGTCGCGCGACCGCCGCCGCTCCTCGCACCGCCGCGGCCCTCGCAGCCCCTGCCTTGCCGTCGTGCCCGCGGTCCGCCACCACGCGCGACCCTGCCGCCCGGGTTCGGCGCCCGTCCGCAACCGCTCCCCCCTCCCGCGCCCAACGGAGCACCGCTCCCGTCACTACCGCTGCCTCGGCTCGCCGCTGCCGGGCGCAGCTCCGGCCGGCCAGTCTCGCCGCGGCCGCACCCGGGTCTGCTTCTCCCGTCGCCCGTTAGCCAGCGCCCGCAACCGGCCTGAGCCACTGACGAACGGGGCCCACACCCCCCTGTTAAAATGAAAATTAGAAATAAAAATAAAAGGTTTAAAAGATTATATAATTAATAATTAATTTAATTTAATAATTAATTAACTTAATTAAGTCTTAATTAACTTAACATTAATTAACCTGCTAATTAACTAATTAAAACTGTTAATTAGTAAATGAGAGAATGACAGCAAGCCCCACCCCCTGTTGACCAGTCAAACTTTGACTGGTCAACTGTGACCCCCCTGGATCCACATGTCAGCCCCTTAGTGCATCCATGTGTGCACTATGCTGGGTACACCTAGCATTTTCCCATTTATTTTTGATATAGAATTAAATTCAGAAAATGATTAAATCTTTAATAAATTCATATAAAATAATCTGTAACTCGGATGAAAATACTTTGTACATGAAAGTTGCTCAGAAAGACGAGGCGAATCCGAATATGCACCGTTCGTCTTCCATACGCCCCTAGCATAGCGAACGTGGAACCGTCCCCCAACATTTCGTCTATCCGAAAATACCTAACATCGGGAATACTTTCCCGGTTGTTTTCCCCCTTCGCCTGTATTACCTAGCACTGCGTTAGAACACCCCTAGCGCTGCTTATTGTCTTGTCATGCATAGTATTGCACTTGTTTGCTCTGTATTTATTGTTTCTTCCTCCTCTTCTCTCCGGTAGACCTCGAGACCGCTGCTGATGCCACTGTGGTCGACTACGTCAACGACAACCCTTCTTCCCTTTCTGTGGAGCTTCCAGGCAAGCCCCCCCTTGATCATTCCGTTATCGCCCATTCCATTCTCTCATGCTTGCACTAGATTTTGCTACTGTAATTGATTGCTCCTATTCTGATGCATAGCCTACTTTTGTACCTGTTGTTGTACCTTACCTGCTTATCCTAAACTGCTTAGTATAGGTTGGTTAGTGATCCATTAGTGACCCCCACCTTGTCCTTGTTGCCCCTGCTTTATCATCGATGACTCGATCAATGTAATCGACGACCAGAGCCCGACACCTCACTTCATATCACGCCCCTTTTGTTGCTCGACCCTGCAGAGCTACTATTGAGTGCCGAGGGTGATACCTCGTAACGCACTCCTGATGATAACTCTGTAGTGTAGCTATTCGGTTGTGGTCAACGAAGGTGATTCCTCCTTCACCACCCCCGACATGACTCTGTCGTGCAACACCTCAAGTGTGAACCTCGAGCGTGATTCCTCCTAAGTTCACCATGACGATTACATCAAGTGGATTCCATCAAGGGTGATTCCTCGGATTCCTCCTTGATGTTATGGACACACGGTTACCTGGACTTTACTTGAGACCATTATGGAAGTCGGGTCGGCCCTGAGGGGTACCCGCGAGTTGATGTGAAAGTCCGGCGGGCCCGATGAGCACCCGCGAGATAATTACGTGGCACGACCAGGCATTCTGGGCCCTTGACGTAAGTCCACGAGACGGGGCGACTGGGTCACATCGATCGTGAGTCTCTGCTCGTCTCCGCGAGCTCCTAACACACTAAAGGTTTGGGTATTTGTTCTGAGTTGGCCTTTGGCCTTTACGCACTAACCACCATGCGGGAACAGTTATGGGCACTCGGCGTCGTAGTATCAGTCGAAGCTTTGTCAGACGTACAGTTCAGCATTGTGGCACGGCTGGGCCGGCACCATCCTGTAGTGGTGGAGCCTGGTCCGCCTGGCTCGCAATGACCCGGAGTGCAACAGGCAACGGGCCCAAGACCCCAGAGTGCTTAGGATGTAGACCGGCGGGGACCTCTTTTCTGAGTCTTGGTAGGGCTGCGACGTGTTGATCTTCTGAGGCCGTGCATTGACTCAGAAAAGTTTGTCCCGCTAGAGTAATCAAGTGTGTTGGGTAATGTGGTGCACCCCTGCAGGGAAGTTATCTATTCGAATACCGTGTCCACAGTAATGGACGTTCAAACTTGTATCCTGATCTATTACTACTAGAACTGGTTACTTGAGACATGTGATGGATATGTGGCTCCGGGATTGCTTTCTCGCAGGGAGTCGTGGAAGGATCTCTGGGCATTAATGCTACAGCATGTTTGTTAATTATAATCTGCTATTCTATACTCTTCTAAATGCTGCAAGATGCTTGGAGCTGCTTGAAGATGCTAGTCTTCGATAGGCTAGGCCTCCCCCTCTATTCTGGCATTCTGCAGTATAGTCCACAGATACATCCTTTCCTTTGATACCAATGCATACTTAGTATAGATCTGATGCTTGCGAGTACTTTGGATGAGTACTCATGGTTGCTTTGCTCCCCCTTTTCCCCCTTCCTTCTTTCTTTTCGGTTGTTGCAACCAGTTGGTGGATCCCAGGAGCCAGATGCCACCGCCAACGTCTGCTACTACCCCGACAGAGCCTACTACTACGTGGAGACCGCCGACGACCAGGAGTAGTTAGGAGATCCCAGGCAGGAGGCCTTGCCTCTTCGATCGTTGTTGCTTTTGTGTTTGCCTTCTTAAGGCAGTCTTGTTTAACTTATGTCTATACTCAGATATTGTTGCTTCCGCTGACGCTTGTGTCTCGAGCTATGTATTCGAGCCCTCGAGTCCCCTGTCTTGTAATATGAAGCTTGTATTATTTCAATTTGTGTCTAGAGTTGTGTTGTGATATCTTCCCGTGAGTCTCTGTTCTTGATCGTACACATTTACGTGTATGATTAGTGTACAATTGAATCGGGGACGTCACAAGTTGGTATCAGAGCCGATTGCCTGTAGGAATCCCCCTTTCCAACTCCTTGGCCGAAGTTGAGTCTAGTCATTGAAAAACTTTTACTAACATGGCTGTGTGGCTTACGGGTCCACGTCGCCATTGGGTGGTATTAGGATCTGTTATTCCCCGTCTATACTCTGGGAATCTGATCTCTCTTCTATTCAGGTTAAATGATTTTGCTAACTCTAACTCTAGGTTCTCGTAAATACTTTCTCCCGGAGAGCCCCTCACTCCAGATGATTGCTTGGTGCACCAGAAGATTCTGAAGATACTCTCCGATGTTTTCCCGAGACCCAACCACCGATAAATCCTTAGGGGTAACTACCTACATTGTCGTTCATACCTTCATCCCCAGTTGCTCTTGTTATTACAGGATGTCCGGAAATACTCTCCGATATCCCGGGAATCCTTTGAGCGTACTGCCTTGCAGTTCATACCGTTTGAAATCTCTTACGGATAATTTCTCACACTTACCGAGAATCCGTTCATCCCCAGTTGTTCATGTGTTTCACAAAATTCTTCGTAATACTATTTGATCTTCCAAAATCCTCAGTAGCCTTTTGCTCTTGATCTTACTTACCTGCTCGCATTATGGTTAATTCCATATGTCTAGCAATATTTGTTAGAATTCTTTGCGATTGACATCCTTACCCTATTGTTTCAACATGTGTGTGAATGCATGCAATCGTCAGTTGTTTCTATAATCTGATCTCCTTGCATTCTTTCTTCTTCTGGTTGAGTACCGATACTAACATCAGATCCATTGTGGACCACTAGAACCTTTGTTGGATTTTATCCGACAGCGTCTTCCATTTTCAATAACCTTGTGAGCCTTTCCTCGGATACATAATGCCTTTGGTAAATTGTATCCTCTGCTTTCTCAACCATGCTCTACTTTCAAGCTTGTATAAATTAATTTTGAAGTTTGCGTTATATGTTCCTAAAATGCCCCGATGGGTTGAATCTGTCTTCCCTAAATCCGTATGAACTCGAAAGTTATGCGAGTTATACTCGAATGGCTTTTCGTCAGATAATATTTCAACGCTACAACTTCTTCGAATGCAAGAAGTAAATGGAAAGTTGTGCATTAGAGAAGTGGGAGTCGACCTTGAACCTTTGTGTTCATGCCCATGGACCCGATGTGGAACTTATCAATGAAGCTTCTTGTTATTATAATAATCCCCTTGTCATAAGTTCATCTTGTATCTATATTCGGTCCTTTGCAACCGTGGTTCTGACCATATTGTTCTTCTTTGATCCCATTTCTCGGACAAGTTAAAGTACTTGTCTTTTGCAGATCTTTTCACCTGTCCAACATCTATCCTGTTCTACCTTCGAGTATTACCCGCTGGTATCTCGAGAATATCACGGAACTACATAACTTCTTATGAGTTCTTCATCAACTATTATTTCTCGCCGATTCCAATTTTCCACGGGTTCTGAGTTGTTAGACACTCGAGAACACTGATAACTGATTCAAGTCTACACTTTCCTTTCCATTATTTTGTTTAGCCTTTCTTGTAACCTAACATATCTGAGCAGTGATAATTCCCTGCTTATGTAAACTCCTCGGTGTACAAACTCTGTCAGTAAGACCTTGTTACTATTGTTGATGACATTCCGGTAGCCACAGATGGATGAGAAGTTTGCCTATTGGTCCGCCTCGTCTTAACGAGTAGGAAAATGGTTCTCTTCATCCCTCGCCCTTGGTACCAACGTTGTTGCCAACATAACTGACAGGCTATCCTCTGACCTGCCTTGCTATCATGACCGTGCAAATGTTAGCGTCTTCCTGCTTTTAACCCACATGGTGGGCCCATAACCCACAGCTCCACAGGATCGAAATCTGACTCTCCTGTACAACCTTGATTCTAAAATATCCTTTGCACTTGGCTTCGTATGTAATTCACGAGCTAACTTCCTCACCATGTTTCATTCCGACATCAGAGGCAACATTATTCTTCATTGCTCTGAACCCATTCATCGCTTGTTTTAGGCATCAGCTGGATGCCTACCTGGTTGAAACTTGTTGGACCTCCTTATAGCACTCTCAGTACGTTTCCTGGTGCTTCTAAAATCTCCTTCCTTGAGATAACTACCGTATGCCGATCCTTTCAGACATCCGTCCTTTTAGCTTTCCCCTTATACCCCATTCGTAAGTACGATGGAGTTTCTGAAGAAAGGATGACGACTTCATCATGATGCCCTAATGCAGCGAATTGAAGACATCAACGATATGGATCAACCTCTTCGATGAGAGCAACAAGAACAAGAAGATTCGTTAGAATTTCGAAACCAATTCTTTTCCCCTTACTCCACCTCTTAAATCTCGGGACGAGCTTTCTTGTAGTGGAGGAGAATTGTGACGCCCGGGTAATTACGCTATAGTAACCACTGCTAATGATACCACATCACCACGATTACTGTTGTTAATCTCGCGATGTTTCAAATCATGTTTGAATTCAAAATTCAAAATCAAGTTAAACAATAAAAAATTTCAAACATTAAAACTAAAATGTTCAAAGTGTGGCAAATAATCACTGGATATTTGTCATGTTGGAACCAACCTCTTTTGGATTCCCAAAGTGCCCCTAGAAATTTATTTAGTGGTCCAGCAGCTTTTAAAATTGGCCTTTCCAATTTCTAAAAATGGTTTGACAACTCCTTTTGACCTCAAACTTTTTGTGACTCCTAGAAATAATGTGCTTGATTTGTGTGACAAGTCTCATATCTAACAAAACTCATTTAGTTTTACAGTTTAATAGAAAACAATAGCTAAAATTGAATACAGCAAATAAAATGTGAAAAAGGAAAAGAAACACCCCCCTCCATGCTGGGCCAACCGGCCCAGCCGCCCCCCTCTCTAGCCTACAAGGCCAACCCCGACCCAAACCCTAACTACCCGACACCCACATCCCCTCGCTCCTCCCCCTCTTCCCCACGATCTAGATCTGGATCGGGCAACCCCGACGCCCGCCCGGCGCTGCGCCCCGACGACCGCGCCCCGCCACCCGACGCACCATCACTGGATCCGCAGCTCCGACCCCTCCCCGAGCACGCCTTTGCACATCTACAGGGTCGGTGAGGCCCCTCCGTCCGCTTCCTTCTAGAACCCTCCTCTGCTCATCGCCGTGTCGCCGTGACCGCGTCCGGGCGCCGCCCTCCTCGCGCCCTCGCCGCGCCCCTGCGCTGCCGGCACGCGCCCGCCGAACCCTGACCTCCCCGTCCACGCGCGCCTGCCCGGCCGCGGCTACGCAGGGCAGCGCCCTGCCTCCCCGTGCCGACTCTGCCGCTCCCAGCACCGCGTCCCGCTGCCGTTGCTGCTCGCGCCGTGCTCGCCCACGCCGCCCGCTACCACTCGCTGCTATGCTTCTGCCTGCGTTGGCCACCGCTGTTGCCGCGTCCCGCCTCTGTCGTCTTTCCCCCTACCGCCCTATGGTCGCGACCGCCGCCGCTCCTCGCACCGCCGCGACCCTTGCAGCCCCTGCCTCGCAGTCGCGCCCGCGGTCCGCCCCCACGCGCGACCCCGCCGCCCGGGTCCGACGCCCGTCCGCCACCGCTCCCCGCTACCCCCCCCCCTCCCGCGCCCAACGGAGCCCCGCTCCCGTCACTACCGCTGCCGGTCGCAGCTCCGGCCGGCCGGCCTCGCCGCGGCCGCACCCGGGTCTGCTTCTCCCGTCGCCCGTTAGCCCGCGCCCGCAACCCGGCCTGAGCCACTGACGAACGGGGCCCACACCCCCTGTTAAAACGAAAATTAGAAATAAAAATAAAAGGTTTACAAGATTATATAATTATTAATTAATTAATTTAATAATTAATTAACTTAATTAAGTCTTAATTAACTTAACATTAATTAACCTGCTAATTAACTAATTAAAACTGTTAATTAGTAAATCAGAGAATGACAGCAAGCCCCACCCCCTGTTGACCAGTCAAACTTTGACTGGTCAACTGGGACCCCCCTGGACCCACATGTCAGCCCCTTAGTGCGTCCCTGTGTGCCTATGCTGGGTACACCTAGCATTTTCCCATTTATTTTCGATTTAGAATTAAATTCTATAAATGATTAAATCTTTAATAAATTCATATAAAATAATCTGTAACTCGGATGAAATAATTTGTACATGAAAGTTGCTCAGAAAGACGAGGCGAATCCGAATACGCACTCCGTTTGTCTGCCACACGCCCCTAGCATAGCGAACGTGGAACCGTCCCCCTCCGTTTCGTCTGTCATAAAATACTTAACACCGGGAATACTTTCCCGATTGTTTTCCCCCTTCGCCGGTGTTACCTAGCACTGCGTTAGAACACCCCTACGGTGCTTATTGTCTTGTCTGCATAGTATTGCACTTGTTTGCTCTGTATTTACTGTTTCTTCCCCCTCTTCTCTTCGGTAGACCCCGAGACCGCTGCTGATGCCACTGTGATCGACTACGTCGACGACGACCCTTCTTTCCTTTCAGTGGAGCTTCCAGGCAAGCCCCCCCTTGATCATTCCGATATCGCCCATTCCATTCTCTCATGCTTGCATTAGATTTTGCTACTGTAATTGATTGCTCCTATTATGATGCATAGCCTGCTTTTGTACCTGCTATTGTACCTTACCTGCTTATCCTAAACTGCTTAGTATAGGTTGATTAGTGATCCATCAGTGACCCCCACCTTGTCCTTGTTGCCCCTGCTTCATCATCGACGACTTGATCAACGTGATCGACGACCAGAGCCCGACATCTTACTTCACATCATGCCCCTTTTGTTGCTCGACTCTGCAGAGCTACTATCGAGTGCCGATGGTGATACCTCGTAACGCACTCCTGATGATAACTCTGTAGTGTAGCTATTCGGTCATGGTCAACGAGGGTGATTCCTCCTTCACCACCCCCGATACGACTTTATCGTGCAACACCTCAAGTGTGAACCTCGAGGGTGATTCCTCCTAAGTTCACCTTGACGATTACATCAAGTGGATTCCATCGAGGGTGATTCCTCAGATTCCTCCTTGATGTTATGGACACACGGTTACCTGGACTTTACTTGAGACCATTATTGAAGTCGGGTCGGCCCTGAGGGGTACCCGCGAGTTGATGTGAATGTCGGGCGGGCCCGAAGAGCACCCGCGAGATAATTACATGGCACGGCCGAGCATTCTGAGCCCTTGCCGTAAGTCCACGAGACGGGGCAACGGGGTCACATCGATCGTGAGTCTCTGCTCGTCTCCGCGATCTCCTAACACACTAAAGGTTTTGGTATTTGTTCTGAGTTGGCCTTTGGCCTTTACGCACTGACCACCACGCGGGAACAGTTATGGGCACTCGGCGTCGTAGTATTAACTGAAGCTTTGTCAGACATCCAGTTCAGCATTGCGGCACGGATGGGCCGGCACCATCCTGTAGTGGTGGAGCCTGGTCCGCCCTGCTCACAACGACCCGGAGTGCAACGGGCGATGGGCCCAAGACCCCGGAGTGCTTAGGATGTAGACCGGCGGGGACCTCTCTGGTGAGCCTAGGTAGAGCTGCGACGTGTTGATCTTCCGAGGCCGGGCATTGACTCAGAAAAGTGTGTCCGACCAGAGTAATCAAGCATGTTGGGTAATGTGGTGCACCCCTGCAGGGAAGTTATCTATTCGAATACTGTGTCCACGGTAATGGACGTTCAGACTTGTATCCTGATCTATTACAACTAGAACTGGTTACTTGAGACATGTGATGAATATGTGGCTCCGGGATTGCTTGCTCGCAGGAAGTCGAGGAAGGATCTCTGGGCATTAATGCTACAACATGTTTGTTAATTATAATCTGCTATTCTATACTCTTCTAAATGCTGCAAGATGCTTGGAGCTGCTTGAAGATGCTAGTCTTCGATAGGCTAGGCCTTCCCCTCTATTCTGGCATTCTGCAGTATAGTCCACAGATACATCCTTTTCTTTGATACCAATACATACTTAGTATAGATCTGATGCTTGCGAGTACTTTGGATGAGTACTCACGGTTGCTTTGCTCCCCCTTTTCCCCCTTCCTTCTTTCTTTCCGGTTGTTGCAACCAGTTGGTGGATCCCAGGAGCCAGATGCCACCGCCAACGTCTGCTACTACCCCGACGGAGCCTACTACTACGTGGAGACCACCGACGACCAGGAGTAGTTAGGAGGTCTCAGGCAGGAGGCCTTGCCTCTTCGATCGTTGTTGCTTTTGTGTTTGCCTTCTTAAGGCAGTCTTGTTTAACTTATGTCTATACTCAGATATTGTTGCTTCCGCTGACGCTTGTGTCTCGAGCTATGTATTCGAGCCCTCGAGGCCCCTGGCTTGTAATATGAAGCTTATATTATTTCAATTTGTGTCTAGAGTTGTGTTGTGATATCTTCACGTGAGTCCCTGATCTTGATCATACACATTTGCGTGTATGATTAGTGTACGATTGAATCGAGGGCGTCACACCCGAGGCGTCGGAGGGGCGCCCTTATCCCCTCCCCAGCGGGGGCGGCGAGGTGGTGGGGTGGAGACAAGCGCATGCGAGCGCTCGGTCGGAAGAGCAGTGGAGGAAGGCAACCGCGGGGGGAAAGTGGGCTGGGCCGGCTGGGCCAACCACTGTGGCCTAAGGCCTAGGACGGGGGGTCCTTTTCCTGTTCTTTTTTTATTTCTATTTTTCTTTTTATTTGTTTCTATTTTGTTTTATTTTCAAAAGCAAAATAGTTTTATAAAATATAAAACTTGCTCCTAAATTAGTGTTATAGTTTAGGCCACTGCCATAAAAAGTTTGGCACTTAAATAAAATAGTTTGTAATTTTTATAATTTAAAAAGCATTGAAATTATCATATTGGCTCCCGTTTTAATTATTTTAGGGCATTCAAACACTTTATAAAATATTGGTTTCACCACCATAATTAACTATGGATTATTTTCAACATTATGAACATTTTTATTTTAGTGTTTTAATAAATATTATTTTTTTACTTTATTTTAAATTTGAGTTTGATTTGAATTTTGATCAAGTAACAAATGGATTAGCAAAAACGTGATGACATGACACCATCAGGAGGAGATTACTGTAGTTTGACACTGGGGGTGTTACACTATCCTTTGCTGGGCTATCCCATGAACCAAACGCACCCTTAGTCCAACGATGGGCTTGTATCTGGGCTGACTTCTCACTCCCCATGTCACTAGTGTCAAGTTTACTCCGTATCCAAGCAACTATCTGAAAGCGGGGGAAAACAAAAGTCAGCTGCAACCATTGGATTTCTCTTTGCTTACTAGTACTACCTCTGTTTCTGAATTTATTAAACTTCCATTTGCCAAAACGTCTTACATTTAGGAACAGACAATGTAGTAAATTACGCTGTTAAACTGTTGCAGTGGTTTCTGTTTTACTCTACAACCGAAACAGGACCTAATAACATTTCTTGTGTATCGATTTGTTTAGGGCCTTGATGGTCCAGATACGAAGGAACTTTTGACCATGCCTCCGGATGCAATTTTGCTGGAGATGGAGAGGGGCTCCTTTATGCACGAGAGTGGAGAGCCGGACCCAACCCAACAAGTCGAGAGACTCAACAACTAGCTTTGCTCTTTCATGATTGCTAAAATGCCGAGGAAATTTCGCTTGAAGTGGATGTACCTACTTGCACTAAGCTACACAGACTTGGGCTGTACTGATATAAGACGCTGGTCCGTCGATATCTTTATAAGGTTGCATGTACTGATCATCAACCTGCTTAGTTAGCGTAACTAAGATGCTTGGGCTGTGAATTCTTCAGTTCCATGCATCTCGGCTAAGCAACGATTTGGATGTAATTAGCGGTTACCAGCAGCAGAGTTTGATTGGGTGAAATTAGATCAGAGGTACAGGTACTCCAGAAGATTAGAAGAGGCAAAACAGGGCACTGCCCTTATATATCATTAAAGAACAGTAAATACGGTTAGCAGGTAAAGAAAAATTCATCATGTGTGAACCTAGAACAAGGATAATCGCCAAGTATGCATTTAACAGTACAAAGTTGCAGTACAAATTATCTTTTGATATAAAGATGTACTACTCCACTAGCGCCACTAGATGAAGGACCAACCGTTGACGAAGACCCACGCGCATGCCCTGACCGTCCTGTAGTCTCCCACTCGGTTTCATACTTTCATTCGATCCTTGGGTCCCTTGCCCACTATGCTCTGTCCAGCGAACGAACTGCGTTTTCCATATGCTCTGTACAGCCAACGCGGCCCGGTGTAATCCAGTGTGTGGGAATCCAATCATTCAACGCCATTTGGGGTTCTAGCGTCTCTTCTATAAAGGAGCACCCCATTGGCTAAGCATTGGAGAACAAGCACCGATCACACCAGTCCTCCTTCCCACTATTCTTCCTTCTTCTTCCATGCATCCAGCCGCCATGTCTCCGGTGGTCTTCGGGCTTCTTCTGCTCATCACCCTACCGTGCCACGCTGCCACGGACACCCTCTTGCCCAGCCAAGAGCTCACCGGACGCGACAAGCTCGTGTCCAGCAACGGCAGGTTCGCGCTCGGCTTCTTCCAGACCGGGAGCAACTTCTCCGACGGCACACCCAAGTGGTACCTCGGGATCTGGTTCCACACGGTCCCCAAGTTCACCCCCGTGTGGGTCGCCAACGCCGAGAATCCCATCGCCAACCTCACGGCGTGCAAGCTTGTGCTCTCCCGCGACGGCAACCTTGCCGTCCACCACCAGAACACAGCGGTCTGGTCCATCAATGCCAACACCACGACCAACAACACCGTCGCCGCTCTCCTCGACAACGGAAACCTTGTCCTGCGCAGCAGCACGTCCAATCCATCCAGTGTTTTCTGGCAAAGCTACGATCACCCGACGGACACTGTTCTCCAGGGTGGGAAGATAGGCTGGAACAATTCCACCGGTCTGATCCGCCGTCTCGTCTCCAGGAAGAACGCCGTTGACCAGACTCCCGGCATGTACTCTTACGAGTTATTTGGCCATAGTGGTGAGACTTCCATTGTTTCTATGTTCAACTCGTCCAAGCAATACTGGTCCAGCGGGGACTGGGGCGGCCAATACTTCAGCAACATCCCGGAGAGCGTGGGTCAGAAATGGCTCTCCCTTCAATTCACCAGCAACAAAGAAGAGCAGTACGTCCAGTATGCCATTGAGGATCCAACAGTGCTGTCACGCGGCATAATGGACGTCTCCGGTCAAATGAAGGTGCTCTTGTGGTTCGAGGGATCGTCACAAGATTGGCAAGCCGTCTACACGGCGCCGAAATCTCAGTGCGATGTCCATGCTACCTGTGGCCCTTTCACGGTCTGCAACGATGTCCCCTTCCCCTCCTGCAGCTGCATGAAGGGCTACTCCATAAGGTCACCTCAAGACTGGGAGCTTGGTGATCGAACGGGTGGATGCGCAAGAAATACTCCACTCTACTGCAACAGCAACAACAGTAGCGGAGCTGGCGGCGAGACAGATAAGTTCTACCCTATGGCTTCTACCCAACTTCCTACTGATGCCCAGAACGTTGGGACGGCCACCACTGCAGATGAATGCTCACTTGCGTGCCTGGGAAGCTGCTCCTGCACTGCATATTCCTACGATCAAGGTGCCTGCTCCATTTGGCACGACAAGCTGCTCAATGTTCGGCAACAAGGTAACAGTGTTCTTCACCTTCGCCTCGCAGCAAAAGAAGTGCAAAGCAGTAAAAGCAATAGAAGAGGAGTGACCATTGGCGCTGCTATTGGTGCAAGCACTGCCACTTTTGGTCTGATCTTTCTACTGGTGATTTGGATGAGAAAAAAGAAGCAGTATGGTGATGATGTTCAGGGTGGCATGGGTATCATTGCATTTCGGTACGCCGATTTACAGTATGCAACAAAAAAGTTCTCAGAGAAGTTGGGGGCCGGCAGTTTTGGTTCAGTATTTAAGGGTTCGTTGAGTGACTCGACAGCCATAGCAGTGAAAAGGCTGGATGGAGTCCGCCAAGGAGAGAAGCAATTCAGGGCTGAGGTGAGCTCAACTGGAGTCATCCAGCATGTCAACTTGGTTAAACTGATTGGCTTTTGCTGCCAAGGTGACAAGAGGTTACTTGTGTACGAGTACATGCCCAATGGCTCCCTGGATTCCCATCTCTTCCAAAGCAATGGGATGGTATTGGATTGGGCTACCAGGTACAGAATAGCTCTTGGAGTTGCTAGAGGACTATCCTATCTGCATTCAAGTTGTCGGGACTGCATTATACACTGTGATATCAAACCAGAGAACATACTTCTAGATGGGTCTTTCACCCCTAAAGTTGCGGACTTCGGAATGGCCAAACTTCTGGGAAGGGATTTCAGTCAGGTCATTACCACAATGAGGGGAACCATTGGGTACCTTGCTCCTGAATGGATCAGCGGAACTGCCATCACATCAAAAGTTGATGTTTACAGCTATGGGATGGTTTTGTTAGAGATAGTATCGGGCAGCAGGAAGTCCAGTAAGCAAGCATCCTCCCAAGATGGTGGTCATGAAGGATATTTTCCGGTGCGAGTTGCACGCAGTCTTGTTGATGGAGACGTTGCAAGTCTGGTGGATGCAAAATTGTTGGGTGAAGTGAATCTGGAGGAGGCTGAAAGAGTTTGCAAAGTAGCATGCTGGTGTATTCAAGATGATGAGTTGGATCGACCCACAATGAATGAGGTGGTGCAGTTTCTCGAGTGTCTCTCTGAAGTTGAGACGCCTCCGGTGCCAAGGTTACTTCAAGCTATTGCAGGACAGCCAAATCCGAAGATAATGTAGTTGTTAAGTTTGACCTCTGCTTAAATCTCCCTTTTTATATGGTAGTAGTTGAGCCCTGTTGCTTTCCATTTGTATACTATATACTCTTGTAATTTGGTCTCCTCAACAGAGTGTGAAAGCTCTGGTGCTTGGTTGGCAATTGGCATAGAGAAGTGGGGAATTGCATATATTGACCCTAATGTCAATTTCCCCCAAATTCATGAAATGCTAACCCTAAGATTTTTCCCCCAACCCCCAAAATGAATAATCCCGAAATGTTTGGCTCAGAATGGCTACCTGGATGACCCCGCTCAATATCTCCGACCCGTCGTGGTCTGCACTGCCGCGCCGCCGCGCGAAGACGCTGATGCCGCGACGCAACAGTCTCCACGGAGACGGCGTGCGGACAGAACAAGAGGCGCCGAGGCCAACTCACGGACGAGCACGCTGCGCGGCCTCTGCCCCGCGCACGTCGCCGTCGCCTTCTAATGTCACCCCGGCACGGGCAACCATCTCCTCCGCCGACCGCCGGTACCATGCGTGTGATGCGGCTAGCGCCGTTTGACGGAGCAGCGCGCGGAATCCGGCCGAGGCACGCTCCTCCGGCGAACGGGGCCACCGCGCCGCCATGGAACCCGGCCGAACGGCACCGCCGCGACCCCTTTTTCGGTGGTGCGGTGAAATCGGTATAAGGAGAGAAATGATCGTGGCGGCAGGGCCACGTGCCCACGTTGTTCCACTTGGGGACGACCTTGGCCCAGTCCTGAACTCCTGATCGAGACGGACCACACAGTTGGCGGGTCTGCAGCTGCTTCTTGGACCGTATTTCATAAAAAAAAAGTTCACTGTATATATAAAAAAATTCCCCGTATATTCGAAGAAAAAAAGTTCACTGTATATAAAAAATTTCCCGTATATTCAAGCGTGGAGAATGTTACAGAATCCAAACTCCTTGAGTGCAAAATTGTTGAAGGCAGTATACTTCCCGAGAATATCTATTCTGCAGGCACACCTAGGATCACACCCTCACAAATTTTGACGGGAATAGCAGGAGCTCTGCCTTTGCATTAAAGATAGAATAGAGAGGTACAAGTTACAGTGGATAGGTATATATCACACACCTGCACAGTACCCACTGGGCACACAACTAAGAGGAGCAAAGAAAAACACTACAAGACACAGATGCACTACCCATCGGCAGTAGCAGGTGGCCTCAAAGCCTCATTCAACATGGAGAGATCATCGCGGATTAGATTAACTAGCGCCGGCAGAGTCAGCTCCTTACCCTCAAAAACCCTTCGGTTTCTCTCCTTCCAGAGATGCCAGGCGATGTACGGAGACAGGGTAACATCTCCCTGCACCCTTGCACCACTTTGCAAACCAATCATCGTCCACCAGTCTGGAACTGAGGCAGCCGAGAGCACGGTGTGACGCAGCCTGTCATTAGCACCGAGCAGGATGTGCCAAACCTCTTTTGCATAGCAGCACCGAAGCGTGAGATGTACAGCGGACTCCGGCTCCTGGTCGCAAAGTCTACAGGAAGCATTGTGCGGCCAACCTCTCACCTGCAGCCGATCAGCAGTCCAATTTTTGTTTTGCAACAGCAGCCACAAGTAGAATTTCACCTTTCCCTCAACCTTGCTCCTCCAAACGCTAGCAAGCCCGGGTTGTTCGATCCTGGCCAAGAATTGAAAATCATAAGCAGAACACGCAGAGTATTTTCCATTGGCAGTGATGGCCCATTTGATGTCATCTCTTTGAGATGTGAGAAACACCGATTGCAATTTTTCCCACAGCCCAACAAACTGACATAGTTGCTCATAGCTGCTCATTGCCTGCACTCCCTGCATCCAACGACCATTACTAAGTGCGTCTTTAACTGTGAGACCTTTGAATCTAGCAATTTTGAAAATATCCGGCGCCAAAAACTGAGGGGCCTCTCCCTGTAACCACCGGTCTTTCCAGAAAGTCGCAGTGCAGCCGTCTCCTAGCTCTATGCGAGTGCAGCAGGAGAACAGCTGCCGATCAATCGCGTCACATGGTGTTTCGGTGCCCTTCCATGGCATGTCCTCCTCTGCCCACCTAAACCATTCCCAGCAAATGCGAAGGGCCCTGCTGAAACAACCAATATCCTTTATACCCAGTCCCCCGAAACGCTTCGGGGCGCACACTCTCTTCCAATTGACGAGACTTCTCCCTCCAGCTGATTCGTCGTCCGCACACCACAGAAAATTTCTCCTCATCTTGTCCATTTTCTTGATTGGCCACTTGTCAGGTGGGAAGACAGTCAAGAAAAAAGTGGCCGTGGCCGTAACCACGGAGTTGATGTATATCAGCCTGCCCGACCTGTTAAGCAATCTCCCCTTCCTAGGGGCAAGCCTGCCCGCAAATTTGTCCAGAACCGGCTGCACCTCGGCCCTCCGCGGCTGACGAACCCCAAGTGGCAGACCCAAATACTGACAAGGGAAAGAACCCTGTTTCCCACCGAAAACATTAAGCAATTCCTCAACATTAATACCAGAGCAGGCTATAGGATAGGCCACGGTCTTGTCGATGTTTGCACGCAGCCCAGACGCATCTCCAAAGGCTTCCAGAATGGCATGCACAGCAGCAAAGTCCTGGGCAACCGGATTGATGAACACAGCGGCGTCGTCGGCATAGAAACTGGAACGCAAACGTGCAGCCCTAACTCTTAAAGGGGAAAGCACAGCCCTGTCCGTGGCCAGACTAAGCATCCGTTGCAGCGGCTCCATAGCAAGGATAAAGAGCAGAGGTGACAAGGAATCACCCTGTCGCAGACCACTTCTATGCACAAAAGGAGCACCTTGCGAACCATTCAGCAGCACTCGAGACGAGGAGGAAGCAAAAATCACAGATATCATGTCCCTCCATCTTTGGCCAAAACCCATTGCCTCCATAACCTCCAGGAGATAGCTCCAACACACTGAATCAAAGGCTTTGGCCATATCTAGCTTCATGAATACTAGATGATATTTCCCGGAGTGAGCAGCTTTGATCACATTCTTAACATACAAGAAATTGTCATGAATGGAGCGCCCTCTGATGAAAGCACTTTGGTTGTGCGAGACCAGCTGATGAATTTCCGGGGCCAGCCGAGCCGCCAACATCTTGCTCAGAAGCTTGGGTACACTGTGCATCAAGCTAATGGGACGGAAATCACACGCATCCCGGGCACCATCTTTCTTGGGAAGGAGAACCAGATTTGCCGTATTCATTAACTTCCAGTTTTGAGCTCGCAGGGAGTGCACACAATTAACAGCGGCAAGCAAATCAACCTTAATAACTGGCCAGCATCTCTTATAAAAAGCACCGGTAAATCCATCTGGTCCAGGCGCCTTCTCCCCATGGATCTCGCGGACTGCGTCCCGAAGCTCTCGTTCAGAGAAAGGAAGATCCAACCGTGACAGGTCCACCCGTGGCAACCCCAAAGTATTCCAGTTAAGTGTGCGGGAGCGCGAAAACGGAGTGCCCATGAGATACTGGAAGCGATCAAAAAGAATTTTAGCCTTCCCGTCCTGATCAGACACCGGGCCATTCACCCCATTTAGCACCGGGATATGATTCTTCCGGCGCCGACCACTAGCCCGCAGATGAAAAAATCTCGTACTAGCATCCCCCTCCTTGATTCTAGTCACCCTCGATTTCTGCCTCCATCTTGCTCTGTCAATAGCTGGAAAGCCCAAGAGTTTCAACTTGAGCAGATTCTGCAAACCTCTCTCAGCCTCAGTGAGCTCCCGATCCTCTTGTGCCAGATCCAAGCGGAAAATAACCTCATTTGCAATTCCTGACATGAAAGATGCCCACTTGACCTTGTGCTTGTTCCATTTCTTAAGGGCCGCCGCTGTTCTGGAGAGCTTCGTGTGCAACACCCTAATTGGGTCTCCAGATTTAACCTCTTTGTTCCAAGCGAGAGCCACAACCTCATCAAACTCCGGATATTTCAGCCAGTGATTCTCGAACCGAAAAGCCTTGTAATGGGAGATTTCCATCTTCTTCAACATCAATGGGCAATGATCAGAAATGTTGGTCGACGCAGGGGTCAACTGATACTGGGGGAAAGCGGCCTCCCACTCGGACGAGACAAGGACTCTGTCAATCCTCGTCAAGGTGACATTTTGCCGCTCATTTGACCACGTGAACCTCCTCCCCAACAAAGGAAAGTCAATCAACTCTAAATCCTCGATTAGTGCCCTGAATCTGCCCATCATCCGTAGATTACAGTTATTGTTACTCTTGTCATTTACCCTGCTAATCATGTTAAAGTCCCCCAAAACCATCCAGCTTGGAAGCATGAACTGCTGGATCCTTCTCAACTCAGCCATAAAAACCATCTTGTCGGCCTCAAGCTGGGGGCCGTAAACCCCTGTGATTGACCAACAACTGCCACAAGATTTGTCCCTGATCGTCCCCGAAACCGAATGAACGCCCAAGGCCAGGGGCAGATTTGACACCTCAAAATCATCCGTGCTAGCAATAAGAATTCCACCCCGAGAGCCACTGGCAGGCAGACTGATAAAATTATCAGCAAAACGTGGCCCCAAAATTTCCATCAGCAAGTTTCTGGACATGTCGCTGATCTTAGTCTCTTGCAGGCAGACTAAATTGCACTTCAGATCAGCAACAAAGATTTGCACAGCACGCCTCTTCACCGGGTTATTCAGACCCCGGACATTCCAATTTAGAATCGATAAATCCATAAAACAGAGCAACCACACGGACAATACAGGAACCTAGCAATGCCAAACCTCGGCAAGCGGGACCAACATGCAGAGCACGACGCCACAACCCACAAGAAGCACACGCTAAACAACACTCTCCAACACCCATCACTGACATACTGATATGGAGCTAACATTGGAAAACTGAAGAAGACACGCACACAGACTGAAACTGAAGAAAAAACAACGCTAACACTTCAGACAGCAGTCACCTGTGCCCGCTCCATGTCCAAAGGCCCCGCCCTCTTGGCGTTGCCGCCCGTCGTGCTCACCAGCTCAGTGACTGCGGCTATGAACTTGCCAGGTAGCGGCTGCTTGTACAGATCCCTGTACTTCTGCAAGGCCGCCGCAGAATCATCAACCGCCGACGACTCCCCCGCCCAAACACCCCCCTTCTTCATCAGAACCAACTGAACTTTATCCATGGTAGACCACCCAGCTGTTGGCTTGGCGGCAAGCCTGCCGCTGCTTCGCCGAGCAAGCTTCCCAGCGTCGTCCCCTTCCTGCCCACCGGTGATTACAGGATTGGGGAGAAGAGCGGCGCCCAGTGGGGAGGAGCAGTCGATGAGGAACTGGTTGAGCGGATCGACATGCCTCTCGTCCCCAGCGGCATCGGCCTTATCCGGGCCCTCCAGGCCCAACATCTCCGGGTCCAACACCCGCGGCTGCGACCCATCACGTGGGCCATCCCTGGGCGAGTGCGGCCCGAACAGATTTCCCTCGCTTGACCCTCCGTCCAGAGTTGACTGAGTCATCGCCAACGCTGCATCTGACCCCCACTCCTGTAGCCCCTCCACCATCGTGCCACGCGCGCCAGTGTCCTCCAGCGCATGAAAGCAGCCATGCACGTCACTCGCAGGCTCGGCTGCCCTAGCCCCTCCATTCTCATCTTGGCCAAGTTCACTCCCGCCTGCACCCTCCTCCACCAGCTCCTGAAGTTGCAGCTCTGGCTCCACAGGCGCGTTGGCACGCGCACTATCATGAGAAAGGGCATGCACACCATCTCTGACGCCGTCCGGCACCGTTGCGGCCTTCCCCATCGGTGGATCGCCCAAGACCGGCGTGCCCACGCCCAGCTGACCCGGGGAGCCGAGCGCCTCGTCTGACGCCGCGAAAGGGTCCCCGCTCGTCGTAGGGCCACCCGCCGAATCAGCATCAATGAGCGGAGGTAGCAGCGCCTCCTGCCTGCCGGCATGCCGCCTCCCAACTCCGGTGTGGCCTCCCTGCTGCCGGTCCCCGCGTCCGGCCTCCACTTGCAGGAGCCCCGCACCCGCGAGACGAAACCCGTTGCCGTCCCCGTACCTGCGCCGGCCACCTCCAGCCCCTCCACTGCCTCAAGACACCTAAAACACTTGCCCCTCGCTTTCTTGAACAGAAGCTCTTTGAACTGGCTGGCTTTGGGCTTAGGACGCGGCGGCGGTCTCTGGTAAAAAGGAGGACGCCTTCCCCTCCCCACCACCTTCCACCCACCCTCATCAATGCGAGCAGGAGGCTTGGGCGCAGCAGGCGGCGAGGGGACAGTGATTACGGACTGCAAACGCCTCCTCTGCTCCCCCGCCCCCGCAGCCGGCATTGAAGGCACCCCAGCACCCGCACCGCACGGCGCCAGCCGGGCGTCCAGGAACGAAGCGGGAGAAGATCCTTGCGCCGCGACCACGGAGGGCGCGGAGGGCGCGGCCATGGCGACCTAACAGGCTAGCAGGCCGCAGGAGAGACGGTGGAGCGCCGCCGAGAGGGCGACTCAGGGCGGGGCGAGAGGGACGTCCGGAGCAGGAGAACTGGATATGCAGTTCCCGAGGAACATACACCCTCACAAGTTGGGAGGGCCATAGTAGAAGAGAGGGACGTCCTGGTTCAGGGCTTGATTCGGCGTATTGGTGATGGGACATCCATGAATATTTGGAACAATAATTGGCTTCCTAGGGAGAGCTCAATGAGTCCCATTATGACGGCAAATGGTAATCTTTTTCTTGTCTCGGAATTGATTGACGAGAAATCCTCTAGATGGAGAGAGGACCTAGTTCGGCACACTTTCTTACCCGTGGGCTCAGAGGTGATTTTGGGCATACCATCATGTACAAGGAATTTGGAAGACTTTTGGTCGTGGGCACATGAGAACAACGGTAACTTTACAGTTCAATTGGCTTACAAAGTGCTCATCAACACCAAATACAATCGGGAACGCTGGTTATTTCATGACGCGGGTAGCTCAAATCTAGTGGACTCGACAAAACAATGGAGTAAAGTTTGGGGTTCTCATATCCCATCAAAGCTCAAAGTTTATCTTTGGCGTTTGGCTAAACATTCCATTCCTACTTTTGATGTACGGGAGCATAGGAACATGGTCAACTCTGCATGTTGCCCTCTATGCGGGGCCCCTGATTCATGGCACCATGCGCTTCTGGTTTGCTCTCCAGCGAGATGTGTGTGGGCCTTGGCCAACGAGAGTTTGGTGCAAAAGATGACCGAAGTTACAGATACATGCGCAAAGCATTGGATCTCAACTATGTAGGGCCTATTAACGCATGTGGAATACACAGAGATTGTGGTGACACTTTGGGCAGTGTGGTATTCTAGAAGAAAAGTTGTTTATGAGCATGATTTTCAGGCGCCTCGGGCAACTCATCACTTCATCAAAAGATATATTCTTGATCCGGGGAACATTGAACCGAAGGTGAAAACCACACGAACAATGCAAGAGCGAACTTAGATTAGAGAACCATGGGTCAGACTTCCACATGGTATATGCAAGTTTAATGTTGATGGTGCAATCTCAAGGAGAGGTAATAGAAGGGCAGCAACAGTGGTGTGTCGTGATGATCAATGAATTTATATGGGGTCGTCGTCGATCACGTTCACCAGAAATCTGGATGTGCCGACGTTGGAGATACTTGCATGCAGAGAAGCACTGGCACTTGCATTGGATCTTCATATCGGCAAAGTATATTGTTCTACAGTCGTCAAGGAGGTGAAGGCAGGCGAGGGGGGCCGATATGCCGCTATCATCAGAGAAATCAATGAAACATCGAAGGAGTTCGAGAGCTGTAATTTCATTCATGAAACTACAAGTAGAAACTATGAAGCTGATTCTCTAGCTAATTTTCCCTTTCTTTGGATATTGGTAGACATGTTTGGTTTACTCAACCACATGATATAGTAACAATTCCGGTGAACTTATTTGAATAAGTGTCGTTATACCCCTAAATAAATATTCAGCGTGTATTACAAAAATGTTCACCAAATAATTAAAAGAAGTTCACCGTACATTAAAAAGATTCAATGTATATAACAAAATGTTTAGCATATATAAAAAAGTGTTCAACGTGTATTTGAAAAATGTTCACATATACTAAAAAAAGTTTTGCATGTACTTGAAAAACCAATATTCACCATATAGTGGAAAAAATGTTCACCATATACTGCAAAAAAATATATAAATAAAATGTGCATAAAGAACAAAAAAGATGAAAAAGAAATCTGAAAAAGAGAAAAACAAAGAAAAAAATCAGAAACAACATGCAAATATAAAAAAACGAAAAAAACACTTCCAAGTGCAGAACGAAAAAATGAAGCAGAAAAGCAGCGCACTCGCTGCCGAATGGGCTTGCCCATCCTGCCTCTACTTCAGCGAAGCCGTGCCTATAAATGCGGGTGTCATATAGGATTGGCCTTTGTTTATGGAGCTAAAACATTTAAAAACCTATTAAAAATAACAAATATGTTTTAGAAAAATGGTCAGTGTGTATTTTAAAAAAGATCATCATGTATTTAAAAAGTTCACTATATATACAAAAATGTTCACCATATATTTGAAAAATTCATGTACATTAATAAAATAAATCATGAGCGTCGCCTCGCCTATTTGACGCCGTCGGGCGTCAAATAATCTCTAAAATAATCTCTTTGACATTATGGTTCTATTTTCTACTGATTAACACACTATAAGAAAAGATTTTAATTGATTGGATATATTGGCTCAAAGAAAATAATGATTGGTTATATATAAATCATCGGAAATGTTATAGAATTTGCATAAAAAATCGACGAACTTTCACAAACAAACAAAAAACCTTTCAAGAGGCATAACTAAACAATATATTGTACTCACATATTGGACCTAACACAAATAAACAAATACACCAATGCTTTCGTGTGAGCCCAACATTCTTGTAAAGGCATAAATAGAACGCCAAAATGTAGCTCCAGCTGATCAATTTTTTGGTCTTGATTTTAATTTTTCTTTCGACCAATGCTTCCTATGTCATGTCATAAGAGAGCAAAGAAATTCATGTGGTGATAGACATTGTCCTCCTACCCGATCCTCGACCTTGTCAGTCGATTCACTAATGCACATTCTCCTATGTTTTCAAAATTTGAAATATAGTCTCACTTTATAATTTGTGAATGGTCTACTAGGACCACTTAAAATTCTCCAACGCTTATCACGTGGTCTCTCACATTATTTTCGCTCTTATTTTAATTGTGGATCGCATAATGGTTGCAAGACACAAACATCCTTAGGCCATCTCCTAAGTTGATGGCCTAACTTCTTGTCTTTGCTTTTTTGGCTTCGTAGGAACGCGTGACCTTTGTGCTAGTAGCATAGGAGGAGGAGGACGAACCACATATTCTTGCAGACTTCAGTGCTTGCATGTATGAGTATCGGGACAAGGAAACACGAGGAAGCTTTTGACACCATGCGAGGTTAAAAAAAACTTGGCTTGATAGCATCTATAAGGTAAAAGAGAAGTGGCCTGAATGTTTTATGATGGATGATTTTTACCTTGGGAATGCAAAGCACACAACTATGTGAAAGCCTAAATAATGACCTAAAAAACCACTTAAAAGAAAATCTTGATATTCTTCATTTTTTCAAACATTTTGAAAGGGATGTGCAAGTGAAACGTGATGCTGCATCGAATTCAGAGTATGAGTCTAGGGAGTTATTACCTAGGGTCAAAATGAATTTTCCCATGTTGGTCCAAGCAAGCAAGGTTTATACTCCTATCATATTTGAAAGTTTTTAAAAAGAATTTGAGAAATCCATTGCATCATTCACCAAACAATTGGATGTGGGCTATGAATTTAGCATAGCAATCAGCTTCAAAGATGAATGCAAAGTTATTGGCAATCCTTTTGAACAAACAAGTAGCTCCCTCCGAAGAATGTTGTATTCCGCTCGAAAGTGCACTTGATAGCATTGCTAAGGAATTTCTAGGCCGAATGAAAAATGCCCATCAAAGTAACCACATGGAGGGATGTTTTACCCAAGTGGTACATGAAGGATCAACTGAGCACTTAGCTGTTGCACGCCCAAAGAAAAAATCTGCTAAAAGGAAAACTATAAAGAGAAAGTTGAGCTCGATTGACAAGCAACATAAGAATAAAAAGAAAGGGGCTCCAAAGAAAGGACAAACTGAAGTAAAGAGAGCAAAGAAATTAACTAAGGTATATTCTTTATATACTACAAATTTGTTGTTAGTCAAAAGAGTGAAGTGCATTCTAGGTCCCTAAACTATTTCAGGGGTTTCATGTAGGTCATCGAACTATGAAAATCGGCATCTAGGTCCTTGAAGTGCAGTAAGTGTGTCATTCAGGTCCAAAATCTGTGCGACCCCGCCTGTCAGGCCAGCTGGCGCCATTGACTCATGACACATCGTACAGGGGGGCCCGCAAGGAAAAGGCCGGTGACGGAAATATGCAAATAAACCCAAACAAATTCCAGGGAACAATAAATGCACTTCACTCCAAATAAATTCAAATTCATGGTTTCAAAAAATGTTTCCAAATATGGAAAAAATGTTCAAGACTTTAAAACATGTTTGCGAAAGATAATTTTGAAAATGTGTTCGTGAACCACAAATTAATGAACATTTAAAGTCGCAAACGATAAATTTCAAAATGTTAGCGATATTTTTAAAGTCATGAACATTTTTTCACTATTTGCGAGCATTTTTTGAAACCTTGAACATTTAAATAAATGAACATTTTGTAAATTCATAAACATATTATCAAATTCATGAACATTTTTTAACCCTGAACGTTTTGTGAAATCCATGAACATTTGTAAATTCAGAAAAATATCGCTAATTTTTAAGAAACTTGATGAACATTTATTAAATTTGTGCAAACATATTTTATTAAATTTATCGTTCACGGAAAATATTGGCAGTTTGCGAAGATATATTTTATTTTCTTTTGAAATTTATCATTCGCAAACATTATTTTAAATCGTGAATATTATTTCCAGATTCAGTGTTCACGAACTTTTTTCAAATTCATCGTTCGCGAACATTTTTTTTCCATATTTGCAAACAATTTTTGTAGTTCTCGGACTTGTTTTCAAAATTATTGTTCTTGAGTACTTTTTAAAGTTGCCAACATTTATTTCATATTCGCGAAATATTTTTGTTGTTTGCGAACATGTTTTCATATTTATCGTTTGTGAACATATTTTGTTTTCGAATAAAATTTATCATTCACAAATATTTTCTTAAAGTTCGTGAACATATTTTGTTTTCTAATAAAATTTATTGTTCGCAAACATTTTCTTAAAGTCGCGAATATTTTTTCCAAATTCATCATTCGTGAACTTTTTATCAAATTTATCATTCACGAACATTTTTTTCAAGCCGTATACATTTTCCATATTCGCAAACATTTTTATAAACTAATGAACATTTTTTGAAGTCGTGAATATTTTCCCATATTCGCGAACATTTTTTGAAACCATGAATTGGAATGTATTTGCATATTTTCTTCACCGTCCGTTACATTGCGGGGACCCGTTCTAACATGTCTTGGGTCA
This sequence comes from Thinopyrum elongatum, assembly GCA_011799875.1. Lineage (NCBI taxonomy): Eukaryota > Viridiplantae > Streptophyta > Magnoliopsida > Poales > Poaceae > Thinopyrum > Thinopyrum elongatum. The sequence goes on from CM022298.1 coordinate 680,171,018, forward strand.
ATGGCATCAGCTGGTCGTTCAGGTGGGGTCAGACAGATTTTGGACCTGAGTGACACACTTACTGCACTTCGAGGATCTGAATGCTAATTTTAATAGTTTGAGGACCTACATGACACCCTGAAATAGTTCAGGTACCTACAAGGCTACAATGCACTTCACTCTAGTTAAAATATAAACTAAGACTGCGCTGAAACTTTTTGTTACTTTTGGTTTCAGCAAAGAGAAGATGGGATGGGACCATCACAATCCGACTCCATAGAAAAACAATGATTATTGGAGCAACCAGAATGTGACCGGAAGTAATTGTTTCGCAGATAATTATATTGCAACTAATTTTACCAAGGACGTGTCTAGGGGGCGGCCGGCTGCTCCCTAGCCGTCCCGAGCAGCCGGCCCAAAATAGAATTTTTTTTGTCCCCTAGTCTATAAAGAGAAATAATTTGCTCCCTAATCATATATTGGAAAATGTATCATATAAACAGAAAAAACATCCACGTGGTGAACAGGTGTGAACGTATTTAATGCGAGTTTCAGGATTTTAAAAAAACTATATCTTTCAAACCGTGCGTCGGAATTAAGATCCGTATTCACTACTGGAATCCTCGCGACGTGCTCTTCAAAACTAGATCCCTCGTGGGTACGTTTCGGCGAACTTTTGTGTGTGCAATTAAGTCTCCGTTTGGTGCAACTTCCTAGCTGTCGGTGTGCAACTACCTGATAGTCAATGTGCAACTTTTTTCCTACACGTGAACGTGCAGTTTTCACTCATGGCACCTCTAACCCAAACTACCCCCTATCAGTGAGATATGCAACTTTGTGTGCTGGTTGTGCCAACTGCCTATTAGTGGATGTGCAACTTTTCCCATGTTTGTAGATGTCAGTTTTCACCGTTTCCTTCCTTTGCCAACTCCTTAGCAGTCGATGTGCAACTTTAGATGCTGCACCGGCCAACTGCTTAATTGTCGGTGTGCAACTTTGTCCCGTACCCCATGGATATGTAGTTTTCACTGCTAGCAACCCGTGCCAACCATCCCTGCTAGTGAGATATGCAACTTTAGGAGGGCCTATGGGCAACTTTTCTCTACCCTCATGGATATGCAGTTTTTCACCAACAATTCTTGCAAGTGAGATGTGCAACTTGGTCTGTTGCCTTGGCCAACTGCCTAACAGACTATGTGCAACTTGGTCTGTCGCCCTTACCAACTGAAACTACAAATCCATAAGTAGGGATGAAGAGTTGCACATCAACTACTAGGCAGCTGGCTGGAACAACAGACTAGGTTGCACATATCTTCGGTAGGGGTTGGTGGGGCAGGGTGTGCCAGTGAAAACCACAAGTAGTGAGAGGATGCACGTCGACTACTAGGTAGTTGACCTAGTTGCACATCACAAAAAGTTGCTTTTGTCATGGCTAATCCTCACAGAAAGTTGGATTATGTAGGTCTAAAATAATTGGTTTCGAAAAGAGTTGCACAGTACAGTACTGAAGTTGCACAATGTAGTAACAGATTTGCACCATATAGCACTAGAGTTGGCAGTAAATTTTTTTGTCGAAACATATATAAATAAGAGTTAATTACGCTATTAGTACGCAAACTTGCACGGTGCGTACAAATTCATACATAAAGTTGAAAAATGACACAAAATAGCCCTACAACTTGTGTTTGAGGTACATTTACATACATTTCCGTCAGTGAGCGTTAGCTCTCTGCTAACTTTGCCTACGTGGCATGCCAGCAAGGCCGGGCCCGCACTCTCTTATTTGTGGGTCCCACCTATAAGTGAGAAAAAGAAAGAAAAAGTAATGTAGCAATGTTGCTGCCTGAACTCGATCTCAAGAGAGCTCCCGGTTCGGGGGTGTTGCACTAGCCAGTGCGCCACTTTCTATTGCTTATTTGCATTGAGATACACATGTTTATATATCTTCGGAAAGGAGAATTGATCACGAACAAAACATTTTTCACATTCTATTACTTGAACTGGCAGAATTGTTTTATCTACGTTCAAGAATTCGTTTCTTTGCATTCTGCTATCGAACACGTTTGAACCGCCTGAATAGACTTTTTTGTAAACCGGGGTAAAAACAGGCCGTCGAATGAGCCATACACGCATAGATAAATTATAATAAAAATTAGTCCGCATGGGTTTTGATTCGATTCTAGGTCGTTACAGTAATCACCTTCAGGTTTGGCCCAATAACCATCACACCCAAGATACCATATTATTGTCTAAAAAAGTCTATTTATAGAAAATATTTTCTAAAGAAAATTAATTATAGAAACTGGTGGTATTTGATCTCTTTTTATTTAGTGACTAAAAACAAGTTGATTGACCAGTAGACCGGCGGTCTGACCGGTAAAAATCTGAACCAAAAGGCTAGTTGGCTCGGTTTTCAAAATTATGATAGAAGGAACGGAAGCTCTGGAAGTGATATAGACAAGTAGAAGTAGGTAGGTACCTACTTCTACTTCTCACGTCGGCTGCAGATGTTGCGCCGTTTTATTTTTCTATTTATTCTTCTTTTGTCACTTACAGGTGGGACCCACAAATAAGAGAGTGCGGGCCCGGCCTCGCTGGCATGCCACGTAGGCAAAGTTAACTGAGAGTTAACAGCCACTAACAGAAATGTATGTAAATGTACCTCAAACACAAGTTATAGGGCTAATTTGTGTCATTTTACAACTTTATGTATGAATTTGTACGCACCGAGCAAGTTTATGTACTAATAGTGTAATTAACTCTATAAATAAGATCTAGTTTTAAAGAGCTCGTCGCGAGAATTCCAATGGTGAAAACGGATCTGAATTCTGACATTCGATTGTGGAGTTATGGCTTTTAGAAACTTCGAAAATCAAATTAAATGCATCACATGCTGTGCTCCGGTGTCCTCCCTCATATACATGGACCCAGTTGCATGCAGCTCTGATTCTTTGTCTTTTAGCTCCCACATGCAGACTCATCCCCACCAGCCGCTGTCCTCGCGCTCGTTTGTTGTCGTTTAGCGTGAGTGCTCGACTCCGCGAGATAGTGCGCGCACTAGGAAGCATTTAGGTTTTACCAATTTGTTGACGGTAAGTGTGGTCTGAAATTGTTTTCTGCTAATATGTTCAATAATGCAGCTGTACATTGTGACAAAATTAATTTTTGTAATGCAGACTTCTAGAGTAGAAGACATTGAAGCCTTTTGCCGTGGCGACTTCTTTTGATAATTAAAGGAAGTGCTGTCTTGATTTGGATGCAGTGGAAAGTCCATGTAGCAGTAGTTCTGTGAAATACACTCATGTGATGTGGCTTCTTCAGTGTTATGGTATTTTTGGGATTTATATAATTATTAATAGTACTCTGTTACTACTCGAGTTTCAGTGCTCAAAATTGCAAAATTATCATGCTTGGATATTCAGTGCTAAACATTGCAGTAGCACTTGAGTTTCAGTTCTATAAATTTCAGTACTCTGTTAGTAGAGTGCTTGGCTGATTCAGGAATAAAAATCACAATAGCACTTCAGTTTCCCTGAGAAAACCACAGACTATGCTATATTCGGATTATGCTTGGCACGGCTGTACCTGCAATTTTTGGGGTGAGAAACAGGCACGACTACAGACCACTAGCACACTTGGGGCACTACCGACTTCAGAGGACTAGACAGAGGCTCTGTGACATAGCAGCGACAGTGGCTCGACGGTAACCCAGCGGCTGCACCTCGACGGGTGACGCGGCGGTGGCGGCAGCTTCGTTGGGTGTAACACAGCGGCGCCGGCGGCTGCAGCTTAACGGTGACGCAACGGCTGCAGCGGCTCGACGCTGCTACTTTTCTAATCCATGCGGTGATGACCTCACATCCTCACTTAGCCCTCCCGAACGCGTGCAGCTCCTCGCGAGAAGCTGGAAGCTGGCGCATGAAGCTGGAGTCGTGGATTTGCTGAAGCTGGAGTGCTTCTGAACAGGGCCTTAGTACGCCAATTTTTGGCGCGAGAAGATTAAGAGTATAGAGAAAGAAGCAAGTTCGTTGGGCACTTCTGTTCGTTTGTTGGTGAATAGCACAGGTCCGTTGGATGGGGTGGGCAGTGAACGAATGGGCAATTTTGGCCCGTACAGCAGTTCTGCCATGCCCTCTCAAAAAAAAAAAAAGCAGTTCTGCCATGCATGCAGTCACGGCAGACGAGCCGCTAACCGTTTCATCACATATAAATTTTATGCACATGCATTTCCCGCTAGCTACACCGCAACTAACATGAAGCACCAATAACATTTTCTTACCATTTGAGTGTATTTTATATTCATAATAATTCTTAGAAGACCAGCAAGAGAACATACATGGAATCCAGATGGTTCCCTACCGTATTTCTTAAATGACCACCAAAATGAACATACAAGATGTTCACATATGTGAGCTCTTTGAACAGTACATGAACCACAAATAGAATGGATACCAAGCTCTTGTACGGTTCATGAACCACAAAACGAATGAACACCGTACTCGCATGCAAGCTCACACCTGAAGGATGACATCCCTGTACTATATATATGCTTCTAGGAAGTTGCTTGAAACCAACACTACATGTAGATCAAGAGTGACAGTGCGCGCAAATGTGTTATGCTTGGCTTGCATTCGTTTCCACCCCCATTCAATATGTTCATGAGCTCTGAGATACTGGAGGAAAACCAAGGAAGTGGAAGGCGCTTCATTCAGTTTATTTCTCGGTGATTGTGCCATGCTAGTTTATTCACGTAGTGTGGTGCTACTTGTTATTGCTTTTTCAACATAGTGGGTGACCTTCTTGATGGAAGTATTGTACAATCCGGAAGGAAGGAGAGTCTGTGCATAGCATGCCGCCCCTCGGTGTTAGCTCTAGCATTAGGAAATCATGAAGGCAGCGACCATCAAGTTCACGGTCATCTCATTTCTCCAAATTCACTAGTATTTAAATATATATGGAAGTGTCTATATACACAAGTAAAACACTCAATTCTATGAATGTGGATTTTGACATTCATTCTCAAACATTATTTGCGACATAATACTTATTTTGACTAAAATTCGGGTACTCACAAAATGATACTCTGACTCTTGAGTGCTTGTTAGAAGCTCTGATGGTTTGACTGAAAAACTTGACACATTTTTGTGTCGGCAACGCAAACATGGTTGGGTTGGCTACCTATTCCAGAATTCAGAATTGCCTGGTACCTAGGAAGGATTGTCACCCGTTGTCGTCACTCGTGCCGACTGCCATGGTGCCAGAGCTACACGGGCACATGACTGGTAGTAGGTGAGGACGTGGTCGCCAAGACCGGCACGCCACATTCCCACCTTTAGTGTCAGACTACGAGGACGAGTCGGCATGAGATGCGGCTTCAGGTGTGCCAGGGGCTCGGGCATGGGATGGCATCCCACGAACTTGAGTACTATTACCTTCGTTCCGAATTATAAGAAGTTTTGGATATTTCAATCGACAACATACGGACTAAAAATAAGTGAAAAATACACTAAAATGTGTTCTATATACATTCAATTAAAAAAAAGTTGGTACATCTTATAATTCGGAACGGAGGGAGTATGAGCTAGCGCTGGGCCGTTAGGGGGGGGGGGGGGGGGGGGGGGGGGGGGGGGGGGGGGGGGGGGGGGGGGGGGGGGGGGGGGGGGGGGGGGGGGGGGGGGGAGGGGGTTACTACAATAGCAAGAAAGTGTTCCAGCTTAAATTTCAGCTTCTTCTCCAGGTCGTGATGTGCTCTGTCAACCACTACGCGTGTATTATACCAGCTCAGAACTATGGAGGGAGAGTTTGCACTTCGTGTTGCTAATCGACTCACGTTTTATTTTCTTCCTACGATTTCACCAGTCATTTCATTTGCAAGAACATTATCTGACTCATTACCAGACGTTGTCGTCTTTGTCACTTTTCAATCTAGGAAAAATGTTCCTATCAAAGTATAGCCATGCCCACGCCCCACTCCCCGGGTTAGTGAGTGTCACAAAGAATGGATAAGTTGATTTTTTTTCAAAACTATGACCTATTTTATAGCAAATTTGAAAACTATAGGGCCGAACGCAAAAAAATCAGAAATATGACCCCGTCGGTCTGTGGTGGGCCGAAGAGTGGCCCGTCGGCCTGCGGTTGGCCGAAGAGTGGCCCGTCGGCCGCCTGGCGGCCGAAGAGTGGCCCGTCGGCTTCCCGTTGGCCGAAGAGTGTCAGGAGCACAAAACGTAATTAAGATGGCCTCAAATAAAAAAGTTATCAACATGAAAAATCTTCGTCTCGTCGAAACGGTTGATTTTGATATAAAAATTGTTTTAATCCGAGATCGTATGCAACCTGTAGAGCCAAAACAAGGTCAGGGGCAGAAGCTGCAGAGTTATTTCGGACAGACCGAATGGATGTCAGCAAATTTGTCACGGGACACCCGGTGCACTCGGTGAGACCGTGTGGAATAGAGAAGAGTACACAAGTTTGGTCACGTTCACTCGATGAGACCGAACCAAACCACTCGGAGGCTCCGAATGGATCCGAAAAATTGCCAAAGATTCCTGTCCGAGTTAAAGTTAAGATTTTTGATCCGAAAAATTGTTCGTCTGCACCGGAAAGACTGCTTGCGTACCGCGCTTCCGGCCGGGTCTCCTTCAACGTGAGCTACGGTGCATCACCCCCGGCGTCGAGGGTACACGGTGACGTTTTTATGTGCATCACCCCCGGCATCGAGGGTACAAGGTGACGGGCCTGAGAGGTGACCATTGCCTCTACTTTGCATGGTGAATGACGCCACCGCCGAAAGTTTTGGTCTCAATTCCTGCCATCGCAACAGAGACATTTCTTCAATGCCCGCATGTGTCTTCCCGGTGCAGACGAACAATGCCCACATCGATTTATGAGGCGGCTGGACTTCCCATACAATAAAAGGACTAAAAATTCTATCCAAAAATCTTTGGCAATTTTTCGGATCCATTCGGAGCCTCCGAGTGGTTTGGTTCGGTCTCACCGAGTGAACATGACCAAACTTGTGTACTCTTCTGTATTCCACACGGTCTCACTGAGTGCATCGGGTGTCCCGTGACAAATTTTCTGACATCCATTCAGTCTGTCCGAAGTAACTCTGCAACTTCTGCCCCTGACCTTGTTTTGGCTCTACAGGTTGCATACGACCTCGGATTAAAACGATTTTTATATCAAAATCAACCGTTTCGACGAGACGAATATTTTTCATGTTGATAACTTTTTCATTTGAGGACATCTTAATTATGTTTGTGCCCCTGACACTCTTCGGCCAACGGGAAGCCGACGAGCCACTCTTCGGCCCACCGCGGGCCGACGGGCCACTCTTCGGCCCACCGCAGGCCGACGGGGTCATATTTCTGATTTTTTTTGCGTTCGGCCCTATAGTTTTCAAATTTGCTATAAAATAGGTCATAGTTTTGAAAAAAAATCGAGTTTCTCCTCGCACAAGCACTCAACATCATGAGACAGGCCACATGCAACGGTTGCTGGTTGCATGGGGCCACACTCCCTTCCTCTCTTCCACACCTTATATCCCCATCATATCCCTTTGAGAGTCGACAAGGGTGGCCGGCCCGATCCCCTGTCTCTTCCAACAGTGTCATCGGCCGGAGATGGCTTGGGAGAGGAACTCGACATCCTTCTATATATATTATGTGTAGTTTGTGTGTTGTCACTGTTCTGTTTGTGTACATGTTAGATTCCGGTTGGGAGGGCGTTGTCGGGGCTTGCAAGCGGCCTCGGATGTATGGCAACCATCTTCATCCTCTTCGCGGTGCTCCTACGGATGGAGCCGGTCAGCCAGATGCGTAGGGAGAGTACTCCTACAGATGGACCCAGATCCCCTGCCTCTTTCACTCCAACAACCATGGTGGTCCATGGAGAAAGGTGGATGAAGCGGGGCTCCATCTTCACCCTTCATCGAGCTGCAATAGCAATTCCACTCTGGAGCGTATCGGCTGAGGAGTTAGGGGCAAGCTACAGCGCCCATCGACGAGCATTGATGTTCGGCTGCCGGCTTCATCCATATCCACCCATACTTCTTCTGGTCGAATGGCGGCCATCACGTGAAGCTCCTCTTATTCCTCCCGGCTCGATGCCGAAAGGGAGGCAGTGCAGTGTTTGTTAGGCGTCTGCATCTCATTCCACTAGCGTCGAGTTGGCGGAGATGCTGCAGTGAGACCTCAACTCAAGTGGTTCGTTCCCAATGGTGTTAGTATTGGTTCTTGGCGACGGCTGTTAGGCAGTATCAAATTGCCATGATTGTAATTTTGGGTCCTTTCTGTAAAAGGTTAGGACTAGGTTGCAATTCATAGTTTATGTTGAGTCCCTATGTAATATGTACTTATATTGCTTATGTAATGGAATCTGGGTCCTTTGTGAGTTGTGACCCTTCCACCATTAGAAGAAATGCAGGGCGACATGGTACATGCCAGACGAGTGATCACCCCCATCCTTCACCACAACCAACACCAATCACCGCAACTAAGACCAAGCACAAATAACATTTTGTTACCACTCAAGTGCAATCTTTTTTATCATAGTTCTTACATGACCACCAAAAGAACATGCTATGTGAATGAATGCCAAGCTCAAATGTAATCTCATACTTCTAGAATTTCTTCTAGGAACTTCCCCGAAAACAAAGCAACATGTAGATTGAGAGTGACAATCTTTGTTAATGTGTCGTGCGATGCTTAAATTTCTTTCTTTCCCTGTTCAATATACTTGTGATCATTGAGATACTAGAAGAAAATAAACAGACTGCACCATGGACAATCCGTCAATTTCAATGTAGAATCAATCAGACTAAAGATATCTGCAAAGTTGGTTTGTTATAAAGCTAGGATGTATATGGCCACAGTTTAGACAACACGACACTATCACTCAATAAATGGATGCATAATAAGTGTCTTCACTTCATCACAAAGGATATCCCAATTGCAAACAACCATTTTGAAATTGGTGCTGAAATGGGGTAATCGCAAAATGAAACTCAAAAGCATCATACATTGTTAAATTGATAAAATGCAATGGAACAATATTGGGTAAAAAGTATTAGTATTTAGTATTTGTGATATATCAGCCTCAAGGTAATCATGTGCTTGATCCGGTGGTCCATAATCTTGCTTTGGTCCTTAAGTGTAGGAATCATGGTGTTCCATGGAAAATGGAGTGACTATTTCTCAGGTAATAAGGTCATGTTTGGGCCTGCTCCGAACACAAGCCAAACGGGAGCATCATGATGTCCCGGTCCACAAAAAACCTCGAATCTGGGATACAAATCCATGTTTCCGTGAAGCTCTTTAGGAGGTGCTCCAAAAACTCTAGTTCAAAAAAAATTCCTCGTGGAGTTGGGAAAAATCACCCACAACTGCCACCGGTAAGTGGCACCCCTTTATTTTTTTACCCACGTCACATAGCCCCCAGTAGATCTTTCCTATCAAATTTTCTCATTCTTGAAGCTCGAGCTAGCTGCAAGCCAAACAAGATAAATTGTTCTATGGTGGAGCTGTAGATCCTAGGTGAAACTGCTCCAAAGTGAATTTGATGGAGTGGAGCATTCCCAAACAGGCCCAACTTTTTTTATCCGTAGTATTTGTTGTAAGGGAGAATTTTGGGCTACTGGTCAGGGGTTCTCTATCCTCATAGGATGCACACCGGAACACCAACAGACAGGAATTTACCAGTCATGAAAGATAATTTTTTCTTTTCTTTTGAGAAGGCATGGAAGAGAAAGTTAAATCATAAGATAGTTGGTTGAAAAAAGGCAACCCATGGAGGCTAAGGCCCCACAACCCATAGATCACCATCTCTCGCGGATCAAGGTCATTCCTCCACGGACCAAGTGCATGAACCAAATAAGACTGCAAAGCTCCTGCTTTTTTCCATGGTCGGTGCCGAAAAAAAGTTCCTATTTTTTCCACTCCATCAAGGGTATTGGTGGTGATTTGTACACAAGACCCCTATAAAAGGCACGCCGTGAGTCATTTCTAACTCATCTCCCCCTCTTATATGAGAAAAGATTTCTCTAAAGGTGTAGCCTAAACCTTCTTTGAGGATATCTATTCAGACAACTGGGTTGGAGTGAATGCTACTCCAATCATTGGCTCAAGTGGAAACGATAGCTAAGGAAGTCATTTTTATGTCGATAGATTGTCCGTTGATAGGTCTCTGGTTTGACGTCTTGTACATGTCTTCTCCAAATTTACGTAACACGGTGAATCGAAAATCCAAGCAGTTCAAGGCCACTAAGTTATGACCCACTTTTCACTAGTTATGCAAATGATATTTGATTCATATATAAAAGAGTGATGGCTTTACGAAGTATGTTTCGATCCAGATGAATGATGTCACTTTTGTGTCACAAAATCCACATATTGCTAGTTAAATTTGCTTTTGTGTATTGTACGTGGGACAACCCCTCTTCTCGTTCAGGTGGTGGCCGAAGAGCGTCTCTTCATCCAAGGGAACGAAGACATCTCTTCGGCCTCTTCGGTTGTCTCAGTAAGATATATGATTCCTTCATTTTCATCGTGGCTCGTGTAATTTACATGTCTTGCTAATTTGGAGGCATATGTACCACATCCAGGCAAAGCTAAGTTCATAATCTCGCATGTCTACTCATCCCTTGTCGGGATAACAAAATACAAGCATCACAGAAGGATTCAACATAGAGAAGAATTGGATACGTATACGGGCGATGAGCTAGAGGCTAGAAGGGCCAAGGCAATCGCACAAGGATGAGGAGGACAAGGGTGGAAGCTCCAAGGCGGCCTATTCCATTGGCTGACATGTCCGAATGCAATTTATATGCCAATCTTTGCATCTTTATATTCCTGTCACTTGCTCGGCTGTTCCCGTGTGGAGCCTGGAGGCACCCCACTGAGAATACATGATCGTATTCCATTTGGGATGATAAAAGAGAGCAACCTCTGCACGCATCCTTCAATCCCAAATTCCCAATTCTCATGCAGATTCCAAATACAGTGTGAAAATAAAGTAGACAGGGAAACATTGTGGTTAACCTCCCACCCATGGCCTGTCATGATGTGAGTCAACAGGAGGAAAGGGCCGCAGAAAATCTGGATGTGAAAGCGTACGTATCTTTCACTATAACTAGCGACATCTTGATGGAATGGAATCCTCCTGACGTGTCACCATGGCATGCACTAATGGTTTAATGGTGTCGATACTCCTTCTGTGTGCAGTGGAACGCGCATCGCCGAAGCGCTCCGTGTCCAGCTCGACGTGCAGCGCCGCCTCCACGAGCAGCTCGAGGTAAGAGAAAATTAGTTCAAGCACAAAATTAGGCTCTACTAGGGCCACATGCGAGTGACACACCGTTCGGATTCGGCGGTCAACAGTGTTTTACAGAACAACTCGCCGGCCTTAGGAGTCTTGTCTGACTTTGTTGGTCTTCACTTCCTGGTGCTGCAGATGCAGTGGAGTCTGCAGGTGAGGATAGAGGAGCAGGGTAAGAAGCTGCAGAAGATGTTCGAGGACCAACTCAAGGCCACCCGGAACGTTCCAAGATCGCCAGAGACGAATGGCACTGTCGGCATCCATGTCTTCCCGGCCACGGAGCTGCAGGACGACGTCGTGTGAGGCGTAGCTTTTGTCTGTCGCTAGCAGACGAGTTAGCCTTGGGAATTTGGACGCCCTTGACACTCTGTAACCTGAATTTCTCTTTTGACAAATATATCGCTGTAGTTCTCGACGGTGGCGGAGATAGCAAATTGCCAAAGCCTGGGCGCATCACAAGATAAAGCACTTCACTTATTTGACCTACGAAGAGCAACAAATATGTAATATTTGAATGGAAGTCGTGTGAATATAAACACTAACATCTTACGGATCGTTGATGTAGCGCATTGCATTGCATTGCATGAACTGAATGTTTGTCTGACATCATGAGACTAACCTCCTGGCCAATACGTTCGCTGGTAACCTTCCTAGTTAGACCCCACTTTACGGTTTCATCAGAGGCGGCTTCTTTCAAATCTTCAGCTAATGTAAAGCTGAACCTAGCAGCAATCCGGATCGCTCCAAGAACCCTCAGGGGATCATCCAGGGACGTCGCTCCGGCACGTAAAGGAGTAACAATAAGGGATTTTTCAGATCTTCAAGACCTCTTCCAGTAAAACCTTCTGATGATTCCGTGTTGATACTGAAGAATAAGCTATTGATTGCTAGGTCCCTGCGAAATGCATCTTCTCCGGCCATACCGTTCTCCACAATTACTCAGTTAGGCCTCTGTTTTCAGTGTATTTTTCAGACCTCAAGTTGGCAAAATCAATCCAGATGCCAAATATAAGCATCCCTGAGGTTTCCAAGTGCCTAGTTTGGTCCAGATTGCATCGCATGATGACAAGTAAACAACTCCTTTCTGCTCCTCGCCGTTCAACTCCCAGTACTCATTTACTTTCTGACAAAACTTTGGCCAGTCATGTTATCAAGTGTGCTGTCAATGTCCGCAGAGTCTTTCCCCAGTAGGTTGTCTCTGATCTGGGTGTTGAATAGCCCAACAAATAGCAGCTAAGCCAACCACATATATAGAACTTCTAACCGTGGGTGAGGTGAGCAACCCATGGAACTAGGACATAACCGTCATTGCCCAAGTTGGAGCTGCCACCGTTCCTGGAGGGCTAGAGTTGCTGGCTTTCGCGAAGCTGGAGACTGCAAATGACCTTCAGAAGCATCTCCTTATGTTTCTCCGGGAGCAGCACCCTCCACTGCGACAGGAAATCAATTGCTTTAAAGATCACCTGGAACGCTGAAGAACAAATTTTCCATTCAAAAACAGCATCATTCCGAGTAATCGAAATGGACCGTAAAATCCCCCACGTTCCAGAGTTCGACTTGGCCCCCGCCTGAGCTAACAGGAATGACCGCAAAGTCATTAACATCCCTGTTTGTTTCAGCTTCGCTTGGATTAAAATCACCTATGGATTCGCTTCAGTGTCAAAGCTGATTCTGCGAATCAGCTTCACCACCGAAGTACACTTTGAGGTGCTTCAGGAAATTGCACTAAAAATGGCCCAAAACCAGATTCAGCTTCACTGGCAAAGCTGATTTCAAATAGCCGTTTGTTTCAGATTCCAGATTCAGCTTCACTGACAAAGCTGAATCTGCTCCCTGAAGCTGAAACAAACAGGGTACTTTGGCTTGCCTTCGGTTGGATGCACAGGAATTCTGTGTAAATAAATTAGTGGATACACAACAAGTATGTACTGTAGTAAACGGATAAGAAAATGATTTAACTGATACCCGAAAGACACTCAACTAAAATGAACAACGATTGTCCTCTTAAGCTGAACTTCATTTGAAAATCTCACAACCCTGCGCGGATGTGTTCTCATTTGACACACCAAAAACAGTAGAGAGAAGATCAGCCAGGCCAGGGCCATGTAGTATTGTATTACTACTAGATCAAACAGGGCTGTGTTCAGAGTTCAGACATCTCAAGATGAATCAGGCTTGAAGTTGCTTTTTAAGTACTGAACTGAATGGAATCTTGTTGGCTAAATAGTAAGGCCTCGTGGATTCTGGACGGTGATCTTTGCCTTTTCAGGCTGCAACACTCTCTGATACTACTGGTACATAATGCCAGCACTTTATGTGATATAAATGTATTATTATTCGTGTGAGTAGTTACCAACACCGAACCTTCAATATCAGAGTTAAGCACCTGCTGCTATGAGCTTGTACATTGTCAAGCCCACAGTAAAAATGCGTGCTCGAGTATGATTTGATCAGAGGTTCCAACTTGGCATCTTCGAATAAGTAGTAACCAGTCAAAAAGGACAGTCCTGAACTACTAAATCAGTGCATCATCCTCCAAGATTCAGTTGTGTGTGTGAGGAGATACATAAAATCAAACATTCAGCAAGTATAATCAAACATTCTCATCAAGCAAAACAAGTCTGATCAGTACGGCTAATATGCTTTGGGACTAGTGTGGACAGTTGGCACCATCTAAGAGGGGTCTAATTGGATAATAAGGTGCCACCTGTTGGATGCAATGCATTGGTCTCTCCAGTAGTCACTTACTCTGCGATGCACAGTCAAGATTGATCCAACAGTTATTGCATATTCTGCGAAAAACAGTCAATCCAGACACCACTTGGCCAGTACAGTGCCACTTTGAATGTCAACGGACCTTGCTGCCCCGTCAAATCCACCGTCGACAGCCACTGCGCCAAGCTCTCTGCTGGCGGTCCAACTAGCAGCTTGGCCATCGCTGAAGCAACACAGATAACCTGTCTCGAATATGAGCTTCAAGATGGGCTTCGCATTCTAGCTGGACGAATCCGTTACTCATGACATTACTCAAGTTACGGAAGCGGAAAATGAATTCCTAACCTCTCCGTTTTCTGAGGAGGAAATTCGAACTGCGGTGTTTCAGATGGAACACAACAAGGCACCGGGACCGGATGGCTTTCCCGCAGAGTTCTATCAATGCTTTTGGGACGTGATTAAGGCAGATTTGGTTCAGTTGTTTAACCAACTGCATTCCGAGGACCTTGATATTTCTCGTTTAAACTTTGGGGAAATTATCCTATTGCCTAAGATTAAGGAGGCTAGTCGTATTCAACAATATCGACCGATTTGCTTTCTGAATGTAAGTTTTAAAATTTTTACGAAGGTATCGACTAATCGGTTGAACGGTGTAGCTGACCATGTCGTAAAACTCACTCAAACAGCATTTATGCAAGGCCGCAACATATTAGATGGAGTGGTCGTCCTGCACGAAACTGTACATGAACTGCATCAGAAAAAGTTGAACAGTGTCATTCTTAAAATTGATTTTGAGAAAGCCTACGATAAAGTTAAGTGGCCCTTCCTGTTGCAAACCTTGCGCATGAAGGGGTTTTCACAAAAATGGTGTCGCTGGGTAGAGAGCTTTGTCTCTGGAGATAGTGTGGCCATAAAAGTTAACGATGACGTTGGCAACTATTTTCAGACAAGGAAGGGGCTTCATCAAGGCGACCCCGCATCTCCTATTCTGTTTAACATTGTGGCCGACATGCTAGCTACCCTTGTTGAGCGGGCTAAGCTGGATGGTCAAATTAGTGGGGTCATTCCACACTTGGTAGAAGATGGTCTATCCATTCTACAATATGCGGATGACACGATACTATTCATGGATCATGATCTAGATAAGGCAAGAAATCTCAAGCTGCTCTTATGTGCTTTTGAGGAACTTTCTGGTCTCAAAATTAATTTTCATAAGAGCGAACTTTTTTGCTTTGGCGATGCTGCAGAATCAGCACCTGAGTATGCTGAGATTTTTGGATGCCAGCTCGGGCAGTTTCCGATTCGGTATCTGGGTATTCCCATACACTATCGGCGTTTAACTATCGCTGAGTGGAAGCATGTGGAAGAGAGACTTGAGAAACGATTAGCCAGTTGGAAGGCCAAACTCTTGTCTTATGGGGGGCGATTGATCTTGATCAATTCTGTCCTAAGCAACATGGTTTTATATATGTTGTCATTCTTCCACCTGCCGAAAGGGGTTCTATAGCGTCTAGACTACTTTAGATCCAGATTTTTTTGACAGTGCGATAACGAAACCAAGAAATATCGACTGGCTAGGTGGAGCGTATTATGCAGACCTAAAAGTCAAGGGGGCCTGGGAATCCAAGACCTTGAGATTAAAAACATCGCTCTTCTCAGCAAGTGGGTTTATAAACTACTCACTGAGAATGGAGTATGGCAGGAAATCATTCGCAACAAGTATGTGGGATCCAATGCCATTTCTCAAATTCATTGGAAACCTGGGGATTCACATTTTTGGAGTGGTGTCATGAAGGCCAAGGAATTCTTCTTCCAATTTGGGACCTTCTCGGTTAGGGACGGTTCTCAGGTTCGTTTCTCGGAAGATACCTGGCTAGGGAACAACTCACTAATGGTGCAATATCCGAGCTTGTACCGGATTGTCAGACATAAATTTGTCACGATCAAACAAGTCTTAGGACAAGAAAACCCCGATATTTCTTTCCGTAGGGATCTTTTGGGCACTCGTCTGACAGCATGGAATGAATTACTCACTCGCTTGGAGGACATTCAACTGTCAGATGAGCCAGACACTTTTCGATGGAACTTGCATCAGAATGGCAAATTTTTGGTCAAATCCATGTATGATGCAATGGTTCATTGTGATGTTCCAGTAGATAACAGGAAATTGTGGAAGCTAAAAATTCCTCTAAGAGTGAAGATTTTCCTCTGGTTTCTAAACAAAGAAGTCATCCTAACTAGAGATAATCTGGCATGACGAAACTGGCATGGTTCCAAGACATGTGTCTTTTGCCAACATGACGAGTCTATCAAACACTTATTTTTTTAGTGCAAGTTCGCTCGGGCAGTTTGGGCCATGGTCCAAGTAGCTTCGAATTTATACCCACCACGTAGTGCAGGGAATATGTTCGGCAACTGGTTGCGGGGTATTGATAAACAATGTTCTACACATATTCTTGTGGGAGCGGCGGCCTTATGCTGGGCAACGTGGCTTACCAGGAATGATGTGGTTTTTAACAATAAATGTGTCTCATCTCCTATGCAGGTTATTCATGTTTGTACACGATGGCTCCGTACTTGGTCTATCCTGCAGAAGTCGGAGGACATGGACCTTTTTATGATGGCGTCTACACGGCTGAAGCGTACGGCCAGGGAGGTTTTCTACCCCCATGGATGGCGGTGTGATTTACAGATAGTATCTACCGCTCCTTAGGCTGGACACAATTTATTGCTTGGCTTTGTATCGAATTATTTTATTTTTATGGTGCTCTGGACTTTTTGGCTGTGTGCATCTAGCTATGCAGAGGCCGGGCTTTTTTTCGATACGATTGTATCACCTCGATATATCTATTTAATGAAAATTCCTTTATCGAAAAAAAAAAGTATATGTTATCTAGCTTAGATGACTGCACAGGAAAGAAATCTCAGCTTTAAGACAGGGTACTGAACCCTGTCTTGAACTGAAGCTCATATTTCGGTGCGCTACAGGTCCGATCTCCTTGACATGGTCCTCATTATGTGTCTTATGGTAGCTTTGCAATTTTTTATTGGCCAGTAGCAGATATTATCTCGCTACTAATATTGTAGTGTTTATTCATCACAACAAAAGATACTTGTGCTGCTAATTCTATGGCTAGAACTTGAAGCATGTGCATCATCATAGATATTCAACTAACAGCTGACTTTCTGAGGAAACAGAGGTTACACCTTACCCCAGTTCTACCTGAATTTTATGCTCCCCTAAAGTTCAGAGAACCCTCCAAAAGAAAGGTTCAGATACAAAAATTTGTATCACGATAAAGGCGGCAAAGTAAAATGCTCTGAAACCTTATGTAAAGTCAACAAGTTTTATTTTCCACCCCTTTTATTTATTTTTTACAAGAAACCCAATAAGGTTAAACACTAGATTCTTGAGCTTTAGAATTTCCGAGGCCCCACAAATTCCGTTCAGGTAATTTATACCATGTTACAGTAAAGTACATATATATTTTTTTAATCTTTCTATACCTGGTGCTTGGATTCAGTTTTCTAATCTTTTTGTTTTCTACCAAGATATTCTTCACCGTTATGTTGCTGACAAGAAAAGTGCTACTCTCTGAATCTTTTATCTATTTATACCTGTAAATTAGAACTCTGTTGCCGGACTTGACAAGTGATCCCACTATATATATGTTGTTTGCTGGAACCTGCAAGTTGAGGAGCTCGCACTCAAGAACACTGTAACAAAACCCATAACACAATAAAAAGCGGTCAGAACTCAGATATAACAGGCAATTACACAAAAATATCTGAACACACGTACTTCATATATGTACATCAAATACCTGCTGCAAGCCTAATCTTTTGCACCAATAAATAAGCTTCACGTGGAGCACTTCCAGAACATCTATATGTTCAAGTAGTTCACTGTCCCATCCTCCACGCACACGTCGATGTGCTGCCCAACCTGCCATTGCGCAACACAACCACACACTGTTGACATACAACATTAGACAAGGGGTAGCTACCAGATCTTACTGAACCTCATCAGTTCTAGCAACGAGCTCTCCTCCTAATTAAGTCCTACTACTCTTAATCCTAGCATCCATTACAGGAGTATGATTAGGCCTAGCAACAAGGACAAGACTAATGGAAATAAGGACGAAAGGGACCAAACCAACACCCTAAACAAGTGAAAACTGAAAAACGAAAATATTATATTCCAGTTCTAATCTTCCTCAAGTATTTACTTAGGTACACCTTTAGTATGTATAAATTCCTCTATTTATAATTTCATCAAGTAATCACTCCAGATCAGCAATAATTCCACAATAAGGTAACTTCCAAATGAAATTAAATAGTTGAGGGACACATAATTCCTACATTTGCAATAAGTGTAGTTCACCCTGATGGATATCATTTTGCCCACCATGCAAAAATATCAACGGAATGGAAGGCTTTTTTAATCAATACAGCAAATATCTGTAGTCTTTGGGGCAAGGAACGTGGTCGATTCAGAACCATTGTCTAATGAGATAGTAGTACCAAAATGGATTACATATCAAAGCATGCATGTGGGTGAACCGACCAAACTTAGATATCAAAATAAATGACTGGACAAATATCTAGCATGTGCCTTACATCTCCATCTGTGTACTTAATGCCCATTTGCAGCAACAGCGATATAGCAATAGTGATATCTGAACAAATATGACATAGCAGCAGTGACATTTTAGTTTCTATTATTGGAAATCAGGGAGAAATCCCTTTCTTAAAAAAAGTAACAATGATATCTGAACAAATACCAACTGCAACAGTGATACATACTTAGTAATAACATAGCAACTGGAGTATTGAAGAAAGAAATTTTATCTGCGCCAGAAGCATTATCTTGTGACAAATCAAGTCAAATTCTATAGAACATGGAGATTGATGACATGGCCGATGTAGTAGTAACTTTATTTGGTTACCGATGGAGCTGGAGTCGGTCAGACCAGACAGCTCAATCGTCGTGTATATTTTTGTGTTTATCCATCAAAGTTTTTTCTAACATAAGGGGCCAATCAGCACGATACGCTGAATAAAGACAGAGCATATGATCCATGTTCCTGTCAAAAGAAAGATTTTTTTTCTCTTCTTTAGAGGATCCAATAGCACCACGTATATGCCTCATGCCGGCAGGACCAATATGGCAATGATGGGTATATGACATGCCAGCACGACCGATATGGCAATGGGCTCCATGGATCAAATTTTGGCAATGATGAGACACGACGTAAAAGGAAACTCTACGTCCCAATCAGCAGAGTCAAGGTGGTTGGTTTATTCAGTTACACGTTGCTCGCTACCAAAACTTTGCCACCTATGCTTCGGCACATCCGACAAACACTCGGTCGGTGTCCACAATCGATTCGCACTGGATTTGTTCCATCCTCCCTACAGTACAGGCTTCTCTTCAAAGCTTAAAAGTCGGGCCTCTACCACACAAGCAGCAACACGGCATCACCAAATTAACATAAGGAGCCGCATGCTGTTATCCTCCAATTAAGAAACAAAATGGCCATCTCGCTCAGCTTGGAGCTTCTCTCCCTATCCCAACAATGGCAGCTCCTCCTACTCCTAGCACTCCTTCCGGCCATCTCCCTCGTGTTCTTGACGAGGAGACTGAGCAACAAAGGGCTCAGGCTGCCGCCAGGCCCAGCCCAGGCGCCGTTCCTGGGGAACCTGCACCAGCTAGGCCAGCTGCCGCACCGGAGCTTACGGGACCTGGCGTGGCGGCACGGGCCGGTGATGCAGCTGCAGCTCGGCACGGTGCCGACAGTGGTGGTGTCATCGGCTGAGGCGGCGCGGGAGGTGATGAAGACGCACGACGAGGATTGTTGCACCCAGCCCGTGTCCCCAGGGATGAAGCGGCTGTCCTATGGCCTCAACAACGTCGGGTTCGCGCCCTATGGCGCCTACTGGCAGGCGATGCGCAAGTTCCTCATGGTCTTACTCTTCGGCGTGCGGCACGCCAAGGCCACATGGCACGCACGTCAGCACCAGGTACGACCATGACCATGTATAATGGGTTCAACTGATCGATCAAGAAACACTGTATGCTTATGGATTTTATTCATCATCAGGTGGAGAAACTGATGAGCACCTTGAGCGGCTTGGCCGGAGAGCCCGTAGCGCTCAAGGAGCATATCTTCAGACTCGTCGACGGCATCATCGGCATGCTGGGGTTTGGCGACATGTACAACAGCGACAAGTTCCCACACCACAAGAACTTGGAGCATGTGCTCGAGGAGGCCACACACGCACAGGCCAGTTTTTCCGCCGAGGACTACTTCCCCAACATTGTCGGACGCCTAGTCGACCGAATCACCGGCGCGAGCGGATCTTCAAGCAGCTTGATACCTTCTTCGAGATCATCATTGAGCAGCATCTTGACCCTCGGCGCGTCAAGCCTCACAACGGTGACCTCGTTGACCGCCTCATTGGCCTCTCGAAGGGAAGGACAAAAGTGGCACCCTCAGCATCACGAGAGACCACGTCAAGGGCATCATTTTTGTACGTTATATTAGTGGCGTCTACATCCTGTCCTGTCCTGATCAAGGAAAGAAAGGATGAACTAACTGACATCACTTACCACCATGCATGCAGGGCACGTTCATTGGTGGCTCGGACACGGCCTCGGTAACGATCCTATGGGCGATGGCGGAGCTGATCCGGAAGCCACGACTTCTGAAGAAGGTGCAAAACGAGATCAGGGGCGTGGTGGGCGGCAATGAGAGGGTGTGCCGGGACGACTTGGCCAAGCTGGGCTACCTCAAGATGGTGGTCAAGGAGACCCTACGGCTGCACCCGCCAGCGACGATGTTGCTGCCGAGGGAGGCCATGAGGGACATCCAAATTGGCGGCTATGATGTGCCGGCCAAGACACGGATCTATGTGAACGCATGGGCGATTGGCAGGGACCCGGCAAGCTGGCCTGATGACCCAGAGGAGTTCAAGCCAGAGAGGTTTGAGGCGAGCGAGATAGACTTCAAGGGCGCACATTTCGAGCTAACGCCATTTGGCGCAGGGCGGCGGATATGCCCCGCCTTGTCTATGAGCACGGCAACTGTGGAGTTCACGCTGGCCAACTTGTTGTACTGCTTTGAGTGGGCGCTCCCCGAGGGGACTGTAGTAAGCATGGAGGAGGAAGGTAAGCTCATCCCCTTCCTCAAGACGCCGCTCGTGCTGGTGCCACCGCATACCGGGGACCGGTCCTGAGCTCCGGTCAAAATTAATATGCTCCCAGCTAGGCAGCTATAGGGTAATTAAGCATGTGATCATATCACTATTAAAATATTAAGTTTAGTTTGCACTACCCATCTATCTCACCTTCAAACACAGTATATTAATTGGAATAAAATTGGCACCTGTACGCATGTCTATATGGGTGCTTGGTAATTTGTCTTTCGAAAGCTAGCTATCCTTGTATGGATAATGGAAGAGAGAGATACGTGGCCATATTTGTCCTTAAAAGCAGATGAGAATGCAAGATTATCCATATTCCTATGGTGGGGGTGCTTCTGGCTTCAATCGCCGTCGGATATGAGGATGACGGCGACAACGATGGCGACGTTTCTGTTCTCAGAATTGCTATGTGCAATTGTACATAATCGCCATGCCCACAGTAAACATGCATGCTTGAGTATTTTGCATTTGATCTGATCAGTCATTCAGATAGTCGGTCGACAAGCTGTTGTAAGTTAAACTAACCGTCTCAAAGAAGACAGCCCTGAACTACTAAATCAACCATTCATAAGTATAGTCAGATTCCGTAATGTGTCTTATGGTGGCTTTCTAATTATATTTTTGATTGATCGGCAACGGATATTTTCTGGCTACTGATATTGGATTGTTTATTCATCACAACAACAAAACCACTGTACTGTTAATTCTATATGTGGAACTTGAAGCATGTGCGCCATCATAGATTTTCAAATAATAGATTGAAATGAAATGTGCCGGAAAGACGAGTTCATGCTTAATAACTGATTACCGTAAGGTCGGCATACGTCCTGTGATCAACATCATCAAACAGGACCAGAACACCCTACTCCACAGCTACGTATTTGAGCAGCAGGACTCATCGAATGCTTGGCTTTGAGCCTTTTGACAGATTTCCTGTCCCACATAGCTTGCAACTGCTTTGCTAACATCGGGAACATTAGATGAATTCTCATGATCCCCTGAAACAGTTAGAAAGAAAATCAGATGCACACATATTTCTTTCCTTGCTTAGAGCAGCTCCCCTGGGTTATCATCAGTTCATAATACAGACCTAATATGACAGTTATGGTTTACGACAGGCACAGAATCATGTACCTGAGCGGAGCTCGGAACACGCAGCATAGCAGGAAGTTGGTCGCCACAGAATCCATAATTCAACATCTTCCGTACCATATGATCTTGATCTCACTTAAACAGCGTTGACTGACAGTAAATGAATACAAATACCACATTGGTAATATTTATCTGCAACGAAGTAACTCAAATTAATTGAACACTCATCAATTACTTATTGGTCAACAGCAAAGTTGAAGCTGTAATTTCAATAATCCAGCTGGTTAAGCTTGAAAAAACATATGGACATGGACCTGTAGGAAATAGTTTCTCCCAGCAGGTCGTTGCTCATAAGTCGAGTTCAATACTGCACTGAAGATATCAACTTAAACCTGCAACAGAATAAGCATGTTTATTTTCAGAAGCAAAGCCTTATTGAGCATACACAAGAAATTAAGCCTGGTTAACTCAAAACCACATAAGGTGTAAGTTAATGGCATAAAGCCATAGCAGCATCAGTGATGTAAGTACATTGGTCAGACCATGTTTAACATGCTGTTTTTTGAGTGAAAAATTATGCTCATCCAACCAAAATTTCTTGACCTTCAGTAGAACTGTTTGCAACTGCTGATTATTGCATTGTTTGTTCTCTGGTCTTCTTGAAGCATTAAAATCCAGTTTGCCATGAAATTTTGGTACTGCTTGAAACCTTAAACTGCAATTTTAGGATGCAAAGCCTAATTAGTACTTCCATTCTTTACTGCCTTATTGTCTAGATTGCTCAGACACTGTCAGACTGCAAAGGCATTCTTTACAACCTTCATTATCAGACACATTATTGTCTAGATTGCTTAGACACTGTCAAACTGCAAAGGTACAATCTCACAGGCATCTTTTACAGAAGTATTCATGACATGATTGTGTAGTTTTTTTTTCAGTTTGCATTATCAGCATAAAGTGCTGTACTGGCTTATGATTTGTTTCGTTATGAGCAACAACATAGGTTTAACTCGTTTATGTGTATTAAGATGTTGGTATCATGTGATGCTGTGTTGCTGCTGATGGTTGATCTTGCACAGCTTATCCTTTGTACAGCAGAATGGCTGGCCTAAGACCTGGTGCTCATCCGTAACAAGGGGGTCGGACTACGTGGCTTACTTTGATCTTCCTATTGATCTCCTTGTTGTTTATGCCAAATCAAGCTGGGTAACTTCCTATTTTGTTTCCTTGAACATAAACTTCAATCTATTCTTCACTTATACTGCAAGTTTTTCCTCCTCCTTTTCCTAAGTACGAAAATATACAATCACAATGATTGTCGAATGGATAGCAGGAGTGAGCACACAAAAGTTGCAGGATAGGTCTCATGAACCGGTAAAAAAAGTACACCAAACTGCACAACAATTCCAGAAACAACATGCGGTGATTTTTTATTTATTTAAACTTGCTAGGCTGTTGAGGGGCTTCTCATATTACATAATCTGAGAGCAGCTTCTACCGTCAGTACAGCTAAGAAGACATGCTAGCAAATATACTGAACCGGAAGCAAAATCTCCATATGCACCACAGTTTCAGTGTTGTGATATCGCTTTAGGTGAAGTCTAACACAAAGACCATTTTTAATCAATCGTCAAAGTAAATGCACTGTCCTCAAATGGTGAGTTAGACCAGGAAACGTGTGATCATGAGCACTTCTGTTATGTGCTCTTGCTTTTGCAGTTTCCAACTGCACTGCTGCAACTTTGTAGTCAAGAGCAACCTACAAGCTGGGGATCCAAGAAACAGCAATTCAACCAAAGCTGATTTCCTTTTCTAAAACCTAACTTTGCCTCTTTCTCGCTCCTTCTCCCATTTCAGATAACAAATAAAATTCTCTTTTTTTTCCTTATCTAGCTCAGGAAAGATAATCTTTGAGTTAAATGAGATTTACAGCACTAAGATGAACTTGCTGTAAGAAAGTACCTGTTTGGATTGGACTGTGGGCAGAAGGTAATGGTGTACTTGGTGGGGTTGCGAGCGAAGGTGGAGATGACGTCGTCGTAGCCAGAGCTCAGCTAGCAGGGGCAGCCGCTCATTGAGATCAATGAGGCATGGGCATGTTGTAGCCGTTGACAAGGCCGGCATCACAAACCTGTCGGGCCGGATACCGTCGAGCCCCATATTCCCAAACAGCTCCAATGCAGCCCCAGACTGCCCAGCCTGCGAGTACCCCATGATCACCGCGGTCCAGGTGACCGGGTTCCTCGCCGGGAGCCCCAGGAGACGAGGTTGCGGCTTGGCATCCGGTCGAACAGGCGGCGGGCGTCGCACAGGCGGCCGAGCTTGGAGTAGCCACGGAGGAGGAGGTTGGTGAGGAAGAGGTCCGGGAGGGCGTCCGAGACGACGGCGCGGGCGTGCGCCGCTGGGAGGACGCGGCGGAGGCGGTCGCCGGCGAGGCATGAGACGAGCAGCTGGGCAAGGCTGGCGCTCATGTGCCGCCGCCGGTTCGGGAGAGGAGTGGTAAAGTGCAAGGTGTTGCTTGGCTTCACCGATAAAATCTCTCCCTGATAATAAAGCACGGATTGAGTCTCTCGGATTCACCGTCGCGGCGTTTTTGCAAAAAAGTCCTTATGATTTTGTGTATTCAACCCGCGATCCAACATAATCTGCAAAAGGAAAAAACTGTTCGCTGGAAAAATATACCTGTACGCATCTGCATCGACGCCTGGCCGAGCCAAATCCCCCCCCCCCCCCCCCCCCCCCCCGCCGCCGCCGCACCACTCGCCGCTGTGGCCGACCTCAACCCGCCCGCCGCCGCCGCACCTCTGCTGCGGTGGTCGAGCGCAGCTTCTGGATCAGGTCAACGTGACGGCTCGGGCGGCTGGGGACGACGCGCCTGCTTGATGCAGAACAGCGGCGGTGGGATCCGGCGGGCGCGGGAGAAGGAGGGATCCGGCGCGGCGGCGCGAAGTACTTGCAGGTGGAGGCGGGCCTCCATGGCTGGCAGGGAGATCTCCAAGGTCATGGCGGGGCTTTGATTTTTCTGATAGAAAAGAGAGACAGAGGAGGATCCAGGGAGGAGGGAAGGTAGGAGAAGAAGGACGGGGAACAAGGAAGGGTGCGACAGGGGTGCAGCTGTGCGAGGGCACTGGTCTCGCGCGTGAGGAGCGCCTCTCCTCGGGAGGATCGGAAGGGAGCGAGTGAAACTCAAATCCACTTCAGAGCAAGGTAATGTTGCAGACCTCCTTCCAATCCGTGATGACTACTGACTAATACCAAGTTACCCATATAAGCTACAGAGGATAGTTTTGATACTTATGCAAAATCTTATGTTCAAACTCGTGCAGCACCAATATGTGTTATACTATTAGTTACTGTATAACTAACACTTTGTAGTGCACTAAGATCATCTTAAACTTCCATCGACTGAAATGTACTCATGTGTTAGGTGCGTCTACAGCTGCTAATTTAAAGGGATTTGATTGTCCCGCTTCTGAGCATAAGCATGATAAAGTGCAGCAACCGACTTTGGCTTATTGTTTTGGAAATCGCAACCGGTGCTCTCTTGCTTGTTTTTGTGATTATTGGTGTTGTTACTGCCTACAGAAGCTGCAATCTAAAGCCTTCTATAAGAATATCATCATGGAGTAGATTAAAAAGTTGGAGCGACGAGATAACAGTACTGATTGGTTGGTATTAACTTTATAAAATAATTGATAAATTGATTATTTTGTCTACGGAAGCCAATTGATAAATTGATTATTTTGTCTACTGAAGCCAATTATTTTATGAACTCAAGAAATCATTCTTATGAGCAAGCCAACAACGTAAGCCCCACCAGTGACGCGACGGGAGAGCTCCGACCTGTCTGTGGGAGTGGGAACGCATATCCCTGTCGCGGCCTACACAAGGCGATGGTCAACGCGCCGACGCATCGTTCATCGTCCGTCTTCGTTAGGTAAGCAAAGCGATCCTCCTTTCCTCTTTCTCATCAGATCCGTTTTCTCATTGTGATACTACATTTAAGTCAATCAATTTTTATGATTCTTTCAGTGTTAAAGAAAATGGATTTTTACCTGAATAAATTGCATGTATAGATATGTAGAGGATGAACTCAACAAGCGGATCTTTCAAGGTTAATTAGCTTTGCACATTTTATTAAATAGATGCAACGGCATAGCACCTTCAATATCATGCTTGCACTCACATGTTGTTCCAACAGCACCATGAATGCTGCCCAGAATTGCCATGCCTTCAGCTTTTGCTATAAGTTCCTATGCTGCTCCTTTTCAGGTGACTTTTCATGCGATTTCTACTTCTAAAATTAGAAAATACCTTCAGATCAAAGCAGCGGATTTGTAGATTTTTGGAAATTAGTACTACTCCATCTCCATCCGGCAAACGGTCTTTGGTCACTGATTCTGAGGTACGACATTGTTTTACTTTTATGTTAAATCCCATTTAGTTTGGCACCTCCATTTATTGGTTCGAGCCGAGAAAAGACTCTGTCGAGCAGTATCACTGACTGGAAGCCTAAATTTTCATATCAGTGATGAGATAAATCCTGTGTACCAGTGCTTAGTAGCTAGGGAAATGCGGCTGGTATTTTTCGTCAGTATGTAGGTAGCTTCCTGATGTGTGTGGCTGTGTGTTCATTCACATAGACCTGAACTTATTTTGTTGGCTTCATTTTAGTAAAGATGGGGTGGGGAAAAAACCTACACCCTATATATGTAAGTTGACTGAAAATAATAATATGTTTCAGTAGCTATATTTCTCTGGTTACTAACATGTTTGTAGGCTAGATGTTCCTGTTGGGTTGTCTCGCTGTAGAACCTACCCCTATTCATCTGTTACACATTTTGTGTAGCTATTAAGGAAGAAAGTAATGACATTCACATGCCAGAGTCTCCCCATCAGCATTTGATGGCAGGAGCCGCTGTTTTACAAAATGGATGTGAAACCAAAATCATATTCTAATAACTTCTATTTAGTGCATATTATCATTTAGCAGTACGTTGGTTGTGCCTCCCCGTGATCAATGGAGATCTTCTGTAGATGTACTGCAGTCTTTTCAGGCGTTAAACTTCTCAATGGTTGACCATGGAAAATCTGTGTAGCTCTCATTTTCTCCATATGTTTATGGTTTCAAGGAGAATTCTTTCTCCTTTTGGAATTACCATCTTTAAACATTGTAGATTTCAATCTCTTGTGTATATACATCAAAGACTGTTTTTCGAATGCTTATCATGTACTAAACTCCATGCCCCCTCCTTCTGTCACATATGTTGCTCCCTTGTCATCAGTGAGCTCCAGAAAACCCAACTACAGGTATAGAATAGTTGCCACTTAGTTAGCATTTTAGTTAACAGTGTAAACATGTTAGTAACACTATAATGTTGGACAGTAAATGAATTCGACTACATCCGAACGAACTTATCTTGCTTCCAAGAAGGGTAAAATCATCTTTAATAATTTCCGGGATTTCGCTTATATTCATGTTTCTTAACATATTTGGAATGTCGTTTCCTCCAAAATGCAGCATTTACATTCCATTTGGAGCATAGGATGCATTTTTTATCAGTTGCTGACTGAAAAAACCACTTTTCTGATAAAAACACTATCCACCATTGGACTTAATTAATTGTCTTCTAGACACACCTTCAAATATATACAAGTTATCTGATAAGGTAGTCGTGGGAAGACTATATTTTTGGTTTACATTGTAAATATTTTTAGTGACCACAAATTTGACTTTATTTTTTGTTTCTTTTCAGCTTTCAGGTCCTAGATGAGAAGGTAATGATGTACTTGAACATTACGAGAAGACCAAGTTCCATCATCTCAGAAGCCAGAAGTTAACCATTTAATATCGTTGGTTCTAAAATTTGTTTAAGAAAAATGTTCATTCTGCTATTAGTCCCATGATTATGTGTCAATTGTAGATTCTTAATTGCTTGGAATTATTTTATATGTTTGATTCCTTCGGTTCATATTTATTCAACAACAAAATATTTTCAAGATTGGTCCATTTGAGGATCAAACTTCGAACATGTGAATTGATGTGGCATCAAGCTAAGTCTGTTGATACCTTGCTCTCCTTTTTTTTTTGCTTTGCACAGTTAATCTCGTCACTGGAGATGCATGTTAATCCTCTAGCTTTGCTCATTTTTTCTTTTGATTTCATCTTAGTTGATAGAATATTGTGTCACAATTTACATGGTCATGTGGGTGAATTGTTTCTCCCGTTGCAACGCACGGGTATGTTTCCTATCTATATCTATATCTATACCTACTATTAAAGGGAGGTGATATTCTTGGTTTCGTCCCGCTTCATTTGGTCCCGCTTAAATTAATTTCATGTACGCTATTTGGTTTCGTTACTTGCCACCCGTTTTGGCCCAACAGAAAAAGCTCACCTGAGCGCGCACTGAGGCCCAGGTCCGGAGAGCTGGCAAAAAATAAAATTGCCGATGGGAGGGTTCGATCTCATAAACTGCGAACCGGCCACGCATAGTTTGTTCAACTGACCCAACTAGAGATATGAAAGGTTTTTTTTTCTCCCGTTGCAACGCACGAGCCTTTTTGCTAGTATATATAACTGGGCCAACATCAAAGCATCTTCAATAGGCGCACAGCGCGCTAAAAATAACTTTTACAGTGCTTAGCAGGCGTTAAAAAAAAGACCCGTGCGCCCAACACAAACAACATTTGACACTCAAATAGAACCAAGAAGATCAAACACATAAAAAATAAATAAACAATAAATAATTCAATTTATTCCAATACAACAAATAGTTCAACAATACAACATCAAACATACAAATCACTAGTTTTGTCGGCCATTCCATGTCCACCACTCCTTGATTAGATTTTTTGAAGATCATCCTGCGTTTCGGCACCTCGAATGGCATGATAGGAGGCAACAAATCGGGCCACCCTCGCAGCCCTCTGCTGCACTCGCATGGGACGTCCCAAGAGCTCATACTGAGAGTAGTCTAAATCTTGGCCACGCTCATTCTTGATGATCATGTTATGCATGATCACACAAACGTTCATGATGTACCAAAGGATTTTGTGATCCCAAAATCTAGCCGGTTATCTCACAATAGCAAATTGGGCTTGCAAAATCCTAAAAGCTCTCTCCACATCTTTCCTAGCCGCCGCCTGAGCATTGTGAAAATCAAGATTTTTCTTACCTTTCGGTTTTTTCAACGGCTTCATAAATGTTTGCCACTTTGGGTAGATGCCATCCGCAAGATAGTAGCCATAGTTATATGTACGGTCATTTGCTATAAACTGCACCGGTGGCAGTTCACCATTTGCAATCCTATTCATGAGTGGTGACCGATTAAGAACGTTGATGTCAGTCAAAGATCCAGGAATTCCAAAAAAAAAGCATGCCAAATCCAAGTTTCTTGATCGGCCACTGCTTTAAGGATTATAGTGGAACCCTTTTTTTGGCCGTGGAATTATCCATGCCATGCCTTAGGACAGTTCTTCCAACACTAATGCATGCAAACTATTGAGCCAAGCATACCTGAGAACCCGCGAGCTTTGTTCATCTCCAAAAGCCTTGCGGCGTCTTCAGCATTGGGAGCTCTCAAACCGGACCAAACACTTGCACAATTTCGACTGTGAAGCGCTTGACACACATGATGGCTTGACTCTCACCCATGGCCAAGTGGTCATCAACTAGATCAGCCGGAATACCGTATGCCAACATACGCAAAGCGGCTGTCACATTTTGAAAGGTGCTATGCCCGAGTTCTCCGGCGGCATTCCTCCTTTGTTGAAAAAACGGATCATGGCTCGTCAGTTTCTCTGCAATGCGTTTGAACAACTCGGTGCTCATCCTAAACGGCGCCGAAAGTACGACTCGGGGTATACGGGATTATCCACAAAATAGTGCCTCATCAATCTGTTGTCGGCATCGATCTTATCCCTCCAAATTTTCTGACGACCCATAACCGAACCACCGTGCTTCGGCTTTTTATTGACGTGCATAGCTAGGATCATTGCAAGGTCATCCTCCTCTTGAATATCAAATTCTTCGTCGGAAGAATCATATGACGAACTCATCTACAATATTGAATTTAAACTAGTCTATAAAACTACAAACAACATGCACCAAATTCATCTACAAAATGTGAAGTTGAAGCAATACATACCTTGCAAGCGTTTTGTCAAACACTTTGTGGGCGCCGAGCGGCAGTGGGCGGCCGGGCGCTGTTCGTCAGAGGAATGGCGCGCTCGAGGGGCGTCGGCGATGAGAGGAGGTGGAGGAAGCAGCGGCAGCGCGCGGGGATAGGCCGGGGAAGCGCCTGGATCTGGCGGTTGGTGGAAGTCACGCGCAAGTCGTCGCTCTCCAGCACGCGGGAGCGGGCGCACGAAATAAGCGGCTCGCGATGCCGTTTTGCTCCGCCGCGCTGAACCAACTATACCGCGCGCGTGTTTTTTGCGCGTCCGTTGGAGCGCCCAGAACGGCTGCGCGTGGGCAAAAAAGGTGATTTTTCCAGCGCGGCGCTAAAATCACGCGCCTGTTGGAGATGCTCTGATCTTGGTGCTGCTTCTTGTGATGCATTGGTTGCTGCGGTGGTGGTGGTCACGGTGGTGCTGCGGTGGTGGTGGTCACGGTGGTGCTGCGGTGGTGGACGGCGGCTATGGCCAGCGGTGGTGCGTGCCTCGGCGCGATGGATCGTGCGATCCCGCGGCCAGGGTGAGGTCGGCCTCGGCAGGGGTGGTGATTGGTGGGCGGCGGTCGGTGGGGCGGTGGTCTCCGGGAGAAATCTTTGCTCCGGTCCTATCGGAGTTGACGACGGCGGCGCCCGCGGATGCCGTGATCTTTCTTGAAAACGTCGTCGTGCAGGTGTGCTCCTCCTCCCCATGGCTTTGGCTCCGGAGGGAAACCTCAGATCCGCTGGAACGGGCGATGGAGGCATCTTTGCGTCTTTCCCCTCCTTGGGAGCATCGTCCTGGAGCCGGCTACGACCGAGAGACTGGTGGATTGCGGCATCTTCGTCATGGACGGCATCTTCATCACTTGGTTTGCTGAGGCGGGGCGCTGGTTTCAGGTTGGCAGCGATGATGTCGTCGAGAGGAGATCGGGCCGCTGCATGGACTTCGATAGTCGGTTCCTCCCGGTGTGTCCGAGGTGCTCTTCCGTGGGTTGCTTGGTTGCTTTGAAGTCGGAGCTGCGGCGGAGCGGGTCCAGGTGGTGACGATGACAGGTGCTCGGTGGTCGTTTGCGGAGGGCACGGTCGGCGCAAGTCCTCCATATTTCCCTTGTGAGCCTCGTCGTCAAAGTTGGAGTTGTTGGTTGCTTGTGCGTGTGGCCATCCAGTGGCATGTGCCGTCGTGGTTTCTATGCAGCTGTTTGCAGGTTGGCTTCGATGTTGGAGCTCTATGGTGAAGTCGGAGTCGCTCGTTCGAGGCAACCAGTGATGACGATGACGCTTACGACTCCTCGGTGAACGTCTTTCTTCTTTACAGCTTTGTGTCCCATGTCGGTGGCCAGATTGGCCGGTGGTGTCCATATCATGTGGGTTGGGTTGTATTGGTTTTAGCCCGGTTTTCCGCCAATTAACCGGGCAATTCTCTTCTTCTTAATTAATGATGAAAATGGTAAATCTTTTGCCTCATTTAAAAAAAAGGTGTCTTCTCATGCTGCTAGTGAAATTTGATTTGCAGCCAGGCGTGTACCGGGTACCGGCGAGAGGGCGCAGTCGGATGGGGACTAGGTGTTGGGGCGCGCCTGTGGCGCGCCTCTTGAGGGGGATCTGGACGATGCCCGGTTGTAGTCGACCCTTTAACACTCTTTCGTATTCTAATTAGCGTTTGGGATGATTGCTTTAATTAACAAACTTAGTAGCAGAAATAGAAATATATATACAGAGAAAGGCCATTATGGATCTGAACATGAAACATGTGATTGAGAATAGTGCACTTTACATAAGCAGCAGCATATAGATTTAGCGTCTTGAAAAGCATGTGATAAGAGGGCCAAAAGCAAACCATAGGTTATCATAGGATAGAGCATAATTAAGAGTACTTAGTGCTAGATTATATTAGATTATATTGACACAGGGGCTGCAATATCTTCGATGGTGCATCTAGAGGCGGTGCACGGTGACAACCAGTCGGCGCTTTGAAGTGACCCTGAAACGAAATGCACAAACGTCTCCTTCGCGAATGTTGGCGCGGCGACGAAACTCATACCCGTTGGTGGTTATAGTGGCCCTCTTGTCAGTTCCTAGCATGTTGCGACATTGAGCGAGCAAATGGCCATCTGCAAGTCTGACCATGAGTGTATCATTGTTTGGATCAATGTAGTCCAGTAGGTTCTCTTCAGTATAGTTAACCTGAAAATACTGATACAAGAAAGCAAGTGATTTACATGGACAGAAATTGTTGTGTGATATGGAAGATAAGAGCGTATTCTATGGATATTAATGATATTAATGGTGATAGCAAATTACTATTATTGACTACATGTCTTGAGGACCCAAATTGATGAATGCTCAAGTAAAATGTCTGATGACAGAGCAAAGAGAAGTGAATTCTGGTGTTAAATCGACAATTTGAGGATGTACAACCTAGTGTATGGACAGAGAACAAACGCATGAAAAAATGTTGTAGCAAAGTTGTTATAGTAAGCAAGATCACGGTAAGCTAGAGAAGATTAAGTAGAAGTTTCGAAGTGGTAGAAGAAAAATAACAACAGACCAGATGTTGATCTATGTGGTATACAGTGAGAAAGGGAAGATAATTGGTGTCTTGATCTATGTTGTATACAGTGAGAAAGGGAACATAATTGGTATTTGTAAGATGACTAAACTGCTGACTGTTAAGTAGTATGAACAGAACAAAAAAATTTATATGTTAAGCATGGATAGAACAATAGTATAAATAAGAAAATGTGTAAGGCAACCTTCGTTTGTATCATCACAAACTTACAGCTCTTAAGGTAATTAAAATGGATAAGAAAACAACATTGTATATTCTGTAAAATGGCTGGTGAAGCACATGAACACAGTGAAGCAGTAAAGGAAGATGAAGAGCTAAAAATAGATGTGCGGGTAACTGAATGGTCGACTACAGTAGATTATAGAATTCTAAGAAAAACAAGTAATATTGCAAAAGTGAGTTCAATGAATCTCATTGAGTATAACAAAGTATTAGTGTGGGAAAGAATGCCGATGAAAGAAAATTGGGCTTACACAACGCAAATTTGTCATTTTCACATACAGTGTGCGCATGGCACTAAAGCATTAGTAGTGGTGTTGAAAAGATGAAGTTAAAAGCACAAATACTCGGTTAGAATCAATCAGCGTATTTTCTGTTAAAAAACGAATAAAAAGTGGGAGTTGTAGAATATGGAGATACAACTTGCTACATCATGAAGTTAGTAAACATTGAATAGGCTGTGCATTTGAGCATACCATGCGCTGGCCTGGTTTGGCAAACGTCTTGTTGATTGTGCACACGTAGTACTTGATGTCTGGCTCTTTGTGCCAAAACATAGCAAAGAGAGTGTCTACTTGGTGCTCATAGAGCCTCACCTCATTGCCCCACTAACAGTGGTCGTCAAGCTCACCAACGTACTGGATGCCACCAGGTGTTCCTGCATTCAGTTGGAAGTAGGTGGGAAGCAAGTTAAGTATTGTTTGCAACAGCCGTAAATGTCATAGTTTGTTTGGGAAAGAAAATTTCAGTTATATAAGAAAGTAGGCTGGGTTTTAGGGGCTGTTTGGACTGAACCCAAACCAGCTGTACGAAAACGATGGGGTGCCAGAATTTTGGCGAACAAAACTGCGAGCTGGAACTTGCTTGTGTGGTAGTACAGAGTGAGAAAGGGCAGCTAAAAAATTGGCAGTGATCGGAATATTCGGCTGCAATTGAAACGGTTGCCCACGCTGTGGCAAATGGCGAGAATTTTGGAAGGGCTTTGGCAGCCATCCAAACTGGCCCTTAGCCATGATGTCATATAAGTAAACTGAAGATTAATTTTTAAAATGAGAGAAGTGAAGTTCTAAAATATAGTAGATGGTGAAAGCAGTTTGTAAAATAAAGAAAGCACAAACGTTTGCATACAGATTCAGATCAGCATTGTCTGACATGCTGAAGGTAATGACTACAAAAGAAAATAAACATTGAGCGAGCAAAAGTAGAACAGAGCAGTGTGATTGCCAACTTTGTGAGATAAGTATGGTGAGACCAATCAATAGGAAAGGAAATAAATATTAATCTAGCAGATGCAGTGAATAGCTGATGGCAGTCGATAAAGAAATACACAGACACATGGTTGGTTATGAAGCTATGAGTTTGGTGTTTTACATATTGAAAACAAAGAAATAAGTTTTGTGCTCACCGCGGATGATGTACTCTTGGTGCTCATTCTCTTCAGTCTGTTCATCGTATCATAAAATACAACGTTAGAAATACGAAATGTGATTATTGCCACTGGAGATGGTGAAACATAAGAATGAGACTATTTATTAACTTCGAAAGAGGAGTAAAACGGAAAGCGGCAGTGATGAATCTTAAAAATGTTTCGTTGCTTATGAAATTGTGCATAAAGCTAGTGAGGCACGTTCTCTGAATTAGGTTGAATTAGTGTGTGTAGTGGGCGATGTTCATAC
Source organism: Thinopyrum elongatum (assembly GCA_011799875.1). NCBI lineage: Eukaryota > Viridiplantae > Streptophyta > Magnoliopsida > Poales > Poaceae > Thinopyrum > Thinopyrum elongatum. Next base: position 680,205,943 of record CM022298.1, read on the forward strand.
AATGGGACAGAGAGGATATAAGCAAGTATGATATGTACTCCATGGTGCTATAGATGTCGCTGAAGCAATTTTTATTAGCTACACCACACGGGCCGTGCATCATAAACTCTTCGACTAAGGCATAGCCAAGAGGATCTACTGCTGGATCGGGAATCTTGGCTGAGATGTATGTATCTGCAAGGTCGGTTACGCCTCCACCTGTCCTACCTTGAAGCCAGATGAGGACATGTATGTGCGGCAGACCACGCTTCTGAAACTCCACACTCTGTAATACTATATCAATTAAATGTAAGTGTTAGCCTAACGACTCTAGAGCTATGGGACTGTTGACAAATCAGTTGTGGGGAGAATGGCTACCCGCGCAGACACCCTTCATGATCCCTTTCATGAACTGGTCCAGCTTGAGCTTGAACACTCGACACACAAGATCAGATCGATCTGTGCATTTTTGTCCAGGCTCAAATACAAGGGCGTCTTTGATCTCAGCCCACTTTGGGTTACACGTGAAGGTGACAAATAAATGAGGTGGACCAAAAACATGACAGACTGCGACATCATCTTGAAAATTTTGCTGTCCATACCGATCCCCACCTGTGAAGGCTGCAGGGACAATTCTTTTTTAACCTATACTGCTACCGACAAGATGTCCCTGGCCAACAGCTTCAGCAACACCTTGGAAATGTTCGCATCTAAAGTCATCTTGATGCTCTGCTATGTATGTTAGCCTGCCTTCTTCAACACTTGCAAAACCATCAACCTGGGACTGCGAAGATAATCTTCCACAGCAAAGAAACGGATTGAAATTGATCTTTTTTATAATGAAAGCAGTAGCAGTAGTACTCTGCCATTGAGACACGACTTCTACCCTCAGGAACTGGGAGGTCACTTGTGATATCTGTAGGGTCTCCTATCTAATCTCACTCGAACTAGCTTAGCACGGTGGGATCCAATGGATGCACACGCAGATTCACTGAACTCGTCGGGGAAGAAAAACAGAGGTAAAAATCAGAGCAGAGACAGAGGATTTGGATCCAGCCCCCTTCTTGGGAGCCTTCCTTTTCTTTCTATTCTTTCAGAGTGAATAGCTGGGGTTTGGTTGCTGCACGATGCACCTCACCCTTTTACAAACCTGCTGTCGATGCAGCAGTACCTGGACGTGCTCTACAGTGAGCCGTCTGCATCTATGTCAAGCTACACCACATGCTGACATTTACCATGTCTCTACTACTCTACTGCTTAACAGGGGCGCAGCACTGTAGATGACTGAAAACTACACTGGGTCATGTGCTTATACAAATTGCATCAGACCTCAGTTTAACAGTTTGCTCAAGATACAAAATAAACAAATTCACCAGCATACAAGGTCAGGTTCTAACATTCTCCCCCTTGATCTTGTACATTTGATCTTACCGGTCGGAGACCAATCCTGTCTCGCATCTCCATGAACTTTGGGCAAGCCAGCGACTTTGTCAAGATGTCAGCCAGCTGATCCTCTGTCCTGACATGTTCAACATTGATCTTCTTCTCCTCCACGCAATCTCTGATGAAATGATATTTTATATCAATATGCTTGCTTCTATCATGGTGGACAGGGTTTTTGCTAAGTGCTATTGCTGATTTATTATCCACCATGAGTGCAAATTGTTCTGGTTCTTCAAATTTCAACTGAGCTAGCAATCTGCTCAGCCAAATGCCTTGACAAGCTGCAATAGCAGAAGCAATGTATTCTGCTTCACATGAAGACCCTGCTACTACCTTTTGCTTCTGAGAAATCCAACTCATTATATTGGAACCTATGAAGAACACTACTCCAGTTGTGCTCTTTCTATCATTGATATCCCCAGCCAAATCACTGTCACTGTAGCCTATTAGTTTGGTAGTTGCTTTCTCATTCCTTCCATAATGGCAGCCTAGATTTACAGAACCCTTGACATACTTCAGAATTTGTTTTACTGCTGCCAAGTGATGCACTGTAGGACACTCCACGAACCTACTCACAATGCCAACAGAGAATGCAAGATCTGGTCTCGTGTTCACCAAATATCTCAAACTACCAACAATACTGCGGTAATGAGTAGCATCTACCTTTTTGCTTTGATCTGACTTGAAGAGTTTCAGACGTGGCTCCATTGGTATCGGACATGAATTGCAGTCAGTCATGCCTGTCTTCTCCAAAATTCTCATAGCATACCCTGTTTGACATAGCGAAATTCCATTCGCTGTTTGAGCTATCTCAATGCCCAGATAATATGATAGTAAACCCAGATCGCTCATCTTGAACAACTCCATCATCTGCTTCTTGAAACAGCAAATTTCCTCAATGTTTGATCCAGTGATTACTAAGTCATCGACATAAACACCGACTAGTAATTGCGCTGCGCCAGTTTTCCTCAGATAAACCCCATGTTCCACTGGACACCTCCGAAACCCTAGGGTCAACAATGTAGCGTCCAGCTTTGCATTCCATGCTCTGGGAGCTTGGCATAGCCCATACAAAGCCTTGTTTAGCTTTAACACTTTGTGCTCTTCACCTTGCACCTCGAAACCAGGAGGCTGACAGACATACACAGCTTCTTCTAATTCCCCATTTAGGAATGCTGATTTTACATCCATATGGTGGAGCTCCCACCCTTCTTGAGCGGCGAGTGCCACCATTAATCTTACAGTCTCCAGTCGTGCAACAGGAGCAAACACTTCTCCATAATCAACACCCTTTCGTTGCACATAACCCTTTGCCACGAGCCTGGCTTTGTGTTTCACAATAGCACCGGATGGGTCCTTTTTCAATTTGAATACCCATTTTAAACCGATAACTTTCTGACCTGTAGGTCTATCCGTGATCGTCCATGTACTGTTGTCAAGGATGGATTTCATTTCCTCATTCATGGCTCGCTTCCAGCAAGCTTCCTTCTCAGCTTCAGAAAATGAGGTTGGTTCACCAACACCGAGCAGACATAGTTCATCTTCTTCGAGTTCACACTCTGACACTTCATCTAGTAACTCCTGAATATTTCTGTAGCCCTGTGGACCAACTGATTGTGGCGAGAGCCCTTTACTTGCAGGGACGTCATCTCCACCTGCTACCTCAGATGCAGGGGACACCATTATGCTGGAGTGTCCAGGTGAAGCCAATGGAGATGTCACCGGAGTGCTTAATCCCATTTCCTCATTACTGCTTGTTGGCCCCTTAGCAACTTCTTTATTAGCTGAATCCACCTTAGTTGGTTCAGAGTACTCTGTATCATCAGGATATGTCACAGTGAACACTTCACTTGAATCGCAACTTTCATTTGCTGCTATGCTGCTCCAGTCCCAATGTTTCCTTTCATCAAATACCACATCCCTTGACACAATTATTCTTCTGTTTGTAGGATCATACAACCTGTAGGCCTTGGTTCTTGGCTCGTATCCTAGCATGACAGTTCGAACATTTCTGTCAGCTAGCTTAGGCATGTTTGGCTTTGTCACTTTTGCATAAGCCACGCAACCAAATGTTCTGAGGTGTTGTACGCATGGCTTCCTGCCATTCCATGCTTCATAGGGAGTCTTCCCTTCGACACTTTTGGTTGGTGCCCTGTTAAGAAGATATACCGCAGTATGTACTGCCTCTCCCCATAGTGTTCCGGGCATTTCTTTGCTTTTTAACAAGCATCTAGCCATACTGACAATTGTTTGATTTCTTCTTTCTACCACGCCGTTGTGTTGAGGTGTATATGGTGCTGTGAGATAATGCTGCACTCCCTGTTCTTCACAGTATGCCTCAAATTCTTTTGATGTGAATTCTCCTCCTCTGTCAGTGCGAAGGGCCTTCACATGCTTGCCAGTTTCAATCTGAGCTTTCTTGCACACCTTCTTCACAGCTGCAAACGCTTCGTCTTTTGATCGCAGTAGTACTATCCACATGTACCTACTGTAGTCATCTACCAGCAACAAGAAGTATCTCTTCCCAGCTGGTGTTGGTGGTGAGATAGGGCCACACAAATCACCATGAATAAGTGCAAGTTGCTCTTGTGCTCTGAATTTTGCTGTTGCAGGAAACGGAGCACGTTTTTGTTTCCCAACCAAGCACCCATCACATATCTGATCCACATGATCTAAGTGAGGCAACCCAAACACCATTTCCTCCCTTCCTAACTTCTGTAGAGCTTTGAAGTTTAGATGTCCGTAGCGTGCATGCCACAGCCACGCATTATCAGAGTAACTTGACAACAAGCAAATTGGCTTTGCCATGGTGAGATCAAGCATATACAATCTATTTGCAGATCTTCTCACCTTTGCCAATAATTGATGGTTTTTGTCAAATATTCGAAGGTACCCAATTTGCTTAGGAGCAGAAGTACTGTTGTTTTTGCTGTACTCATCCTCCATAACTATCTTACAGCCATGTTCTGACAATTGTCCAAGGCTTATGATACTTGACTTTAGAGACGGAATGAGGTAGACATTGGTTAGGGCACGATGCTCACCATTTTTACACTTGAACAACACTGTTCCTCTTCCCATGATTTCTACGGTTGAATTATCACCAAACTTCACCTTGCCTTTAACTGACATGTTTATGTCTGAGAACTTCTCTTCAACGCCAGTCATGTGGTTGCTAGCACCTGTGTCCAAGTACCATATATCTCTACCACTTTTCTCCATCTCTCTAGGGTGGACCTTCTCTTCATTTAAGAACACCTCTCCATTCACCTCATTTTCTGCCTGGGTCAACTCACACACCTGCATCATTAGCAGAGCTTGATTGTCATCATCATTATCCTTCTTGGCCATGTAAGCCCTTTCCTTCTTAGGATTCTTACAATCTTTCTTGAAGTGCCCTTTCCTGCCACAATTGTGACATTTTACTTTCTTTATATCAAACTTCCAATTAGGGTCTTTTGTCTGTTCTCTTTTCTGACCACCTTGGCTAGATTTAGATTCAGACTTGTACCTGTATTCCCCATTACTTGAAGCATCCCCTGTTTTCTTCTTATCATAATACTCCCACTGTGAACGGGACAACATCAATTGTTCCCCTCCCTTGGGGTCACCAAATCTGGAACGTATTCGTTCCTCATATGCCTTGTATCTGCCTACCAGGTCTTCAACACTTAGAGTGTTCAAAGCTACACACTACTCAATTGATGTAACAATTTGCATAAATCTGGCAGGAGCAGCAGCTAAGAATTTCTGTACTATTCTCAGTTCAGGCACATTCTCACCGAGGGATCGAAGTCCGGCAACTAGCGTGTTGATCCGCTGTGCGAAGCTGTCCACCGATTCATCATCTCCCATTCTGAGTTCTTCAAAATCCAGCCGCTGCGATTGCAAGCTGGCCTCCCGGACGCGTTCGTGGCCGATGTTCGACACCTTGATGGCGTCCCACGCAGCCTTCGCGGAGTCGCGGCCGGCGAGCAAAGCCATGACCGAGTCTGGCACCGCCGAGTAGATGCCGAGGAGCGCTTCACGGTTGACCTCGTAGTCGACATCTGTGCGCTCGATGGCTTCCCAGACGCGTGCCGCCTGAAGCGCCACGCGCATCTTCATAGCCCAAATCCCATAATTTGTCCGGGTCAACTGCGGCCAGTCGATGTGTGGCCGCTGTCTTGCCTGCGGCGGCGCCAAGGTTGCTAGCGGCAGAGTATTGTCGATCTCACTCTTGCCGTCAGCTATCCCCTTAGGCTTCCCCGCAGCCTTCGCCAACTCGTCTTTCTCCGCCGCCGCCGCCGCTGCTGCTGCTGCCCCGGTTTCACCCGGTTTTGGCGGCGCCATCTGCCCCTCCGCCCTCTACGGAACCTGGCTCTGAGGCCAAATGTAAGGTCTCCTATCTAATCTCACTCGAACTAGCTTAGCACGGTGGGATCCAATGGATGCACACGCAGATTCACTGAACTCGTCGGGGAAGAAAAACAGAGGTAAAAATCAGAGCAGGGACAGAGGATTTGGATCCGGCCCCCTTCTTGGGAGCCTTCCTTTTCTTTCTATTCTTTCAGAGTGAATAGCTGGGGTTTGGTTGCTGCACGATGCACCTCACCCTTTTACAACCCTGCTGTCGATGCAGCAGTACCTGGACGTGCTCTACAGTGAGCCGTCTGCATCTATGTCAAGCTACACCACATGCTGACATTTACCATGTCTCTACTACTCTACTGCTTAACAGGGGCGCAGCACTGTAGATGACTGAAAACTACACTGGGTCATGTGCTTATACAAATTGCATCAGACCTCAGTTTAACAGTTTGCTCAAGATACAAAATAAACAAATTCACCAGCATACAAGGTCAGGTTCTAACAATATCTACAGAGTGCATTAAGTCTACCTATCTGTGAGGTATGCCAAGCTGAAATCCTCGTCGACCATACGGGAACAATAAAGGGTACTGCGCGGCATGAAAGCTAGATGGAGACTAGATACATGGTGTAGCCCTTTCTCCATACTATCAACAATAATATCGCGTTTATAATTTTCTACACCAAAATCACCAATAATTAGACCAGCAAGTTCATTGCACGCAGGGAGATTATATTGTACCGAATCATTTTTTTCTGCACCAACAATCCTAATACCAATTCTTTCATCGCCTTGGTTTTCAAGTCGATCTCTAGCCATTCTAAATGTTTGCACAAGAGGATTAAACTCATCAAGCATCTTCATTAAACCATCAACTATGTCTCTATCAATACCATTGTCTTCTTCACCATCTTCGGTCATCACGGCATTAATTCGATTTGATAGCTCATTTTGTGTGTCATGAATATATAGCTCAACAAATTTTGGAGTGGCACCTCTATTTGGCAGAAGTGATCCAATACGGTGATATACCTGACCATGAATTTTAAATACATATGGACCACCACATTGGTTAATATGTTTATCAATATCTGCTCCCATGGAGGTGAAAGCAAAAAGGGAATTGTATTGTCTGATTCTATCCAAGAATTGCTTAGAACGCGAATCACCATCAAACCTAAGTAGCTCTGACAGAAAAGGTGGTGGGTTTTTAAAGGCGGGCATTGACACTTTATCGCCTTTGCAGCATCAAACCTAAGTAGATGTAGTCTGGCAGGGGTAACCTTAAAACAAATGAAAGAAATAATTTAGCACAGTCGCATAACAAGTTAAGCGTTGTTTTTACAGTGGGTTGTGAGGCGACACAAGGAGGGCAGACCTGTTCGACGCCATCCACGCATTTTTCTCTTTCGCATTCGCTGATGCCGCCTTAATTGGTTGTATGTACGCGACACAACCTGAAAGAAACCACCGCCTAAGGAAATTTTCAGATTGGGTGTAATACGTGTTAAAAGGGTACTATTCTAGTATGTTTGAATTACAATATTGATGATCCGTACCCATAAAAGAACTGTTTGCACCAGAGGATGATGATCCAGGTACAGAACTCAAGGCGCCTAAACAGGTGATTTACACATAAGTTCACATTGCACACAATGTAATGTTGTAAGCACAAGAATAACCTACGATTATGTCAAACCGCAATGCACTTTGGAACAGCGCAAGACATGCTGCTACTCTGTTACGACTTCGAGAAATAGATCGACTGCATGCAGCAGCACGATCGGTAGCAGGATCAGTGGAATTCATGTTCCCTGCTTGTTGATATGTACAAATATCACAAATTGAGCAAGGAAAATAACTGCGAATAAGCACACAGAATCCAAGCACAAGCAACTGATGCAAGATAAAAAGAGTCGAAAGCGCACCTTACTCGCAGAGTCGATATGGTCAGCAGATTAAATAACGAGCCAAACTTCATTATCAACTGACGATGCCAATTCCTGAGAAAGCATACCATAATGTAAGTCAAGTACACAACTTAGTTTTGCGAGGAAGTAAATCATGAGAAGCACATGCTATATTCAGTAACAATGACTTTCTTATGAAATTTGTTATGATCGATTCATACTCATCACGAAGGCAGAGACTCTGTAATGAATTTGTTACTTTGGTTTAACAAAATATTTGTACTCTTCATGCATGTACCTAGCAGTGTGAGTCAGTACTCGTCAATTCACAATAAGTTACATCAATACCGAGAGAGCATACTGGATAATACATCCCACTAATATTCTGTTATGAGATGGGGCAAGGCTTGTTATATAAAATCTTCAAAACGAAATTTGATCATTCATATGCATAGAGAAGTGCAGACTCACAAAACAAAACAATTTGTCCTCCAATAATGTAAATGAAGGCACACATGCACATCAGAACATGGAATTTGGCTGCACCATTGGTTTACAAGAGAGAAAAGACAAGCTGCAGCTGAGAGAACATATATCTAACAGGTTGCAGCTAACAGAACAAATATCCATCGCCTAAAAAAGAACCAAAATCTATCCAACGAGCCCGAGAGAACTGTTAGTCTATTACAACCAACTATCTATGATTACACTTCATGAGGTAACAACACAGGCTTGGAAGGAAATCAAGTTCTGATTATGCGAGATAGAAAAATGGCAGCCTGTAACTAAAGCATCATTGCCCAGTTTTTCACCCTCGTAAGTCGTAAGAATGGCCAAGGCTACATGAAAGCAGAAGCAATGTGTACCTAAGATGCAAGACCTTCCTGTTTATGTGCTGTAGACGCCACATAAGCTGCATCTGCATAATCTATCTGATTAAATTGGATAACACTGGGAGCATCCTACAAAGAAGAATGAATCAAACACTAATTTTAGTCCAATAATATTCAATCCTGTTCGGAACAGGGGGTAGCATCTGTAGCTAACAAGATCAACCATCAATGATTTATCCTAAGTAAACACGACCAAATAATCAAGCAAAAAAAACTGTAATCCCATCTCAGTTAGAAAAATTCGAATCTCACCTCATTCTTCTTCTAGAGAGGTACCTCTGCAACCAGTCACGACATGAACAAGAAGAGGCCGAGTCTAGACGAAATATACCTGCTCATTGTCGCCTGAGCTGTCGGGTTGCGACTCTTCCGCAGGATCCTTCCTCTCTTCTTCACTTGATCTGCAAACATCTTGTTCAAAAGATAAACATAAATCAAGAATCAAAATCAGATTATCAAAGAACCTATGAAATCAAGAGGAAAAAATTGGGAGGAAGAAAATGGCAGGGCCAAAGAAGTGCAACCCAGATGGGGGATGACGGACGGCAACCGGGCGGCTCCACTCCACTGCGACGCGAGTGCTGCCTTGCTGCGCCTTCCCCATGTCCGTCCTCCTCACACACAACGCCGCTGCGACGTGAGGGCTTCCTTGCTGCCCCTTCCCCATGTCTGTCCTCCTCACACACAACAACACCAGATCGATAACATGGGAGTTGCGAGGCGCTGTCTTGCAAGGACGAGAGAAAGGGGCGGCGAGATTGTGGTGGCGCGGCTTGAGGAGAGGCATCGGCAACCACCGGCTAGCAGATGAGGAGAGAAGCGAAGGGGAGGAGAAGGGGCTGGCCGTGAGGCGCTGGCCGTCGATGTCGCAGAGCAGCGGCTCGTCAACGTACGTCTGCCATGACATCCTCCCCGCTTGCTTGCTGGTTTTTTTTCTCTCCCGAGATTTTGCCATCCCCTTCCTCCTCCTAGTGGTTTGGGGAGAAGCGGATCTGGGGAGGACACTTTCACCAGTGGACGGTGCCGGAGTAGCTGACATGGGCGGCAGCAGCGCAACCCTAGGAGAAGAGGAAAGGAGGGGTTGTGTGCAGAGAGAAAAAGGAGAAGGGGTGGGGCTCCATTGCTCAAGGCGGCTCTCTTCTGGACCAAGCAAGAAAAAAGTCATTGAGGAGGCGGGACGAGGGTCCACCACGTTTCCAGGAAAACCTAAGGGCGACGGGGATGGCGATTGCTAGGCCGCCGCTGGGGTTAGGGTTTCCTGAGCGGGGGTGCGTGTTGATGTCCGGTTGTCTCTCGGACGGCGACGCGCCGAACGGTGGGACAGATCGGCGACGTGGTGCTTCAGCTCCTGTGGCTACTGCCATGGCGGAGCGATCGGATCAAAGGGGGGCGACCCCGAGGAAGGAGGCTACCCCGGCAAAGAAGTCGGCGACGATGGCAATGGCGGGAGGAACGAGCAGGGGATCTTCTGCATCCCCGGCTGATGGCAAGACCTCGGCTGAAGCTGCCAGCCTTTCAGAGAGCTTTGGCGGACTGGTTCTGACAGATAAGGAGAAGCAGGGTTTCATCTTCGCGGAACCGGCAGCGGAGCAGGTTAGGGCCCCAAGATGGTCGGCGGTGGGCAAGGTTTTCTCGCCGCGGCCCTTCAACAAAACAGCGCTGGAACGATCAATGACACGGGCCTGGGGTCTGCACAAGGAAGCCAAGTTCAAGGATATAGGCGGAAACAAGTTTGTTGTCAGGTTTGGGAGTGAAGGGGATTGGAGGCATGCGTTGAACAATGGACCATGGCAGTTCGATTTTCATGTGCTGGTGCTGAAGGATTATGAAGGGGATGTTCGTCCATCCGAGATGGTTTTCGACACAGTGGAGATGTGGGTAAGGGTGCCGGATCTACCTCTGGACAAGTGAACTGAAGCCTTTGGTATGGCCCTTGGAGATTGGTTAGGAGAGGTGGTGAGGGTAGATGTGGAGAAGGATGGATTCGCCAGAGGGGAGTATCTACGAGTGAGGGCTAAGATCTCTATTTTTGAACCCATTGTGCGCAAGTTCAGGCTCAGGACCTCACTGGAGGATCTTGAGGGGACTTGGTTCGAGTTTACTTATGAAAAAATCCCTCACTTCTGTTTTGATTGTGGTCGCTTAGTGCATGCCAATGGAATATGTGAGAAACCGGTTGATGCTTCAAGTCAATGGGGTCTGTGGCTACGGGCCTCGCCAACTAGGTCCTCTTCATCGCTGAAAGAAAACCCACAGATGTCAGTCAACAACTCCATGAGTAGAGACACGTCCAGAACCGGTGAGAGTGGAAAAGAAATGGGGCAGCAGAGTTTCGATAGAGATGCAAATGTCAGGAGGAATTTACATAGAGACTTTAATGTGTCGGCTGTTTCACACACTGGTGTGAGACAGAGGGCAGACCTCAGTGAAGTTTCAAGCCCAAACAAGGGTGGCAGTAGGTCAGCTGAAGGGAAAGGAAGTGATTTGCGAGATAAACTGGAACACAAGAAGGAGCAGGATCTGCGGTATGAATTAAAAAACAGGTTTGCAGGAACACAACGAGATAATGGGCATTATGCAGAACAGCAGCAGCAGGGGGAGAGGCGCTATGCAGATGCACGACGTGAGGGTGAGCGCCATGCAAATTCTAGTTGTGGAGAGCGCCATGCAGACTACCAGTTTGACTATAGGAGACACGCAGGTAGTAGCTATGTGGAAAGACAGGTTGATCATAGAGGAAAAGGGGACATGCATGGCTACGTCCCATCCAAGTCGGCTGGTAGGACAAGAGGGAGGTATGTGAGGAAACCAAGGCCTAGGGATGATGAAACAAGGATGCCAAGACAGGGTTATCCAGAGAAGGATGTAGGAAGAAAGAGAAGGCCGAAACAATTGTGGGTGGCCAAGGGTGACCCGGACAGGCAGATTCAACATGATACTTTCATTCGCGACACGAGGCAGCGGACATCTACGGTGTTTGAACGTATCTCTGAACCAAATGATGCATCGGCGGACCCTGTGGAGCAGGGCCGCCGGGACCAATGAATTGCCTGGCCTGGAACTGTCGAGGACTGGGGTTGGACTCGACAGTGGGCGAGCTTCGAGACCTGATTAGGTCGTACAACCCAGCGGTGGTTTTTCTGAGCGAGACCAAAAAAACGGCGAGAGGGATGGAGAAACTCAAGTGGAGTCTTGGATTCAGAAACGGCGTGGCGGTGGACTGTGTGGGCAGAAGTGGTGGTTTAGCCCTGTGGTGGAGAGATCATCTGCAGGTTACAGTGAGGCCCTGGTGCCAATACTTCATTGATGCAGAGATTGTGCTTGACGGCAAGACCTGTAGATTCACTGGTTTCTACGGGGAGCCATGCACAGAGCTCCGAAAGAAGTCGTGGGATGCTATCAGATACCTCAGAGGCCAGGACAATCTTCCATGGTTGTGTGCAGGTGATTTTAACGAAGCGTTGTTTCAAACAGACCAGCGGGGGGGGGGGGGGGGGGGCAACTTGAGAATTTTTTCACAGATGGAGGATTTTAGGGACTGCCTGGCTGACTGCGGCCTTGTGGACCTAGGATTCTCGGGGTACCCCTACACGTGGGATAACAAACAAGATGGAGATAGAAATGTTCAGGTCAGGCTAGATCGGGGGACATGCAATGATGGTTTATTGGCCATGTTCCCGGAAACGACCGTGGAGCATGTTGTCACGGAAGAATCAGACCATGTGGCCTTACTAATACGCGCTCTGGAGACAGCTCCGATGAGTGGCCAGGGAGGGGAGAGACAATTCCGATACGAAGAAGCGTGGACAAGACATGAAGCTTATGAAGGAATGGTTGCAGCAGCGTGGGAAGCAGCAGGGTCGAATGAGATGGGCATTAATGTAACATGCAACAAATTGGGTAAGCTAACAATGAGCATGCAAGAGTGGGCCAGAGTTGTCTTCGGCTCTATTAGACGCCAGATTAAAAAACTCAAAACACAACTAGAGGATGCTAAGTACAGAGCACTGGGGTCTGGACTCTCACAGGAGGTCCGCGAACTGGAAGAACAGCTGCGGGAGATTTATGCTCGTGAGGAACTGCTGTATAGACAGAGATCACGGATCGACTGGCTTGCTGCTGGTGATCAGAGCACCAAATATTTCCAAGGGCGTGCAACTCATCGTAAGCGAAAAAATACTGTAAGATCACTAGTCAAGGAGGATGGATCAAGGTGTACGGTTGATGAAGAAATGAGAGAGTTGGCGGCAAATTTTTATGCCAAGCTGTTCACATCAGAGGGCTCAGCGGGAACTAATGGCCTGTTGGAAAACATTGTTCCAATGGTGACGGAGGAGATGAACGGCAAGTTGTGTGCGCCTGTGTCTGACATGGAAATAGAAGCTGCGCTGTTTCAAATGGGGCCTACTAAAGCTCCTGGCCCGGATGGGCTGCCAGCACTCTTCTACCAACGACACTGGTCATTGGTCAAGGATGATGTGTGTAGGGCTGTGCGAGATTTTTTGGGTGGTGTGTCCGCGCCTGACGCGTTTAATGCGACTGTCATAGTCATGATTCCTAAAGTCAACTCACCGGAGTTGCTTTCCCAGTTCAGACTGATAAGTTTATGCAATGTACTTTATAAAATTGCATCAAAAGTCCTTGCTAACAGGTTGAAGGTAATCTTGCCAGTGCTGATATCTGAAGAGCAAAGTGCTTTCGTCCCTGGAAGGCTCATCACGGATAATGTCTTGGTTGCGTATGAGTGCGTGCATGCTATACGAACCAGGAAACGCAAGAAGCCTTTGTGCGCGGTCAAACTGGACATGATGAAGGCGTACGATAGAGTGGAATGGATTTTTCTGGAGCAGATGTTGTCAATGTTTGGTTTTGAGCCAGGGTGGATTTCCATGATTATGCGATGTGTGACGTCTGCAAATTTCAGGGTTAAGTTAAATGGGGGCATGTCAACGCCTTTCACGCCATCTAGAGGGCTCCGACAGGGTGATCCTTTGTCTCCATATTTATTCCTGTTTTGCGTTGAGGGCTTCTCTGCATTATTAAAAAGAGCACAGAAGGAGGACTTGATAAATGGGGTCTCGTTTGGGTGCACTGGCCCCCAAGTGACACACCTGTTGTTTGCGGATGACAGTATTGTGTTTCTTCAAGGAACAGAGGGAAGTTTCCAAGTACTCAAAGATATTCTCACAAGGTATGAAGTGGCTTCGGGTCAGAAAGTCAACTTGCAGAAGTCATCAATTTTCTTTGGGAAGGGCTGTCCGGACGATGACAAGGTGGCGTTGAAGCAAGCTTTAGGCGTTCCAACAGAGGCCCTGTCGGAGAGGTACTTGGGGTTGCCTGCAGTTGTTGGGAGATCGAAGGACGGGACCTTTAAATATGTGACAGAGACTGCGAAAGGTAAAGTTGCAGGATTGAAGGGCCAGGGGCTATCTAAAGCAGCTAGAGAAATGCAAGTTAAATCTGTCTTACAAGCTACACCTACATTCACTATGAGTTGTTTTCACCTCACGAAGATGTGCCGGAACCTGACTTCTATCTCTTCGAAATTCTGGTGGGAGTCAACGACTGGTGAGCGGAAAGTGCATTGGATAGCGTGGGACAAAATGTGCATAGCAAAGCGAGATGGTGGGATGGGCTTTAGAGATCCAGAAGCGTTTAATCAAGCTTTACTGGCCAAGCAGGCTTGGAGGATTGTCCAACACCCGGAGTCATTATGTGCAAGGGTTCTTAAGGCTAGGTACTTCCCCGATGGTTCAATAATGAATGCAACGTGCCCATCTGGTGGTTCGTACACTTTTACAAGCATTATTCATGGACGTGAACTTCTACGACAAGGGTCTATTTGGCGCATTGGCAGTGGAGCAAGTGTAAATATTCACCATGACCCATGGATCCCAAGACAAGGAAGTCTGACACCACTGGGTGCAGATTACGTGCATGGGGTAACCAAGGTTCGTGATTTGATGCTGCAGTCTGGGAGAGCTTGGGACACACACATAATTGACAGCATGTTTTCCGTTGATGATGCCACGGGCATTAAGCAAATAGCGATTGGTGGTCCGGAGATGGATGATTATCTAGCATGGAATCATACTAAGAACGGACAATTTACGGTCCGGTCTGCTTATCACCTGAAGATGGCCATGAGTAGGGCGAAATCTGGACAGCCAGAATCGTCACTTTCGGTGGCGCGACACAAAGGATGGCTCGGGCTATGGGATACAAGTGCTCTGAACAAGGCAAAAATTCATGTTTGGAGACTGATTAGGAATGGGCTGGCTGTTGGTTCGGAGTTGCATAGACGTCGGATCAAACCTGGCATTTTCTGTCCGGTGTGCGGTAGGGAGGAGACGATCTTTCACAGATTTTGGAGCTGCCCACATTCGGTGCTATTCTGGAGGCAACTACGCTCGGAAAAGGGAATTCCGGTGGCGATCCCACCGGTCCACATCGATTCCCAGAGCGCGGTGGCGAGATGGCTGTTAGGTTGGTTCGCTGATGCACAGGAGGAGGAGAAGGAGCTAATGGTTCAAGCAACATACGGACTTTGGCTAGCCCGGAATGAAACACGACAAGGGACGAAGATCTCTGAACCACATGAAATAATAAACTCGGTGCTGATGTATGTCAATGAATGGAAGGCATTTCATGGAGGGAAGGAAAAGCTGCAGAAGCCGGAGACCAAGGAAAGATGGGTGCCACCGGAGGAGGGTTGGGTTAAGGCAAATTTTGACGGAGCTGTTTACAAACAAGGAGCAAAGTGTGGTGTAGGTGCTGTTCTACGGGATCATTCAGGAGCTTTTAGAGCTGCTACTTGTCATCTCTTTGATGGAGTCGCCGATCCGGAGGTTGCTGAAATTTATGCTTGCAAACGAGCTCTACAGGTGGCGGCCGAACTTAACACATCCAAACTGCTGTTGGAGACGGACTGTGCTAATCTAGCAAAGATGTTGTGTGCGCAAGAGAAAACTCTCTCTGCAGTTGGACCCCTTGTGGAGGAGATCAAGGAGAGGATGAAAATATTCCAAGAAGTGAAAGTGTCTTGGGTAAGGCGTAGTGCTAATGCTGCCGCGGATAAGTTAGCTAAAGTAGGGTTAAGTGATGGACTGTGTAAGGTTTGGTTTGCTGTTCCCCCAGATTGTATTCTGGGCATTGTTTCGGACGAGATTCCTAATTTCCTTTAATTAGTCAATAAAGCGACAGTAGTTGATCCTCAAAAAAAAAAGTCATTGAGAGTTTACCCTCGGGAGGTGTTAATTGAGCGACAGTAAAATCAACGTGGCATGGATGAGAAGGCGCCCATGATGCGTACCTTATTGTTTTGGATGGGGATGCACGGACGGACAGGTACGCGCTGCGCGGTGGCCACGGTCGTTTTATTTTGGAAAATTGATTGAAACGGCAAACACCACCAATTGGCTGACTGGGCTGGGCTGTGCTGTGCTGTGCTAGTGGGCCTAAATACTCCCCACCCGGGCCGAGAGACCCGCCGCTCGTCACTTCTTCTTTTGTCGCCCTAGTTTTAGGCCCAGTTCTTTTGGCCGATTTTCCCAGAATCTCGATAATCGACCCTTCACCCAACTTCTTCCAGAATCTTGAACCCATATATTTTTTACAATCCTATTTATTTACATTCTAACTAGCTAGGATTGTAAAAAAAATATGAGTTCAAGATTCTGGGGGAAGCTGGGTGGAGGGTTGATTCTCAAGATTCTGGGAGAATCGGCCAAAAGAACTGGGCCTTATTTTGTAACACGCCTGTCACCCTAGGTCGCCTCTGGGTGTGTGGGGGTCAGAAATTGTGGAGTGGCGTTAGTCTTTTTTTTTTGTCACCTTTCCTTTTTTAATTTTGAGAAAATAAACATCCATTCATTTCCTTTTTTATTCTGAGAAAATAAATGTCCATGTCCGTGCGTATTTATTTTAATTTCCTTTCAGTTGGAGAAGCACAAGGGTTTCTTCCCTTTCCAGTTGGACTTCCTTATTTTTAACTCAAATTGATGCCAAATCGGTTTTCCCCAACCGCTTAGACTTTTGCTGAATCATATTTTCTTTTGGGAGCCAAAAATGTGGACTGACGTTAGTCTTTTTTTCCTTTTCCTTTCTTTTTCTCTTTTAAGAAAATAAATGTCCATGTGTATTTATTTTCTTGGCGCTAGGACACATGCCTAATCATTTATTTAATTTCGCTCGGACTGGTGTTCTTTTTTATTCCCTTTAGGCCGAAGAAACACAAAGGTTTCTTCCCTTTTTGGTCTAACTTCCTTATTTTTCACTCAAATTGATGCCAAATCGTTTTCCCCTTACCGCTCAAACTTCCGTTCAATTTTTTTTTCTTTCCTCCTAGACTCAAGGCAAATTGTTGATGCACTGGACGAGGGAGAAGAAGCTCACGGCTCATCTGTGACCTTCACCCCTTTCTCTCGGAATGACGCCAGGTTGTTTTTTCTTTCTTCTTGGACTGACGTCGAATCATTCTTTTTCATACCTTTCGGACCGACGACATATCATTGATGAAACTGAATCATTTATTTTCCTGGCGCTTGGACACATGCCTAATCATTTATTTATTTCCACTTGAACTTGTGTTCTTTCTTATTTCCTTTCGGCTGGAGTAACACAAAGGTTTCTTCCCTTTCTTGCTGGACTTCCTTATTTCTCACTCAAATTAATTGCAAATCGCTTTCCTCCTACTGCTAGACTTTTGTTGAATCATTTTTTTCTCCTAGGCTCATGACAAATTGTTGATGCGGTGGACTAGGAAGGTTGGCGAGGAAGAGCTCCGGGAGGGCGTCCGAGACGACGGCGCGTGCCTGTGCCGCTGGGAGGACGTGGCGGAGGCGGTCGCCGGCGAGACATGAGAGGAGCAGCTGGGCGAGGCTCGCGCTCATGTGCCGCCACAGGCTCGGGAGAGGAGTTTTTTTTTTTTTTTGAGAAATCTCGCCATCTTTATTCATCCAAAACCACGGTCATAGGTACAAGGTTTGGGTCATGAGGATTGCCCAACCACACGTGTCTACCTACGCCTAGGTTACAAGCAAACTTGGCAAGATTATGAGCCTCAAAATTAAAGTTCCTACGCTCAAAAAGAAAGGAACTGGAATTGAAACTATTACAACGGCTTAAAATTTCATGTACTATGGCCGCGTTTGGACCTCCTGTCCCCTTGGTGATATCATTCACCGCTTCTTGGCAATCCGATGCCACACAAATATTCTGGACGGCCAGATCATCTGCAAGTGATAACGCTTCACGACATGCAAAAGTCTCCAGAATTAGAGGGTCATTGATGCCTCGATAGACCACAGCCGAAGATCCCAAGTATTGGCCCGTTTGGTCTCTGCAGAATGCCGTGACAGCTCCTCCACGTTGTGATCTTACAATAGCAGCATCAACATTAATCTTTACAGAACCATTGGGTGGGGGTAGCCATCGTTTGGGCTGAGCCCGTGGGATTGCTCTTGCCTCCCTACGTCCCTGCCCATTGTCAAGCTGGCCCAATTCTGAAATAAAGTTGTCCACAAAGCGGATAGTTTGCTGAGGGCTCTGAAATAACGACTCGTACACTGCCTTGCGTCTTGCGTACCAAATTGACCACAGGGTGACAGTCATCCGTGTGAAGCTCGCTTGATCAAGTTCATCACTGAGCTCAAAAAGCCAAAATCTTGCATTAGGTTCTGCATTAGCCGTCATGCGTGAGACAAGATCGTCGTCGGTCAGCGCCCATATACACCTGGACATAGTACAAGAGACTAGGGCGTGTCTCCATGAGTCTTGACAGCCACAAAGCGGACAAACGTCCTGGACTGACATGTTGCGTTTCTTCAATACATCAGTGGTAGGAAGCGAGTGGTGTGCAAGTCGCCATAGGAAGGTTCGAACTTTAGAGGGTACCTTCAAATTCCACAAAGAGCTCCATGATTTTTCATCCCTTTGGGTGTTAGATGCTCCACCTCGTCCGTCTAACCACTCCTCCCGCTGCAGTTTCGTTTTGAGCAAAAACTTGTACGCCGAAGACACTGAGAACTTCCCTTTCTTATCTGGATACCAAGCCCAAAAATCCTCAGTGTTATTAGTGCATGTGGGTATCTTCAATATTGCATTCGCATCTATTGGTAAGAAAACCGAGCGCACCAAAGCTTCATCCCACCCTGCCGTAGCTGGCGATAGTAGTTCCGAAACCATTCTTGGTGGATTCGCCACCAGAGAAGTGAACGGTATTGGCCTGGTTTCCTTCGGGATCCAGTTGTCGGTCCAAATGTTTGTGCTTTGACCATTGCCAATCCGTCGTATTATCCCCTGCTTAAGCAGGTCATGCCCCTCTAGGATCGCCCCCCAGATTTGGGAAGGCCTAGACCCCAGCTCAGCATCAAGAATATTACTTTCTGGAAAGTAGGCCCCCTTCAAAATCCTTGCACTTAGGGTGTCTGGTTCTTGCATTAATCTCCAAGCTTGTCTTGCCAATAGAGCTAAATTGAAGATCTCAAGATCTTTGAACCCGAGCCCACCCAAATTCTCTGGTCTGGTCATCAAGTCCCAAGAAACCCATGCTGGTTTGCGTTCTCCTTGCTTGCATCCCCACCAGAATTTCCGGATGATTGATTTTATGTGGTCGCATAACCCCCTAGGGAGCTTAAAACAAGACATCGAAAACACTGGAATTGCCTGGGCCACTAATTTGATGAGGACGTCTTTTCCACCAGCTGAGAGGCATTTACTCATCCAACCTTTCACCTTATCCCAAACCCTGTCGCTTAAGTATTTAAACGTCCCTTTCTTAGAGTGTCCAACATCTGTTGGCAAGCCCAAGTATCTGTCGCTCAGAGATTCATTAGGGACATGTAGGTAGCCTTTAACAGCATCACGAACTATTTCCGGGCAGCCCCTACTGAAAAAAATTGAGGACTTATCTCTGTTAATCCGTTGCCCCGAGGCCATGCAATATGTATCCAATAGGTTTGAAACCTCTTCCGCTCCATTAACACTCGCCCTGAAAAACAGCAGGCTGTCGTCCGCGAATAAAAGGTGGTTCACCGCCGGGGCCAACGGTGCCACCTTAATGCCGCTGAGTTGGGACGACTGGTTCTGAGATTTTAAGAGGCACGAAAGGCCCTCCGCTGCTAACAGGAAAAGGTATGGAGAGATAGGATCTCCCTGTCGAATACCTCGTGTTGGTTGAAACACTTCTGACTTAACTCCATTAAACATAACTGAAAAGGATACTGAGCTCACCATATTCATGATTACTGATACCCACGGTGTAGCAAAGCCCAGCTTCTCCATGATTGATCTAAGATAACTCCATTCCACACGATCATATGCCTTCATCATATCTAATTTTAGTGCAGCAAAACTGTTGCTTTTGGCTCTGTTCCGCTTCATAAAATGCAGGCATTCATCAGCTGAAATTATGTTATCGGTGATTAACCTCCCTGGTACGAACGCTGATTGCTCCTCAGAGATGATGTCCGGAAGAATCTGCTTTAGACGGTTTGAAAGTACCTTCGAGGCAATCTTGTAGAACACATTACATAAACTGATAGGGCGAAATTGAGAAAGTAAAGTGGGGTTGGATACCTTAGGAATAAGTACCAACAACGTGTCATTTATGCAAGCTGGATTCTCATCTCCTTTCACAATACCTAGTACTGCCTTTGTTACCGTATCTCCGCAAATGTCCCAATGCCTCTGGAAAAAATGTGCGGGGAACCCATCTGGGCCCGGAGCTTTGGTTGGGAACATCTGGAAGAGCGTCGTTTTTACCTCCTTGGCATCATAAGGGGCCAAGAGTATGTCATTCATTGCCGGTGTTACCTTGACAGGAACATGTTCTAGCACTTCTGCCACGCCTTGGACTCCCTCCGATGTGTATAAGTTCTTGTAATACTCCAGTGCGAGCTGTTGCATCTCGGTCAAGTCTTCCGTTAGCTGCCCATCTGCACGTTGAAGGGCCTTGATCAATTTTTTACGGCGTCTCATCGAGGCTCTCATATGGAAGAAGTGTGAATTGCGATCACCCTCAGCGAGCCATTGTACACGAGATCGTTGCCTCCACATTAATTCCTCGCGCAAATATAGTTCGATTAGGCGATCATTGATTTTTGTTTCTGCATGGGACGGACCCACTCTCGCTGGATCACCGCGCATGCGATCTAGTTCTTTCTTCAAACTCCGTATCTCGCCTCTGACACTCCCAAAAGTAGACTTTGACCGCTCACCAAGGTTATTTGCTAGAGCATCCAGTTTGGCTCGGACCTCAGTAGCTGACAAATTATGGCCCTCGGCTTCCCAAGAATTCTGAACTGTGCCTTTGAGATCTTGATGTGTATCCCACATAACCTCATAACGAAATAGCTTCTCCTGCCTCTTTCCAGATGGTGGGTGGGTTAGCTGTAGCAGTAACGGGGAATGATCCGAGGTTGCCGCTGTGAGGTGCTCAATAATCGCGGCAGGGAATCTTGCACACCACTCAGGCGTACCAAGTGCTCTGTCTAGCCGAACTCGGGTAAAAGTACCTCTTGTGACTTTCTTTTCAAAGGTCCACCATGTTCCCTTAAAACCGAGATCAACCAAACCACAGACATCGGTTGCGTCTCTAAAACCTTGGATTTGAGCTTGGCTTCTAGTGCCAATGCCGTCATGCTCGTCATGCCTCAAAACTTCATTGAAGTCTCCCATGCACAACCACGGTAAGCTACTTAACATGGATAAATCTTTCATTGTATCCCAAGTATACTGACGAAGGTGAGTTTGAGCATCACCATAAAAGCAAGAAAAACGCCACGGGTCACCACCCAGATCACTGATTTTCGCATCGATGTGATACTTCGAGTAACCCAAAATCTCGATCTTTATATCATTATTCCAAAACAGAACTAAGCCTCCACTCCTACCGGAGGAATCAACAGCAAAAGAATTATCATATCCTAGAGTACTTTTCAGATTTTCAGCTCTAACACTACTGATCTGTGTTTCAACTATGCCAAGTACTCTAGGGGCAAACTTTTTCGCGAGTTCGCGTAGCTCTTGAATTGTCGGGGCGTTGCCAATCCCACGACAATTCCAGCACATCAGATTCATTGCGCCCGGCGGTCCTCCCCCGAGGAGGCCGCCGATTTCGCGTCTAAGTTTTTCCCCCCTGGCGGGGTCTTCCTGAGTCCTCCATTGCCATTCTTCTCGTTTTGTAGAGCAAGTTTTGACCTCTTGGGGTCCTGCTTTGGTGGGGGGCTGAGAGGAACAACACCCCCACCTGACTTTGGTACTAGGGCGAGCTCTTGCCCGGTTACAGCTATGTGTTTTGGCGCCTCCAACACCTGATCCGAGGACCTCTTACGGTTGGCGTCAGCAGCATCCATGTCCACATCGTCCTCGTTGTGTTCTGAATGGCTTGCAACAGCCGAGCCCCCAGCTCCCTTCTCATCAGCCTGCCACTCTTGCTTTTTCCCCTTCTGATTGCTATTGCGACGACGAGTACCCCAAGCAGTAGTCGCCGGTGCTCGGAGGTTTTTGAAAGTTAGAGCAGAAGGAGGGTGCACCCCATCCCCGTGCTCCTTGAACTCGTGTCCCATCATTCCGCAGACTTGGCACCAGTCCGGCAAGCGCTCGTATTTCACGGCGAAGATTTCCCTCTCACCTCCTCGGATCAGTGATGTAGCTTTTTTGAGAGGATTGCGCACATCCAGACGCACCCTGACCCTGTAGAAGTTTCCCTCGAAATTGAAGGAAGAAGGCTCCGAGTCCACAAACTCTCCCACTTTTGAGGCCAAGGCCTTAACCTTGCCATGGTAAGCTATAGGGAGATCGATTATGCGTGCCCAAATCTCAAACTTGTAGAGCTCTATGGACGATGGCTTGGAATATCCATCATAGGGTGTGATGATCACCGGGTTGCCCCGGAAGTGCCATGGCCCACCCTGGGTAACCCTCTCCCAATCTCCAAGACAATTGAATTGCATCATGAACAGGTTCTCCTCCAGAGTTTTGATCTTAACCTTCCTGGCTAGATCCCATGCCGTCCGCATATTACGGAAGAACCAGTAGGTACTGAATCCCTTATCCATGTGGACACGCACTAGGATCATCCAGCGGATATCCTCATCCGCCGGGGCATCATCTTCCTCGAATACAACATCATCGAGGTCGTCCTCCTGCAGCGCGAGCTCCTTCATGAGATCCTCCACCTTGCTCTTCCCCTTAGCTGTAGACACCGACGACTCATCGCGGCGTGCCATGTCTTCGAACCAGAGAGAGATCGATCTCTCGGCGGCTAGGCAGATGACCTGAAAACCCTAACTCCCTCCCTAGTTCCCGATCCTTACCAAGGCCGGGTGGCAGTCCAGGACGGCCCCTTAGTCAGCCCGAGCAAGGGTGGCCGGATTCCAGGGAGAGGAGGGACAGACGATCTCAACGTCGCCGGCGGCGACGAGAGGAAACAAACCCTAACGAGAGGGAAGAGTGCAGGGGACGAAGAAAAGAAGAGATGCTTCGCTCGCCTAGGGGGGAGGAGGCTCGGGAGAGGAGTGGTAAAGTGCAGGGTGTTGTTGGGCTAATGGGCCTTATCCACTTGGCTATAGCTAGTTCAGCCTGGCTTCGCCAACAAAATATAACTGGGCCGACATCACTCGTCCTAGTTTTTTTACTATCAGATTACCATTTCTCGCAAAAAGTTATAGTTTCCTAAAAAAATACTGGTTTCAATTATCAAATCTAATCTCTAAATGAAAAAAACAAATTCCAATGCAAGACAGAGTAATAATAAATAATTAATAGGATAGATGTGCAACAGCTGGAATGTTGAAACGTTTTTATATGAACATCTGGTAAATTCCAAAGCATTCCAAATAGTTTACAAAATCATTTACAAGGGCTGTCAAAATCAACAGAGGAAAAGAGAGCACCTGGCCTGAGCAGCAAACAGAGAAGAACAGAAAAGTAAAATGACCTGTGAGTTTGGAATAAACACAGAAATTTGTCAACATCCTTTAAACATTTTTTTTTACAGAGTAACAGTTTTCCTCTCTAGGCAGGCAAGGCAGAGATGAATTTCTTCGGCAACTGGAGGAGCAGCCTTGTCCTGAAATCTATGTTCTCTGTGGAGAGAAGTAGCTGACAGTAGGCAATGAGCAATGCAATAGCAGCAGTTTTTAGGTTGTGGTTACTGAATTACCTTAAGATCAGCATTGTCGAACGCAGGCATTTTAAACGTCTCTCCACCTGAACATAACAGACCAAGAGGCAACATAATGTGAACATGTTTGCAGCAACCTGAACCTTGCTGTTCAAGAGGCCACCTGAACCTTGTTGTTCGACAGCTTCCACTAGCGCCTCCACCTTATGCGTCTTTGCCCAATAGCGGGTCACTTTGACTTGCAAACAGGCACAATGGCTAGAGCCTATGAGCTTGGAGAGGCAACTGGGTCGTTTCGAAAAGAGAATGAACAGAACCATGATCACTCAGGACCATAGTTTTAAATAGCCGGCTATAGCTCCGCTATAGCCCGCTATAGCCTTTTTCAGCAGGGTGCCGCTAAATGATCGCCTTCACAAATAGCCCGCTATAGCCTGCTATAGCCCGCTATAGCTGATTTGGAGGCCCGCCGCTATTTTCCATAGCCCGCTATTTAAAACATTGCTCAGGACATGGCACGCTACTGGTTGTTCATCACCGACACCGACCTTCGTTTCAGAAATAATGTTCTTCGCACTTTACCCACACACACCACAAGTAAAACTTGACGGCGGGCAAAGGAAGAGAAGATGTTCCATGGTCTCTGTTTCCCCACAAAAACAGCAGCTCCCCCAATTCCCAGCTTCCACTCTCCGGATCAGGAGCCATGATCGGCAACTAGGGTCACGACTCATGGGACGAAGCCAGAATCGATCATCTATAGAGTGTTTGTGCGCCGTGCATGCACCTTGTAGAAGTGGTGGTGCGGTAGGTGTTCATGTCCTTCGACGCTCAAGTGTGTATGAATGCATATGCAATATTAATCCTCTGATACATTATACAATTATGGATCGCCCGTTGAAATATCACAGGTACATCCATTTGAGCGACAACCATTTTGGGACGGAGGGAGTATTAGATATATATAGACAATCAAGTAGTGACAGTCTCCAGTTTGTACTGCAATAACCAAAAGATACCTTAATAACCCATATTATATACACAAACAGAACTGAAGCTATTCAAGGAGACTATATATTCGTAGGTCTGTACACCCCAAATAAATCGTCAGCGCTTGCACTGGTTGCAGAAATGGTTTAGCGCAGACAACTTGGTCGCGCATCGGTAGCAGAAGCTGTATCCACACCTACAATTGGAGAAAACCAAATTAATATCAAACAAGCTGGGGACGAGCTCAAATCATTTTATGTTGTGAACGATCTTCATGATCAGATCGTAGTTTCCAAAGAGACCAATGAGCAATTTGACATGAAGAAACTAACTCAGATTTAGTTTGTCGTACCTGCATTTGATGTAATTGCACCCTTCCGATTTCTCCACGTACATCTGGCACTTGGGGCACCGCTGCCACCCCTCCCTGCCAACGAGACGCCTGAGCAAGATGTCCTCCGGGCCGCGCTCATCCAGTCCGAGCTTCTGGAACTCATTGCAAGTGATGCCACCATGCCATGGCACAGCGCACCGGGCGCAGAAAAGCCGGTGGCAGTGCGGGCACTCCGCCTCCGTGACCGCAGCCGCCCCGGCCTCGCTGTCAGCAAGCAGAGGCGCCGAGCATTCTCTGTATGGGCAGTATATCCTCTTGGTGCCAAGCGCAGATTCGCACAGCAGGAAACCCCATTTGTCGAGGAGGTCCGGGGAAATGATGTCATGGCACCTCTCCAGCTCAACGACACCGCTCTTGCAGCCTGGGTCGGGGCATTCGACGCGAGCTACATTGTTGTCCAGCTTCGCGGCGACGTACTGGGTGATACAGCTCGAGCAGAAGACGTGGCCACACGAGTTGACGCTGAACTTGAGGGTCCTCGCCACCATCTCCATGCAGATGTTGCAATAGAACAGATCATCATCACCGTCCTCACCTTCAGAATATCCGACGTGAGCGATGTTCTGGCCTAGCTTCACGGCGACACACCTTGAGCAGAAGTTGTGGTCGCAACTCCTGAAGTTGGACCGTATACATGCACATGGCACCACATGCATGCACTTAGCACAGTAGAAGTGCTTATCATTGCCGATGTCGTTGCCATCCACCAATGGTGAATCTTCATTGCCACCGGTAACGAACTTAGGGTCAATGCGCGATGATACAGTTTCAGGCCTGAGGATAAGCAGGTAATATTGTGTTCATTGCATTGCGTGGTGATAGGAACGAATGAACCAAGCGCAAGCATGTAAAACTCACCGCACCATCGCCATGCTGTGGTATCTCTCCGCCGCCGTTGAGTTGTCCATGGTACATTTGACACGAGGGACGTTCTGGCACAGCTTCAAGCCAACACACCTCGAGCAGAAGTCATGGTCGCAAGTGGTGAAATTGGACCTTATACATGCACATGGCACCACATGCATGCACTTGGCACAAAAGAAGCGCTTACCATCGGTGATGTCGTCCACAGGTGAATCTTCATTGCCATCGGTGATGGACAAAGGGGCAATGCGCGACGATACTAGGACCGTTTCAGGCCTGAGTATAAAGGGATAATTTTGGGCTCATTACACCGTGTGGTAGTAGGAACGACTGAAATAAGCGCAAGACAGTAAAACTCACCGCAACATTGTCACACCGCGATATTCCTCCGACGCTGTTGAGCTCTCTCCTGTACATTTGACGCGGGCGACGTTCTGGCGCAGCTTCATGGCGACACACCTTGAGCAGAAGTCGTGGTCGCACATGGTGAAGTTGTACCTCGTACATGCACATGGCACCACATGCATGCACTTGGCACAGTAGAAGCGCTTACTGTCACTGATGTCGTTTACGGGTGAACCTTCATTGCCATCGGTGATGAACATGGGGTTGATGCGCGATGGTAATTGGACCGTTTCAGGCCTGAGTATAAAGGGGTAATTTTGGATTCGTTACACCGTGTGGTAGTAGGAACGAATGAAATAAGCGCAAGGCAGTAAAACTCACCGCAACATTGTCACGCCGCGATATTCCTCCGACGCTGTTGAGCTCTCTCCTGTACATTTGACGCGGGCGACGTTCTGGCGCAGCTTCATGGCGACACACCTCGAGCAGAAGTCGTGGTTGCACATGGTGAAGTTGTACCTCATACATGCACATGGCACCACACGCATGCACTTGGCACAGTAGAAGCGCTTACTGTCACTGATGTCGTTTACGGGTGAACCTTCATTGCCATCAGTGATGAACATGGAGTCGACGCGCGACGGTAATTGGACCGTTTCAGGCCTGAGTATAAAGGGGTGAGTTGAGTTTGTTAAACCGTGTGATAGTAGGAACGAATGAAATAAGCACAAGCAAATAAAATCACCGCAGGATCGTCACGCCGTGATATTTCTCTGACTCCGTCGAGCTCTCCCCAGTGCCTTTGACGCGGACGACGTTCTGGGGTAGCTTCATGGCAACACAGCTCGAGCAGAAGTTGTGGTCGCACATGCTGAAGCAGGGCCGAATACATGCACATGCCACGACAGACATGCACTTGGCACAATAGAAGTGTTTACCATCACCGATGTCGTTGTCGTTGCCGTTGACTAGTGAACCTCCATTGCCGTCGATGATGAACATGGGGTCGATGCGCGGCGGTACTAGGATTGTTTGAGGCCTGGGTATAAAGGGGTAATTTTGAGTACATTGTGGCGAGCAAATACATTTCCATGATCTGTGGCAGTACCAACAAATGAACCAAGTGCAGGAGAGTAGAACTCACCGCATTGTCGCCATAGCGAGGAGGTCCTGGGGAATGATTCCGCGGCGGCTTGACGGCAACGTTGCTGCTCAGCTTCACGGCGACACAGCTCAACCAGAAGCGGCGACCTGCTGAAGGTGTGACGTATACAGTGGCGGAGTCAGGACGCAAGCGATTGCACAATAAATAGATGATTTGAACTCAATAGTTAACAATCCAACAAAATAGATGCAAGATGAAAAAATGTATGTATAATTGTATATATAAAACAATGGTGTGGAGATACAAAGGAGAGCAAATTTCTCCATCTTCGATTCTACAGCATAAATGCAATCGGTAACAGGACGCATAGATTTGAGTAAATCCAACCCGCATACACATAATTTCAGTTCAATTTTGGTTGAATCGTTCAATGCACTATGAATCCGGGTTTATTATTTGTTAGAACATGACGATGCATCAGTTTAGAACCTACGGAGTAGAAATTAGGAATTACCCTCCGGGTGGGCTGCCGGCTGCCCTGAAGCAGTTTAGAACCTGAAGCAGAATCAGAACGATCCACCACCTACAGCACCACCACCACTAGCTGATCCTGATCGCCTGTGCTTGATCTCGAAGCAATTTCATCAGCCGACACAGTTACCGAGTGGAGTAGCAGGCAGCAGCTCCTGCGCGAGTCAGCGAGCAGCGGAGCGAGACCGGCGGCTGGGCGGGGGGCGGGGAGCAAAGGGGGAGGCTGGCTAGGAGCACTGCTGCGCGGTAGGGGTAGGGGAATGGCGCGGAGGCGGACGCACGGAGGAGGCAGCTAGGGTGAGGCCGGCTGCCGGCGGAGAGCAACTAGGTCGTGACTCGTGAGTGGGACGCGTGGGAAGGGCCCAAGGGGGTCCTGCCTTCGTTTCCGCCGTGGGCTGCAGTTGGGCTAAGACTTCGGGCCGAAACGTATACAGGGGCTAAAACATGGAGAAGGATTCACCACCAATTAAAAAAAAAAGGAATTACGTTTTGCGTGCCAAAAATAATTTCGCAAATGGCGAAAAAATACGATAGTTTTTAGACATGTAAATTTTCACGTCCAAATGTCGCCTGCAAATGTTTTAGAGGGAAAGTCCAACGCCGGAAATTTTTTGGCATTTATAGACCAGTAGACTTTGTTTTTTTCACTGATGAAGCATGGTTGCTTTTTTTGCGGGGGTAAAGCATGGTTGTTTTACCCGCAAAAAAACATGGTTGTTCAATTTCGCATGATAATTGCCAATCACACTTTTGACACTAACATGAACGTGTGCAAAAAGTTAAATTTTATTTGTTGTTCATTCGCTCCTGGGGGGCAAAACGTCGTGCTCTCACCAATTCGTCAATAAATGACCAGTCGGATGAACCTGAATCACCAATTAGTCGAAACCTAATCAAAATTGGAAAAAGGATTGATAGATGGTTATTTGTTTGTTTGGAAACTGAAAAAAAATTAAGCAGAGAGATGGGAAAAAATTAAATAGCAAGATGATGACGAACCTCACCTTACAAAAGGTCACGTGAAGATTAGTGACTGCGTAAGAGACTGAAGGGTTCAAACATGATGACCGTGCTTGAGAGCAGCATGCTTTTCGCCGGCGTCCATTGTGACTGCCACGGTGTTCCTGTGACACCTCTCTCTTCTGTTCTCGCAAAAAAAAAAAAAGACCTGCGCATCAACATTGCGCCTGTCGGTGCATCACTACCATGATTATTGCATTATAAAGGATCTTAGTATGTAAGAAATATTGAAACAACATTTGAGTTCTTGGTGTGTCCAAGCGAGTTAGCTACCGTGGCATCTTCAGAGACGATAACAGTAGCTCTACTCTGAAAGTCTGAATGGCACCCAAATGGCAAACCAGCGCATGCTACATAATCGACAAAACGAGAACAAAACTGCACATGCCTATAAAGTCCATCACTCTGAAGAAAGACTGTTCAATCTTATATTTCAGAAGATTACAAAAACTGTTTTGACCGACCAGTTAATCGAACTTAACTTTCAGGTTAACAGCATTGACCGAAACAGGGCTAATCAAACAGGATTAACTTACTGGTGTAAGTATAAGCGGAGGGTGTCACAGGTCAAAGATGAAAACATGTCATCCTGATTCGTACATGCACAAAGTGTAAAATCTAGGATCGATCTTGTGTCCTGATGCCCCGAAAGCTCAGTTTATTTACAGTAAGCAGGCGCAACATCACTACAACCAAGCTTACAAGATAGTCAACCCTGCTTGGGTCTTGAATTTGTTGGGCCCGCCACACTCTCCCTCCTTCCCCCCCACCCCCCCCCCCCCCCCCCCCCCCCCCTCCCCCGCGGTTGGCTTGTCTGCCCCTCTGGTCTCTTTAGTTATCGTCGTCATCGAAAGCACTCAGAGGCAGCGTGAACATCTTCATACACTTTGGATCAGCAACGCCCTAATGAAATAAATACACAAGAAACCATTTACAACCAACCAAGTCACTGGCAGCATTTGTGTTGGTACAACTAACGTCTTACAGCCAAAGAAATGCCATTACCGTCAAACTATATCTTATCTTTTCATTCTTAGCTTCCATCTGCAAAAGAGAGTGAAACACGTGTATAGTTAACAGCAAAGCAACAAGAATGTTAAAGGCTCGGCAAAAAAAAATTAATCACCGTATCGTTCATACATCTTCGTGGTCCGAGTCGCTGCTCCAGCCTACATAACAATGTCCAAAGGATGGACCCACCTTCAAGTGACCGGCAAGGTATTCACCGGCACTGTTGGGGTGCTTCATATTGACATCCCCATCCTTGGTACAACCATAGCAGTGTCCTTTATTAACAAACACAAGAAAAGAGTCAACTGCAAGGTAACCAACCAGGCAACAATATTATTACATCATAATTGCTGACTATTTTGAGTACTGAAGGTAAAATATTTTCTTTGTACACAACAGCCATGGCCGTGCATGAACCAGTTTGAAAATGTTTACAAATGTAAAGCCCATGGATGTAATTAAGCAAGGGGCAAACTGACAACTCAGGAAACTAAAGATAAAGTACTGTAGCCAGAAACACATTTATGGTTATATGTTGATAAGCTCAAGTTAGTGCCACACCCACAAAATACATTTCAACAATACTCAAAATCTAAGAAAAGGGTAGATTGTACCATTATCGGTAGATTCAACCACACTGAAACAGCTGACCAACATTTCCTCTTCTTTTCCTTGTCGCACACATTTGACTTCCGCAAAGAAAAGGTTTTCGATGCGACAGTTAGAATCACCAGCTCCTTTAGTCACAGTGAAATTGAGATGATAGTAGTTTGTACGCCTCTCACAAATTGTTTTGCAGTGCACAACATCTTTAAGTTCATATGCAAGATCCTATCGTAAGAAGCATGGATCATCTTCTTTAAGTTCTTGGTTGGCAATGGGATGTCAACAAGATTTTGGGAGGATACGTGGTTAGGAGAGACACCCCTGGCCATCCAATATCCCACCCTTTATAACATTGTGCAACGTAAGGAGGATTATGTAGGCACAGTCCTTCAAACTATTCCCTTGAACATTCAGTTCAGACGTGTGTTAGTTGGTGAGAGATGGACTGCCTGGATGCATTTGGTTCGGAGACTGATAGAAGTTCAACTCTCCGACCAGCCGGATTCGACACAATGGAAGTTAACTAAGAATGGAATTTTTACGGTGAAATCATTCTATATGGATTTGATTAATTCTGGCCCAATCTCAAGATCGTTGCACATCTGGAGGGTTAAGGTTCCTTTGCGCATTAAAATCTTTATGTGGTTCGTCCACAAGCAGGTGATACTCACAAAGGACAACTTAATCAAAAGGCGATGGGTAGGAAGTTCGCGGTGCTGTTTTTGTGATCATGATGAAACAATACAACACGTATTTCTTGAATACCCACTTGCCAAGTTACTTTGGAGAACGATTCATATAGCTTCTAACATTAATCCTCCAGTTGATATTGCGTCGTTGTTTGGGACGTGGTTAGCTGGGGTTGAACAGATTACTGAGGCTCGTATTCGGATTGGAATATGTGCGCTATTATGGGCTATATGGAACTGCAGGAATGATATGATTTTTAACAGACAACACACTTTAACTTTCTTGCAGGTCATCTTCAGAGCTACAGCTTGGATCCGTACGTGGTCCTTACTCACTCCTATGGACTCCAGGGAGCCTTTGGTTACTGAGTGCAACCAATGGGAGATGGTAGCTCGGGCTATATTCAACCGGTTCGGATGGCGCTCACATAACAGGATAGGAGTCTAGGGAGCTTATCCTTCATCTTACCGTATCGGTTGCTTTTGTCAGCATGTAATTTTCCTTTCTTATTTTGCTATGCTCCGTTTGCGAGCTGTAAGACTATTATGACGATACTTCGTGGATTTTTAATAAAATGGCTGCATGCATCATCATGATGCAGAGGCCGGGGGTATGCCTCCATTTCCAAAAAAAAAAAAAAGACCAACAACTATTGCATGGATAAAACAATGAGAGAGAGAGAGAGAGCACCCCAAAAGACTGTAACCCTCATTATGCTTGTCCACCAAAGGTTGAAGTAATCGGCGCATTCGATTTGAACTTGCTGGATCATATACGATCTTGAACACTTCTTCCTTCTGCCATCAGGCCAATAAAGAGCTTTTTCTATAGAGATCTCTAGTGAAGGAACCCCACCTTGATTCATTAACCTAATTTAGATCGAAGCATTGTATATGGTCAGTAGCTTGTACTTTCTCAAAAGTGGACAATAAGAAGTTATACCGTGCAAAAATCAATCTTATCAGTAGGACTACGATGCACTAGTTTGCACACAAGGTCATTGCACATCGGCAACCAACAAGAACAAGAACAGAACATTCATCTAAAATTGAGTAGAGAAAATTTACAGTTTTGGATCCTGATGTTGTTGAAAATAGCTATCCATAGCCTTGTCAACTTCCTTTAAGCTCTGAAACGGCCCGCCTGCATAAGGATACGTGTGGAAAAATCCCACAAGATCAACCTTGATGTAATATCCGAACCCCCAGCCATGTCGTTCTCGTTGCCAAATGCGTGACCCAGGAGGTGATGGTGAGACCCCTGATGATGGTGAGGAAAATGATTTCTCCTGCAATGTTGTGGCCTTGAGCTTGAGCGACTCGTTGTGGCAGAGTATATAGCAAAAAACTACCACATTACGGGCTATGGCTACAGAAAACTACCACTTTTTTTAATTTTCCAAAACGCTACCACAAAATTGGTTCGCTGTTCCAAAAAATCCAAATGACGATGTGATTTAGAATTAATCCGGTTTATGACAGGTCGGGCCCGCTCCTAAACAAACCGTTTGTTGACCGTTTATTTGACTGTTAACTTACATGTGGGTCCCACATGTAAGTGCTCTCTCTCCCCCTTATCTTCCTTCTCCCCCTCTTCTTCCCTGGAGTCTCACCCGAGCCCGGCACCCGGTGTAGCCACGGCCGCCGTCGCCAGGGCTGGCCACCACCAGGCCATGGGGAGCGCCGCCGCCAGGGCCGGCCACCACCAGACGATGGGGAGCGCCGCCGCCAGGGCCAGCCACCACCAGGCAATGGGGAGCCTCGCCGCCAAGTCCGGCCACCACCACGCCATGGGAGCGCCATCGCCAGGTCCGGCCACCACCACGCCATGGGAGCGCCGCCGCCAGTACGGCCATCACTACGCCCGGCGCAGCCATGGCCGCCGCCGCCAGGGCCGGCCACCACCACGCCACGGACATGGACAGCATCCTCACCTCCTGGAGCTCGACCACGGGCGGAGAGCAGCCCGCCGCCGCTGCCCGCTGCTGCTTACCGCCGGTCATGGCTGTCACAACAGAGAGGAGGAGGAGCTCCGCGCCGCCGGACAGCTCGAGCACGGGTGGGGAGCAGCGAGGGAGCACGACCAATTCCAATCCGCCACCGCTGTTGCTTCCCGCCGGTCACGACTGTCGCAGCCAGCAGCCATCTACTCCGGGCGTGGTGCTGGACCTCTCCGGCGAGGAGCTCGCTGTCGAGGGCCCGATTGCTTCTTTTTTATTTTTCAGGGACCTGATTGCTTTTTAGGGGCCTGATTGCTTTTAGATTTTATTATAGGGACCCGATTGCATGTCAAAAAATATTTGGACCCACGTGTCATAACGTGTCAAATGTCAACCTAACGGTCAACCTGACAAGTTGACCCGAGCTGTCATAATAACGTTTAAAGTTAATCAACATAGTCATTAGTGCGACATGGTAGTTTTTCGGAACAGCGAACCAATTTTCTGGTAGCATTTTGGAAAATTAAAAAAAGTGGTAGTTTTTCGTAGCCATAGCCCATAATGTGGTAGTTTTTGCTATATACTCCGTTGTGGCAAGACACATCTGTAGGTTCCCCAGGTGGTGTAGGCCTATCCACCACGAACTCGAACTGGAATATGTCGTCGCTGGGAAAGCAATCAAAATTTCCATTGATCGATCAGTGAAATAATAAAGTGAAATAGAAGATTGAGGGCCAAGTGAGAGGGGGCAGTGGATATACACTAGTAGAAAACGGGGCTTTGGTTGAGGCCAGGATAAGGGCATTAATCCCGGTTCACTCATGAACCAGGACCAAAGGGGGCATCAGTCCCGGTTCGTGAGGCCAGGGCGCCGGCCGGGCCTCGGGGGCCATTGGTCCCGGTTCGTCTGACCCCTTTGGTCCCGGTTCCAGACACGAACCGAGACGAATGGGCCTCGCTCCTGGCCCACAACCTTTAGTCCCGGTTGGTGGCTGGAACCGGGACCAAATGTAGTCCTTTAGTCCCGGTTTTAGCCACCAATCGGGACTAAAGAGAGGCCTATATATACCCCCGCCCCTGCTCGCGAGCAGAGCCACTGCTCTGTTTTTTTGGCCGGCCGTGGGAGAGCTTTGTGGTGCTCTAGCTCACCTCCTATGCACATGAGGTGTTCGATGAAATGGCCGAGCCACACTTAAGCTTTCTCCTCTCGAAGCTCCTTGTCCAAACTCTATTTTCCTCAAGATTTGTCTAGGTTTGGCGGTCCTTCCTGTCCCGTCCCCGTCCTCACCGCCGTCGATCGCCCGCGCCGATCTCGTCGCCGGCACCACCGTGGTGAGCCTCTTGTTCT
This sequence comes from Thinopyrum elongatum, assembly GCA_011799875.1. NCBI lineage: Eukaryota > Viridiplantae > Streptophyta > Magnoliopsida > Poales > Poaceae > Thinopyrum > Thinopyrum elongatum. The sequence goes on from CM022298.1 coordinate 680,240,489, forward strand.
TATATTCTTTCTAAAAGAAAAAAAATTCTTACTTGTATGATTTAGATAGATATTTGTATAATTTTCTTACTTTTATTATTGTTTGTTATTATATAGTGCGATGATTTTGGTATCCGCCTTCGTCGGCCCTCGTCCTGTCTATGATTCGGATGTGGTATATATTATCTTTTATAACTATTTGTTTCATTTAGTGTTTATGACAATTATGCCGACCAATGTGACATAGATGTTTTTATCTAGGAGGTATGTGAACCGGAAATTCTAACCGACCCTATTGTCGAGAGGTTAAATTTAGTTGAAAAAGAAAACAATTACTTGAAGAAAAAATTGAAAAGAATTAAGGAGGAGAAGATGAGATTGGAGTTGGATGTTGCGGATGTCGTCGATGATCACAAGATCAAGATGGATGAAATGCGCTTGAAGATTAGAAAGATTAAAAAATATGCTATTCATACTGAGGCTTGGTATCATTATGCCGTTGGATCAATTGTTACCTTAGTTACGATTATGATCGCATTTGTTGTTGCATTGAAATGTTTTACATAGTTGCAATGTATAGTTTAATTAGATGCTCTGGAGAGCTATATGTTGTTCAATGAGAACTATGTATGAACTTTATGTATTTATTTTTTCAGTAATAACATTTGATCACTACTATACTTTGGTTTTAATATGATGATGAACTTCTATTAATTTGGTCACTTCTCTATTCATGATGTTCTGTAATGATTTTTGACACACTTAATTATATATAATGCATGCAGATGAACCGGCAATGGATGTACGGTAACAGATGCACCTCTGAGTACATTAAGGGCGTGCATAATTTTCTCGAAGTGGCTGAGGCAAACAAGCAGAATGGTTTTATGTGTTGTCCATGCCCTAGATGTGAGAATACGAAGTCTTACTCTGACTCAAAAACCCTTCACATCCACCTGCTTGAGAAGGGTTTCATGCCACACTATAATGTTTGGACCAAGCATGGAGAAAGAGGGGTTATGATGGAAGACAACGAAGAAGAAGAGGATGATGACAACTATGTGCCCCCTGAATACGGTGATGCTGCAACGGGGGAAGCTGAAGATCAAGAGGAACCAGACGATGTGCCCGATGATGATCTTCGCCGGGTCATTGTTGATGCAAAGAAACAATGCGAAAGTGAAAAGGAGAAGTTGAAGTTCGATCGCATGTTAGAGGATCACAAAAAAGGGTTGTACCCCAATTGCGAAGATGGCAACACAAAGCTCGGTACCACACTGGAATTGCTGCAATGGAAGGCAGACAATGGTGTATCTGACAACGAATTTGAGAAGCTACTGAAAATATTAAAGAAGAAGCTTCCAAAGGATAATGAATTGCCCGACAGTACGTACGGAGCAAGGAAGGTTCTATGCCCTCTAGGATTGGAGGTGCAGAAGATACATGCATGCCCTAATGACTGCATCCTCTACCGCGGTGCGTACGAGGATTTGAACGCATGCCCGGTATGCAGTGCATTGCGGTATAAGATCAGACGAGATGACCCTGGTGATGTTGACGGCGAGCGCCCCAAGAAGAGGGTTCCTGCCAAAGTGATGTGGTATGCTCCTATAATACCATGGTTGAAACGTCTGTTCAGAAACAAAGAGCATGCCAAGTTGATGCGATGGCACAAAGAGGACCGTAAGAAAGACGGGAAGTTAAGAGCACCCACTGACGGGTCGCAGTGGAGAAAAATCGAGAGAAAGTGGGAGGACTTTGCAGGTGACGCAAGGAACGTATGGTTTGGTTTAAGCGCGGATGGCATTAATTCTTTTGGGGAGCAGAGCAGCAATCATAGCACCTGGCCCGTGACTCTATGTATCTATAACCTTCCTCCTTGGCTATGCATGAAGCGGAAGTTCATTATGATGCGAGTTCTCATCCAAGGCCCTAAGCAACCCGGCAACGACATTGATGTGTACCTAAGGCCATTAGTTGAAGAACTTTTACAGCTGTGGAATGGAAAACGTGTACGTGTGTGGGATGAGCACGACCAGCAGGAATTTGACCTACATGCGTTGCTGTTTGTAACCATCAATGATTGGCCTGCTCTCAGTAACCTTTCAGGACAGACAAACAAGGGATACCACGCATGCACGCACTGTTTAGATGACACAGAAAGTATATATTTGGACAAATGCAGGAAGAATGTGTACCTGGGGCATCGTCGATTTCTTCCGACCAACCATCAATGTCGAAAGAAAGGCAAGCATTTCAAAGGCGAGGCAGATCACCGGAAGAAGCCCGCCGTCCGTACTGGTGATCACATACTTGCTATGGTCAATGATTTACAAGTAATCTTTGGAAAGGGTCCCGGCGGACTATCTGTTCCGAATGACGCTGAGGGACGCGCACCCATGTGAAAGAAGAAATCTATATTTTTGGACCTGCCCTGTTGGAAAGACCTAGAGGTCCGCTCTGCAATCGGTGTGATGCACGTGACGAAGAATCTTTGCGTGAACCTGCTAGGCTTCTTGGGCGTGTATGGGAAGACAAAAGATACACCGGAGGCACGGGAGGACCAGCAACGTGTGCACGAAAAAGACGGCATGCCTCCAAAGCAGTATGAAGGTCCTGCCAGCTACGCTCTTACCAAAGAAGAGAAGGAAATCTTCTTTGAATGCCTACTCAGTATGAAGGTCCCGTCTGGCTTCTCGTCGAATATAAAGGGAATAATAAATATGGCAGAGAAAAAGTTCCAGAACCTAAAGTCTTATGACTGCCACGTGATTATGACGCAACTGCTTCCGGTTGCATTGAGGGGGCTTCTACCGGAAAACGTTCGATTAGCCATTGTGAAGCTATGTGCATTCCTCAATGCAATCTACCTTGGTGACCCCGTATGTCAATGAACACAAGAATATTCTGCGCTTCAAACACCTGGAGCAGTGTGACGACTGAATTACATGTGAACACATCAGGACTTTCGGCAGTTGGTTGCAAACACATCTCACGGGTGACAACACTGTTTCTGATGAGCTGTACTCGTTGGCTAGGGGACCATCTTCGACTGTATTGACTTACAAAGGGTGCGAGATAAATGGGAATACATTTTACATAATCGCCCAAGATCAAAAGAGCACCAACCAAAACAGTGGTGTCCGCTTTGATGTAGCAACTAAGAGAGGAGAGGACACATATTATGATTACATAGTGGACATATGGGAACTTGACTATGGACATGATTTTAAGGTCCCTTTGTTTCAGTGCAAATGGGTCAATCTGTCAGGAGGTGGGGTACAGGTAGACCCACAATACGGAATGACAACAGTGGATCTGAACAATCTAGGGTACACAGACGAATCATTCATCCTGGCCAATGATGTGGCGCAGGTTTTCTATGTGAAGGACATGTCTACCAAACCGAGAAAAAGAAAAGATAAGGAAGTGAATACATCATACGATGAGCCAAAGCGCCACATAGTTCTTTCAGGAAAAAGAGACATCATGAGAGTGGAGGGTAAGACAGACAAAGGCTGACCCAAGTCAAGGTCTGAAGATTATGAAAAGTTTCATGAAATTCCTCCCTTCAAAGTCAAGGCTGACCCAAGCACCCTGTTAAACGATGAAGATTATCCATGGTTACGGCGCAATAAGCAAAGGACACAAGTGAAGAAAAAGTGAAGACTTTCTCTCCACAACTATTATGATGATGCTTTTGATCTAGAATATCATTGCAGTTACATATGAAGAAATGAAATGCCTTTTGTAACAGATGAGTTTTCGTATGAAACCCTGATACTTCGAAAGAGATTGTCCATTTTGTACACGAAGTGCATCCAGCTTTTGCCGTAACCCTCTCAACTTTTTAGCACATGCTATGTGGGTGAAATGATGATACCATGCCAACTTTCAATATTTTCAGAGTTCATTTGTAGTGCTTTTCAATTTCAGGGTCATTTAGCTTAAAAAAAAGTAAATGCATGAAAAATACCAAATGAAGTCAGAAAGGGTTGAAAATTGATGATGTGGCTTTGACTGGTGCATTTTGAACACACAAAAAGTCTGGAGTTCAAATAAGTTCAAAAAAATGAAATCCCTTTGTAACAGATGAGTTTTCGTCCAAAACCTTGATACTTCGAAAGAGATTGTCCATTTTGTACACGAAGTGCATCCAGCTTTTGCCGTAACTCTCTCAACTTTTTAGACATGCTATGTGGGTGAAATGATGATACCATGCCAACTTTCAACCTTTCAGAGTTCATTTGTAGTGCTTTTCAATTTCAGGGTCATTTAGCTAAAAAAAATAGTAAATGCATGAAAAATACCAAATGAAGTCAGAAAGGGTTGAAAAATTGAGATGTGGCTTTGAATGGTGCATTTGAACACACAAAAAGTCTGGAGTTCAATAAGTTCAAAAAAATGAAATTCCTTTGTAACAGATGAGTTTTCGTCCGAAACCCTGATACTCCGAAAGAGATTGTCCATTTTGTACATGAAGTGCACCAGCTTTTGCCGTAACCTCTCAACTTTTTAGAAACATGCTATGTGGGTGAAATTATGATACCATGCCAACTTTCAACCTTTTCAGAGTTCATTTGTAGTGCTTTTCAATTTCAGGGTCATTTAGCTAAAAAAAATTAGTAAATGCATGAAAAATACCAAATGAAGTCAGAAAGGGTTGAAAATTGATTATGTGGCTTTGAATGGTGCATTTTGAACACACAAAAAGTCTGGAGTTCAAATAAGTTCAAAAAAATGAAATCCCTTTGTAACAGATGAGTTTTCGTCCGAAACCCTGATACTTCAAAAGAGATTGTCCATTTTGTACACGAAGTGCATCCAGTTTTTGTCGTAACCCTCTCAACTTTTTAGAACATGCTATGTGGGCGAAATGATGATACCATGCCAACTTTCAACCCTTTCAGAGTTCATTTGAAGTGCTTTTCAATTTCAGGGTCATTTAGCTCAAAGAATGAACTAATAGCAAAAAGAATGAACTAGAAAACTTTTATGAAACTCTAATCGAAAAAGAATGAACTAAAAATAATCAGTTAAAATATTCTGTTATGTTCAACTAAAACAAAACTATAATATTCTTCAATAGCAAAAAGAATCAACTAAAAAGCTTTTATAAAACTCAAATAGCAAAAGGAATCAACTAAAAAGATTTTATAAACCTCTAGTATTTTTGAAACTAAAATTATATAAAATTTGTGCAACTAAAATTATCAAAGTTTTTTTTACTCAAAACATTAATAGCAAAAAGAATTTTCATAAAGAATTTTTTTTGTTAGAAACTTTAATAGTAAACGAAAATAACAAAATCTGTTTTTGATTAAAATAGACATTTAAAATAACCTAAAAATTACCAAATTGAATATAATGATAAAACACAGTAATATTAAATAGCAGGAAAAAGAATCACCCAAAAATCTGTTTTTATAGTAAAGTTATTCACAAACTAGTGATTCACACAAATTTTAAAGAATTCAAATTTGAAAACTAATGGCACTAACAGAAAGTTTATAATTTTTGTGACCTAAAAGCAAAAAGAATCACTGAAAAACTGTAAGTATTTAGCTGTAAGTAGAAACAAAAGAAAATAAATAAAGCAAAAAACAAAACAAAAAAACTGGATTTTTTTTTAAAAAAATGCCGCCTACTGGGCCACCACGGCCTGAATACGACTAGAAACCCAACCAGCTAGTTGGGCCAGGATTCAGGTCCGCAGAAGGCCCAGTAGGCCCACAGGCAGATACAGAGTGTTTAGGCCCGTAAGCCTGCATTAGAGAGGAGCTCGAAAGCTCAGGCGCAGCGCGCCTTATAAACCGGTGCGGCTCTCTCTCAATTAGCGAGGTGGGACTAAACTCCCACCACGCCGCTGTGCAAGACAATTGGTCCCGGTTCGTGGCACGAACCGGGGCCAATGCCCCCCTTTCGTCCCGGTTCGTGCCACCAACCGGGACCAATGCCCCCCTTTCGTCCCGGTTCGTGCCACCAACCGGGACCAAAGGTCTCTGCTTCCCGCCCGGTTCGTGCCACCAACCGGGACCAATGGTCTCTGCTTCCCGCCCTTTCGGCTGACGAAAATAGACCTTTGGTCCCGGTTGGTGGCACGAACCGGGACCAAAGGGTGGCATTGGTGCCGGTTGGTGCCACCAACCGGGACTAAAGGTGTGGGTATATAAGCCCACACTTAGAGATTTTCACAGTTTCATCCGCCAGTTCCCCCGATGACGCCGAGCTCATCGACGCCACCAGGCTGTCCCGACGTCGTCCGCCGCCCCCGCCGTCGCCGTCGCCGCGCCCCTGTCCCGTCGTGGCTGTCGCTGTCGCCATCGCCGTCGTCGTTCCCGAGCCCGAGCCCGCGGCCCTGCCCCGCCCCCAAGCCCGCGCCCCTACCCCGCCCCCGAGCGCGCCCGGCCACGCCCATGCCCCGGCCCGCCCCCACCGTCGCCCTCGCTGGCGCCCTCGCCGCCCCCGCCCTCGCCCTCGCCCTCGCCCTCGCCGGCCGCCCCCGCTGTGAGCCGCCACCGCCCCGGCTCGCTGCATATGTTGATTTTTTTTATATGATGAATTTTTTTGTTCATATATAATGTATGTATGTGGCTATGTATGTATGGATGGATAGCATTTTTTTTGTTCATAGAATATTTTTTTTTGTTCATAGAAATTAGGTAAAATTTACCAAGTTACTAAGTTAATAAGTTAAAATGTTCATATATTCAAAATGAGGGGTGAGCGTCGTTGTCGATCTACCCCCTCCCCGATAACTTCGACATGACGGGGGACGTCGGACATGCATGAGAGAGGCGGTCCGCTCGTCGGACATGTCATGTGGAATTTTTTTTTGTTCATATAGAAAACTCCGGTAACTTCGACATGAGGGGGGACGTCGATCAACCCCCTCTCGCCCGACCAACTCTCGAGTCCACCCAAACCGGGACTGAAAAAGCGTTGTCGAGGCCACCCCAAACCGGAACAAGTCTAGATATATCGAACGATATGTAGATATGTCGGATATCGGGTTTGCTTTCTAATAAAGAATTGTTGTCATCTATGTATCATTTTATATCGCGGTGGACATATCGGGCGACCAACTCTCGAGGCCACCCAAACCCTAGAAAAAAAGCGTTGTCGATCTCCTACCCCCTCCCGCCCCTACCCGACAAACTCTCGAGGCCACCCAAATCCCTCGAAGAAAACTCCGGTAACTTCGACATGAGGGGGGACGTCGATCAACCCCCTCTCGCCCGACCAACTCTCGAGTCCACCCAAACCGGGACTGAAAAAGCGTTGTCGAGGCCACCCAAAACCGGAACAAGTCTAGATATATTGAGGCCACCCAAACCCTGAAAGTATAACCCCGGCCCGATAACTTCGACATGAGGGGGGACGTCGGACATGCATGAGAGAGGCGGTCCGCAACTAATCCATTGCTCATATATGCATATGATTCCTTGTTGTGATATTAGCTAGGTCTATGTTTGCCACTAATATATCCATCTCTCATGTTTGTATATTGCCATGTTGTAATATTTGCAAAAACTATGGACAGAGACTTAGAACAAGAAGAGTTGTTGGGGGATATAATCCGCGACGGAGGTGATCCCTTCTCGTTTCTCAACGACACCGATGGTCAGGAAGGAGAGGATGACGGCTCCGGTAATCCAACAATGGAGGAGGAAGGAGATCATGACGGCTCCGGTGACCGAATGGCGGAGGAAGAAGACCATGATGACGGCTCCGGTGACCGAAGGGAGGAGGGAGTTGTTGCAAAGTCCGGCGAGGTATATATATTAATTAAGCCTGTGCTGACTTGATGCATTAATTGTTTTGGTATGTACATATATTAACGCTTCTTTCTTCTTTTATAGCCCTCCAGATCGAGCCAAACTTCCGTAAGGAGACGAGGCCCAAAGAAAAGGTTGCGCCAGGATGAAAGGTTCACGATCACAGAAATCGCGGACGATGGCCAACCGATTGTACCCAAGCGGACCAAGGACACATTTGTTAGTCAGTGCGGAGCTATTGTTAGGGACAGCGTCCCGATCAGCGTCCAGTAATGGAATAAGAGTAAGGACGACCCTGAAGTTTCTTATGTCCAGGATAGACAGAAAGATGATCTTTGGACCTCGCTGATGGCAAATTTCAGCCTACCGCCAGAGGAGGATCCGAATAAGCCAGTTATAGAGTCAAAGGTCAAGGCGTTTGCTCTTAAGAAGATGGCAGATCTATTCAGGAACTGGAAGAAAGAGTTGAACACAAAGTTTGTCGACAAAGGGAAGACTCCAGAATTCACCGGCCGATATGAGAAGATATGAGATCACTGGCCCGCATTTATGGCCTACAAGAAATCGGATTAGGGTAAGAAAAGGTCAGAGACAAACAAGAAAAATGCTGCAAAGAAGAAGTATCACCATCACACGGGGTCAGGTGGCTACTACAAAGCCCGGCCGTTGTGGGACAAAGCTGAGCAAGACCTGCTTGCTAAAGGGGTCCAACCAGCGACATTGAACTAGCCAGACCGTTCAAGGACTTGGTTCTTCGGGGTTGGGGGAACTTTGGACCAGAAACAGGGGAGTGTCGATGGACGGACGAGCAACTTGCAATACCCATCAAGAAGCTTCAGGAATATATCAGCGCAGCGCAGGAAGGGACGTTCATTCCCGACAGAGAGAAGGACGAGCTGACTGAGGCCCTCGGGAATCCTGAGCACCCTAGATGAACACAAGGCACACTAGGTTCCGTTTCGTGGGTGGTTGGGTTTCCCGGCAGCGGTGGTTACAGAAGCCGAGAGAGAAAGAGGAAAGCGGAAGTGAGCGAAATGCAGAAGCTCAATGCAAGAATAGAAAATCTAGAGGAACTTGCAGCTGCCGGCCAACCATCTCAGCGGCACGAAGATCCTTGCTTCAACGCTGCCCCAGAAGCTACCTCACCATCTCAGCAGAGAAGCAGCGTGGCTTCCACGGAGCTCGTTCAGCCTGATTTCACGGCTCCTCGCTACCCCGTGGATACTATCACGGAGGCTCAACATTGCGAGCTAATGACGAAATGCCAGAACCTCACTTTGAAGGCGGCTGTCAGCTCTGTTGCACCTCCTCAAGCTGACAGAACTTTTCACTGCCATCCGATTCCACATGGCTATGCTGTTGTGACGGTGGATGAAATAATGGAGGGATTTGAGGAGCTGGAGCTTGACCACCCTACAGGTGAAGGGGAGAATCATCTGGTTTATGCTTTGAGGAGTACCTGTCTATGGAGGAAGGAGTACATCAAGCTTCCAAACTGGACACCTCCTCCTCCTCCTCCTCCGGCGAGTCAGGGCACTCCGCCTCCTCCTCCGCCTCCTCCTCCGACGAGTGATCAGGGCACTCCGCCTCCTCCGGTGCGTGAGGGCACTCCGCCTCCTCCGGCGCATCAGAGCACTCCGCCTCCTCCGGTGTGTCAGCGGACTCCGCCGCGTCAGCAAGGGCGGAAGAGAGACGGCGCCGCTCCGGCGGCTAGCAGTACAAGAGGCGGGAAGAAATTCAAATACGGTCCAAGCCTCAAGCCTCTGGAAAAGTTACCATATGAGAGGACCGACGAGGAAAACACGAAAATCAGTGCTGCCGAAGTGGAGGCCCATTTTGCACGGAAACCTCCACCTCCGAAGGAAACAATAGATCAGGTGAAAGTGAAGCGCACTCTGCGTGCCCTTAAGCGACCACCACCGTCTCCGCCGCAATCCAACTATGAGCGCATTATGAAGCGCAGCGGTCGGGAAGTACTTGCAGTGCTTCAAGAGAAGCAAAACGAAGAAGTGGGAAAACAATTCCCCAGCTCGGCGAACAGGCGAAGCAATCGTGCCCCCCGCTCAAGGTGTCTAGCGATATCATCGCTGATCATCCGAGGCTACTGCCCGGTACCAATCCTGCTGATTATCTAACCGATGATGTACAGTTTGGAATGTTAGAGGTAGTAGATATCTTCAGATACGAGTACGGGAAGCCTCTCGTCAAACCTGATCATCCTCCTCTAACAACGATGATGCGAAGATTGCAGGAATGGTACATGGATACCTGCAGGAAGTCTGGGAAGGATAGTTTGATGCTGGGAATTAAAGAGGAGCACGACCTCGTTGGAACTGAGGTGATGCCTGTTGAATTTGTGGAGTTATTCCAGTTATTCAATCAAGACGCCATTGACAAACAACTCATGACTTGCTACTGTCTGTAAGTATTACTTCTGTAATTAAGTCTCTATAGCTCAGCTCTTTCATTGCATGTATATATAATTATCCTCACTATATTATGCAGACTGAAGATTGTCGAATGCAAAAAAGCATAAATCTATGACATTGGGTTTATTAACCCAAATACCATAAATGAATGGTCGGTTAAAAACAGAGTCGAAGATACCGATGACAACTTGCTACAATCGTTGCTTCGAAATCAAAACAAAGGGAAAATACTCTTTTCGTACAACTTCAAGTGAGTGTTACTGTCTTGTGCATATTCGGTTTCGCTTACTCGAGGTTATAGTAATGTAATTGATGAGTTATGCATGCGTGCGCAGCTTCCACTTTATTCTGCTAGAGATTAAGCTTGACCGGGGAGTAGTAACTGTCTTAGACTCGAGACGAAAAGATCCCAATAAGTATGCGGACATGACTGCAATGCTTCAGAAGTAAGTTCAATCGATCATTATCGCATCATATCATATCGGCCACTTTGTTCATTTCCGGATATCAAGTAATTATTTTCTTTGTCTGGCAGGGTTTGGAAAGAGTTCACCGGAATCATTCCGGGACTGCCGACGGAGCTGCGATTTACACACCCGAAAGTAAGTAGTACTAGCTAGTTCCGCGCATCTCCCATTGATTTTAGTTTCATCAATACCATTTATCATGCTTGATTATCAGTTTGATTGAACTCTATTCTCGTAAAGTGCTTGTGGCAGGAAGGCGGGAATAATTTATGTGGATACTACGTTTGCAAGTTCATCTACAGCGCGACCTCTCAGCGGGGCTACTCTGACAAACAATATGAAGTACGTAAACAATAATATTCACAATTTTATTTTATTACCATCAATTGTGTTGAGTTTCATTCATGATCCCCTTCTTTAAATTAGATGTGACAGATGCGGGATGAACTCCTACCACATGATCGCATACGAGCAATTCAAGAGGAATTGGCGGGATTTTTTCTTGACTACATCATAAATGAGAAGGCAGAATACCAGGTGGAAATTGAAATGGATTTTAGATGTTAGGGATTGTAAGAGATGTTATATTGTATATATGTAGTAGTAGCGTCGGATAGATATACGAAAACTTGTTGTTCGACCAATCTCTCGGAGAAAGAGAGGTCACTTATCTCTGTATATGTTCATGACGATCTTGTGTAATTAATATGGTTCCTTCATTTTGCTTACTAGCTAGCGTGTCGAGTTCTCTCTATATGTATAGTAGCTAGCGTCGACCAAGCACGAAGAAAGAGAGGTCACTTCTCTCTATTAGCTAGCTAACACAATATGAAACCCCTAAATTAACCCTCCAAAACCCCTAAACCCCCCCCCCCTTAAAAAAACAAAAACCCCAGCGCCTGCGAGCTGCTGACACGTGGCAGCCTTTTGGTCCCAGTTGGTGTTACCAACCGGGACTAAAGGTCCTCCTGCCTGGGCGTCCCGCAGCGGCCACGTGGAGCCCATTCTGTCCCGGTTCGTAAGTGAACCGGGACTAAAGGTTTTGGGCTTTAGTCCCGACCCTTTTGTCCTGGTTCCAGAACCGGGTCTAAAGGCCCTCTGGAACCGGGACTAGTTCCCTGTTTTCTACTAGTGATGCACGTTGGAGACGGCGACGGAGCCAGAGGCCTGTTTCGGCGATGAGCGGAGATGTACTTGCCGGTGTAGAATGCACGGACTGCGTCCTTAAGATCCTCGAGGTCTCTGCACGCCCGCCCACCCTTCAGGTACAGATGCCTAAGGAGGTAGTTCCCGTCCCTATACACACGTATATAGGCTGTGATCGGCTCAAAGCCGCCGGTGGGACTACGCCGGGGGAGGCACTCCCGAGGAAGAACCTTGGGCGCCATCACAGCGGCCACCATAATTCGAGGTGGGGAAGACGGGAAGACGATTAGGGTTTGACGATTCCGATTATTGGGGACAAGACGGAGTTTTCTTTTCGTGAGAGCATCTCAATATAGCCGCTTCCTCTTTCTCTCTCCAGGCGAATAGGCGATACGCAAGGAGAGCAGTTCCGCTTCCTAGGCCGCACAGCCGCCGGCTCCCCTTCCCTCCGCTCGCAGCTGGGTTGGGGAGCCCCGGTTCCTTGGCTCATGTTTGTCTAGGTTTAGTTTGTTCAGACGACGTCGCTCTGTCGGTGCCGACGTCTTCGCCAGGAATAAAAGTTTCCGGATCACCGCCTTGACGGCGTTCTACGACGGCGTCGAGGAGTCACGGATGTGTGTCCAGGCAAGGCCTTCAAGACGGCGGTGTGGAGGTCTTGCTGAGGGTCCTGTTTCTTTGGCTTCATCCATGTCACATCAGCGGTTCCTCTGGCGTTGTCGCGAAGCCAAAAGTATTGGTGTTGGAGGTGGCTGGCGTTGCGGCGGCGGTCTCGTCCAAGGTATGGTGCCCTTAGAGTTTCTTCAAAGGTGGAAGATGGTTGCCGGTTCTGGAGCCCCTCGGCGGCGTTGCCGCATGAAGACTTCAGAATCATGATCCAAGTGGAGTGGAGATTTGCTCCAGCCGACAACCCACAACGACAAGTGTGACGCCGTTCGCGGCAACGCCTGTTCAGAGGCTCACAACGCAGTTTTGCTGCTATGGCTTTCTCTTGGATCTTGGCTTGATGGAGACCGTTTCTTCTCCTTTCCGACTGTCGCTACGCCGACGGCAGTGGCTGAAAATTGTGGTTGTTTTGTTGGTGGTTGCAAGGGCCAGGAAGATTTTTTCTATAAATTTTCTTTGCTTCTTGTAATTTCACTTGGTGTGCAGTCTCTTTGGATTTCTCCTAAGATTTGCCATGTATGTTGTAATCTGCTGATGTTAGTAATACTAAACGTGGCACTTCTCCAAGAAAAAAAGGGCACCAAAACTGGTTGGAGTGAAAAAAATTGAGCAACACAAAGTGGTTTTTTTAGGAAAAGCTCCACAAAGTGTTTTGGTTCGTCGCTCACTCGCTTGATCTTTTTTTTCTCACACTATCATTTTTAGAAGAAACGCATTGTTCTCTTATGGATTTGAAACAATCACGATTTCATAAAATATTTATGGGTTTAAAAAATGTTTAACTCAATTTCTTCTGCAAATTTTAAAAAAATGTTCATGTATTTAGAAAATGTTTGCATATTTGAAAAATGTTCGCAAATTTGATATAAAATTCACAGATTTTATGAATGTTTAAGAGTTTTAAAAAGTCCATAGATTTAAAAAAACCACGAGTTTGGAAAATATTTCACGGATTTAAAAATTTTTGTGAATTTATTCATAGACTGGGGAGAATAGAAAGCGCGCACGCAGCCGAGTTCTCATGTGTTAAGCATTTATTTAGGACAGTAAAACTGAGCCTAAACGCAGTCCTCTCACGCCCTGAGTCGTTTCGGCCGTCAGATCTTGCCTTAGACTCGCTTAAAAAACTGGACCGGCAATCGAACCGGTGAGCCTGTTGGCTCAGGTTTTTACCGCTCAGACCACCGGTTTACCGGTTCATCTGCTGGTTTTTTATCATAAATAATTATTAATACATGTAAATATAATACTAAAGACTGGTCAAATAGAAAGATTTCCTTCAACAAGACAACAAAGAAGCTCAACCGTAGTGGTTATTGGGCCAATGTTAGATACAACCCACCACCTAAGTGGCCTAGGTTCGAGTCCCACTTCTTATTTCTCAGAAAACATATTTCTTGTGATTATTTCTGGTCCAACCGCCGGTCTGGTCGGATTTTTAAAACTATGGTGCTACGGGTGCAGGATTAGGACGGATACACCTAGAGCAAAAATGCTGGACTTAGCAAGCTAACATGTGGTAGGTATTCCCCACCAACCAGGGTTCAAGTCCTAGACTTGACACCGGTGCTCATATTTTCCTGAATTTATTTCAGGCATTTCGGCAATGTGCGTTCAGTGGGAGGAGACATTCGTTCGACTACGAAGGAATGCTCATCGGGATAGGATGTGTGTGTGTGTGCATTCATAGGGTTGAGCGTACATGCGTTTGTATGAGCGTCTACGTCTGTACCCCGTAAAGAAAATGCTACACCACCCCTTCTTTGTTTGTACGCGCTGCTAAGTTGAATATGCCCCTACGCCTGAAACATCTTCCAATCTTCTGGCACCGTCCTCCTGTGGCTTCCCTCCACCGACGGCCTCTTGATCGTCGGTAGTGAGGGGGGTCGCCAGATGTCACGCGTGCGGACCAGGTAGCTTTAGGTTTTAGGGCCCTAGTACTTTAGGTTTTGAGTCATTCGACGTCTTGGCTTCGGCGGCGGCAGCGGTGACGCTGAATAAAAAAGCTCAAATTCCTCCCTCAACAAGGCGATCAGCTCTATGGTCGGTGATGGGTTTGGGAAGGGGGATGTCGTGGTGGCGGCAGCATCCTTGTGGCGGACTTGTGTCCTCGGGCTCCGCTGTTACGACGGCGTTCATGCATATTGTGGTCTGCATGAACGACATCTGAAAGACGGATCGTGTGTTGGGTTTGTGGTTGGTGGCTTGCAGGTATGGTTTCCCGCTCCGACGTCTTAGTCGTGCTGGGGTGCTAGATCTAGAGTTTGATGGCGTGTTCGGGGTGTAATCTCGGTCTGATTCGTTTAACGACAATAGTTTCACCTTTGGTGAGCCACTTTAGAGGTCCACAAAGCTGCATATCAACGATGGAGCCGCGTCGAACTCGGGCGAGGAGGTGATCCGTCAGTTTTTCCTTTGGTGGTACTAGAGGCAGGTGGCGGACGTTAGTGTCAAGCTCAGGGATTCTTCGGTCTTGATTGTAATTTTCTTTCTTGGTTAGCGTTCCTTTGTGCAAAGTCTAGCGATCTGATGTCTTTTCACGTGGCTTGTATTATGATCTTTATGATATAATTGAGACATGTATTATCACCGAAAGAAACGGACTGCTAAGCCATATCATCTTTATTAGCCTAAATAACTAACTTCTCCAAACTAAACACCCCTCGCCCCGTACTTTTTTTAATACAGTACAGACGTAAGCGTTCATATATACACGCATACACTCACCCTATGACCGCACACATGCACATCATATCCTTATGAGCACCTCCGAGACTGAGTTGGCATATCATCTTGAGATTTACGAAGTCACCATAGGCACCTCGTAGTCGATGGTAACGTCTCCTCCAACTGAACGCACATCGCCGGAAATCCAAAAATAAATCTAGAAAAATGCGAGCACCATGACTTAAAACCTGTGGTTGAATGTTTAGAAGGAAAGTGGTATCCCCCGACTTTCAATTGGTGGTCCAGCCGACCCCGTGTCTAAATCCCTCTAAAATGCCCGTTGATTTTTTTTAACCACCCCTCAGGCCTTATTAATCAAACTTGAATAGTTACAGAGATGATAACTTGAATAGTTAAAAGAAACTTGTATTCAAAATAAGACTAATAATTGCTTGCATTATAGAGATTTCAACTACAAAATTGCTTAGAACGTATAGATGAATAAGAAGCTAGGGCAGAGGGGCCGACAGTGGACATTTTCTTAGTCTCCGAGAGTCCGAAGCATGCTGCCGCTGCTGCGGAGAAGGCCCGACGCGCACTATGGGACCTGCGAAAGGTTCCTCCATCGCGTCGCTTGTGAGCCTCCCGCTCACCGACCTGGTGTGTCGACCAGCGTTGGTGAATGCCACAACATGCGCCTACCTCGACGACGGCATGGTAGAAATGCAGGGGCATCGCTATGATTGATTAAGCGCGCTTAGGAGTGAAAAATTCTTTAGTCATGTAGAAGTATGCAAAGTCAACAATAATCTATGATTCTTTAGTCATGTATAGAAGTATTGCATACTTAACATACTTAACATATAATCTATACTTATTTACGGTAAGCGGGCGCAACATTCATTACAACCAAGCTTACAAGATAGTCAACTCGTCGACTAAGCCAACAGAAGTACTATCTCCGTCCTGGTTTATTGGTCTACTTTGCAATTTGTGCCAAATTTTAATCAAAGATTTAACTAAAAAAATGTTTATGCTTTTCAACAAAAATTATACCATTGAATTCGTATTTATACATAGTTTTCAATGATATAATTTTTTATGACATACATGAACATTTTATTAATTAAATTTATGATCAAAATTTGACACATAATACAATGGGGAGCCAGCAAAGCTACTTGGGTCTTGAACTTGTTGGACCCGGCCACTTGTCCCCTTCCATGTTGGCTTGCCTGCCCTCTGGCCTCTTAGTCGTCGGCGTCGTCAAAAGCCCTCTAGTCCGAGGCCGCGTCAACATCTTCGTACACGTTTTATCAGCAACGTCCTACGGAAATAAATACACGAGAAACGATTTACAACCAACCAAGTAACCAGCAGCATTGTGTTAGTTGTACTAATTAACGTCACAGTGCCAAAGAAATGGCATTACCGTCCAAATATATCTTACCTTTTCTTTCTTAGCTTCCATCTGCAAAAGGGGGTGAAACACATGTATAGTTAACAGCAAAGCAACAAGAATGGTACAATGCTCAGCAAAAAAATTAAACATGGTCTCGTTCATACATTTTCGTCGTCTGAGTCGCTGCTCCAGCCTTCATAACAATAATATCCCACCTTCACCTGACCGGCAAGGTATGCACCGGCACTGATGGGGTGCTTCATATTGACATCCCTATGCATGGTACAACCATAGCAGTATCCTTTATATTAACAAAAAACACAAGAAAAGAGTTAACTGCAAGGTAACCAACCAGGCACCAATATTACATCATAATTGCTGACTATTTTAAGTACTGAAAGTAGAAGATTTTCTTTGTACACATCAGTCATGGCCATGCATGAACCAGTTTGAAAATGTTCACAAATGTAAAGCTCACGGATCTAAGCAAGCAAGGAGCAAACTAACAACTCACGAAACTAAAGATCAAGTACTCTAGCCAACCACAAAATGCATTTCAACAATACTCAAAATCTAAGAAAAGGGCAGAATGTACCATCATCGGTAGATTCAACCGAGCAGAAACAGGTGACCGACAATTCCTCTTCTTTTCCTTGTAGCACACATTTGACTTCCGCAAAGAAAAGGTTTTCAATGCCAGAGTTAGAATCACCAGCTCCTTTAGTCACCGTGAAATTGAGATGATAGTAGCATGTAGTACGCCCCTCACAAATTGTTGTGCCGTGCAAAACATCTTTGAGTTCATATGCAAGATCCTATCGTAAGAAGCATGGGTCTGATCAACAACTATTGCATGGATAAAACAATGAGAGAAAGAGAGAGAGGAGAGAGAGCAAACCCCCGAAAGGCTGTGATCCTCATTATGCTTCTCCACCAAAGCTTGAAGTAATCGGCGCATTCGATTATGGAATTGCTGGATGGTATAGGATCTGGAAAGCTTCTTCCTTCTGCCATCATGCCAATAACGAGCTTTTTCTATAGAAATCTCTCGTGACGGAACCCCACCTTTATTCATTAGCCTAATTTAGATCGGAGCATTGTATATGGTTAGTAGCTTGTACTTTCTCAGAAGTGGACAATAGTAAGTCATACTGTACAAAAGTTAATGTTATCAGTAGGACCACGATGCACTAGTTTGGACAGAAGGTTGCAGACTGGTGAGCAACAAGAACAAGACCTGAAAAAAAAAAACCAGGATTGTTCACATGTCTATAAGTTCTCGGAGCGTTACTCTTAGAGAAAAAACTATCCCTTTTTTTATTTCAAGGTTGCAAACTGTTTGGCCTAATTAACTAACAGAGCTGAACTTTCTGGTATCACCATTAATTGACGGAAATAGAGGTGTGTGATACTATATTAGTTTCGAAAGTCCTCTTTTGATCCCGAGCTCATATGCTCCTGCATGAACAGTAAATTCAAAAAAAATAGTAAAAAAATTCAAAAAAATCTGAATTTTTTTTATGATGAACATTGATGAATTTTCTAAGCGCGTGTAAAATTTCAGATTGAAATGACATTCGTGGAGGTCTGGGCAAAAATAACAAAATCGATGCTCCAAAATGCTTCCAACAATAGTCTTTTTGGACCATCGATTTTATTTTTTTTGCCCAGACCTCCATGAATGTCATTTCGACCTGAAATTTTGCACGCAGTTAGAAAATTTATCAATGTTCATCACAAAAAAAATTCAGATTTTTTTGAATTTTTTTACTTTTTTTTCGATTTTACTGTTCATGCGGGAGCATATGAGCTCGGGATCAAATACTCCATGTCCTATTAGTTTCAGCTATTTCTATGATTTATACATACATACATACACTATTTAAACAACTGTCTCGCAAATAAATTTGCAAAGGGATACCACTAACTTTTGGTGCCATCGAAACAGGGATATACTACAAATCATCATTGTATACTAGTTGTGTTTCCTACAATCAAATTGTCAGGTTATCAGAGGAATCCAGCTTGAAAAGTCATTTGTTATTAATTTCGACATTACGAGTCAGTAGCAGATATGCACTATGGTAAGAGCGATGAACATTCATCCAGAATTGAGTTGAGATTTACAGATTTGGATCCCGATGTTGATGAAAATAGCCTGACGATTACCTGGGCGATGATGTAGTGTTTGATATGTTAGAGGTGGATGAATTCAGATACCAGTACGGGAAGCCTCTCGTCAAAGATGGAAGTCGTGCTCTAACAACGATGATGCGAAAATTCCATAAATGGTACATGGAAATCTGCAGCAACTCTGGGATAGATGCTTTGACGATGAGAATTAAAGAGGAGCACGACTTCGTTGGATTGGATTATATTACTGTTGATTTTGATGGGTTTTTCCAGTTATATAATCAAAAGGCCCTCGACAAATCACTCATGACTTGCTACTGTCTGTAAGTACTACTTCTGTAATTAAGTCGCTATATATAGCTCAGCTCTTTCATTGCATGTATATATAATTATCCTCACTATATTATGCAGATTGAAAATCGTCGAATGCAGAAATGCATAAATCTATAACATTGGGTTCATTAACCCAAATGTCATACATGAATGGACGGTTAAAAAGAATGTCGAAGAAACCGAGGCCAACTTGCTACAATCGTTGCTCAAAAATCAAAACAAAGATAAAATACTCTTTCCTTACAACTTCAAGTGAGTGTTACTGTCTTCTGCATATTCGGTTTCCCTTATTACTCGAGGTTATAGTAATGTAACTGATGAGTTATGCATGCGTGCGCAGCTTTTACTTTTGACTGTTAGAGATTAAGCTTGAGCGGGGAGTAGTAACCGTCTTAGACTCGAGACGAAAAGATCCCCAGGAGTATGCGGACATGACTGAAATGCTCCAGAAGTAAGTTCAATCGATCATTATGGCACCAGATCGGCAACTTTGTTCATTTCCTGATATCAAGTAATTATTTTCTTTGTCTGGCAGGGTTTGGAAAGAGTTCACCGCAAGAGCTCCGGGACTGCCGACCGAGTTGCGATTTACACACCCGAAAGTAAGTACTACTACCTAGTTCCGCGCATCTCCCATTGATTCTAGCTAGTTTCATCAATACCATTTAGCATGCTTGCTTATCAGTTTGATTGACCTCTATTTCTCGTAAAGTGCTTGTGGCAGGAAGCCGGGAATGATTTCTGTGGATACTACGTTTGCGAGTTCATTTACAACGCGGCGGCCTTTAATAAGCGAGGGTACTCTAAAAAACAATATGATGTGCATAAGCAAAAAAATTCACAATTTTATTTTATTATCATCATTTGTGTTGAGTTTCATTCATACACATGTATTGATCCTCTACTTCAATTTAGATCTGGCAGCTGCGAGATGAACTCCTACCACAAGATCGCATACGAGCAATTCAAGAGGAATTGGCGGGATTCTTTCTTGACCACGTCATCAATCCAGCCGGAGAATACCATGTGGAAATTGACTTTAGATGTTAGGGATTGTAAGAGATCTTATATTGTATATATGTAGCTAGTAGCGTCGGATAGATATACGAAAACTTGTTGTTCGACCAATCTCTTGGAGAAGGAGAGGTCGATCACTTCTCTCTGTATATGTTCATGACAATCTTCTGTACTTAATGGTTCCTTCATTTGCTTACTAGCTAGCGTGTCGAGTTCTCTCTATATGTATAGTACCTAGCGTCGACCAAGCACGGAGATAAGAAAGGTCACTTCTTTCTATTAGCTAGCTAACACAATATATGAAACCCCTAAATTAACCCTCCAAAACCCCCAAACCCCCCCCCCCCCCCCTTAAAAATAACCCAGCTCCTGAGCTGCTGACGCGTGGATGCTTTTTGGTCCCGGTTGGTGTTACCAACCGGGACTAAAGGCCCTCCTGCCCGGGCTCCCCGCGGCGGCCACGTGGAGCACCTTCTGTCCCGGTTCGTAAGCGAACCGGGACTAAAGGTTTTGGGCTTTAGTCCTGACCCTTTAGTCCTGGTTCCAGAACTGGGACGAATGGGCCTCTGGAACCGGGACAAATGGGCCTTTTTCTACTAGTGGCTTGAAAAGTCATTTGTTATTAATTTCGACATAATGAGTCAATAGCAGATATGCACTATAGTAAGAGCGGTGAACATTCATCCCGAATTGAGTTGAGGAGATTTACAGATTTGGATCCCGATGTTCATGAAAATAGCGATCCATAGTCTTATTGACTTCCTCTAAGCTCTTAAACGGCCCGCCTGCATTCGGATATGTGTGGAAAGATCCCTTAAGATCAACCCTGATGTAATATCCGAAACCCCAGTCCTGTCGTTCTCGTTGCCAAATGCCTGGCCCAGAAGGTGAGGCAAGGCAGTTCCCTAATGGTGGTGAGGCCATAACAGTGTCCTGATCCAGCTGCTGCCCAGAGGAAGAAGAGGAAGACGATTTCTCCTCCAATGTTGTAGCTGTTGGGGAACGTAGAATTTCAAAAAATTTACCTACGATCACGCAAGATCTATCTATGAGATGCATAGCAACGAGCGGGAGAGTGTGTCCACGTACCCTCGTAGACCGAAAGCGGAAGCGTTTAGTAACGCGGTTGATGTAGTCGAACGTCTTCGCGATCTAACCGATCAAGTACCGAACGCACGGCACCTCCGCGATCTGCACACGTTCAGCTCGGTGACGTCCCTCGAACTCTAGATCCAGCTGAGGCTGAGGGAGAGTTTCGTCAGCACGACAGCGTGGTGACGGTGATGATGAAGTTACCGACGCAGGGCTTCGCCTAAGCACTACGACAATATGACCGAGGTGGAAATCTGTGGAGGGGGGCACCGCACACGGCTAAAACAATCAACTTGTGTGTCCTAGGGTGCCCCCCTCCCCATGTATATAAAGGAGGGAGGGGAGGCCGGCCGGCCTCAAGGGGCGCGCCAAGGGGGGGTAGGAATCCTACTCCTAGTAGGAGTAAGTTTCTCCCTTTCCTAGTCCAACTAGGAGGAGAAGGAAGGAGAGGGAGAGGGAGAGGGAAAGAGGGGCTGCGCCCCCCTCCCCTAGTCCAATTCGGACTCCCCTTGGGGGGGGGCGCCACCTCCTGGCTGCTGCCCTCTCTCTCCCACTAACGCCCACTAAGGGCCCATAACTTCCCGGGGGGGGGGGGGGGGGGGGGGGGGGGGGGGGGGTTCGGGAACCCTCCGGCACTCCGGTTTTATCCGAAACCTTTCGGAACACTTCCGCTGTCCGAATAACATGGTCCAATATATCAATATTTATGTCTCGACCATTTCGAGACTCCTCATTATGTCCGTGATCTCATACGGGACTCCGAACAACCTTCGGTACATCAAATCACATAAACTCATAATACCAATCGTCATCGAACGTTAAGCGTGCGGACCCTACGGGTTCGAGAACTATGTAGACATGACCGAGACTCATCTCCGGTCAATAACCAATAGCGGAACCTGGATGCTCATATTGGCTCCCACATATTCTACGAAGATCTTTATCGGTCAAACCGCATAACAACATACGTTGTTCCCTTTGTCATCGGTATGTTACTTGCCCGAGATTTGATCGTCGGTATCATCATACCTAGTTCAATCTCGTTACCAGCAAGTCTCTTTACTCGTTCCGTAATGCATCATCCCGTAACTAACTCATTAGTCACATTGCTTGCAAGGCTTATAGTGATGTGCATTACCGAGAGGGCCCAGAGATACCTCTCCGACAATCGGAGTGACAAATCCTAATCTCGATCTATGCCAACTCAACAAACACCATCGGAGACACCTGTAGAGCATCTTTATAATCACCCGGTTACGTTGTGATGTTTGATAGCACACAAAGTGTTCCTCTGGTATTTGGGAGTTGCATAATCTCATAGTCATAGGAACATGTATAAGTCATGAAGAAAGCAATAGCCACAAACTAAACGATCATCGTGCTAAGCTAACGGATGGGTCTTGTCAATCACATCATTCTCTAATGATGTGATCCCGTTCATCAAATGACAACTCATGTCTATGGCTAGGAAACTTAACCATCTTTGATTAACGAGCTAGTCAAGTAGAGGCATACTAGTGATACTCTGTTTGTCTATGTATCCACACATGTACTAAGTTTCCGGTTAATACAATTCTAGCATGAATAATAAACATTTATCATGATATAAGGAAATATAAATAAAAACTTTATTATTGCCTCTAGGGCATATTTCCTTCAGTAGCCTTGAGCGAGTCCTTGAGGGAAGACACCTATGCAGGCTTCTCATCAGGAACCTTGTCGGAACCGGACAATTTCTCCTCCAATGTTGTACTAGCCTTGAGAGACGACACATGTGCAGCAGATTCCGCAGGTGGTGTAGGCCTGTCCACCAAGAACTCGAACTGGAATATGTCATCGCTGGCAGGAAAAGCAATCAAAATTTCCTTTGATCGATCAGTGAAATGAAATAATAAACTGGAATTCTCGCAAAAATAATAATAATAAACTGGAATAGAAGATAAGATTCGAGAGGGAGAGGGAGAGGTACACATGTCGGAGACAGCGGCGGAGCCAGAGGCCTCTTTAGGAGGCGATGAGCGATGTAGATGCTGGTGTAGAATGTACGGGCTGCTTCTTTAAGATCCTGGAGATCTCGGAACACTTGCCCTACTTTGGCGGGGATATACCTCAGGTGATAGTTCCCCTCCTCGTCAACACGGACGTAGACCGTAATCGGCTCGAAGCCGCCGGTGGGACTGCGTCGGGGGAGGCACTCCCGAGGAAACACCTTGGACGCCATGAGAATGGAGCGGCCGGAGGAAGACGACTAGGGTTTGCAGCAGATAAATTTTTTGCAGCAGATTTCAATTGGGGATAATCCTCTCAGATTGAGAAGCCAGGCCCACGCGCAGGCCCTTCTTGAGGCGCGCGTCTCCTCCTGGCCCAAATATCAGTTCGTGCTCGCTCGATTTTTTTTTCTCATCACTCGATCTTTTTTTTTTGACACAAATCACTCGATCTTTGTTTTTTTAGATGGAACCGCTATTGTTTACTTATGCATTTGAAAAAAATCACGAATTTAAAAATATATCCATGGGTTTTAAAAATCACAAATTTGAAAAAATGTTCAATGGATTTTAAAAATATTTTTGAACTTGTTCATGAAATTGAAAAAAAGAAATCATGAATTGCAAAATGAAAATTTAAAAATATAAATATAAAGGAAAACAAAAACCTAGCAGAAAAAACTATAAAGGAAAGAAAAACCAAAACAAATCCGTCCGGAAGCTTCCTAGCACCGGTGCAAAAGGATTGCCAGCAAATCTAACTTAACGAAGCTTTCATGTTTTTTAGACAGACTTAACGAAACTTTATATTTATGTGCCAAATAGAAAATTCCACATCACAGCCTCAGATGCAACACGGCATCTAGAAGGCCCACGAAAGTGACCAGCCAATACAAGTTAAACTAACCCCACTATAACTCATAATATTTCAGAGTCATTGCTTCTACGATAAATACTCATATAAAGGATGATAGAGTACCCGCCCCCTGGGGGCTTCGAGGGAAGAGTGCCCTACGAGCCGTCCATTTCTAGCTCGCATGCCGCGGTGGTATCTCATGGGCTCTTTGCGTCGTTTGATCTTTCCGGATGTTTATAACCCACAAGTATAGGGGATCGTTTGTAGTCTTTTTTCAATAAATAAGAGTGTCGAACCCAACGAGAAGCTAAAGGTAGAACAAATATTCACTCAAGTTTTATCGACCACTGATACAACTCTACGCACACTTAACGTTCGCTTTACCTAAAACAAGTATGAAACTATTTTGTAGGTGATAGGATAAGCTTACAAGAATATAAACTGGAAGTACTTAGCGGAAATAAAACTACGAGTAATTTGCAAGATAATAAAAGTTAGTTGTTTAGTAGAAAGCTTTTTGTAACCAAGAGAAGTATTTTGTCCCTAGGAAATCGATAACTAGACCGGTAATCAATATTGCAATTTTATACGAGGGAGAGGCATGAGCTAACATACTTTCCGTACTTGGATCATATGTACTTATGATTGAAACTCTAGGAAGTATCCGCAACTACCAAAGATCATTAAGGTAAAACCCAACCATAGCATTAAGTATCAAGTCCTCTTAATCCCATACACAACAACTCACTTACTCGGGTATGTGTTTCCGTCACTCACGCCACCCACCATAAGCGAATCATTAACGTATTGCAACACCTTACAGCAGGGATCCCTCACGCTTGCGCGACACAGAGGGCACCATAGGACAACACCAAAATAGAATATATAACTCAAATCAATCACGATCATCAATCAACCCATTGGACAAAACAGATCTACTCAAACATCATAGGATGGCAACACATCATTGGATAATAATATGAAGCATTAAGCACCATGTTTAAGTAAAGATTACAGCGGTGAGAACATGTGTTACACCGCTGCAAAGAGGGGGAGATAGTTGGTGTTGACGGCGGCGAAGTTGTTGGTGTAGATCGCCGTCATGATGATTGCCCCGGCGGCGCTCCGACGCCACCGGGAGAGAGGGGGAGAGAGCCCTCCTCCTTCTTCTTCATCCTTGGCCCCGCCCCCTAGATGGGAGGAGAGTTCCCCCTCTGGTCCATGGGCGCCATGACGGCGGAGGGGTAGGAGCCCCTCCGAGATTGGATCTCTCTCTCTCTCTCTCTCTCTCTGTTCTCTTCTGTCTCTCACTCTCCCTCCTATCTACCGCCATGAACTCCGGCAGCAACTCCAACCCCTTCCCTTGGGGCATTGGATGGAGGGCTTTCTTCCTCGGGTGCTCGTTCATTGATCGCACCAAGTTCGAGAACACCATGGAAGTTTGCTCCAACTTCACCAGCATGGCACACATGCAGAAAGAGTCAAACGCGGTGTTGAAGAAGGCTATGCCGAGGAGTTGAAGACGATGATTCCTAACCCCAGCGAAGGACGCTATGTCGGTCGACATCCTACGCTGGGCCATGAATCAGGCCGACTCCGGCGACGCCCGATAGAGGTCAAGGTGGACCAAGTACAGAGAGTACAGGCGCCCTCAGACCATCGTGCCGCATCATACTTCATGACATGGATTGTGGTGGCGGTGGAGGAGGAACAAGAAGCGGTGGCGATGGAGGTGAGAGAAGAAGTTGCGGTGGCCATGGTTGTAGGGGCGCCGGAGCCAGGACACCGAAGCATGCCAGTCGATCTGGACTACGACGAGGAAGAAAAGACGGTGGTGAAGCTCGAGGAGAAGAACAAGGGCAAGGGTAACCACCGCTTCAAACGCCTCCAAGGTAGCTGAGGCTAAGATCTAGAACTACTGTGTAAGATTTACCACCAATCCACATTACCCTTGTACTCAATCTCGATCGGTAACCTCAAATCCATCAGTACTATGAACTCATGACGATGTTATGATCACTCCTATAGCTATTTATTCCGATTCCCCATTCCCCTAATGTAGATCAAACCTAAACGCAGATCGAATGTGAATGAGTAGGTGAGGAGGTGAAAAAAGTGCTTATCGTCATTGCCATGCCGGAGGTGATGATGCGGAAGCCGGTGAAGGGGCCGGTGGTCGCCTTGCTCTTCTCCGATCTGTTGCACGCCGTCGCCGCGCCGCTGTCGGTGAGAGTGGGGAGAGGGGATAGGAAGTGCTGAGGGGGCGGTGAGGGTAATAACTGTCGGCTCTTCGGGAAGCAACGCGGCTTCTCGAGCGTGGCTCCGCGCGTGCAGTCCCCGCCGCCCACGTGCATCGAGCGGGCCTGTCTTTGGAGAAACTGCCGATCTGAGCGTTCCCAACGAGACAGGGCCACAGGTGCTTTAAAGTTCGTGCGATGCAGGCCCAATAGTGTATGTGGGCAACCAAACAGGCTGGATTTTTTCTGTGCGGGGATGGTTGGACCTAATGCAGGCAACCAAACACGCCCCTGATGTGCTGTGCCGACGAGCGTTGGTGAAAGCCACAACACATGGTAGAAATGCAGGGGCGTCGCTATGACTAAGCGTGCTTAGGAGTGGAAAATTCTTTAGTCCTGTAGATGTAGTGCAAAGTCAACCATAATATAATCTACTCCCTCCGTCCAAAAATAAGTGTTCCTGATTTTGTATAATTTTAAACGTATAAAAGTTGTACTAAATCAACAACACTTATTTTGAGACGGAGGGAGTATGATTCTTTAGTCATGTAGAAGTATTGCAAAGTCAACAATAACCTATGATTCTTTAGTCATGTATAGAAGTATTGCACGCTTAACAGAGAATCCATGAATAAAGTATATACTGTTCTGTTAAATTATCCAGAGACCTTGCTTCCTTTTCAAAGGCTTGGCAATAAGAGTGATTGTCTAATTTCAATTACGTGTCTCGGAAGATGAGATTAAGCGGAGGATGACACGGGTCAAATAAGATGAAAACAAGGAACAAACAATGTCACATTAATTCGTACATGCAGAAAGTGTAAAATCTAGGTGTGGAAAATTCTTTAGTCATGTAGAAGTATGCAAAGTTAACAATAATCTATGATTCTTTAGTCATGTAGAAGTAGAAGTATTGCACAAAGTTAACATAGAATCCATGAACAAACTATATATATACTGCTCTGTTAAAATTCTCCAACCCCATGCTTCCTTCCCAAAGGCTTTACATTAAGACTAACTGTCTAATTTCAATTACGTGTCTCGGAAGATGAGACTAAGTGGAGGATGGCACAGGTCAAATAAGATGAAAACAAGGAACAAACAATGTCACCTTGATTCATACATGCACAAAGTGTAAAATCTAGGATCGATCATGAGCCCTGATGCTCCAGAAACAAACCTCAGTTTATTTACAGTATAAGCAGGCGCAACATGCCAACATCACTACAACCAAGCTTACAAGATAGTCAACCAATCGACTAAGCCAACATAAGTAAAGTGCCAGCAAAACTGCTTGGGTCTTGAACTTGTTGGACCCGGCCACTTGCCCCCTTCCATGTTGGCTTGCCTGTCCCTCTGCCTCTTAGTCGTCGGCGTCGTCAAAAGTCATGTTGTTGGCGTCAAAAGCCCTCATAGTCGGAGGCTGCGTCAACATCTTCATACACGTTTTATCAGCAACGTCCTACAGAAATAAATACAGGAGAAACGATTTACAACCAACCAAGTAACCAGCAGCATTGTGTTAGTTGTACTAATTAGCGTCACAGTGCCAAAGAAATGGCATTACCGTCCAAATATATCTTACCTTTTCTTTCTTAGCTTCCATCTGCAAAAGGGGGTGAAACACATGTATAGTTAACAGCAAAGCAACAAGAATGGTACAAGGCTCAGCAAAAAAATTAAACATGGTATCGTTCATACATTTTCGTCGTCTGAGTCGCTGCTCCAGCCTTCATAACAATAATATCCCACCTTCACCTGACCGGCAAGGTATGCACCGGCACTGATGGGGTGCTTCATATTGACATCCCTATGCATGGTACAACCATAGCAGTATCCTTTATATTAACAAAAAACACAAGAAAAGAGTTAACTGCAAGGTAACCAACCAGGCACCAATATTACATCATAATTGCTGACTATTTTAAGTACTGAAAGTAAAAGATTTTCATTGTACACATCAGTCATGGCCATGCATGAACCAGTTTAAAAATGTTCACAAATCTAAAGCTCACGGATCTAAGCAAGGGGCAAACTAACAACTCACGAAACTAAAGATCAAGTGCTGTAGTCAGAAACACATTTATGGCTATAGGTAGCAGATAATCTCAAGTTGTGCCAACCACAAAATGCATTTCAACAATACGCAAAATCTAAGAAAAGGGTAGAATGTACCATCATCGGTAGATTCAACCGGGCAGAAACAGGTGACCGACAATTCCTCTTCTTTTCCTTGTAGCACACATTTGACTTCCGCAAAGAAAAGGTTATCAATGCCAGAGTTAGAATCACCAGCTCCTTTAGTCACCGTGAAATTGAGATGATAGTAGCATGTAGTACGCCCCTCACAAATTGTTGTGCCGTGCAAAACATCTTTGAGTTCATATGCAAGATCCTATCGTAAGAAGCATGGGTCTGATCAACAACTATTGCATGGATAAAACAATGAGAGAAAGAGAGAGAGAGAGAGAGAGAGAGAGAGAAGGAGAGAGAACAAACCCCCGAAAGGCTGTGATCCTCATTATGCTTGTCCACCAAAGCTTGAAGTAATCGGCGCATTTGATTATGGAATTGCTGGATGATATAGGATCTGGAAAGCTTCTTCCTTCTGCCATCAGGCCAATAACGAGCTTTTTCTATAGAAATCTCTCGTGACGGAACCCCACCTTTATTCATTAGCCTAATTTAGATCGGAGCATTGTATATGGTTAGTAGCTTGTACTTTCTCAGAAGTGGACAATAGTAAGTTATACTGTACAAAAGTTAATGTTATCAATAGGACTACGATGCACTAGTTTGGACAGAAGGTTGCAGACTGGTGAGCAACAAGAACAAGACTTGAAAAAAAAAACAGGATTGTTCACATGTCTATAAGTTCTCGGAGCGTTACTCTTAGAGAAAAAGCTATCCCTTTTTTGATTTCAAGGTTGCAAACTGTTTGGCCTAGTTAACTAACAGAGCTGAACTTTCTGGCTATCACCATTAATTGACGGAAATAGAGGTGTGTGATATTATATTAGTTTCAGCTATTTCTATGATTTATACATACATACACTCTTTAAACAACTGTCTCGCAAATAAATTTACAAAGGTATACCACTAACTTTTGGTGCCATCGAAACAGGGATATACTACAAATCATCATTGTATACTAGTTGTCAGAGGAATCCAGCTTGAAAAGTCATTTGTTATTAATTTCGACATAACGAGTCAATAGCAGATATGCAGTATGGTAAGAGCGATGAACATTCATCCAGAATTGAGTTGAGGAGATTTACAGATTTGGATCCCGATGTTGATGAAAATAGCGATCCATAGCCTTGTCGACTTCCTCTAAGCTCTTAAACGGCCCGCCTGAATTCGGATATGTGTGGAAAGATCCCTTAAGATCAAGCCTGATATAATATCCGAAACCCCAGTCCTGTCGTTCTCGTTGCCAAATGCCTGGCCCAGAAGGTGAGGCAAGGCAGTTCCCTGATGGTGGTGAGGCCATAACAGTGTCCTGATCCGGCTGCTGCCCAGAGGAAGAAGAGGAAATGGCTCCGTTGCCGGACAATTTCTCCTCCAATGTTGTAGCCTTGAGCGAGTCCTTGAGGGAAGACACCTCTGCAGGCTTCTCATCAGGAACCTTGTCGGAACCGGACGATTTCTCCTCCAATGCTGTACTAGCCTTGAGGGACGACACATCTGTACTAGCCTTGTCCACCACGAACTCGAACTGGAATATGTCGTCGCTGGCAGCAAAAGCAATCAAAATTTCCTTTGATCGATCAGTGAAATGAAATAATAAACTGCAATTCTTGCAAAAATAATAATAATAAACTGGAATAGAAGATAAGATTCGAGTGGGAGAGGAGAGGGAGAGGGAGAGGTACACACGTCGGAGACGGCGGCGGATCCATAGGCCTCTCTAGGAGATGACGGGCGATGTAGATGCTGGTGTAGAATGTACGGACTGCTTGTTTAAGATCCTGGAGATCTCGGAACACTCGCCCAACTTTGGCGGAGAAGTACCTCGGGTGATAGTTCCCCTCCTCGTCGACGCGGACGTAGACAGTAATCGGCTCCAAGCCGCCGCTGGGACTGCGCCGGGGGAGGCACTCCCGAGGAAGAAGCGCCTTGGACGCCATGAGAGCGGCCGCCGGAGGAAGACGACTAGGGTTTCGATTGGGGATAATCCTCTCAGATTGAGATCTTTTTTTTTTGAGAGGTCTCAGATTGAGATTGAGGAGAACATAAAAGAACGGAGACACGAGCCAGGCCCTTCTTCAGCCGCGCGTCTCCTCCCGTCCCAAATATCACTTCGTGCTCGCTCGATTTTTTTCTTCTCATCACTCGATCTTTGTTTTTTTTTACACAAATCACTCGATCTTTGTTTTTTTAGAAGAAACCGCTATTGTTTACTTATGATTTTTAAACAATAACGAATTTTAAAATATATCCATGGGTTTAAAAATATGTTTGAGAACTACATTTTTTATAATCTAACTAATTGAATTTGTTAATGGATTTAGAAATGTTTACACATTTGAAAAATGTTCACAAATTTTATATAGCATTAAAATAATTTAAAATGATTGAAAATTTAAAAATTTCACAGATTTTAAAAACTCACAAATTTGAAAAAATGTTCAATGGATTTTAAAAACATTTTTGAACTTGTTCACGAATTTGGAAAAAAAAAGAAAATAATGAATTATAAAATGAAAATGTAAAAATATAAATATAAAGGAAAACAAAAACCTAGCAGAAAAAACTACAAAGGAAAGAATAACAACAAAAAATCCATCCAGAAGCTCCCTAGTACCAGTGCAAAAGGATTGCCAACTAATCTAACTTAACAAAGCTTTTATGTTTTTTAGACATACTTAACGAAGCTTTATGTGTGGGCGCTCGCTTACGGGAGAGTACTTATGTGCCAAATAGAAAATTCCACATGACAGCCTGGGATGCAACATGGCATGTCGGCATCTAGAAGGCCCACGAAAGTGACCACCCAATACAAATTAAACTAACACCACTGTAACTCATAATATCTCATAGTCATTGCTTCTACGATAAATACTCATATAAAGGATGATAGAGTACCCGCCTCCTGGGGGCTTCGAGGGCAAGAGCGCCCTACGAGCCGTCCATTTCCAGCTTGCATCTTGTGGGGGCCTCTCAGGGGCTCTCTGCGTCGTCTGATCTGCCCGAACAATGCAATGACGGAGTCAAATCCGGCAGATCTCGGGTAGGGGGACCTGAGCTGGTAGTCTTTTCCAGATGGTAACATGACACAAGGGGACACGATGTTTACTCAGGTTTAAGCCCTCTTGAAGAGGTAAGACCCTGGGTCTTGCTTTAACTATATTGATGAATGGGGTACAAAGTACGGATTGATCTACTGTGAGATCATATGTAATTGATTGAGTTTGCCTCTACGGTCGACACCCATCGACTTATAGACACGCGTGGGTACCTAGGGTTACACATAGGTCGGTTACATCTAAATATAAACATGTCTAAGATTGCCTTCGTGGCCTTGGAGTATGCGTCAGGTCTTCAAAAGATTCCTTCTAAATTCCTTCATGGGGCCTGATGAATGTGGCCCACTGGCTCGTCATTTTGGGGGGTCCTTGGTCCAACCCACAGGATACACCGTGGTTAGCACCCCCTTATCCATGACACCATCAGTAGCCCTTAAACCGGTCTTCAAGCCGAGGACTATCCTTGGACGACTGCCCTCTATCTTTGTTCTTCAACCTTGCAAACTGGTTCAACAACTTCTTCGCGTGCTTACTTCCAAAGTGATCAACATCTTGCCCGAGGAATAACATACCTCGGTCATCCGAGGAGCCCCAATCGAGTTTCCAAAGAGGCTCTTTTCTTTCGTACGATTTGAAAACCCTTTCAGTGTAGAATTACCTTAGTGGCTAGGTCTTCCCGTGTCGGGATAAGGGCGTCAATTCGGTCATGTTCTAACAACTTTGACCAAACCCGAACCGCCACTATGTACTGTAAAACCGAGCGGTCCTTTCAGATTTCATTATAGCATTTTAGCATAGCTCAAGGCCGCATCCATTGGCACATGTAATCATTAAAGAGATTGTGCTCCGGATTTACAGCAGCGTTATCAGCAAACCTCTCGATTCGCGCGCGCATGTAACACATATCGCATAGGGAACCCGTGAAATTACTGCCACTCAGTATGCCCCTTTGATGTTTTTACTAGCCCATAAAAGGCACACAGTGAGGTGAATCAATCTTCATGCCTCCCTTTGATGACCCACAAGTATAGGGGATCAATCGTAGTCTTTTCTATAAGTAAGAGTGTCGAACCCAACGAGGAGCAGAAGGAA
Organism: Thinopyrum elongatum; assembly: GCA_011799875.1. Lineage (NCBI taxonomy): Eukaryota > Viridiplantae > Streptophyta > Magnoliopsida > Poales > Poaceae > Thinopyrum > Thinopyrum elongatum. Next base: position 680,273,017 of record CM022298.1, read on the forward strand.
AATGACAAGTGGTTTCCAGCAAGGTACTTTCTGCAAGCACTGAAATAGTCGGTAACAGGTAGTTTGATAACAAGATAATTTGTAACGGACAAGTAACGGCAATGGTAAATAAAGTGCAGCAAGATAGCCCAATCCTTTTGTGGCAAAGGATAGGCCAAAACGGTCTCTTATGATAAGCAAAGCGTTCTTGAGGGTACACGAAAATTTCATCATGTCACTTTTATCATATTGGTTTGCTTCGTGTTCGCTACTTTGATAATTTGATATGTGGGTGGACCGGTGCTTAGGTGTTGTTCTTACTTGAACAAACCTCCTACTTATGATTAACCCCCTCGTAAGCATCCGCAACTACGAGAAAAGTATTAAGATAAAATATAACCATAACATTAAACTTTTGGATCCGAATCGGTCCCTTACGAAGTAGCGCATAAATTAGGATTTAAGCTTTTGTCACTCTAGCAACCCATCATCTAATAACTACTCCACAATGCATTCCCTTAGGCCCTAATATGGTGAAATGCCATATAGTCGACGTTCACATGACACCACTAAGGGAATCACAACACACATATCATCAAAATATCAAACACATATCAAGTTCACATGATTACTTACAACATGATGATAACCCACAAGTATAGGCACTGGTACAGTGAGGTGCTATACACATGGTTTTTAACCCCTTTCCATGACGGCGTTTTGAACCGTCGCCAAGTGAGTGACTGCGATAGGGGGGTCCTTCCCACACGACCCAGAAACCGTCGGGGATAGGGAGCCGTGGTGCATACACTTGTCCCTACAAAACTGTTTCTGATATGTCGAATATGCAAAATGCTCTATCCTTGCTACTCGTTTGTGCTCGCATTACCATTGCAGTCGGTATTCTATGGTGCTACGTTTACGATGCGCAACCCATCACAAACAGTTCACGATTATAGAACGTGTACGATAAGCAGACAATCACACACATTTACTTTTTCTCGACTGTATGCGATTCGACGTAAGAGCACATACAGTTGTCCCTATAAAACTGTATGTGAAGTTTGAATACATCCCACACGATTCATCCATCGTACCATGTCGGATGAAGACCTATCGCACGCGTTCTTCTATGACCAAACATTTGCGATGCGCACAACATCATAAATAGTCCATAATTGCCAAGCGTGTGTGATAAGGTGACTTTCGCAAATATTTAATAAGAAGGAACTGTGTGTGATGCTGTTGTTAATCGCACACGTTTTTTCTTGGCTGATCGTGTGTGAAGTAGAAATTGATCGCACACGTAGTGGATCCGAGAAATGTGTCTGATCTTCACGTGTATCGCAGACGTTTCGCTTTCGCAAACCATGTGCAGTGTAATCCCTAATTTATTCCCAATTTATCCCTAATTAATCCCTAATTTAATCCTTGCATTTAAAAATCATAGATTTTGAATTTGAAAGTAGGCAATCACTTATTTCATATCGAACCATGTTTATTACAAATGTAGGTTCAACCACGAATGCATAATTCGATGCACAAGTACATATACTGAAGAAATACAGAAGCACCAAGTAAAGAATGATGAACCACAGTTGTACTAAAGACTGTAAAGAGAGAGGCGAGAGACATTCTGGTTGCTGAAGAAGGTGAAGCGGAATGCCCATATTGTGCCCTCCTCCATGCATATGCGTAATGTGCGCACGACTCTAGGCCAATCCCTTGTGATGGCTACCCATCCATCCTTCACTGTCTTCATTAGGACTTCTCGATGGACATTGTAGTCTGGATGAAATACTTTAACCTTCATTACGTGTCCACCAATGATGTACTTTGCGAGGTAATCTTGAGTAAACTGCTTCGGGAACCACTGCGAACGAAAAAGATTCAGACATTGTTGTCTAACGACTCATTATGGGCAGTAAAAAGAGAAGGCTGCAGAGTTTGTAGTTACCATCCTATAGCTCACTGTTGTGTTGGATAGAGCGTAAACAAATAATTTGCTTGCCACCGTTCGTATCTTTTTACTAATAATCCTTATCAGTTTCCTCACTTGATGCTTGTTCATGAATATCTCATTGCCCCATACGCAAAAAGGGTCGATGCGTGGATCCTTGCCAAGGGCATATGTACCTACAAGCAACAAGTCAATATTAGAAGCTAACAAGTGTTCAGGCCTGGATCTATATGCACTACATTATGGAACGACGGGGGAGTACAAGCCGAGGGATGAAACTAACCTCGGCGGAAAATGGTGGTCACTCCCGTTGTTGTCCTGCATAAGTAGTGGAAATGCATGATAAGTACAGCAACCTTAACATCAAACAAATATAGCCAAGGTAAACAACATCATCTCCAAATGATAGCTTGAATGTGTTGGTTTCAGCATGCTGTTAAAACAGATATAAAATGGAAGGGAATGTTACCTACAACAGGCTTAACAGCCATCAAATATTACAATTCAAGCTGGTATTGTTGAAAAAGAATAGAACGTATGTCATGCTTAAATATCACACTGGATAAATCTGTAAAACTAAAATAAAGGGCATGTGTTAACTACACCAGGCATAACTGGAACCAAATATAGCCGTTCAAACTGGTATTAATGCAATCGAGCGGCACAGTTCCGACTTGCATATAATGAACAACACATTGTGAATGACTGAAATAAACAAGGCATAAATGATTAGTATAACAACCAAATATAGCCATTGAAAACTGGACAGAGTCTCACTGCAACCAACCTAACAAGCAAATACAGATAAATAGAGCATATGCTTAAAAACTGGACAAATACTCACTGCAACAAACCAAACAAGCAAATACAAATAAACAAGGCATCTGCTTGAAAATTGGACAAATGCTCACTGCAACTAACCTAACAACCAAATACAGATAAACAAGGCATCTGCTTGATAACTAGACAAATGCTCACTGCAACCAACCTAACAACCAAATGCAGACAGTTCGTGCTCGCTCGATTTTATTTTTTTGAAACAAATCACTCGATCTTTATTTTTTTGGACACAAATCACTCGATCTTTGTTTTTTCAGAAGAAACCACTATTGTTTACTTATGCATTTAAAAAAATCACGAATTTAAAAAGATATCCATGAGTTTAAAAATATGTTTGAGAACTACATTTTTTCTAATCTAATTGAAAAAAATGTTCACAAATTTTATATAGCATTAACATATTTGAAAAACGATTGACAATTTAAAATTTTCACGGATTTTTTAAAAATTACAAATTTGAAAAAATGCTCAACGGATTTTCAAAAATGTTCAATGGATTTTAAAAATATTAAAAAAATCCATCCGAAAGCTTCCTAGTACCGGCACAAAAGGATTGCGAGCTAGTCTAACTTAACAAAGCTTTTATGTTTTTTTAGACATACTTAACAAAGCTTTATGTGTGGGGAGAGTACTTATGTGCCAAATAGAAAATTCCACATGGCAGTCTAGGATGCAAAACGACATCTAGAAGGCCCACAAAAGTGACCACCCACTACAAATTAAACTAACCCCACTGTAACTCATTATATTTCATAGTCATTGCTTCTACGATAAATACTCATATAAAGGATGATAGAGTACCGCCTCCTGGGGGCTTCGAGGGTAAGGGTGCCCTACGGGCCGTCCGTTTCCAGCTCGCATGTCGCGGGGGCCTCTCAGGGGCTCTCTGCGTCGTCTGATCTGCCTGAGTGATGCAATGACAGAGTCAAGTCCGGTAGATCTCGGGTAGGGGTCCCGAGCTGGTAGTCTTTGCCAGATGGTAACATGACACAAGGGGACACGATGTTTACCCAGATTCAAGCCCTCTTGAAGAGGTAAGACCCTGCGTCTTGCTTTAATTGTATTGATGAATGGGGTATAAAGTACAGGTTGATCTACTGTGAGATCATATGTGATCGATTGAGTTGGCCTCTACGGTCGACACCCATCGGCTTATAGACACGCGGGGGTACCTATGGTTACACATAGGTCGGTCACATCTAAAGATAAACATGTCTAAGATTGCCTTCGTGGCCTTGGAGTATGTGTCAGGTCTTTGGAAGATTCCTTCTAGATTCCTTCATGGGGCCTGATGGTGTGGCCCACTAGCACACTGGCTGGTCATTTTGGGGGCCCTCGGCCCAGCCCACTGGATCCAATGTGGTTAGCACCCGTGACGGTGTCCTGGATTAGGGGGTGCTAGCCCAGGCGGCCCGTGTTCTTCGGACTGGGCCAGTGGGCCTTCATTCATACTCAAGATGGACTCCAGAGGCAGTACACAGGAGGCATGATCGAGACTACCTCCACCGAAGACTTGTCGTATACTCCAAGATTTCTCTTACCGCCTTGTGCCTAGATACCGACCTTGTAACCCTAGATACCCTACCTGGCGTGTATATAAGCCAAAGGGTTTAGCCCGAAGAGGGGACATCAACGCACCATCATTCACCTAGCCCTAGTGTTAGACCACATCTTACGATCTCGAGGTAGATCAACTCTGTACTTGATACATCCCATTAATATAAACAAGAGCAGGACGTAGGGTTTTACCTCCATCAAGAGGGCCCGAACCTGGGTAAAACATCGTCTCTCTGTTCCTGTTACCATCTGTCTGAGATCCATAGCTCAGGACCCCCTACCCCGAGGTCTGCCGGTTTTGACACCGACACTGGTGCTTTCATTGAGAGTTCCATTGTGAGATCGACAGAAGGATCGATGGAATCGTCGGTCAACGGCCCCAAACTTGTAGGGCTGATTGCCATGCCCGAAACTTCTGCCATGGATCTGCCTTCACACAAGCTGGAGGCAAACCATGAACCTTCACTGGTCCCCAAGGGGGATCCATTCAAAGGACGAAGGGCTGAGATACTTTTTGGAAAGTGACTCAAAAGCGGCCGACTAGAGGCAGCTAATATTAAGATCAATCCGGCCTGTCCGACAGCCACAGATCTGACACGGGATGAGGACAATAGGGTTTTGGACCCGCGATCCTTAGAGATCAAAACGCATCCACTTACCTCCAACATAGAGTATCGCCCTGATAACTCTGGTCACGACGTCTGGGATCTGGCGTACGTACAACAACTCCTCGGGGAATCAATCAGACAGTTCTGGGCCAGATTCTTGTATGTCAAAAACAAGATATCAGATCACCTGGACTCTGACATAATCATGGCCTTTCAGAACGGATGCAAGGATAAAGGCCTTTCGAACGCCCTTCCTCGTCGCTATGTTCAAACACTCCCGGAATTATTTGATCTAGTGTCTCGGTTCTGCACCATTGAAGATGCTTGGCTTGCCGGAGAAAACACGGAGTTGATCTGCGAAGACCATCCGAAACATGATAGAACAGTACCTTGGCGCGAACCCGTTAAGCGGAACACTTCGGCCGAGCGACCTCGAAAGAATAAGAAGAAAACCTCCAGCCACCCCGGGACCACCCTTGATGGTTTTTTGGATAAGCCATGCCCGATACACGCTATTCTGATTAATTCCTGCCCGACTCACAGCCTTCGCGACTGTTGGATGGTCAGGCAGATAGCTTAAGGAGGACCCGCCCTTCTGGTGGGCACCCTAAGCCACATAAAACAAACCTCGGATGAAGACGAGGGCATGATGATCTATGAGACCTTTGCGTCCAACAACCAACGCAAACGAGCTCTGCGGGAAATCAATGCCATCCAGCAGGTGCCAATTCGGGGCGCGTGGATAGACACGCTAATCACTTTTGATCACCACGACCAGCCGAGGTCGGCCCCGAATAGGTGCCCCGTCGCGCTGGTCCTCAACCCAATTGTAGACAGCTGCTGACTTCGGAGAGTTCTTATGGACGGAGGCAACAACTTGAATTTGATATATACAGATACTCTGGATAAGATGCACATCGATAAATCGCGCATAGAACAGAGTAACACCACCTTTGAAGGTATAGTACCCGGGCAAGAGGCACGTTGCAGTGGGAAAATAACCCTGGATGTGGTCTTCGGAACACCGGACAATTACCGCTCTAAATAGGTCATGTTTCATATGGCCCCTTTCAGGAGTGGATATCATGCCCTTCTAGGACGAGACGCTTTCTCCAAATTCCAAGCAGTACCGCACTACGGCTACATGAACTCAAGATGTCGGGCCCAAATGGGGTCATTACCATTTCAAGTGACCCCGACGGGGCACTTAAAGCCGTGAATAAAATGGCGTCACTCGCCCTTGAGTCTTTGTCCGAAGCCCTCGCTGCCGAGGAGCTAACCGCACTACGTGCGACCAAGATGATGTCATCCTCGACAAATGGCTGAAATCTACTTCATTCAATCTAGCTGGCGAAATAGCCAAATTTCAAGTACACCCTACAAACCCAGCTAAAACAGCATCCATAGGGGCGAACCTCAACCCAGAGATCTCCAAGGCTTTACAAAATTTCCTTAAGGAAAACTGGGACATATTCGCCTGGCACCCTTCTAACATGCCGGGAATACCTCGTAGGCTCGCAGAACACAGCCTGAACATATTAAAGGGCTATAAGCCTGTCAAACAAACACCTCGGCATTTTTCCAAACCCAATCATCAAGCGATGGGCGAGGAACTAGCTAAACTACTGGAGGCCGGGTTCATCCGAGACATAAAACACCCCGACTGGCTGGCCAATTTAGTCATGGTACCAAAGAAGGATAGGTCCTGGCGTTTGTGTGTCAATTTTGAAGACCTCAATAAAGCCTTCCCCAAAGACCCCTCCCCCCTACCCCGAATTGACCAAATTGTAGATGCCACAGCGGGCCACGACTCACTGTGCTTCCTGGATGCTTACTCAGGATATCATCAAATAAAGATGAAGGAATCCGACCAGGCAGCAACAACATTCATCACACCTTACGGGCCGTTCTGCTTCAACACAATGCCCTTCAGACTAAAGAACACCAGCGCCACTGTGACGCCCCCTTCACCAGATTATTTTCAATCGGTGAATTCTCGTCTCGTTCGACATTCTTCATCTCTTTTTCTTCTCCGGGGTATCCAATTCCAGTTTTTGGCGTTGTTCATATTCCTTTCCTTTGCTCAAGTGTTTCCCTTGCTCGTTTGCCTCTTACCATTTAATCATTCCGGAGTGCTAAAGACATCTCAGAAGATTCGTGTTTGCGCGCAAATTAATTCGAGGTTGTCACCTCACTCAACAATTTCAATTTTTCTGGTGCGTCATCTATCTTCTTCAATCATATTCAACAGTGCTTCTTTTCAATGGGCCCTAACCCACAGGTTTATCCTCAGGATCTTACCTGGCTCTTCTAATTATTCTGGAGTTATTCTCAAATTCTTTCCAAGTACAACGTCAGGATGAGTCCTCTTCAGTCGATTCTCTTCTTCGGGATTTCTTGTTCGTCTCCCCGTATTTTCAATTTCATCATCCTTTTCTCTTCTGCTTTGTTCCTAAGATCTTGGGACGAGATCTTCTGTTAGTGGAGGAGAGTTGTGACGCCCCGAGACCGATGCGCCAGATGTCTTCCAGTTATTCGCCGTCGTTGCCATGCCATCCACTTGCGTGTTGCACTTTGCCATGTCATCATGTGCATTTCATCTGCATGTTTTTCAAAACTTGCATCCGTCCGGGTCTCCCAGTTCTCTCCGTTGTCCGTTCTAAGCCCAGACACACTCGTACGCGCCCGCGGCACCTCTGAAATATTATTTTATAAGTGGGATAAAAATGTTCTCGGAATGGGATGAAAGTTGGCGTGCGGTCTTGTTTTATTGTAGGTAGACTGCCAGCCAAATTTCATCACATTTGGAGTCTGTTTGATACCCCAACGGATAACCATAGCAGCATTTTAGCCAGTATATTCATTGGACGTTTTCGGTATCCGGAAACTGCCGCCGGGCCTCTCCTTCTCTTCTCTCATCTCAGCCCAACCATCTACACAACCCACCAAACCCTAGCCCCTAACCTATTTAAACACCCCCTAGTACATTTTTGGACAAACCCTAGTCTAACCCTCCCCTAACCCGCCTCGAAATCCATGCCGCCTCCCTCTCTCCTCCCACCTCCAGCCGCCTGGGCCCGCCCGGCCGAGATCGGGCCCCCCAGGCCGCGCAGGGCCCGAGGGAGCCCACGCCGCCGTCGGCCGCTGCTGTCCGCGCGCCCCGCCGCCTCGCGTCACCGCCGCCGCCCGCCACCGCGCCGCGCCGCATCGCGCCGCCACCACTGCGCCACCGCGCCGACCACCTCCACCGCCAGCCCGCATCGCGCCGCCCCTCGCCTTGCCGTCGCCGACGTCGCCGCTCCACCGCGCCGCCGACCTCGCCGCTCCGCCTCGCCTCGCCGGCCATCTCCGGCCCAGATCTAACAAGATCCGGCCGAGGCCGCCTCGATCCCGCCGTCCCTGGCCTCCTCCGCCGCATCGCCGCCGTCGCCGGTCGCCGTCGACGGATCCGGGCGAGCCGGCCAAGATCTGCATGGCCCCGTCCATCCTGGCGCCGGATCCGTTCGTCCCGTGAACCAAACACCTGCCCCGTCCCGGATCCGACCGTCCCCGCACCTCCCCGTCCAGTTTTCTGAGGTTGAAATTTTCAGCTAAGTCCCGAGTTTATCAGCAGCATGTGTGTATCTTTGTCCTACCATAACTTTGTGCATGCTTTTCCTATGAGGATGTTCTTGTTATGCTTTTGTTCATCTCTTAATGATCTATATGATGGTTGTATTTGCATTCATGTTAGGGTTAATGGTGATGCCATTATCATCATTGCAAAAGTGCTAAGTGTTATTAAGTGCAGAAAACTGTTGAAACTTGTCATTTTGTCTTTTTCATAGCATTTGGTGTGATTTTCTTTTGAGCAACCTGCTTAAATATTTAGAAGCAGATCCATGTCATCTTTGTACTGGTGTAATCCATTTTTCATGATATGCCCTGTGGAGGCTAGAACAAGCTTGCAAAGTGGCCTACTCACTGTTTGCTGTTTTCAGAGGCTTAGTATTTTCTGTTAAGTCTGAATCTGTTATATTATGATGCTACCATCAAATCTATGCGTATTCTGGAGATGTTCAGTAAGCATGTTTTGAAGATCATGTTATACTCTATCCATCCATGCTCTTGTTTGCAATTATAGCCTACTGTAGGTTGTTCTTTTCATGCTCTCAAATTGCTAAAAAATATAACTGCCAGTCTGTTAACAGCATGTTCCATTTTGCAAAGCTCTTTGTAATTAATCTATAATTCTTATAAATTGTGCCTTTGGTTTAACTGGAAGTATGTCATGCCGACTACATGCTCATGACCTTTGCATATTTATTAAAATTGCCATGTTTGCTATTATGTGCCTCCAAAATCAGCATCATAATGTTACTGTTTTGCATTCCCAAATTTTCAAGTCTGAGAATCTGCTATTTCATGTTTGCATCTTGTCTTGATGATTCCCATGAAAATGTTGCTCTTATGACTATGACATGTTGTGTTACTTGAGCTCCATGATATATACTAGCATTCTATGCCTTTTTATGCTATGTTGTTGTACTATAGCATCTTTGTTTCATGCCTCCAACATGTCATCATAGTAACTCTGCTCACATGTACGCCCAGTTTTTCAGTAAGTCCTAATCTGTGTTATAAAGTTGCTTTTTGCATTGATCATAAACCTTAATGTTATTTGAAGTATGTAATCTATACTTGAAGTGCATATCAAGTTTGTGCTCATATGGTTCCTGTAGCATGTTGTTTTGATGATTGCAAAGTGCCTAGTTGCTGGTTAGGCTGATTGTTGTTATATCTTGTTTTGAGTGTATGTGTTGAACCGTTGCTCCGTTTTGATCATGTCCTATATGAAACTTGCTTGGTTTTGCATGTAGTTTCATCATGTCATGTTGAATCCTTGATTTGAGTATGTGTTCTTAATGTTTGAATGCATTTTGCATCAATGCCATGTTTAACTTGTTTTGTTCATATCTTCTAGGCCGTAGCTCCAAATTAAATGAACTTTATATGTAACTTGACTAGAAAATCGTGTAGATCATCATGGTGCATATTAACTTGCTGTTTAACAACTTTAACATAATGTGTTATTTATATCTGGACCAATTTCGAAATTTGCGTATGGGGACTTTCCGGAAGTGTTATATGTTGTTTCCGGCCTCATTTAAACTTGCTTTGATGTGGGGTTCTTGTATGCATCGTCTCTTGTGTCGGGGGGATGGACCCCGGGTAGCCTCATCCACACCCAATAACATTTCAAGACATCGAGGCTGGCAAAAGCCCCTCATGCCGACTGGCCATGCGGCCGGCTCCTTGGGCCGGCTAGGACCACGCGGCCGGCTTCCAGAAGACGGCGCACCCCTAGAAGGCGGCTTTGGGGGCGGGCCGGCTTCCTGCAGCCGGCCCATCTTTCTCCTCAGAGTCTGCACTCACCTACTACGACGAGACGGGGCATAGCAATAGTGCCGTCTGCTCCCCCGAATCCCGGAGGAGCGTGGCTACAGTGTGCGCTGACCAGGCGGCCACCTACCTGCACGGACCGGGACTGTAGCCATGCGACTCATGACGCGGCCTCCGTCACCAAGGACAGAGCTATAGCGAAAAGCAATCAGCATGGCCCGCAGGCGGCGGGCCCTACCAGTCGGCCGGATTCTCGGCAGCCAGCGGGGCCCTCCAGAGGCGGGCCCCAGCAGCCGGCGGAGAACCCGGCGACCCTAGCCACTGACACCCGGGTCCTACACCCGGACGTATTACCATTGTACCCCTGGGGGGTCGGCCTATAAGACCCTCCAGGGCTCACCCATGCAAAGGGTTCAACACTCATTCCACACAGACACTCACCATAGCTAGGAGAAGAGAGGTAGATCTACCCTTCTTCCTCCTCTAGCAATACAGCTCCAGGAGCAACCTTGTATACTCTTGATCATAGTCATCATAGCAGAACTAGGGGTGTTATCTCTCCGGAGAGCCCCGAACCTGGGTACGTCTTGTGTGCTCCCGAGCTCGTGCTCACTCTCGCTTCCGGAACCCGACGACGTCGTCATGGCTCCACCCACGATAAGCCACCCCTGGCATCTAACGTGAGATTACCACAATAGTTGGCGCCCACCGTGGGGCGAGCTGCTGCTGGAACCGCGGTCTGGGCGGGACCCTTTTCATCATCGTCACCGCAGCATCGCCGTCGTCTCTTCGGCTGCTCTCGAGGGCTCGACATCAACACGCCCCCGGATCGACCGCGCGGGACGGCGCGTCCTCGCCGTCAGCCTCGACACCGTCCGCCTCACTCCCTTCTCCGCAAACGCTCCGCATCGCTCGCTTCGCCCCTCCCTGCTGCAGCCGCACGCCTCTGTTTCCACGTCCGCGCGTCCGTGTTCCTGCGCGTCCCGACTCCTCTACGCTGCCTCGCGTCCGGCGCGGCCTCTGCTGGTCCACGCCCGCGTCGCCTCTGTCTGGCTCGTGCCGCTCCGCCCCCCACGACCGTGCCCAAGCTCCGCACTGGTGCTGCCTCGGCCTCACGCGTCGCTGATGACCCACAAGTATAGGGGATCAATTATAGCTCTTTTCGATAAGTAAGAGTGTCGAACCCAACGAGGAGCAGAAGGAAATGACAAATGGTTTTCGGCAAGGTAATGTCTGCAAGTGCTGAAATTGTAAGTAATAGAGTAGTTTGATAGCAAGATAATTTGTAACGAGCAAGTAACGGTAATAGTAACAAAAGTGCAGCAAGGTAGCCCAATCCTTTTGAGGCAAAGGACATGCCAAAACAGTCTCTTATAATAAGCAAAGCGTTCTTGAGGGTACACGGAAATTTCATCCAGTCACTTTCACCATGTTGATTCAATTTGTGTTCGCTACTTTGATAATTTGATATGTGGGTGGACCAGTGCTTAGGTGCTGTTCTTACTTGAACAAGCCTCCTACTTATGCTTAACCCTCTCGCAAGCATCCGCAACTACGAGAAAAGTATTAAGAATAAATTCTGACCATAGCGTTAAACTTTTGGATCCAATCGGTCCCTTACGGAATAGCGCATAAACTGGGGTTTAAGCTTCTGTCACTCTCGCAACCCATCATCTACTTACTACTCCACAATGCATTCCCTTAGGCCCCAATATGGTGAAGTGTCATGTAGTCGACGTTCACATGACACCACTAAGGGAATCACAACATACATACTATCAAAATATCGAACACATATCAAGTTCACATGATTACTTGCAACATGATTTCTCCCGTGACCTCAAGAACAAAAGTAACTACTCACAAGTGATGAACATGCTCAAGATCAGAGGGGTATTAAATAGCATATTAGATCTGAACATATAATCTTCCACCAAATAAACCATATAGTAATCAACTACAAGATGTAATCAACACTACTAGTCACCCACAAGCACCAATCTATAGTTCCGGTAACAAGATTGAACACAAGAGATGAACTAGGGTTTGAGATGAGATGGTGCTGTTGAAGATGTTGATGGAGATTGCCCTCCCCAAGATGGGAGAGTTGTTGGTGATGATGATGACGATGATTTCCCCCTCCGGGAGGGAAGTTCCCCCGGTGAAATCGCTCCGCCGGAGGGCAAAAGTGCTCCTTCCCAAGTTTCGCCTCGAGACGGCGGCGCTCCATACCGAAAGTCCTCTCCTTATTTTTCTAGGTCAAAATGACTTATATACCAGAAGATGGGCACCAGATGTGGGCCTGGGTGAGCACAGCCCACCAGGGCGCGCCTGGGCTCCCTGGCGCGCCCAGGTGGGTTGTGCCCACCTGGTGGGCCCCCTCTGGTACTTATTTGCTCCAATATTCTTCAAATATTCCATAAAAAATCTTCGTAAAGTTTCAGCTTGTTTGGAGTTGTGCAGAATAGGTGGCCTGACGTAGCTTTTCCAGGTCCAGATTTCCAGCTGCCGGAATTCTCCCTCTTTGTGTGTACCTTGCATATTATGAGAGAAAAGGCATTAGAATTACTCCAAAAAGCATTATTATGCATAAAAACATCATAAATAACAGTAGGAAAACATGATGCAAAATGGACGTATCAGTCGCCGCATCACCCCGTCTCTCCGGCACCTCCTTCCTCCATCTTCTCCTGCCTCGTGCGCGCTGAGCCGTTTCGCTCTGCTCCACCACCGCGCCGTGGCTACCGCGTGCACCACCACCACCAATGGCCAAACAATCCCCATATAAGCCTCAGCTACAAGCCGTATAAGCCTCATACTATACGCATCCCAGACGCAAGCCAGTCAATGGCCGGACACGTCCCGGATATTGCTCATACGCAGCATGCACACTAGTTAGACACTACTCAGACAATGCCCAGATAATGGTCATACAACGGCCATATACATCATGTACATTACCTTTATGCAAGTTGGATGCTACCCAGACACTTGCTCCCTTCCGCTCTTGGGCGCGCGCTCCTCGGCCGCGCTGCGTCGCCCTGGCCTCGCTTCCATGCCCGGCCTCGGCCCCTCCGCTGCTCCGCCCAGGGTAGGCCTCCCTCGTCGTCGCTGCGTCGCGCCTCATCTCGCCCCGACCAGCTGCACGGCCCTCGCGCTGCTCCCTGCTGTTACCATTGCTCGCAGTCCCCCTGCTACTGCGCCCGCTGCTTTTTGCTATCACCTTGAGCCACCACCGCACGGCCCTCGCGTCGCCTCCTCCGGCCGGCTCCGCCTCTGGCCGCGGCCGGGTGCTACGCGCCCGTCGGCTTTGCCTCTGCCAACGGCCGGGTTCTGCGAGCTCTCCGTCCGCCTCCTGTGCGTCGTCGCCTTCTCACACCCACAACTGCTCCGCAGCCGTCCGCCTCCGCCTTCCCGCCGTGGCCGCGCGCCTCCTCTCGCTCCTCCGCTCGCGCGCGCCCCCCGGCGAGGCCCCCGCCGCCTGCGCCGCTCCACGCCCGGCCGCCGGGTCGCCCCGCGCTAGCTCCACCCCGCTAGCCGGCCTCGCCTCTGCGTCCCGTCATCGGCTCCGCCTCGCCGCTGCGTCCCGCGCGGGCTCCGCTAGCGGCCGCGCCCCCGGCCGGTTCCGCCTCGCCGGGCCGCCTCATGTTGGGAAACGTAGCATGCAATTTCAAAAAATTTCCTACGCTCACGCAAGATCTATCTAGGAGATGCATAGCAACGAGGGGGAGAGTGTGTCTACGTACCCTCGTAGACCGAAAGCGGAAGCGTTTTGACAACGCGGTTGATGTAGTCGAAGTTCTTCTAGATCCGACCGATCAAGCACCGAACGTACGGCACCTCGGAGTTCTGCACACGTTCAGCTCGATGACATCCCTCGTCCTCTTGATCCAGCAAGGTGTCGAGGAAGTAGATGAGTTCCGTCAGCATGACGGCGTGGTGATGGTGATGGTGAAGTGATCCGCGCAGGGCTTCGCCTAAGCACCGCGAGAATATGACCGGGGGTGTAAACTGTGGAGGGGGGCGCCGCACACGGCTAACAATTGATGTTGTCTTTTCTAGGCGCCCCCACCCCACGTATATATAGGTGGGAGGGGGAGGGGAGCAACAAGGGTGAGCCCCAAGTAGGAGGAACCCTATATATCAATCTTTACCTCTCGACCATTTCGAGGCTACTCGTCATGTCCGTGATCTCATCCGGGACTCCGAACAACATTCGGTCACCAAATCACATAACTCATATAATACTAAATCGTCATCGAACGTTAAGCGTGCGGAACCTAAGGGTTCGAGAACTATGTAGACATGACCGAGACACCTCTCCGGTCAATAACCAATAGAGGAACCTGGATGCTCATATTGGCTCCTACATATTCTACAAAGATCTTTATCGGTCGAACCGTTATGACAACATACATTATTCCCTTTGTCCATCGGTATGTTACTTGCCCGAGCTTCGATCATCGGTATCTTCATACCTAGTTCAATCTCGTTACTAGCAAGTCTCTTTACTCGTTCCGTAATACATCATCCTGCAACAAACTCATTAGTCACTTTGCTTGCAAGGCTTCTTATGATGTGTATTACCGAGAGGGCCCAGAGATACCTCTCCGATACTCGGAGTGACAAATCCTCATCTCGATCTATGCCAACCCAACAAACACCTTCGGAGATACCTGTAGAGCATCTTTATAATCACCCAGTTACGTCGTGATGTTTGATAGCACACAAGGTATTCCTCTGGTATCCGGGAGTTGCATAATCTCATAGTCGAAGGAATATTTATTTGACATGAAGAAAGCAATAGCAATAAAACTGAACGATCAATATGCTAAGCTAACGGATGGGTCTTGTCCATCACATCATTCTCCTAATGATGTGATCCCGTTATCAAATGACAACTCATGTCCATGGTTAGGAAACCTTAACCATCTTTGATCAACGAGCTAGTCAAGTAGAGGCTCACTAGTTACACAGTGTTTGTCTATGTATTCACACATGTATTAGGGTTTCCGATCAATACAATTCTAGCATGAATAATAAACATTTATCATGAATAAGGAAATATAAAATAACAACTTTATTATTGCCTCTAGGGCATATTTCCTTCAGTCTCCCACTTGCACTAGAGTCAATAATCTAGATTACATTGTAATGATTCTAACACCCATGGAGTCTTGGTGCTGATCATGTTTTGCTCGTGGAAGAGGCTTAGTCAATGGGTCTGCTACATTCAGATATGTATGTATTTTGCAAATCTATATGTCTCCCTCCTTGACTTGATCACGGATGGAGTTGAAGCGTCTCTTGATGTGTTTGGTTCTTTTGTGAAATCTGGATTCCTTCGCTAAGGCAATTGCTCCAGTATTGTAACAAAAGATTTTCATTGGACCCGATGCACTAGGTATAACACCTAGATCGGATATGAACTCCTTCATTTGCTGCTTCGGAAGCAGCTATGTACTCCGCTTCACACGTAGATCCCGCCACGATGATCTGCTTGGAACTGCACCAACTGACAGCTCCACCATTCAATATAAATGCGTATCCGGTTTGTGACTTAGAGTCATCCGGATCAGTGTCAAAACTAGCATCGACGTAACCATTTACGACGAGCTCTTTGTCACTTCCATAAACGAGAAACATATCCTTAGTCCTTTTCAGGTACTTCAGGATGTTCTTGACCGTTGTCTAGTGATCCACTCCTGGATTATTTTGGTACCTCCCTGCCAAACTTATAGCAAGGCACACATCAGGTCTGGTACACATCATAGCATACATGATAGAACCTATGGATGAGGCATAGGGAATGACTTTCATTTTCTCTCTATCTTCTGCAGTGGTCGGGCATTGAGTCTGACTCAACTTCACACCTTGTAACATAGGCAAGAACCCTTTCTTTGACTGATCCATTTTCAACTTCTTCAAAACTTTATCAAGGTATGTGCTTTGTGAAAGTCCTATTAAGCGTCTTGATCTATCTCTATAAATCTTGATGCCCAATATATAAGCAGCTTCACCGAGGTCTTTCATTGAAAAACTCTTATTCAAGTATCCTTTTATGCTATCCAGAAATTCTACTTCATTGCCAATCAACAATATGTCATCCACATATAATATTAGAAATGCTACAGAGCTCCCACTCACTTTCTTGTAAATACAGGCTTCTCCGAAAGTATTTATAAAACCATATGCTTTGATCACCTTATCAAAGCGTATATTCCAACTCCGAGATGTTTGCACCAGTCCATAGATGGATCGCTGGAGCTTGCACACTTTGTTAGCACCTTTAGGATCGACAAAACCTTCTGGTTGCATCATATACAACTATTCTTTAAGAAATCCATTAAGGAACGCAGTTTTGACGTCCATTTGCTAGATTTCATAATCATAAAATGTGGCAATTGCTAACATGATTCGGACAGACTTAAGCATTGCTATGGGTGAGAAAGTCTCATCGTAGTCAACTCCTTGAACTTGTCGAAAACCTTTTGCGACAAGTTGAGCTTTGTAGATAGTAATATTACCATCAATGTCAGTCTTCTTCTTGAAGATCCATTTATTCTCTATGGCTCGCCGATCATCGGGCAAGTCAACCAAAGTCCACACTTTGTTCTCATACATGGATCCTATCTCAGATTTCATGGCCTCAAGCCATTTTTCGGAATCTGGGCTCATCATAGGTTCTTCATAGTTCGTAGGTTCGTCATGGTCTAGTAACATGACTTCCAGAACAGGATTACCGTACCAATCTGGTGCGGAACGTGCTCTGGTTGACCTACGAGGTTCGGTAGTAACTTGATCTAAAGTTTCATGATCATCATCATTAGCTTCCTCTCTAGTTGGTGTAGGAATCACGGGAACGGTTTTCTGTGATGAGCTACTTTCTAATTCGAGAGAAGGTACAATTACCTCATCAAGTTCTACTTTCCTCCCACTCACTTCTTCCGAGAGAAACTCCTTCTCTAGAAAGTTTCCATTCTTGGCAACAAATATCTTACCTTTGGATTTGTGGTAGAAGGTGTACCCAATTGTTTCCTTAGGGTATCCTATGAAGACACACTTCTCCGATTTGGGTTCGAGCTTATCAGGTTGAAGCCTTTTGACATAAGTGTCGCAACCCCAAACTTTAAGAAACGACAGCTTAGGTTTCTTGCCAAACCACAGTTCATACGGTGTCATCTCAACGGATTTAGACGGTGCCCTATTTAACGTGAATGCAGCTGTCTCTAATGCATAACCCCAAAATGATAGTGGTAAATCGGTAAGAGACATCATAGATCGCACCATATCTAATACAGTACGGTTACGATGTTCAGACACACCATTACGCTGTGGTGTTCTAGGTGGCGTGAGTTGTGAAACTATTCCACATTGTTTTAAATGAACGCCAAACTTGTAACTCAAATATTCGCCTCCTGCGATCAGATCGTAGAAACTTTATTTTCTTGTTACGATGATTCTCCAGTTCACTCTGAAATTCTTTGAACTTTTCAAATGTTTCAGACTTGTGTTTCATTAAGTAGATATACCCATATCTGCTCAAATCATCTGTGAAGGTCAGAAAATAATGATACCCGCCGCGTGCCTCAACACTCATTGGACCGCATACATCGGTATGTATTATTTCCAATAAGTCATTGGCTCGCTCCATTGTTTCGGAGAACGGAGTTTTAGTCATCTTGCCCATGAGGCATGGTTCGCAAGTATCAAATGATTCATAATCAAGTGATTCCAAAAGTCCATCTGCATGGAGTTTCTTCATGTGCTTTACACCAATATGACCTAAACGGCAGTGCCACAAATATGTTGCACTATCATTATCAACTTTGCATCTTTTGGCATCAATATTATGAATATGTGTATCACCACAATCGAGATTCAACAAAAATAGACCACTCTTCAAGGGTGCATGACAGTAAAAGATATTACTCATATAAATAGAAGAACCATTATTCTCTGATTTAAATGAATAACTTTCTCGCACTAAACAAGATCTAGATATAATGTTCATGCTCAACGTTGGCACCAAATAACAATTATTCAGGTCTAAAACTAATCCCGAAGGTAGATGTAGAGGTAGCGTGCCGACGGCGATCACATCGAGCTTGGAACCATTCCCGACGCGCATCGTCACCTCATCCTTAGCCAATCTTCGTTTAATCCGTAGCCCCTGTTTCGAGTTACAAATATGAGCAACCGAACTAGTATCAAATACCCAGTCGCTACTATGAGCATTAGTAAGGTACACATCAATAACATGTATATCAAATATACCTTTGTTCACTTTGCCATCCTTCTTATCCGCCAAATACTTGGGGCAGTTCCGCTTCCAGTGACCAGTCCCTTTGCAGTAGAAGCACTCGGTTTCAGGCTTGGGTCCAGCTTTGGGCTTCTTTCCGGGAGTGGCAACATGCTTGCCATTCTTCTTGAAGTTCCCCTTCTTTCCCTTGCCCTTTTTCTTGAAACTAGCGGTCTTGTTAACCATCAACACTTGATGCTCCTTCTTGATTTCTACCTCCGCAGCTTTGAGTATTGCGAATAGCTCGGGAATTGTCTTCTCCATCCCTTGCATATTATAGTTCATCACGAAGCCTTTGTAGCTTGGTGGCAGTGATTGGAGAACTCTGTCAATAACACTATCATTTGGAAGATTAACTCCCAGCTGAGTCAAGTGGTTATGATATCCAGACATTCTGAGTATGTGTTCACTGACAGAACTGTTCTCCTCCATCTTGCAGCTATAGAACTTGTTGGAGACTTCATATCTCTCAACTCGGGCACTTGCTTGAAATATTAACTTCAACTCCTGGAACATCTCATATGCTCCATGACGTTCAAAACGTCTTTGAAGTCTCGATTCTAAGCCGTAAAGCATGGCACACTGAACTATTGAGTAGTCATCAGCACGCGACTGCCAGGCATTCACAACATCTGCAGTTGCTGGAGGGGGTGGCACACCTAGCGGTGCATCAAGGACATAATTCGTCTGTGCATCAATGAGGATAATCCTCAAGTTACGGACCCAGTCCGTGTAGTTGCTACCATCATCTTTCAACTTAGCTTTCTCTAGGAACGCATTAAAATTCAAGGGAACGGTAGCACGGGCCATTGATCTACAACATAGATATGCAAAAACTATCAGGACTAAGTTCATGATAAATTAAGTTCCATTAATCAAATTACTTAAGAACTCCCACTTAGATAGACATACCTAAAGTCATCTAAATGATACGTGATCCAAATCAACTAAACCATGTCCGATCATCACGTGAGATGGAGTAGTCATCAATGGTGAACATCTCTATGTTGATCATATCTACTATATGATTCACATTCAACCTTTCGGTCTCCAGTGTTCCGAGGCCATGTTTGTACATGCCAGGCTCGTCAAGTTTAACCCGAGTATTCCGCATGTGCAAAACTGTCTTGCACCCGTTGTATTTGAACGTAGAGTCTATCACACCTAATCATCACGTGGTGTCTCAACACGACGAACTGTCGCAACGTTGCATACTCAGGGAGAACACTTATACCTTGAAATTTAGTGAAGGGATCATCTTATAATGCTACTGCCGTACTAAGCAAAATAAGATGCATAAAAGATAAACATCACATGCAATCAAAGTATGTGACATGATATGGCCATCATCATCTTGTGCTTTTGATCTCCATCTCCAAAGCATCGTCATGATCTCCATCGTCACCGGCTCGACACCTTGATCTCCATCGTAGCGTCGTGGTCATCTCGCCAACTATTGCTTCTACAACTATCGCTAACGCATAGTGATAAAGTAAAGCAATTACATGGCGTTTGCATTTCATACTATAAAGACACAACCATAAGGCTCCTGCCGGTTGCTGATAACTTTTACAAAACATGATCATCTCATACAATAACGTATATCACATCATGTCTTGACCATATCACATCACAACAGGCCCTGCAAAAACAAGTTAGACGTCCTCTACTTTGTTGTTGCAAGTTTTACGTGGCTGCTATGGGCTTCTAGCAAGAACCGTTCTTACCTACCCATCAAAACCACAACAGTGATTTATCAAGTTTGCTATTTTAACCTTCAACAAGGACTGGCCGCAGTCAAATTCGATTCAACTAAAGTAGGAGAAACTGACACCCGCCAGCCACCTTTATGCAAAATTAGTTGCATGTCTGTCGGTGGAACCGGTCTCATGAACGTGGTCATGTAAGGTTGGTCCGGGCCGCTTCATCCAACAATACCGCCGAATCAAAATAAGACATTGGTGGTAAGCAGTATGACGATCACCGCCCACAACTCTTTGTGTTCTACTTGTGCATATCATCTACGCATAGACCTGGCTCGGATGCCACTATTGGGAAACGTAGCATGCAATTTCAAAAAATTTCCTACCCTCACGCAAGATCTATCTAGGAGATGCATAGCAACGAGGAAGAGAGTGTGTCTACGTACCCTCGTAGACCGAAAGCGGAATCGTTTTGACAACGCGGTTGATGTAGTCGAACTTCTTCTAGATCCGACCGATCAAGCACCGAATGTACGGCACCTCCTAGTTCTGCACACGTTCAGCTCGATGACGTCCCTCGTCCTCTTGATCCAGCAAGGTGTCGATGAAGTAGATGAGTTCTGTCAGCACGACGGCGTGGTGACGGTGATGGTGAAGTGATCCGTGCAGGGCTTCGCCTAAGCACTGCGAGAATATGACCGGGGGTGTAAACTGTGGAGGGGGGGCGCCGCACACGGCTAACAATTGATGTTGTCTATTCTAGGCGCCCCCTCCCCACGTATATATAGGTGGGAGGGGGAGGGGAGCAGCAAGGGTGCACCCCAAGTAGGAGGAATCCTATATATCAATCTTTACCTCTCGGCCATTTCGAGACTCCTCGTCATGTCCGTGATCTCATCCGGGACTCCGAACAACATTCGGTCACCAAATCACATAACTGATATAATACTAAATCGTCATCGAACGTTAAGCGTGTGGACCCTACGGGTTCGAGAACTATGTAGACATGACCGAGACACCTCTCCGGTCAATAACCAATAGCGGAACCTGGATGCTCATATTGGCTCCTACATATTCTACGAAGATCTTTATCGGTCGAACCGTTATGACAACATACATTATTCCCTTTGTCCATCGGTATGTTACTTGCCCGAGATTCGGTCATCGGTATCTTCATAGCTAGTTCAATCTCGTTACCGGCAAGTCTCTTTACTCGTTCTGTAATACATCATCCTACAACAAACTCATTAGTCACTTTGCTTGCAAGGCTTCTTATGATGTGTATTACAGAGAGGGCCCAGAGATACCTCTCCGATACTCGAAGTGACAAATCCTCATCTCGATCTATGCCAACCCAACAAACACCTTCGGAGATACCTGTAGAGCATCTTTATAATCACCCAGTTACGTTGTGACGTTTGATAGCACACAAGGTATTCCTCCGGTATCCGGGAGTTGCATAATCTCATAGTCGAAGGAATATGTATTTGGCATGAAGAAAGCAATAGCAATAAAATTGAACGATCAATATGCTAAGCTAACGGATGGGTCTTGTCCATCACATCATTCTCCTAATGATGTGACACTACTGCAGGATGCTGCTAACGCGACACTACGATCAGAGACCCTTTGATGAAACTGTGTGCGATGCGTTAATCGCAAACGGTGATGTAAAAAAACCATCAAAAAAGACGCAAAACATTTGCGATGAATGATACATCAAACACGGTTCAGATTTTAGTTGCGTGTGCGATGCTGGGCATACGGTTGATCCATACGAACCTTTGCGATGAGATGGAACAACAGAAATGGGCAGCCAGATCAAGGTGTGTGCGATATACGGCATATAGTTCGCTCCGATGAACCGTTTGCGATAATCGAGGTGAACACAAACGATTCGGCGTAACAAGATGTGTGTGATACCCGGCAAATAGGTCGGTAATCAGAATTGTGTGCGATCATTATAGACAGCCCGTACGATCTTTTTTTGTGAATTGTGTGCTCATCAGGGCACACAGTTCAGCAAACCAACCTGTGGGCAATAATGTAGAAGATCTCTATCGAATATGTATTACTAACCGTCTGCGATGAGATTGACAGGATAAACAGAGATAACAAATTAATATGAGCGAACGGAAACAGAGATATATACAGTCTGCTTAATTTAGTCCTTCTTCTTGTTGTTGTTGTTGGATGGCCCCACGACATCGTCTTGGCGAGGACGCTTCTTGCCGCTGACCGTTGGCTTTTCATCGCCGCCGCCATCATCATCGTCGTTGCTGTCGTCATCGTCCTCCTCCTCGTTCGACCATTCCTCCTCATCATCATCGCCGTCCTCTTCTTTGTCCTCCGACGGCTCCTCGTCCGTCTGGTTGTCCTCTGACGACTCCGGAGGCGGCGTCCCTTCCATGATCCGGATATAATCGAGGTCTGGGCTCGACGCCGAACTCATGGAAGATGAGCGGGATGATTCTAATGTTGACCTATCATCAGGCGCCAGACTGCTGGCCGAACTGTCGTCCTCGCTGTCGCTCGACATGGCTGCAGAGTGTGTGCCAGTGTGTAGCGCGGCCTGCCGGGGACGATGAAGATGGTGGACACTTAAGCGGGGTATGCAGAGAAGAGGAAATGCCAATTGAAGCGGGGGTTGACGTATTATCTAACCGCTGATATAATCAACCGCAATTATTTGTACCCAGTCGCTCCAAATTCCCGGGGTTGCGCAGGACTCCTATTGGCTGGTTTCTTTTTTCAGGAAAAAAACAAGGAACGAGTTTTGGGATTATGCACCGGTACCGGTACGAACGGAGTAGGACAGTTGGCAATCAATACATTGAGATCTTCTTATTGATAAAGCCAGTAATAATCAAAGTACAAAGGAAAAGAAAAAAAGACAAAGGAAAATATCTGCACGAATCTTCGCGTAACATCAATGGCATAGGACCTAGATGTGCATTACTTAGAGCACATCTAGATGTGCTTTAGCAATACTGTCAAACAAAACCCCTAATCATCATTGCAAACAGCGCATAGAACATGGCTAATGCGACAACCACAACTACACATGCTAGTTCCTTGTCTCTTGCTTTCATCTATTGCCTGTGATTGATTCTTTCTTGCTTCATCGTACTGATTGTACATTCCAGATCAGCAAGTTTCTTCTTCAGCTTTACGTTATCTTCTACGAGCTTGGTGATACACTCCGAGCCCTGCCATGCCATTCTTCATCCAGCCAGTTAACAAAGGCACAAGCCTCATATCCCTGCCAATGTTAAATAGTATTCAGGATGAGCGGTGGCATTAACTCAAGTAAAATGATGAACTTAGCACTAACCTCTAAGGGGCAACTGAGAAACCTCCTGCCAATGTCGAATCCCTCCATGCATACACATCGAGCGGGAGTGTGCCCGTGCACACAACTCAGCTTTTGGTACTTCTCGGTGGCGCAAAACTCGGAGTCAAACTCGTGTTGCGGGAGTCTGGAGTCATGCTCCGGATCCGGCGGCAGATCGCTTTCCTAGGGGGGGGGGGGGTTCATTCAGGATAGATTCAGCAAGGAGCTACTTTGGACATGCTAAAAAAGATCGGGATAGATTGGAACCTGACAGGACGATTCGGATCCGTAGTACACCTGCCTTCTGATGACCTTAGGCAAGTGCTCGGCGGCGACCACCGTCGTGGCGGCGATACGAGTAGGAGCAGCCGCACCGAAACCATCAACACCACTCGTCCGCATTCCCCCAATCTCAGCGCCACGTGAGGGAATTTGGAGGCTATGTAGGGATTTGGGGGAAATGGGGAAACTGTGGGGATAAGCTAATGGTCGGGAACTACTTATGGCACTATATGTTGTACACGGCACACTGTTTATACATGTCGTTTGTGTTAGGTATTACAACGTCACACACAATTTCCGCACCAAACCGTGTGAGAAGGCAACGTAAGTGAGACACGGTTGCCGTTACATAACCGTATGTGATGTACTACCCTATACATATAATTGAGTTACAGTGATACCGTGTAAACAGCCGCTCTGCGGATATCCATAAAAAAAACGGCCGCTCTGCATATAGAGATGGCAGCGGCGGCCTAGGCAGCGGCTACCGGAGAAGAGGTCAATCCTCGGTCGATGGGCGGTGGCGGCGTCATAGGAGGTCAATCCTCGGTCTGCGGCGGGAGATAGGAGGAGCTCAACCATCGAGGTCGACGGCGGCGTGATTCGAGCACATCCATCGCGGTCGATGGCGGGATAGTGGAGGTCAAACTTCAGGCGGCAGCCGCACTAAGCTTTGCTCCTCGACCCTGCTGTCTCAGCGTGTCGCCGCATCGCGTTTCTCTGTCTGCTGGGTGGAGGTCGCCGCGCGGCTAATTAATTAAGGTATTCTTTTCGTGAGTGGCTTAATTAAGGTATTCAATTCCTAAGGGTAGTGTTGTACTAGTACTCTGCATGTAAATTGACTGGCCATTAATTTTTGTCATTGCACGTCTGGATAACAATATGGAGCACCCTCAGTAATTATGAAAATAAAACCTTGTGATTTATGCATGCATCTTTGGGCAACAGTTAATCCATGTATTAATGTTGTCGTTTTGTTTTTAATTACCATTTGTGTGGTGCAGATGGAACGATGTCGATGGATGAAGAATTGGACAACTGCAAATTTTATCAGTGGCGTGACAGAGTTCATGAATTTGGCTGAAAATACAAAGAGGAGAATTGGTGATGCGGATTACATCCTGTGTCCATGTACTGATTGTGCCAATACAGAGTCACATGAAGTTGCAGATATCCAGTGGCACTTAGTCTCTCGGGGATTCATGGATGGATATACACGTTGGACCAGACACGGTGAAGAGGAGGTCATGGATGGAGATACCCAGGGCTGCGAGATGCCAAACCCCGATCAATGTCACATGGATGTTGAATCTAACATCAGGGCAGAGGCATCAAGCTACCAATGGAACACCGGAAAGCCGAAACGCCCACTGGAAAACAAAGACGTCGACGCAGATGACGATGATCTTGATATGCCAGATTTTGCTGCTATGATTGCAGATTTCGAGGGCCCAAAAAGGATATGATTGGGTACAAGGATCTGCCAACCATTGATGCGGACTCCAAGAAAGAATTGTATCCAGGATGCAAAAAGAAATATTCCAAGTTCAGTGCCACCCTGGCGCTTCTCAGATTTAAAGCAGCAAACGGTCTATCAAACAAGGGCTTCACAGAGATGTTAGGTCTTTTCAAAGAAATTCTTCCAGAAGATAATGTGCTCCCCAGAAGCATGAATGAAGGGAAGAAAATTGTTTGCCCATTGGAACTTGAAGTACCAAAGATACACGCTTGTGTGAATGATTGTATATTGTACCATGGTGAGTACAAAGATTTGCGTGCATGTCCCACATGCAAGCATGCACGATACAAGCGCAGGAGAGCAAAGGACAAGTACAAATTGGACGACGAGATCAAGACAGGAATCCCGTTCAAGGTTGTTTGGTACTTGCCTTTAATTCCAAGGTTGAGGCGTTTGTTTGCAAACCCTAGAGAGGCAAAGAGGTTGCGGTGGCATCATGATGAGGGAATTGCGGATAAGTATTAGAGGCACCCGAAAGATGGGGCTCAGTGGGAATTAGTCGACAACAAGTTTGAAGACTTTGCCAAGGGTCCTAGAAGTATAAGGCTCGGGGAGTGTACTGACGGGATGAATCCTTTTGGCGATATGAGCACCAATCACAGCACATGTCCGGTGCTTCTGTGCATATATAACCTAGCTCCTTGGTTGTGTATGAAGAAAAAAATACATTATGATGTCAATGATTATCCAAGGCCCGAAGCAACTTGGAAATGACATCGACATTTACTTTCAGCTACTAGTAGAAGAACTGCTGACGGTGTGGATAGATGCGCCTGCTGTAAAATGTTATGATGCTTACAGAAAGGAGATTTTCGATCTACATGCGATGCTGGTGCACACCATTCAAGATATGCCGGCATTAGGCAACACATCAGGGCAGAAAACAAAGGGAGATGTAGGGTGTGTCACATGCATGGATAGGACAGCTAGTAGATTTTTTCCCAACTCACGCAAAACCGTGTATTTGCGTCATCGTAGGTTCTTACGGAAAAATCACCCATACCGAAAGATGAAAGCTGAATTTGATGGTACGGCAGAGGTAGGTGTGGGCCCAAGATCCTATGATGGGGAGGTGGTCCACAACATGGCTAAACAAATTAATGTTGTGCTTGGCAAGAAGCACCCTTTGACGGTGAAACAAACACCCAAGGGTCTAGTGTTTAAGAAGAAATCGGTGTTCTAGAAATTACCTTACTGAGAGATTCTACTTGTACGTCACTGCATCGATGTCATGCACGTAGAGAAGAACGTATGTGAAAGCATCCTTGGTACTCTGCTCAAGATTAAAGGTAAAAGAAAGGATGGTGACGGTCAGGCCCGACCCATAGGCCGGGCAAACGGGGCACCCGCCCTGGGCCTTCAGGAGGGTAGGGGCCCCGACCCACACTAGGTTGTAGTATTATTAGGTGTATTCCGTCTAGGCCCCGCAAATTCATCAGAAAGAAAAAAGGCCGAAGTTAAAGCCCACTGAGATTCTCTCACGATGGAGTTCGCATCGCTACTGTATTGGACCCAAAACTTTATCGTTCCTCTGCGACTCCTCTCCTTCCCCAAATCCTAGATCCAATCTCCAAGAACAGCATCGTCGCTTACTTCCTCTCCGATTCCAAGGTCATGGTCGGCATCTAATGGGAACAACCGGCGCAAATTTGTTCCCCAATCGGCTCACCTTCGTTTCTCGGTGTTCTGATCATTTCCGTCAACTAGATGTCTGAAAGATGGTGCTTTTTCACATTTCCTTAGTCCCGTTTCTCAATTCAAAGATTCATCCTTGAATAGCTCTGCTCTCCGGTACTCATCCGCCACATCTGCTCAGGTCTTCATTTGTTCTTCATTGAATTTGTGTGCGAGAGAGTCATCAGGAGATTAAGAGAAGGGGAGGGGGATTTATTTAGTTCACGAGGCCGTCATCTTCTTCGTGGTGACTATCGTGGTCTACGGATCAAGCCACCTACATTTGCAACAATCGATATCCAGGTGTTTTTATTCCCTGTATTAGATAGTTTTAGGCAACTTGTTCATGAAATGAGAAAGTATTTATCCGATAGTGATAAAAGGGAGAAAAGAGTACATAAACAGGAATAATGTCAAGTAGGATCATAAAGCCAAAAAAAGGATCAATTGCCAAAATTTTCAATTCTAGTAGTTCTTTTAGGGATTTCCTGCTGTTTTTCATAGTAAATGTTGAAGAGAAACCAGCTAATAAGAATATAAATGCATTAATTTTACATATCATGTTAGCACAGAAGTTTTCAGCAGCAAAAAACTTTGATTTTTGTTTTGCTTTGCAGTAGAAATGAAGCCTGTCTTGTCATAATCAGGAACACAAACTTTTTTTAAATATATTATTTCAATACTACCATACTGTAGTTCTCTTGATAGATATTTTCTTTTTGTTTTAGTGTCCAAATAACGTCAATCTATGTTATGTACCGAACATATTTTATCTCCTTGTGAAATACAAAATACTTTTTTTAGACAATGAAATATAAAATACTTGAAGCTTTTGTGTGTCAAGAGGGCCCCTAGTTGTTGTCTTGCCCCAGGGCCCCGAACATCTGTGGGCCGGTCCTAGTGATGGTTCGCAGCTCGATATGCTTGCTGATCAATCAAAACGCAAGAGTGAAGCAGAAGATGATGACAAATTCATCAAAGCTCGCCAGAGTTAAAATTTCAGTACAAAAGAAGCAACACAGTTCTTCACCTATTTGTTGTCTGTTAAGACACCCTCTTCCTACTCCGCAAACATCAGAAGTCTTGTGGATGTGAGCTCAGGTAAAATGAAGTTGGGACACTGAAAGCACAAGTGCTCCCTGGGTGGTTTTGGTAATTAATGTCAACATATCTCTTGTTGGACTAATACTTTTATCTAGTATATTTCAGATGAGTTCAACAGTGAAGTGGCGTGGACAAGAGGATGTGGAACCCCTTCAAGATGCTAAGGACAAAGGATTGGCTCAAGCTCTAAAGCTCAAGACTCTACATTTTAATTTTAGTGATCCAAGATCACATTGAGTCCACAGGAAAAGCCAATACTATTAAAAGGGGATGAGGTGTTGCTTAATGGCTTGCTTGCTCAAAATGCTTAGTGATATGCTCCAAAAGCCCTCAACCACTTTCTCATATCCACATATGTCCCAAACCAAAAGTCAAACTCGGCCCCACCGATTTGATCTATCCGGCGCAACCGAGTTCTTTTGACATAGCCACTGCCAGAAACCCTAATCAGTTCGGTCTCACCGATGGGATCCCGGTCTCACCGAGATGGGCTTGCAAACTCTCTGTTTCCTATTGCACTCATTTCGGTCCGATTGAAATATGCAATCGGTCCCACCGAGTTTGCTTGACCAACTCTTTGTTTGCCTATTACAGAAATCGGTCCCACCGAGTTTGTGTAATCGGTCAAACCGAGATGAGGTTTTACCCTAACCCTAGCACATCGGTCCCACCGAGTTGATCATATCGGTCCCACCGAAAATCCTAACGTTCACATTTTGAAATAAATCGGTTTGACCGAGTTTTATGATTCGGTCCCACCAAGTTTGGTAAATTGTGTGTAACGGTTAGATTTTGTGTGGAGGCTATATATACCCCTCCACCCTCTCTTCATTCGTGGAGAAAGCCATCAGAACGTGCCTACACTTCCAGTATACATTTTCTGAGAGAGAACCACGTACTCATGTGTTGAGACCAAGATATTCCATTCCAATCATATGAATCTTGATCTCTAGCCTTCCCCAAGCTGCTTTCCACTCAAATCATCTTTCCACCAAATCCAAATCCGTGAGAGAGAGTTGAGTGTTGGGGAGACTATCATTTGAAGCACAAGAGCAAGGAGTTCATCATCAACACACCATCTATTACCTTTTGGAGAGTGGTGTCTCCTAGATTGGTTAGGTGTCACTTGGGAGCCTCCTTCAAGATTGTGGAGTTGAACCAAGGAGTTTGTAAGGGCAAGGAGATCGCCTACTTCGTGAAGATCTACCCAAGTGAGGCAAGTCCTTCGTGGGCGATGGCCATGGTGGGATAGACAAGGTTACTTCTTTGTGGACCCTTCGTGGGTGGAGCCCTCCGTGGACTCGCGCAACCGTTACCCTTCGTGGGTTGAAGTCTCCATCAACGTGGATGTACGATAGCACCACCTATCGGAACCACGCCAAAAATCTTCGTGTCTCCAATTGCGTTTGCACACTTCAATCCCATCCCTTTACATTCTCGCAAATTGCATGCTTTACTTTCTGCTGCTCATATACTCTTGCCATGCTTGCTTGAAATGTATTGTGAGTGTTTAAACTTGTGCTAAAACTCCACCTTAACTTGAAGAAATTAAAAACTGCTACTTTTCTTTATTGAGGGTCTAATCACCCCCCTCTAGACACCTCTTCTCGATCCTTTCAATTTGTATCAGAGCTTTGGTTTCCATTGCTTTGGTTTAATCACCATTGGAGGAAGACGGATGAGTCTACGTTGGGGAGTCTTAGACATAGAGTGCCTATACTTGATGGAGAATACTTTCATGAGTGGAAAAATGAGATGCTTGTGATTTTCAATGAATATCATTTGAGCAAGTACATTACTAGCCCTTGTGCACCCATTGTTGATCCTTTGCATCCTACCCTTGATGAGTCTATTGACTTGATCCGCAATCTTAGAATTATCAATCTTATCATTAGATAACTGCCTAGAAATTTGATTGTTTTCTTGCCTGCTCTTGATTGTGCCTATACCATATGGAGATTTCTTGAGGAACGATTTCCAAATTATTCCTTGCAAAATCTAGATGTGATTCTTCAAAAGTCCATTGCTTTAAATAAGATGAATCCTAAAGACCCTAAGTTTGGTGATTGTTTATTTGAGCTTCGTGACCTTATGCGTGCCAAAGGAGATGTTGGAATCATTAGCAATATCATTTCCGAAGTCATTAGAATTCATAAAGATGAACATTGTGATGATCATTTATCTTATGAATCACTCTCTCTAGGAATTGATCCATCACAAGACGATGTTGAACACGGATACTATGATGAGGATGATGATAGTGACTTCGATCTCGATGAGTCTATGAGACACTTTGGTCTTATGGCGAATCTTCACGGCTACATGGCTGGAGGAAAGGAGTGGGTTCTTGATAGTGGATGTACCGATCACATGACCGGAGACAAGGATATGTTTCGTGAGCTAGCTGAAAACGACGGCCCTCGAAAGTATGTAACTTTTGGTGATAACTCAAAGGGTAAGGTGGTTGGCCTTGGTAAGGTGGCCATCTCACATGATAGGTCCATACAAAATGTTATGCTCGTTGAATCTCTTAGCTATAATCTACTTTCCTTATCTAGACTTGCTGACTTTGGATTCAATGTCCTATTTACTGAAGTAGATTGCCAAGTGTTTCATAGAGATAATCACAATATGGTCTTTACCGGTATACGTAGAGGTGATCTATACATTGTTGATTTCACTAAAAAGGCTCAACCTAGAACTTGCTTTATTGCTAAATCCTCTAAAGGTTTGTTGTGGCATAGAAGGTTAGGTCATGTGGGCATGCAAAATCTTGATAAGCTTATTAAAGGTGATCATATCCTTGGAGTGAAAGATGTTATATTTGACAAGGATAGATTGTGCAGTGCTTGTCAAGCAGGAAAACAAGTTGGAGGGAGTCACCCCGTGAAGAACATCATGACCACGAGAAGACCGCTCGAGCTACTTCATATGGATCTCTTTGGGCCCAATGCCTACAAAAGTCTCGGTGGTAACTCGTTCGGTTTAGTCATTGTTGATGATTTTTCAAGATTTACGTGGGTGTTCTTTCTTGATGATAAAACACAGGTCCAAAAGATCTTCAAGAACTTCGCTAGGAAGGCCCAAAATCAATTTGAAGTGAAGATCAAGAAGGTTCGCAGCGACAACGGAACGGAGTTCAAGAACGCAAATGTGGATACCTTTCTTGACAAAGAAGGGATTTGACACGAGTTCTCGGCTACGTACACACCTCAACAAAATGGAGTTGTTGAGAGGAAGAACCAGACTCTTATTGAGATGGCAAGAACGATGCTTGATGAGTACAAAACGCCAAAACACTTTTGGGCGGAAGCGGTTGAGACGGCTTGTCATGCAACAAATCGCTTGTATCTCCACAAGCTACTCGGCAAGACGACATACGAGCTTCTCACCGGTAACAAACCCCAAGTTGGATACTTTCGAGTATTCGGCTCAAAGTGTTACATTCTTGATAAGCATCGTCGTTCTAAATTTGCTCCTAAATCTCATGAAGGTTTCCTACTTGGTTATGGCTCAAACTCTCACACTTACCGTGTCTACAACAGTTTCACCCGAAAGGTTGAAGAGATGGTAGATGTGAAGTTTGATGAATCTAATGGCTCGCAAGTAGAGCAATTGCCAATTGATGTAGGAGACAAAGACCCTTCAGAAGCAATTCAAGACTTGTCTTGTCAATTGGCAAGATTCGTCCAACGGAGGTGAAGGAGAGTACCTCGTCCATCCAAGTGGAAGCCTCTACCTCACGACAAGGTGAACCAAGAGTTGACACGGAAGCATCCACAAGTGGGACACACCAAGATGAAGAAAATGAGGAAGTACACCAAGATGAACCTCATCAACCTCCTTCTCCACCTCGACAAGAGAACGACAACGTCAACAATGAAGAAGGCCAGGAGGAAGAACAAGATGATGAAGAAGATGTTCCACCCCGAACCAAGCAAAAGCTCTCACGAGTTCGAGCAAGAGTCGCAAGAGACCATCCCGTCAAACAAATCTACAATGATATATAAACCGGGAGAATCACTCGCTCAAAAACTCGTTTGGCTAATTTTTGTGAACATTATTCATTCATCTCTAGCATTGAACCTATGAAGGTTGAAGAAGCTTCAGAAGATCCGGATTGGATAAATGCCATGCACGAAGAGCTACACAACTTTGAGAGAAACCAAGTGTGGACATTGGTCGAGAAGCCCGACAACAACCACAACATCATCGGTACCAAATGGGTGTTTCGCAACAAGCAAGACGAAGATGGACAAGTCATTCGCAACAAAGCACGTCTCGTCGCCCAAGGCTACACACAAGTCGAATGTATGGACTATGGTGAGACATATGCCCCCGTTGCTAGACTCGAGTCCATCCGCATCTTACTTGCCTATGCTAATCACCATGATATCACTTTGTACCAAATGGACATTAAAAGTGCTTTTCTAAATGGTGAAATTGAGGAGGAAGTTTATGTTAAACAACCTCCCGGCTTTGTCAATCCTAAGAAACCCGACCATGTTTACAAACTTCACAAAGCTCTTTATGGTCTTAAACAAGCTCCTAGAGCGTGGTATAAATGCTTGACCAAGTTCCTTATTGAAAAAGGCTTTGAAATTGGAAAAATTGATTCTACTCTTTTTACTAAAAGGGTTAATGGTGAATTATTTGTGTGCCAAATTTATGTGGATGATATCATATTTGGTTCGACTAACCCTCATTTTAGTGAAAAGTTTGGGAAGCTAATGTCGAAGAAGTTTGAGATGTCTATGATGAGTGAACTCAAGTTCTTTCTTGGTTTGCAAATCAAGCAAACTAAGGAAGGCACCTTTGTTTCTCAAACAAAGTACACCAAGGACTTATTCAAGAAGTTCAACATGCAAGAAAGCAAAGGTATGAAAACTATAGGAGATATGCCCTAGAGGCAGTAATATCAGTTATTTTGTATCTCCTGGTTTGTAATGAAAGTTTATGTTCCATGCTATAACTGCAATGATTCTCGAGTCTACAATAAAACGAGGCTTGGAGGGAAACTCATGTGCACGTGTGGGATAATAAACGGAAAAATGTATTCCTGGTCAAGCCTCTATGACTGGCTCGAGTATTGCATGATGATCCTGTTTTCCTGATCATGGGCATGTCTATGCCGGCAATTTTGAGGGCACAAATTGTTGGTAGAACACTTGTGTTGAATCGACCCAAATTGATGTTATGCTATGAGATACATTCGTCACAAGTTAATGGTATTTTACACAGGGAAGTTAATGTTTGCATAATTCCTTAGACCATGAGAGTGTCGAGTTCCTTCGTACTTGCTTCGTGAACTTTGGGGTTTGTTAAACGTCATCCGTAACTGGGTGGCTATTACGGCGGCTTATGGGTTCACGGAAAAGTATGGCAAGTAACGAGATACCTCAAGATTGGGATTTGCTCCTCCGACGATGGAGAGATATACTCGGGCCCTCTCGGTGAAACGGTATCCATCATCGTCTGGCCAGACAACTTGTGATTTGATCACTGGGATACCGAAACACGGAAACGAGAAAAGAGAACAAAACCGGTAACGAGGTAACTTGCATAGTGGACAAATTGTTGATCCACGGGGGTGCAATAAATCTCACCTCGGGTGTTTTGTGACATATCACGAAGCAACAGGAATAGCTCACGGCAACTGGAGGTTCACTCGAATATTCATTCGTGTAGGTATAGGGGTCAATATGGGTGTCCACGGCTTCGATGTTGATCATTGATCGGAAGGGGTTCCAGGTCATGTCTATGCTTCACCGAACCTATAGGGTCACACGCTTAAGGGTCATCTATCTGCTGAATACTAGACAGGGAGTCTGAGAGAAAATCACCGAAAAAGTTTCGGACACCGAAAAAGTTTTGGACAGCGGAAAGGTTCCGCAAAGAGGTCACCAGATGAGTTCCGGTGAAACTGAAAAGTTGTTTCAGAGGATACCATAAAGTCAAATTGTTTTCGGCACATGCCTGATAATTCTTGGAGGGTGCCAGAATCATTCTGGAAACTTCTGGGAATTTTCTGGAAGAAAAACCAGAAATGTTTCGGAGCTGCCGGAACCGCTTCAGATGCTTTTCGCAGATGAAAATCACTAATCTGGAATTGTTCCAGAACACGTTGAAAATTATTTTAGTGGGTACTGGAATTGTTCTAAGCCCACATAAATATTTTCAGTTTGAACGGACGCTGAAAAATGTCGTCATGAATAGTGAAAGTGCTTTTTGGATAATATTTTGGAAGCCACCTTTTAGGGCTTTTGCTAAAGGCTTCTAGAAGGGCTTGGGGGGCCATGAGAGCCCCTCATGGGGGGCCCCCTAGGGGTGGCCGGCCAAGGAAGGGGGAGCTCCTTGGAGCTCCACATGGCATCCCAAGTTTACCCTTATGCCCATGAGGTGTGACCTAATGCATGGGTTTTTGGTAATTAGTGGAGGAGCCCTACCCCTTGGCTTTCCTATAAATAGAGGAGATGGGGGCTGCCATCTCTTCATCCTTGCTCTCATACACATGCCATGCATTATCTGGCTTCTTCTCTCCCTCCCACGAAAAGAGTTTCGTAGAGCCGAAAGGCTGTCTGGGTTCCGGCAGGAACTAGTTCTGGACGGCGAAGCCCTGCCGGATAGCTGACACCGTATGTGTGCAACCCCGTAGAGAGGTCGTAGTTTCGGTTTTTTGCCCGAGGGTCTGTTCGAGTGTCCTCCCGAAGGGCTGTCCGAGTCTCCGTTCGAGTTTCGAGGGTCCTCCCGAAGGGCTGTCCACGACATCGTCCGGGGGACTGTCCGACCGCCTCCCGAAGGGCTGTCCGACGAGGGAGTACATCCTCGCAGTTGGGAGGTTGTAAATCCTAGCTGTGGGGATCTGCACCAACGATCACCACCGACTCTTCTTCCGCTGCGCTTCGAGTCGGTACGGATCAGATCAAACCTTGTATGCAGTCTCCATAGTGGTCCTGGGCGTGCTCGCTATACCGAAAATTTTCGTTTTCTGTCGCGTTCCCTTACAGTGGCATCAAGAGCCGTGCTATGCGTAGATGTAGGTTACGATCTAGAATACATGGAGATGTATGGGTATTGCATAATATAATTTTGGAGTAGATGAGATCTATTGCTGAAAATTATTTATGCGGGTGACAGATGAAATCTGTTACGCGACGTTCTTGTTGCTTCCCTAGAATTTGCGTTTGCTCAATCTCGAGACAGCATGGTGGAATTTGACAAAGTTCTGGCAATCCGTGATCCTGATTGATCATGGAAGTGCTATCAGTTCTTTGGGTTCTGCCATAGTCAAAAGAAAGATGAAATTCGCAGATGAAAGGGCATTGCAGATATGATCTGCACGGGGGTCATGCGTATGACGAAGTTTAGTATGGGGCTTGAGATTTAATTATCTCGTGTTTCATACACCCCGAGATGTTAATCTAGCAACATGAATAATCATACTTGATGATAAAACGTTGGTAGCTACGGTTTGAGTAAAAACCTTAGAAGCCACGTAAAATAAAATTTTGCATAAACCGATTAGAGGCGTCTAACTTGGTTTTGCAGGATGTTTTGCATGTGATGTGGTATAGCAATGCTCATATTCAATTTGATTATGTATGAGATGACTATATGATGTAATTAACATGACCTGCGTGTCATGATTTGGCATGATGGCTGGAGCCATATGATTGCACTTTAATGACCTGCCTGTCAACCTTAAGTAATGCATTTATTTTATCTTGCTATGGAGATAGCAATATTATCTGGTGCATCGACAAGGTGGTGGCAATCTTCGCGAAGGTGAACACCGACGCGAATGCCGAAGACGAAGAAATGAAAGACTTCTCCGTCAGAAGAGGCTATACCATATCATGCTATTATGAATTGCCTGAGATGTTTATCCCTCTTGATGCACCCTTCTTGATTGCGTGGTAGTCGCTTTTTATTAGGGTGATCTCTCACTTAAAATATCAAGTAGTTAGTGTTCTCCCAAGTGTAGCACCGTCACGGCACCTAACTTTTCGGGGTATCACAGGATCTCCCTGGGTACGAACGATTAGGGATGTGTGAGGCGGGTGAGTTGAGACCTCACAGCAAGATCACTTGGTTGTCTTGACGTTCTGGAAGGATCTCCCTGAGCTCGGAACACGCCCATCGAAAGATGAACAAGAGTCACATAGAGATGTGATCGGCAAGTTTGCCTACCGATTGAAGTTCACGCCATCAGTGTTCATCTCGTTCAATGGCGTTGAATGGATATGCGGGTCTTGTATCACTCATAATCAATTTTGAGAGATATTGATTTGAGTGGGAGCGCACTTTAGAATAAAACTGTTTATTCACTAGTGCAAATTTCTTTATAAACAAAGTCTAAGTGAAACCTGTGTTTTCCGTTGTAGATCAAATGGCTCGCAACACCGCGTTCAACTTAGGCCCGTTGTTAGAGAAAGAGAAGTTAACTGCGACTGGAAACAACTATGCGGACTGGGTCCGCAACCTAAGGATTGTCCTCAGGAGCGCTAAGAAACTGTATGTGCTTGAAAATGCTCTTCCAGCTAAACCGGCGGCAGAGGCCCCGGAAGATGAACAAAATGTCTGGGCCACTAAGGATGATGATCACAACTTAGTGCAGTGCCTCATGCCAGCTTGCATGTGTACAGACCTTCAAAAACGTTTTGAATTCCATAAACCCCGTGATATGATCCGGGAATTGGATGCTCTGTACAAGGAAACCGCAAAGTCTGAACGATTTGATATCATGAAGGCTTTGATGGAATGCAAGATGGCTGAGGGTAGTTCAGTTGGCGAACACGTGGTCAAAATGATTGGCTATGCTGAAAGGCTTAAAACCCTGGAATTTCCACTTCCACCTGGCCATACGATGGACATGTTGCTTTCTTCACTCCCCCCGTCTTACGACGGTTTTGTATTAAACTACAACATGAGTGGGATGGAGAAGGAACCGGAAGAGGTGCTCGCCATGCTGAAAACTGCAGAAGGAGGACTGCGGAAAAATCGCAAGCAAGTGTTGCTTGTGAATAAAACCGCCAGTTTCAAAAAGAAGAAAGGCAAGCCAAAGAAGGGCAAGGGCGCCGGTAAGACCGGCTCCCAAAGCAACTCTAAGGGTGGAGCCAAGAATGAAACTGAGTGCTTCTACTGCAAGGGCACATGACACTGGAAGAGAAACTGCAAGAAGTATCTGGAAGATAAGAAGTCCGGGAAAACCGGAAAAGGTATAATTGTTATACAAGTTAATGTCATTGACGTTTTGCTTGCTAGCGAAAATTCTAAGTCTTGGGTATTTGATACCGGATCGGTTGCTCACATTTGCAACTCGATACAGGGACTTCAGAAGGTGCGCAAGCTGGCAAAGAATGAAGTCGTGATGCGTGTCGGGAACGGCGCTGGGATCGCCGCTCAAGCCGTCGGCATTATGCCTCTACGTCTCCCTTCAGGATTTATCTTAGAACTAAGTAACTGTTATTTTGTTCCACTGTTGTGTAGAAACATTATCTCCGGATCATGTTTAGTACACGATGGGTATTCGTACAAGTCTGAGAACAATGGTTGTTCACTTTATTGTAAGGATATGTTTTATGGATTTGCACCCATTGTTGGCGGCCTTTTCATACTAAATCTTGAATGTGGAAATGATGTCTTTAACGTGAATGCTAAACGCCTTAAGAAGGCTGATACCACCACCACTTTCTTGTGGCACTGTCGGCTTGGCCACATCGGAAAGAAACGCATGCAAAGACTCCATAAAGATGGAGTTTTACCATCCCTTGATTTTCAATCATTTGACACATGTGAAGCTTGCTTGATGGGGAAAATGACCAAGACGCCGTTCACGGGTCATCCTGAACGGGCGGGTGAATTGTTGGAAATAATACATAGTGATGTATGTGGTCCAATGAACACGGCTGCACGGGGTGGGTATTTTTACTTCGTGACTTTTACTGATGATTTAAGTCGGTATGGCTATATCTACTTGATGAAGCATAAGTCGGAAACCTTTGAAAAGTTCAAAGAATTTCAGAATGAGGTAGAAAATCATCGTGACAAAAAGATTAAGTTTCTGCGGTCTGATCGCGGAGGCGAGTATCTTAGTCATGAGTTTGGCCAACATCTGAGTGACCGTGGAATCGTTTCACAGCTTACGCCTCCCGGAACTCCACAGAGAAATGGAGTATCGGAACGACGTAACCGAACCTTGTTGGACATGGTAAGGTCGATGATGTCTCTTACAGATCTACCGATATCTTTTTGGGGTCACGCACTACTTACTGCCGCTTATACACTAAACAGAGCACCGTCTAAGTCTGTTGAGACGACGCCATTTGGATTATGGTATGGGAAGAAACCCAATGTGTCACATCTCATGGTTTGGGGTTGTGAAGCTTATGTAAAACGTTTACAACCAAGCAAACTCGACCCTAGAGCAGACAAATGTTACTTTGTAGGTTATCCCAAAAACACCATTGGGTATTCCTTCTACCACCAGTCCGAGGGCAAAACATTTGTCGCAAAAGTTGGACACTTTCTCGAGAAAGAGTTTCTCGCCAAAGAATTAAGTGGGAGGACAGTGCAACTTAATGAGATTAGTGAATCTTCGGTGACCGTTGATATGGCTAAGGAACCGGAAGAAATTCTGCTAATTATCCCTACAACTGAGCCGGAAGTTGTCGCATATGATGCGGAGACTTCAGACAATGTTGTAACTGAACCGCGCAGATCAGGTAGGGCTATCTAGCCACCTGAATGGTTTCATAACGAAATCTTCATTCTTGAAGACGATGAACCTGCGCACTACAAGGAAGCGATGGCGGGGCCCAGCTCAAAAGAATGGCACAAAGCCATGAGATCCGAAATGGAATCCATGTACGAAAACCAAGTTTGGAACTTGGAAGAACTTCCAGAAGGCGTAAAGCCGATTGGTTGTAAATGGATTTTCAAAAGGAAGACGGACGCGGATGGTAACAATACTATCCACAAAGCTAGACTTGTCGCGAAAGGGTTCACGCAAGTTCCAGGAGTGGACTACGACGAGACTTTCTCGCCTGTAGCTATGCTTAGGTCTGTTCGGATATTACTAGCAATTGCTGCTTATTTCGATTATGAAATATGGCAGATGGATGTCAAAACGGCTTTCCTAAATGGAAACCTCAAAGAGGATGTATACATGATACAGCCAGAAGGTTTTGTCATTCATGAGGATGCTAGAAAGGTATGCAAACTTCAGAAAGCCATTTATGGTCTGAAGCAAGCGTCAAGGAGCTGGAACATTCGTTTTGATGAAGTGATCAAAGAGTTTGGCTTCATCAGAAATGACGAAGAATCTTGTGTATACAAGAAGTTTAGTGGGAGCGCAAAAGCATTTCTAATCTTGTATGTGGATGACATATTGTTGATTGGAAATGACGTGAATTTTCTTAGTGAAATAAAAGACTCATTGAAGAAAAGGTTTTCAATGAAAGACTTAGGTGAAGCGGCATATGTATTGGGCATCAGAATCTATAGAGATAGATCAAAACGCCTGATAGCGCTTAGCCAAAGCATGTACATTGACAAGGTGTTGAAAAGGTTCAACATGGAGAACTCCAAGAAAGGTCTACTCCCCATGTCACCTGGCACAGTGCTTTGCAAGAATCAGAGTCCTCGAACTCTCGATGAGCGAGTAAAAATGAATGATGTTCCATATGCCTCGGCAGTTGGTTCTATTATGTATGCCATGCTATGTACAAGACCGGATGTTTCCTATGCGCTAAGTGTTAGCAGCCGGTACCAAAGTGATCCTGGATTGGAACACTGGGCCGCAGTCAAGGGTATTCTTAAGTACCTCAGACGGACCAAGGATTTACTCCTTGTGTACGGAGGTGATGAAGAGCTCATTGTAAGTGGTTACACTGATGCAGGCTTCATGACTGGCCCAGATGACTTCAAATCTCAATCAGGCTATGTTTTCATGTTGAACGGTGGCGCAGTTGATAGGAAAAGTTCCAAGCAAAAGACTGTGGCGGATTCTACGACGGAGGCGGAGTATGTTGCAGCTTCAGAAGCCTCCAAGGAGGCGGTATGGATCAAGCAATTTCTTGAAGACCTTGGTGTGGTTCCAAGTGCTCTGGACCCGGTGGAGATCTATTGTGATAATAGTGGCGCCGTGGCTCAGGCAAGGGAGCCAAGTTCGCACCATAAGACAAGACATATTCAACGCAAATATAAACTCATTCGACATCATGTCGAAGAGGGTTTAGTGAAAGTACGCAAAGTTCACACGGATCTGAATGTGTCAGACCCGATGACAAAGCCTCTACCACGAGCAAAGCATGAGCAACACCGGATAGCCATTGGTGTTAGGGAAGCCATGTAACTGGATTATGACTCTAGTGCAAGTGGGAGTCTGTAGGAGATATGCCCTAGAGGCAGTAATATCAGTTATTTTGTATCTCCTGGTTTGTAATGAAAGTTTATGTTCCATGCTATAACTGCAATGATTCTCGAGTCTACAATAAAACGAGGCTTGGAGGGAAACTCATGTGCACGTGTGGGATAATAAACGGAAAAATGTATTCCTGGTCAAGCCTCTATGACTGGCTCGAGTATTGCATGATGATCCTGTTTTCCTAATCATGGGCATGTCTATGCCGGCAATTTTGAGGGCACAACTTGTTGGTAGAACACTTGTGTTGAATCGACCCAAATTGATGTTATGCTATGAGATACATTCGTCACAAGTTAATGGTATTTTACACAGGGAAGTTAATGTTTGCATAATTCCTTAGACCATGAGAGTGTCGAGTTCCTTCGTACTTGCTTCGTGAACTTTGGGGTTTGTTAAACGTCATCCGTAACTGGGTGGCTATTACGGCGGCTTACGGGTTCACGGAAAAGTATGGCAAGTAACGAGATAGCTCAAGATTGGGATTTGCTCCTCCGACGATGGAGAGATATACTCGGGCCCTCTCGGTGAAACGGTATCCATCATCGTCTGGCCAGACAACTTGTGATTTGATCACTGGGATACCGAAACACGGAAACGAGAAACGAGAACAAAACCGGTAACGAGGTAACTTGCATAGTGGACAAATTGTTGATCCACGGGGGTGCAATAAATCTCACCTCGGGTGTTTTGTGACATATCGCGAAGCAACAGGAATAGCTCACGGCAACTGGAGGTTCACTCGAATATTCATTCGTGTGGGTATAGGGGTCAATATGGGTGTCCACGGCTCCGATGTTGATCATTGATCGGAAGGGGTTCCAGGTCATGTCTATGCTTCACCGAACCTATAGGGTCACACGCTTAAGGGTCATCTATCTGCTGAATACTAGACAGGGAGTCTGAGAGAAAATCACCGAAAAAGTTTCGGACACCGAAAAAGTTTTGGACAGCGGAAAGGTTCCGCAAAGAGGTCACCAAATGAGTTCCGGTGAAACTGAAAAGTTGTTTCAGAGGATACCATAAAGTCAAATTGTTTTCGGCACATGCCTGATAATTCTTGGAGGGTGCCAGAATCATTCTGGAAACTTCTAGGAATTTTCTGGAAGAAAAACCGGAAATGTTTCGGAGCTGCCGGAACCGCTTCAGATGCTTTTCGCAGATGAAAATCACTAATCTGGAATTGTTCCAGAACGTGTTGAAAATTATTTTAGTGGGTACTGGAATTGTTCTAAGCCCACATAAATATTTTCAGTTTGAACGGACGCTGAAAAATGTCGTCATGAATAGTGAAAGTGCTTTTTGGATAATTTTTTGGAAGCCACCTTTTAGGGCTTTTGCTAAAGGCTTCTAGAAGGGCTTGGGGGGCCATGAGAGCCCCTCATGGGGGCCCCCCTAGGGGTGGCCGGCCAAGGAAGGGGGAGCTCCTTGGAGCTCCACATGGCATCCCAAGTTTACCCTTATGCCCATGAGGTGTGACCTAATGCATGGGTTTTTGGTAATTAGTGGAGGAGCCCTACCCCTTGGCTTTCCTATAAATAGAGGAGATGGGGGCTGCCATCTCTTCATCCTTGCTCTCATACACATGCCATGCATTATCTGGCTTCTTCTCTCCCTCCCACGAAAAGAGTTTCGTAGAGCCGAAAGGCTGTCTGGGTTACGGCAGGAACTAGTTCTGGACGGCGAAGCCCTGCCGGATAGCTGACACCGTATGTGTGCAACCCCGTAGAGAGGTCGTAGTTTCGGTCTTTTGCCCGAGGGTCTGTTCGAGTGTCCTCCCAAAGGGCTGTCCGAGTCTCCGTTCGAGTTTCGAGGGTCCTCCCGAAGGGCTGTCCGCGACATTGTCCGGGGGACTGTCCGACCGCCTCCCGAAGGGCTGTCCGACGAGGGAGTACATCCTCGCAGTTGGGAGGTTGTAAATCCTAGCTGTGGGGATCTGCACCAACGATCACCACCGACTCTTCTTCCGCTGCGCTTCGAGTCGGTACGGATCAGATCAAACCTTGTATGCAGTCTCCATAGTGGTCCTGGGCGTGCTCGCTATACCGAAAATTTTCGTTTTCTGTCGCATTCCCTTACAAAAACACCCATGCCTACTAGTGGACATCTTGACTTGACCAAGGATGGCAAATCGGTTGACCAAAAGGTTTACCGTTCTATGATTGGTTCATTGTTATATCTATGTGCCTCTCGTCCCGATATTATGCTAAGTGTGTGCATGTGTGCACGATATCAAGCGGCCCCCAAAGAATGTCATCTTAAGGCTGTGAAAAGGATAGTGAGATACTTAATTTAAACACCAAATTTTGGCATTTGGTATCCTAAGAGGTCTTCTTTTGATCTTGTTGGCTACTCCGATTCGGAATGTGCCGGTGACAAGGTTGATAGAAAGTCCACTTCGGGTACTTGTCAATTTCTTGGTAGATCTCTTGTGTCTTGGTCCTCCAAGAAACAAAACTCGGTATCCTTATCTACCGCCGAAGCGGAATACATTGCCGCCGGTTCATGTTGTGCTCAATTACTTTGGATGACCCAAACTCTTAAGGATTATGGGATCAATGTGAAACATGTTCCTTTGCTTTGTGACAATGAAAGTGCTATTAAGATTGCTCATAATCCTGTACAACATTCTCGAACTAAGCATATTGAAGTTCGTCATCACTTCATTCGAGATCATGTTGCTAAAGAAGACATTGATCTCAAGCATGTTCGTACCGATAAGCAATTGGCGGATATATTCACCAAACCGCTTGATGAGAAAGTATTTTGCCGTTTGAGAGGTGAATTGAACATCATTGATGCTTCAAACTTGGAGTAGATACTCCATTTGGATACATGCAAGGCATGAGCCTATGACTAATCCTTGATATTTCTCTTATGATGATATTCATATGTCTTGGATATATTTGCACCCTTGCATGCTATCTAACCCTTGTAGGTACTTGGATGAA
Source organism: Thinopyrum elongatum (assembly GCA_011799875.1). Taxonomy (NCBI): domain Eukaryota; kingdom Viridiplantae; phylum Streptophyta; class Magnoliopsida; order Poales; family Poaceae; genus Thinopyrum; species Thinopyrum elongatum. Next base: position 680,316,636 of record CM022298.1, read on the forward strand.
TCTAAATCAATGAGATTGCAAATCACTCACATCATGAGCAATCTCTACATCACCAAGTCTCTACAATATGGTGGTTGAAGTCAAGGAAGCATGAAACCCTTCAACATATCCTTTGACAAATTTTACATATCAAATTTCATTTGGTATCAAGTTTCATGATTGTCATTTTGGATACACAAGTGCTCTTCCTTGCAAGACTAACCCATGTAGGTAGATGAACTCAAACTACTAGCGGTGCCCCAAACCATTGATGAGCTACATCAACCTTGAGCATCCCACACAAGTTCAACTACATGATCAAGATCAACACCACCACCCAAGGTATGACATTCCATCTTAGAGATGCTTTATCCAAATTCATGGGTCAAAGCAGCTCAACAAGATGCGAATACATCAAGATGCTTAAACGAAAAATGGTAACCCCATTTTGAGCATTAACGATGAGTATGACTTATGATCAAGTGTTCTCACTTGACTCCTCAGTCAATATACTCTAACATAGGTGACTTTGTCGCCGCCCAATTCTAGATGAAGTTCTCTAATGTGTTTCTGTGTTCTTGCATTTGTTCCCCTTATTTTTCAAAAAAAAAACTTCATCTAGACTTCTTTTCTATTCTCGGTTTTGTTCTGCATTCCCTGCATTTAATTCATTGCAAATCCTTCAGTTAATTCCTTGCAAATCCTTGTGAGATCTTATTTGCCTAGTGAGCTGAGATGACTATAGTTCTCTCTCTGTGTTTAACTCGGTCACACCGGTTTTGTCTCTTTCGGTCAAACCGAACCATTTCGATGCAACCGAAGAAATCAACTCGGTGTTACTGATTTCAATGCTGAGAAGACAAGTTGCCATTTGCATCCTGCATATTTGTTCCAGCTCCACTCGATGATTCTTGTCCTCTACCTGCATCACATTCTACATGCTGCTTTGCTATGTGACTCAAGGACCAAACCTATTTTGACTCACACTCCAGAAGATCCCTTCTTGGAAATTGATGTCAAAGGGGGAGAGAGAGCTCACATCAAAGCTTAATCACATCGAAAAGGGGAGAGAGATAATCACATCAAAGACCCCAGATGCTTGGTATTCAAGAGGAGAGAAGTCACATGTCTTTAAGAGGGGAAAGACATGTTAGTCTGTGTTATGATTTCTGTGCTCTGATTTTCTTTTCCCTATATTCCCCCATTATCCAACATAAGATTCAGGGGGAGAAAGACATCTAAGGGAAGGAAATCTTCGAATTCATTGCATATCTTTTACCTTTGGGGACATGTCTATATCAAATAGAGTACTTGGTACTCACTCTCTACATGTCATCCCAATCTTGGTACTCTTGTGGTTTGCAGTTTGCTCTGTTCAGTAGATATTCCTGTGTTATCTAACCTTGTTTACTCAGGTTCATCTCTTCCTAAGCTAGCTCAAGACCACACGGTAAGTATATGCATCACACTCATGTCCATGAAGATATCTTGCTAATGTACATATTTTTTGCAAGAAGGACTCATGAACATGAAGGTACAAATTCCTATATTTACATCCTTTGCTCTGATGCATATAGCCAAGATACATGTAACTCATTGCTTGCTCTATCATGCTCATGCATTCACATGCTCTTACATTCCATATTTACATGATTGCATACATGTAGGGGGAGCCTATGCATGTTACATGTCTTTCCAAAGCTTTACTTGCTATTCTCTATATCTTTATCTAAAGCTTTGATGTATGTTGTCATAAATTACCAAAAAGGGGGAGATTGAAAGCACAAGTGCTCCCTGGGTGGTTTTGGTAATTAATGTCAACATATCTCTTGTTGGACTAATACTTTTATCTAGTATATTTCAGATGAGTTCAACAGTGAAGTGGCGTGGACAAGAGGATGTGGAACCCCTTCAAGATGCTAAGGACAAAGGATTGGCTTAAGCTCTAAAGCTCAAGACTCTACATTTTAATTTTAGTGATCCAAGATCACATTGAGTCCATAGGAAAAGCCAATACTATTAAAAGGGGATGAGGTGTTGCTTAATGGCTTGCTTGCTCAAAATGCTTAGTGATATGCTCCAAAAGCCCTCAACCACTTTCTCATATCCACATATGTCCCAAACCAAAAGTCAAACTCGGCCCCACCGATTTGATCTATCTGGCGCCACCGAGTTCTTTTGACATAGTCACTGCCAGAAACCCATATCAGTTCGTTCTCACCGATGGGATCCCGGTCTCACCGAGATGGGCTTGCAAACTCTCTGTTTCCTATTGCACTCATTTCGGTCCCACCAAAATATGCAATCGGTCCCACCAAGTTTGCTTGACCAACTCTCTGTTTGCCTATTACAGAAATCGGTCCCACCGAGTTTGTGTAATCGGTCAAACCGAGATGAGGTTTTACCCTAACCCTAGCACATCGGTCCCACCGAGTTGATCATATCGGTCCCACCGAAAATCCTAACGTTCACATTTTGAACTAAATCGGTCTAACCGAGTTTTATGATTCGGTCCCACCGAGTTTGGTAAATTGTGTGTAACGGTTAGATTTTGTGTGGAGGCTATATATACCCCTCCACCCTCTCTTCATTCGTGGAGAAAGCCATCAGAACGTGCCTACACTTCCAGTATACATTTTCTGAGAGAGAACCACGTACTCATGTGTTGAGACCAAGATATTCCATTCCAATCATATGAATCTTGATCTCTAGCCTTCCCCAAGCTGCTTTCCACTCAAATCATCTTTCCACCAAATCCAAATCCGTGAGAGAGAGTTGAGTGTTGGGGAGACTATCATTTGAAGCACAAGAGCAAGGAGTTCATCATCAACACACCATCTATTACCTTTTGGAGAGTGGTGTCTCCTAGATTGGTTAGGTGTCACTTGGGAGCCTCCGTCAAGATTGTGGAGTTGAACCAAGGAGTTTGTAAGGGCAAGGAGATCGCCTACTTCATGAAGATCTACCCGAGTGAGGCAAGTCCTTCGTGGGCGATGGCCATGGTGGAATAGACAAGGTTGCTTCTTCGTGGACCCTTCATGGGTGGAGCCCTCCGTGGACTCGCGCAACTGTTACCCTTCGTGGGTTGAAGTCTCCATCAACGTGGATGTACGATAGCACCACCTATCGGAACCACGCCAAAAATCTTCGTGTCTCCAATTGCGTTTGCACACTCCAATCCCATCCCTTTACATTCTAGCAAATTTCATGCTTTACTTTCCGCTGCTCATATACTCTTGCCATGCTTGCTTGAAATGTATTGTGAATGTTTAAACTTGTGCTAAAACTCCACCTTAACTTGAAGAAATTAAAAACTGCTACTTTTCTTTGTTGAGGGTCTAATCACCCCCCCTCTAGACACCTCTTCTCGATCCTTTCAGACACATGAAGTCACATGATTTCCACGTAATGTTGACACAAATCCTCCTGGTGGCCATCAGGAATCTGATGGACAATGATATAAGAAACACACTCATTGAGCTCTGTGATTTCTTCAACCAACTATGGCAGAAAGTTGTAGATCCTGAAGAGTTGGATCATATGCAAGATGATATTGCAAGAATATTGTCCACCCTAGAGATGTTTTTCCCACCGTCATTCTTTGATGTCATGGTCCATCTCACTGTGCACCTTGTCGATGAGATAAAGTATTGTGGTCCTGTGTTTCTTCGCAACATGTATCCCTTCGAGCGGTTCATGGGAATACTGAAGCACTTTTGTCGGAACCGAAACCATCCAGAGGCAAGCATCCTACAAGGTTATACCACGGAGGAGGTGGTTGAGTTTTGCACCGAATACATGAAACAAAGACCTATAGGTTTGCCCCTCTCTTGCCACGAGGGAAGGCTAAAAGGTAAGCCGGTCCTTGCTGGCACGCAAATGGCTACACCCGGAGAATTGGCAAAGAAAGCTCATTTGATGGTACTGCTTAACAGCCCAGTTCTTAGTGCTTATGCTGAAGAACACTTGGTGGAGATACGCCAAAGCTTCTTACCAATGGTGCCTTCATCAGATGTGGAGATGAAGGAGCACACTAAGAACTACGCTGAATGGCTGAAGAATCGTTTGGCACAAGGATCCATCGATGACATTGCTACGTGGTTGGCACAAAAGCCATCACCTATGGTGTTGACGTACCAAGCATATGACATAAATGGATACATGTTCTACACCGAGGAACATGATCAGAAGACCTCATATCAGAATAGCTCTGTTTGAATAGAATGCATGACTGTAGATGAAGTTGATAAAGGGTATACTATGGAACCATCAAAGAGATTTGGGAGCTTGACTATGTGAAAGTTAAGGTGGCATTATTCAGGTGCGCATCGATCCCTCTTGGTCATGTAAAGGTTGATGATTACAGGAAGACCTGTCACTACTAGGGAAAAGCCTAGCAGTAGCGCGTGTATTTGGTGTATCAGTAGCGCGGGTACCCGCGCTACTGATACGGCGCTACAGCTAACGTTTAGCAGTAGCGCGTGTTGACACGCGCTACTGCTATACCTACTTAGCAGTAGCGCTTTCCATACTAGCGCTACTGCTATACCTACTTAGCAGTAGCGTTTTCCTGTCCAGTGCTAAAGAGCGCTACTACTATATTTTCTCATATCTTTTTTTTGCTGCGTATTTGCGATGTTTTTGTATAGGTTTTATACAGTATTCTAATCATATCATAAACATGCAATATGCTCATCATATCATACACATAATAGTCTCATCATATCATCCAACACAAATCATGTCGTCACCTCATAATCACGATATAGCTATACAAGTTACATGACATTTCTCATCATACATAATGTAGTACTTCTTGAGGCGTCGGTTCATATCCCTCTCTCGCACTAGCGTGAACCTAAACTAACTACTGGCTGTCGCTCCGAAACCGGAAACTGGTACACGTGGGCCTGACACTCCGGCCACTCGTCGTATACTCCTGGCGTAGCACTTCTTCGTCATCAATGATCTATGCACCTGCATCGTCACATGAGTCGATGATATGCAACATCTATAGTTGAGCAACAGAAAGAGACAGACTTGGCAAAAATAGAAGCAACATATCATAAGCATAAATAACAAAGTTCATCGTACCCAAAATGCCCTAACTAGAGTGATCTTCGCTAGTTGAGGAGGACGGTTTAATTACATCACAAATAAAGTGTGACGCCCCCGGCTCAATCATGCACTAATCATACACGCAAATGCACATGATCAAGCCTAAGGACTCACGGGAAGATATCACAACACAACTCTAAAACATAAATAAAGTCATACAAGCTTTATATTACAAGCCAGGGGCCTCGAGGGCTCGAATACATAAGGTCGCATACAAGCGTCAGCGGAAGCATCAGATCTCTGAGTACAGATATAAAAGAAAACACAGATAGGCCCTTAAAAGGCGGGGCAAAAGAAAACACTACGATCGAAAGGCGCAGGCCTCCTGCCTGGGACCCTCCGAACCTACTCCTGGTCGTCGGCAAGCTCGTAGTAGTATCCACCCTCGGGGTAGTAGTAGCAATCGTCAGCGGGAACAGCTGTCTCCGGGGCTCCGCCATCTGGTTGCATCAAAAGGGATATGGGGGAAAAAAGAAAGCAAAGCAACCGTGAGTACTCATCCGAAGTACTCAGCAAGCAAGGATCTACACTTCATATGCAACATTATCAAGGGGAGGCTGTATATGTGGACTGGGCTGTAGAAATGCCAGAATAGAGAGAAGGCCTAGTCCTATCGAAGACTAGCATCTTCAGAGGTCTTGCAGCATTAGAAGAGTGTAGATTAGTACCGTATAAAGTAGTAGTATCATTAAGTCTCATCCTCACCCAGAGATCCTTTCTCGACTCCCTGCGAGAAAGCAATCCCAGAGCCATGAAGTCATCAACCTCGTCCTGAGATCCCTTCTCGACTCCCTGCGAGAAGAAATCCCAGAGCCATAGTATCCAATTCTAGTTTTATCGATCGGGATACAACTCCGAGTGTCCGTTACCGAGGATCCGGCTATGCATAGATTAGTTCTTCCCTGCAGGGGTGCACCAACTTACCCACCACACTAGCTTAACTCTGGCCGGACACACTTTTCCGGGTCATGCCCGGCCTCGGCCAAACGATACACCGTAACCCTACCTACAGCTCAGCAGAGAGGTCCCCGTCGGTCTATATCCTAAGCGCTCAGGGGTCTTGGGCCATCGCCCTGTGCACTCCGGGTCGGTGTGTGCAGGGTCGGGACGAGCACCACCTTAGTCCTGGATGGCACTGGCCCGGCCCGGGCATGAGGCTGAACTAGACGTCTGACAGAGCTTTCGGCTGATACGATGATGCAGAGTGCCCATAACTCTTCCCACGTGATGGTTAGTGCTATCAGGCCATAGGCCTGCTCGGATCAAATATCCAAATCGTTAGTGGACTAGTGGCTTGCGGTAACGAGGAGAGACTCATGATCGATGTGACCCCGTCGCCCCGTCTCGAGGACTTGCGGCAAGGGCCAAGAATGCCCGGCCGCGCCTCGTATTCATATCTCGGGCAACCTCCAGGTCAACCCGTCTCCACAACACTCGCCACTTAGGCTCACGCGGGTACCCCTCAGGGTCGACCCGCCTTTCCAAGTAACAGTGTAAAGTCCAAGTATTCGTGTGTCCATAACATCAGGGGAATCCGAGGTATCACCCTCGTTGGATTCCTACTCGATGTATCCGTCAAGGTGAACTCGGAGGAATCACCCTCGATGGGTTCACACTTGAGGTGTTGTACGACATGGTTGTATCAGAAGTGGAGAAGGAGGAATCACCCTCGATGACCACGACCAAATAGCTACTCTACAGAGTTAACATCAGGAGTGCTATACGAGGTATCACCCTCGGCACTCGATGGTAACGATGCAGTGTCGTACAACCAAGGGGGTGATGTGCGGTGCCGGGCCTGTCTTCGATCCCGTTGATCGGGTCTTCTGATAATCCAGCGGGGCAGTTGGGTCAAAGTGGGTCTCTGATGGGTTACTAACCAGCCTATACTAAGTAGTTTGAAATAGGCAGGTAAGGTAACAATAAGCAGGTTACAAAAAAAGGCTATGCATCAGAATAGGATAATCAGTAGCAGCACTAATTCTAATGCAAGCATAAGAGAGAAGAATAGGCGATATCGGTATGCTCAAAGGGGGGGCTTGCCTGGTTGCTCTGGCAAAGGCAAGGTTGTCAACGGTGTTGTCGGGCTCCTGAGCTGTGTCGGTCTCGGGAACTGCGTCGGTAGCGGGATCTACCGAGAGAGAAGAGGGGGAAGAAACAGTAAATACTAAGCAAACAAGTGCTACACAATGTATAACATGACCATATGCAGTGCCGGGTGTGTCCTAACGTATGGTTGCACGTTACCGAGGAAGGGGGAATCCATCCGGGAATGTTTTTCCGACTCCGGACATTTGTCAGACAGATGACCGGAGGGGGACGGTTCCATGTTCGGATAGTTAGGGACGTGTGGCGGACGAACGGACCGCGTATTCGGATTCGCCTCGCCGTTCTGAGCAACTTCCATGTACAAAGTATTTTCATCTGAGCTACGGTTTATTTTATATTAATTTATAAAGATTTAAACATTTTCTTGGATTAATATTATTCAAAAATATATATTGCGTCAGCATGACATCAGCGGTCAAAGTTGACCGTTGACCAGTCAACTGACGTGTGGGACCCGCTGTCATTGACTATTAACCTAATTAACAGATTAATTAGCTTAATTAGATAATTAGGTTAATTAAGTTTAATTAAACATGATTAGTTAAGATAATTAATTCACTAATTAACTAATTAATTAATTATTATTATTATATATTTTTTCTTTTTCGTTTTAAACTAAAAGGGGCATGGGGCCCGGTGTTTAGTGGCACAGGGCCAAGCGGGCGACTGGGTAGCGGGTACCGGGTTCCAGGCGCGTGCGCCGGTTGCGGGCGAGCGGGTGATGGCGCGGCGGAGGCGGGTGGGACTACCGGCGGAGGGAGTCGGGGCGCGGGCGGCGATGCGGCGGCTGCGGCGAGCAATGGCGAGGGGCCGAAGCCCGGCAGGGCAGCAGCAGAAGCAGCTGCAGCAGTGGGGAGGCGCGGCGAGGTGCCGGGGGGGGGGGGGGGCGGTCGCCGGGCACGGCGAGCGCGGCCTTAGCTAGCGACGGGGTGCGTGGGGCGCGGCCTGGCACTGCGAGGCGAGCGGCAGGGCGTAGTTAGGGGTGAGGCGAGGCGGCGAGCGCACGGGGGGGGGGGGGGGGTGGAAGGAAGGCCGAGCACTGACGGTGGTGGAGGAGGGACACGACGGCGGCAGCGCGCAGCGACACCGGGGTCGGGGACGTGTGGTGCGCGAGGGAAGAGGGGACCAGGAGCGGTGCGGGGCGCGGCACGGCCTGGGCACCGGTGGAGCGCGGCGAGCGCTGTGCGCGCGGCCGTGGACGGTGCGGGCGTGGACGGACAGAGAGGGATGGGGGAGACGGCCGGTTCTCACCGACGATGGAGGGAAGATGGGGAGACGAGGGTTGATGGAGCCTGTGACGAGGAGGTCGAGGATGGAGCGGTCCGACGGGAAGGCAGTCCGACGAGGTTGCAGTCGGGGAGACAGGCGACGTCGTCCTCGAGCGGTGGCGTCGCGGCGAGGCGCCCAGATCGAGAGGGGGAGGAGGCGAGGAGGACGGCGGTGGCGGCTCCGACGACGTGCGACGGTGGTCCGGGGCGGCGTCGAGGACGGGGTGGCGACGGGCGTCGGGCCCTCGATCTCGATCCAGAGGGGGAGGGAGAGCAAAGCGTGGGGACGAGTGGGGGGGGGAATGGGGGTGTCGGTGGCTAGGGTTTCGGCACCAGGGGGTTAAGGGAGTGGGGATGGGCTGGCCTGGCATGTGGCTAGGCCGGGGCCTGGGAGGAGGGGGGCCCTTTTCCTTTTTTTTGTTTTATTTTTATTTCTCTTCTATTTTGCAAAACTGTTAGGCCACTTAATGACTTTTGTAAAAATATGTGTCTTAGCTTAATAATTCCAGTGCAATATTTACCACTGCCAGAAAATGGTTTGGAGCCAAAATGATTTCATTTGAATTTTAATTAAATGAAATTGGATTAAATATCTCTGTTATGTTGCGGTTTGAGGCACATAATTAATTTATTAAAAGTTGATTATAATTTTTCAGTTGTCTCTGGATTATTTACAATATTATGAACATTTTAGTTCCTGGATTTGAACAACTTTTATTTGCACTTTCAGTTTGAATTTCCATTTGAATTTGAATTTTGAATTTAGATGTGTTACTAATGATGATTAAGCACTGTTGATCATGATGACATGGCATAATCAAAAGGGGGATTACTGTGGCTAACCACTGGGGGTGTTACATAAAGTTTCGTCGTGCATAACTCAAAGTTTCGTCATTCAGAAAGTATGGACTAAACGGACACATTGTCATATATCGACAATCACTCCAACATGTCGTGCCATCCATCCAAGTCAGGGAGATAGTCCCCGAGCTTACTGAAAGGCTTCAGGTCGAGACGCTGAGCGGCTACGCGTGTTCGGACATCTTCCCGCGACATTTGCCCTTCCTCGTAGAACATCCCTGTTTTTTCGAGGACCTCCTTCATGATGATTTGGGCAAGTTCACGCTGGATGTGATAGAACTCAGCTCGAAGTCGATGATCCGAGATATCTCCTACGTTCTTTGCCCATTGCAGAATATGGGCATCGCCGGATGTAGGTGACATCCGAAGGTTCTGCTGATCCCGTCTGTACTCCAGCATGTGGTGTAGGACATAGAATCCATCACTAAGAGTATCACTCGGTTGCTGGATGCAGCAAAAGTCGGTCTCTTGGCCGAAGGCGGGCCTGCCGTTCCTTGCCTTCTTGGTCTTGATCTCTCCACCCCGTACGCCGTAGAAAAAGATAGCACTGTCGAGAACAGACTTGATGTGGGTGTAATCCATTTTTTTTCAAGTTCTTCGACGAGTCCAAGTAAAGAGCGTGGGAGAATCGGGGGTAAAGGATGATGAGGATGGCGCGCCCGTGGCTGCGCAAAATAAGTACACCTCAAATTAATTAGCCTCCACCGTGCAAATGAATGATTGAAATCGAAGGAAGGATATCCGTGCGGATGACTTACATGGGATGATAAGGCACGAGAATCGTCTCCTTGTCCTTATTGGCGACCATGAAATCGACGATGTAGTCCCTCGCGTATTCATGGTGCTCTGCACAGACTGCCAAGAAGCCCTCGTGCATGAAATACGGGTCAGCGACACAGATATAAGGTATCTGCTCAATCCCGATGATGTAGTTCATGTACAAGGCAAAAAGGCGGACAAACGTAAAATCCAGCTTTTTCAAGTGAAATATGTCGAAGATGTAATTGAATCGAAGGAAGAACTTCTCCGCGGGGAATGTGTCAATGTACAACCTTTGCCGCGACACGTTAACCACATAGAGTGGGTATCCTGGATTTTCCGAGGCGATTAGGCTTTTCTCTCTCCGCAGCACATCATCATGAAGTCTCCTTAGATTGTCGTGTATGGCCTCTACCGCTGCCTTAGGTAGGATTGGTTCACTGGGGATATGGTATTTCGCCACACCGGGGACAGGTATACAGTCTTGAACCCGAGGCTGCGGAGGCAGCTGGATCATAGCAGCAGCTTTATTGTTGCCTTTCCTCGCTCTCTTCCTATGCTTCTTTGGTACTGGAAGGTCGTCTATAATACGTTCAGCCTCCGGATGCGGCAATTCAGGCACCGACTCATGACGCTCAAACCCTGAGTACTCATACTACTGAGCCATCAATCCTCCATTGTCATAGGCGCCAGTATTGAGATACTGTAGAGTGTCATCGTCATCCTCATCCTCATCTATGGCACCGATATCATGCATTGCTTCTTCGACGGCGGCGACGTCATCAGCGACTAATTGAGCCTCTTCCTCACCCCATCCGCTATCACCTGGCACGACAGGCGACGCTAATTGGGTAGGTGGGGTGTTGATGTTCATACCTTGCTGAGGCTGCGTGGTCGTGGGTGTGCTCCCGGCCGCCTCCAGACGAAGCAGACTCTTTGGCCACAATAGGACCCACCTCTTGCAATCGCCAAGCCGCCGCGGGGTCTCATCATCATCTCCCCCTAGTGGTACCGTAGGAGCCAAATTCTCATGGCCCGGTTTGACACTGGCCACGGAAACCTTGAAGACGTTAGGGGGGATCGGCCGGCTGTGGAACAATTGTTCCTTCGGCTTCATTATCGTCGCCTTCCCCACGTCCACCTTCTGGCCGCTGATGGTGTACAATATGGTGCACGGGGTTACGTCGGCCTGCAAAGACATGTCTGCGACGTGAGACATCTGAAAGGCAACGGAAACGAGAGATTATACATTTATTGAAGAGGGCCGGTGTGACAGGTACCATGAGGGCGTCGAGCTCAGCCAAAGATGAAGCACCGCCGAGCACGTCCGAGATGGAGGATGGGCTGCTCTGAGCAGGTGCGGGAACCGGTGCAGGAGCTGGTGCTGGTGCAGGTGTGGGAGCAGGTGCTGGTGCAACGCTAGTCGAGCTGCTCCCGAAGAAGTTGGCAAGGGGAGAGTCCGCTGCATCTTTATTTGGATTTTGCCTGCTCCAATTGACGATAGCTGGAAGCAACACACCGTACAAAGCTGTAATCTCTTGTTTTGCGGCAGCTACCGCTGCTGCGACTGTCTCGGTTGATTTCTTATAAACCACAATCGCAACCTTCTTGTCGATGTTTTCTTCAGTTAACCTCCGTCTTTCCTTTCTCTCCATCGTGGTCTCACGGTAGTACTTCTTCCACGTGGCGCCGTCTCCGACGCCGTGCACGCATCCATACGACGGCCGAGTGTCCACCGAGAGTCATTTCAATATGTTCAAGGCCCGGTTGAATGGGGTGTCCCACTTGGGCCTCGCCAACGCCTCAGACGGCGAGTCGCTTTCGGCCGCAATCTTGTGCTGCTCTCTCTGCAAAAGGAACAAGGATCGTTTACAAATATGACTAAACGTGCAGTCGAATTGATTAGAAGCTAAAATTACTAGCAGTCTCATGAAATCCGTCGTGACCGCGTCCATCTCGAAAACCTTCTTCATTGGGTCCCAACGGTACCGGGCCCTGAGGATGTCACGCTCCTGCGGGACGGTGAACTCCGCCAAGGGGTCTGGGATGCCCAGACTTTCGCGTTCCGCATCCTCCTTGGCCCATATGGACCTCTTCCCCGCGTAACCACGGCTTCCAAGGTGGTGGCACCCCATGTTCCTCTCTTGAAGCCCCTTCATGTACTTCGACTTTTCTTTGGCAGCTTCGGCATCGCAAGCCACCTTGAATATTTCAAACTGCTCTTCCGTAATTATCGGATTATCCTTTACAATTTCGGAGTAGGTTTCCTTTTTGTTGATGATCCTTGCTTTCACCCTTACTTTCCAGGCGGCCAACGCATCGCTAAACTTGCTCATGGCGCGTTTGTTTATCTTCTTCATTGTCGGGTCTTTATCTGGATCAGTATATTTCTTTTCATCCCGGCTCGGGAACAAGAATACCTGGTGCAACTTCGTTAGGAGGGAGGGCCTCATATTTTCTATCTTCTATAGTTTCTCATCATTGATGGTGGCGGTTGTCCGTACGATGCATCCTATTTGATTGCCGTAGCACGCTCGCACTTCCGCAGGCTCTTTTGGCTCAAAATTGCCGTCGTCCACCTCCGTGACCACCACTGTAGTAGTGATGAGCTGGTTTGGGCGTCGACGTCTCCTCTTCGGTTTCGGTTCTATACCGGCTTCTCTAGTCTCGGTGCCGGTCTGGGTCTCAACGCCAGTCTTGGCGCCGGTCTCGATGTCGGTCTCGGATGTGACAGGTGGGCCCAGCAACAACAACCGTTGATTGTCGACAAGGTTCAAAAATTCATCTGCCGCCAGGTAGGCGTCGTCGCAATCACCAGAACCCTGTTATTCATCGTTGCTAGCCATGTTTCCTACGATTAAATCTAGTCAATTAAATCTAGACCTAATAAAATGAATAATGACATAAAAAAGGCCTATGCTTTGCAGGAATGTTGATTCCTTCCCAATGCGGCAAATCCCGAGCACTCGATATGTCCTAGTTTGTACAACAAGTCATGCCGAAATTCACGGAAAATTTCGGCATGACCTTTGCTAAAAAGTGGACAAATCGAGCACTTGAAATTTGTCGGAACGGAAATGAATCAACGTTTCGGCAAAACATAGGCCACTCGGCTTCATTCCCTGGAAACAACAAAAGGCCAGTTGGGCACAATCGAACCACTTCAATGTTGCATATAACAGGACCACTTAAGAACATGTACATGAGCAACTACAACAGTAGATAAACATGAGCAAACACAATTGAGGAATTTGCATATATCATGACCACTTCAATGTTTGACACTTCAAGAAAATCTACACAAATTTCAAATTATGAACCCTAGAACTCAATTCAAATTATGTCCTAAATTTCTGTCATAATAAAAAAATCAGTAAAAATTAAGAACCTAGTACACTTGCATCACTGATAGAAATTTATATTTTTATACTGATTTTTCTCTCTAAAATAAACCCTAGTGCCCTAGTTAACATCTAGTTAAACCCTACTGCCCTAACCCTACTGCCCTAGTACTTAAGCATCTACAAGTACTAACTAATTAGATGAACCCTAGCTAGCTACTTAAGCATCTACAACTACTTAAGCACCCATTGATGAACCCTAGGAATTATACAACTACTTAAGCATACATTGGGTGCAAAACAACTATATAAGAACTTAAGCAACTATATATACAACCCTATAATATATTTAGTTAACTACTTAAGCATATACAAGTTTGTCATAAAAATAATATTTAGTTAAGTACTTAAGCATATACAAATTTGTCCTAAAAATTCAGTTAACTACTAATTTCATTCATTTAGGTCATTCATTTAACTTCACCTAATTAACCTAGTAAAACCCTACTTCCCTAACTAAAAAACATCTAAAAAACATCTACTAGTACCACTACTGCCCTAACCTAATTAACCTAAGTTAATTCCTAGGGTCCTGTTATATGCTGCTGCTCTACTGCCCTAACCTAACTAACCTAAGTTTATCTAATTAACATCTACTAGTACCACTACTGCTAATTCCTAGGGTTCATAACTAAATTCACCTAAGTTAATTAACCTAGAGAGGAGGGGTGGGGCTTACAGGGAGGAGGGCGTTGAGGGTGGCTCGGGGGAACGGTTGCGGGGAGACAGGGGCGTCGAGGGAGGCAGGGGCGGCGAGGAGCAGACTAGGGTGGCTACGGGGGCGCGTGGCTCCGGTGACGGTGACGGAGGCAGGGGCGACGAGGGAGCAGGGGCGGCGAGGAGCGGACGAGGGTGGCTTCGGGAACGGGCGCGCGGCTCGGGCGCAGGGCAATCGACGGCGGCGACAGATCGAGTGGGGGGAGAAGGGGAGAGGGGGGAAAAGGACTTAGCAAAATTTTGAGCCCGCGCGTGGTTAAGTCAAACTAGCAGTAGCGCTGGTAAGAAAAACGTGCTATAGATAAGTTAGCTATAGCGCTTTCCACTAAAACGCGCTACTGCCACAGGAAGTAGCTTTATTTTCCTTTTCCTTTTCCTTTTATCTAAGGAACTTAGCTATAGCGCGTGACCACAAAAGCGCTACTGCTAATGTAGCTATAGCGCTTTGTGAGAACAAGCGCTACTGCTATGCCTTTCTCCTCTATTTTTCTTTTTCTTTTCTTTTTCTTTTTTTCATTTCTCCTTTTTCTATTTCTTTCATTTTCTATTTATTTTTCTACTTATTTTCTTTTTATTAGAAGTAGCGCTCTACCATAGAAACGCGCTGCTACAACGCACTTAGCAATATCGTGTTTCACACAGGCTCGCTACTACTATTCCTAGCCTACCGGCAACAGTGTGGGAATTTTAGTAGTAGCGCTTTTTTGTGGAGACGCGCTACTGCTACAACTATAGTTGTAGCGTGCTTTTGTGACAAGCGCTACTACTAAGTAGCAGTAGCGCTTAGTTTTGACCAACGCTACTACTATACCTCTATGTATAAGGTTTTCCCTAGTAGTGTGTGTTAACAGGACAACGATGTCATATCACGCGGACCCATTCATTCTTGCCAGCGATGCTACCCAGATTTTCTTTGCGGAAGACCCCTTGCATAAGAACTGCCATGTAGTGATGCATGGGAAGAGGAGGGTACTGGGTGTCGAGGATGTTGCCGATGAGGACGAGTACGATGAATTTGTTGAGTTGCCAGCCAAGGGATCACGCACCCATATAACAGAGCAGCGTAAAATCATCAGAAAACCCAAGTTCATTCGGGGTCAACGTAATGATCCCAGTTCCCCCATGTACATGGGAATTAAGCCGTAAGACTAGTCTTTATGCCTACCCTGAAACTTAATTCGTTCAATTTAGAACTGTCGCGTGTACTGAATTTGTGAGTTATGCCCGGTTTTCTGTTGATGTAAGAACCAAGAACCGCAAATATGCTGACCTTGATATGCTGTCAGCTCAGGCAATGAATATGAACTATTTTTTGTTATTGTTATTATTACATCATAGAGGTAGCACACTCAATTGATCTCACTACAGTATGTGTGAATAAAAATATGCAATATGGTTTGTGAATAGCACACGGTTCATTGATGAAAGTCGTGTGCCGACCAAACCCCGCCCGCGATCTGAGTCGTGCTTTCTGATTGGCCAGAACCCAAACCCCACGGATCGTACGTCTGCACCATTGGATGCTCCCAGATCGAACGGCAATCCTCATCCATTTCGACAGCACATGCAGTTCCGGTTGTAATTTTATTTTTATGCACAAAATGCACGTTAAACTCAAAAAATGTCTTCAATATAGCTAATGATACCTGAAATGCGGCAGAAAATCAAACCCGTGGTATAATGGTGATTGCGTACTGTGGAAATTTTTATGAGGCCAAACGATGAAGTCACCGGCCATTGGAGTTTGAATTGACACGTCTCCTTTTGGAAACCATGATCCTTCATGTGAGATGCTCCGGTTTGGAAGGAGTGATCGTCAAAACTTGTGCCAAACTTTACCAATTTTTTTCCACGGGGTCGTGAGAGCACGCCATGGGCACACATCAATTTTGATGATATCCGGACTCCATCTAAATTTCCTGTGATTAAAATACCAACTAGGCCTACGCCAGTGGCCGCACCTCGCGGCCGAAATGTTTGAAAATTCTCCCCGCTTCTCGAACAAACGGATGAAAACTCGCAAAGCGACGCACAAATGATTTGTACAACTTCTTTGCTAGGCTGATCGTAATGGGAGTATCATAGCTAGTATCATGCTTGCCAACTAGGCAATTTTGATGAGCTGTCATAGAATTAAATGAAGAAAGAGAGGGTTAATTATCATATCATGATACCGTATCATAATAAATGCTATGCTACTATGTGTCATGCATGACAATAAATAAAATACTACATGATACTAACTTATGATACTATGCGCGCATTACGGAGGTAGTGTATATGATACTACCTCCATAATGCGCGCATAGTATCATAAGTTAGTATCTTTGGTTGCCTTATTAATTGTCATACATGACACAAAGTAGTAGAACATTTAATATGATACGGTATCATGATATGATACCACACCCTCTCTTTCCTCATTTAACTGTGTGCCACATCATCCAAAAAGTCTAGTTGGCATGCATGATACCGCTAATGATACTCCCATTACGACCAGCCTTAGGGTGGCCATAGTGGGGGTATCATAGCCGATATCATGCACTCGGGAATAGAAAATATGATGATGTGGCAAAGAAGTAACATAGGTAGATACCATAACATAATAAATATGCTATACTACTTTGTGTCATGCATGGCCATAAATACGGTCATCTATGATACTACTCTATGATACTATGCACTATGAAGGTACGTACGTAGTATCATACACTAGTATCATATGCATGATACTATAGTATATGATACTCCCCACTATAAGGCTGGCCATAGTGGTGGTATCATAGTCGATATCATGCACTCAGAAATAGCAAGTATGCTGATGTGGCAAAGAATTAAAGAAGATAGAGAGGGTTAGAGTAACATATAGGTAGATACCGTATCATGTTAAATGCGATGCTAATTTGTGTCATGCATGGCAATAGATATGATCATCTATGATACTACTCTATTATACTATGCACTATAATTAAAGGTAGTATCATACACTAGTATCATATATATATGCATGATACTAGTATATGACACTCTCCACTATGAGTAGCCTAAGTATAGCCTAACTAAAACACCCACATGTAGTTGTAGTAGGGTTTTGACTTTATATGCACTAAAATGCAAGGTAAGTGCAAAGAATGACTTAAACATAGCAGACGAGACCTGAAATGGGCCGGAAAATCAAACCAAGGGTATATCCGTGATTGTTTACCATGATTTTTTTAGGCCGAACGATGTAGTAACTGACGATTTGGAGTCTGAAGTGCCGCGTCTCCTTTTGAAAACTATGATCCTTCATGTGAGATGCTCCGGTATGGAAGGTGCGAGCACCAAAACTTGTGCCAAACTTTACCAAATTTTTTCCATGCGATCGTGAGAGCACGCCACAGTGACACAATGATTTTCGTTATTCTCGGACTCTATATGCATTTCTTGAAATTAAAATACCAACAAGGCCTACGCCTCTGGCCGCACCCTACGGCTGAACTGTTTGAAGTTTTTTCCCGTTTCTCGGATAATGAATGAAAACTCGCAAAGCGACACACAAATGATCTTGCTAACACCCACGTGTAGTTGCGACTATATATATATATACAAACGAGATCTCTTTTGTTTTGCATATTCAAAGTTTGAGATTGCTAGCTAGGCCTGCCACCTGGTAAAATGTACCAGAAAATCGAACCATAGGGTACAATCGTGATTTCTTACCGTGGAAAAAAATTTGGAGGCAAAACAATGAACTCATGTTTTCATTCAAACAAAAATATGTTGTTAGTTAATGTAAATGTTTTCAAATAGCACACGGTTCACTCACAAAAGCCCTGTGTCCACTAAACCGTGGCCAATGCCCCCTGCCACGCGCGCGATCTGAGTCGTGCGTTCTGATTGGCCAGAACCCAAACCCCACGGATCGTACGTCTGCACCATTGGATTCTCCTTGATCGAACGGCGATCCTCATCCCTTTCTACAGCACATGCAGTTCCGGTTGTGATTTTATTTATATCCACAAATTGCACGTTAAATTCAAAAAATGTCTTAAATATAGCAAACGATACCTGAAATGCATTAGAAAATCAAACCCGTGGTATAATGGTGATTGCCTACCGTGGAAATTTTTATGAGGCCAAACGATGAAGTCACCGACCACTGGAGTTTGAATTGACACGTCTCCTTTTGGAAACCATGGTCCTTCATGTGAGATGCTCCGGTTTGGAAGGAGCAATCATCAAAACTTGTGCCAAACTTTACCAAAAATTTTCCCCTGGGTCGTGAGAGCACGCCATGGGCACACACCGATTTTGATGATGTATGGACTCCATCTGAATTCCCAGTAATTAAAATACCAACTAGGCCTACGCCGGTGGCCGCACCTCGTGGCCGAAATGTTTAAAACTTCTCCCCATTTCTCAGACAATGGATGAAAACTCGCAAAGCAACACACAAATGATTTGTACACCTTCTTTGCTAACTAACACCTAGATGTAGTTGTAGAACGGTTTTGAATTTAATTATATGCACTAAATGAATGGTAAGTGCAAAAAAATGACTTAAATATAGCAACGAGACCTGAAATGGGCCAGAAAATCAAACCTAGGGTATATACGTGATTGTTTACCGTGAAAAAAATTTGAGGCAGAACGATGTAGTCACTAATGATTGGAGTCCAAAGTGCCGCGTTTCCTTTTGGAAACTATGATCCTTCTTGTGAGATGCTCCGATTTGGAAGGTGTGAGCATCAAAACTTGTGCCATCTTTACCAAAAAAAATCCATGTGATCCTGAGAGCACGCCACGGTGACACACCGATTTTCATTATTTCCGGACTCTATATTCATTTCCTGTAATTAGAATACCAACAAGGCATACGCCTGTGGCCGCACCCTGCGGCCGAACTGTTTGAATTTTTTTCCCGTTTCTCAAGCGATGAATGAAAACTCCCAAAGCGACACACAAATGATCTTGCTAGCTAGCACCCACATGTAGTTGCGACTATAGCAAATGACTCAAATATAGCAAACGATACCCCAAATGCACGAGAAAATCGAACCATAGGGTACAATAGTGATTTCTTACCGTGGAAAGAAATTTGCAGGCGAAACGATGAACTCTTGTTTTCATTCAAACGAAAATATGTTGTTAGTTCATGTAAATGTTTTCAAATTGCACACGGTTCACTCACGAAAGCCATGTGCCTACCAAACCGTGGCAGATGCCCCCCCTTGCTGCACGCGTGATCTGAGTCGTGCATTCTGATTGGCCAGAACCCAAACCCCACGGATCGTACATCTGCACCATTGGATGCTCCCAGATCGAATGGCGATCCTCATCCCTTTCGACAGCACATGCAGTTCCGGTTGTAATTTTATTTTTATGCACAAAATGCACGTTAAACTCTAAAAATGTCTTAAATATGACTAACGATACCTGAAATGCGGCAGAAAATCAAACCCGTGGTATAATGGTGATTGCGTACCGTGGAAATTTTTATGAGGCCAAACGATGAAGTCACCGGCCACTTGAGTTTGAATTGACACGTCTCCTTTTGGAAACCATGATCCTTCATGTGAGATGCTCCGGTTTGGAAGGAGTGATCGTCAAAACTTGTGCCAAACTTTACCAATTTTTTCCACGAGGTCGTGAGAGCACGCCATGGGCACACATCGATTTTGATGATGTCCGGACTCCATCTAAATTTCCTGTGATTAAAATACCAACTAGGCCTACGCCAGTGGCCGCACCTCGCGGCCGAAATATTTGAAACTTCTCCCCGCTTCTCGAACAAACGGATGAAAACTCGCAAAGCGACGTACAAATGATTTGTACAACTTCTTTGCTAGGCTGATCGTAATGGGAGTATCATAGCTAGTATCATGCTTGCCAACTAGGCAATTTTGATGAGCTGTCATAGAATTAAATGAAGAAAGAGAGGGTTAAGTATCATATCATGATACCGTATCATAATAAATGATATGCTACTATGTGTCATGCATGACAATAAATAAAATACTGCATGATACTAACTTACGATACTATGCGCTCATTACGGAGGTAGTATCATATGCATGATACTAATATATGATAAGGCTTATACTAGTATCATGCATATGATACTAGTATATGATACTACCTACGTAATGCGCGCATAGTATCATAAGTTAGTATATTAGGTTGCCTTATTAATTGTCATGCATGACACAAAGTAGTACAACATTTAATATGATACGGTATCATGATATGATACCACACCCTCTCTTTCCTCATTTAACTGTGTGCCACATCATCCAAAAAGTCTAGTTGGCATGCATGATACCGCTTATGATACTCCCATTACGACCAGCCTTAGGGTGGCCATAGTGGGGGTATCATAGCCGATATCATGCACTCGGGAATAGCAAATATGATAATGTGGCAAAGAAGTAACATAGGTAGATACCGTAACATAATAAATTTGCTATACTACTTTGTGTCATGCATGGCCATAAATACGGTCATCTATGATACTACTCTATGATACTATGCACTATGAAGGTACATACGTAGTATCATACACTAGTATCATATGCATGATACTATAGTATATGATACTCCCCACTATAAGGCTGGCCATAGTGGTGGTATCATAGTCGATATCATGCACTCGGAAATAGCAAGTATGCTGATGTGGCAAAGAATTAAAGAAGATAGAGAGGGTTAGAGTAACATATAGGTAGATACCGTATCATGTTAAATGCGATGCTAATTTGTGTCATGCATGGCAATAGATATGATCATCTATGATACTACTCTATTATACTATGCACTATAATTAAAGGTAGTATCATACACTAGTATCATATATATATATGCATGATACTAGTATATGACACTCTCCACTATGAGTAGCCTAAGTATAGCCTAACTAAAACACCCACATGTAGTTGTAGTAGGGTTTTGACTTTATATGCACTAAAATGCAAGGTAAGTCCAAAGAATGACTTAAACATAGGAGACGAGACCTGAAATGGGCCGAAAAATCAAACCAAGCGTATAGCCGCGATTGTTTACCATGATTTTTTTAGGCGGAACGATGTAGTAACTGACGATTTGGAGTCTGGAGTGCCGCGTCTCCTTTTGGAAACTATGATCCTTCATGTGAGATGCTCCGGTATGGAAGGTGCGAGCACCAAAACTTGTGCCAAACTTTACCAAATTTTTTCCATGCGATCGTGAGAGCACGCCACAGTGACACAATGATTTTCGTTATTCTCGGACTCTATATGCATTTCTTGAAATTAAAATACCAAAAAGGCCTACGCCTCTGGACGCACCCTGTGGCCGAACTGTTTGAAGTTTTTTCCCGTTTCTCGGATAATGAATGAAAACTCGCAAAGCGACACACAAATGATCTTGCTAACACCCACGAGTAGTTGCGACTATATATATATATATATATATATATATATATATATATATATATATATATATATATATATATATATATATATGAGATCTCTTTTTTTTTGCATATTCAAAGTTTGAGATTGCTAGCCAGGCCTGCCGCCTGGTAAAATGTACCAGAAAATCGAACCATAGGGTACAATCGTGATTTCTTACCGTGGAAAAAAAAATTGGAGGCAAAACAATGAACTCATGTTTTCATTCAAACAAAAATAAGCTGTTAGTTAATGTAAATGTTTTCAAATAGCACACGGTTCACTCATGAAAGCCGTGTGTTCACTAAACCGTGGCCGATGCCCCCCTGCCACGCGTGTGATCTGAGTCGTGCGTTCTGATTGGCCAGAACCCAAACCCCACGGATCGTACGTCTGCACCATTGGATTCTCCTTGATCGAACGGCGATCCTCATCCCTTTCGACAGCACATGCAGTTCCGGTTGTGATTTTATTTATATCCACAAATTGCACGTTAAATTCAAAAAATGTCTTAAATATAGCAAACGATACCTGAAATGCATTAGAAAATCAAACCCGTGGTATAATGGTGATTGCCTACCGTGGAAATTTTTATGAGGCCAAACGATGAAGTCACCGACCACTGGAGTTTGAATTGACACGTCTCCTTTTGGAAAACATGGTCCTTCATGTGAGATGCTCCGGTTTGGAAGTAGCAATCATCAAAACTTGTGCCAAACTTTACCAATATTTTTCCCCGGGGTCGTGAGAGCACGCCATGGGCACACACCGATTTTGATGATGTATGGACTCCATCTGAATTCCCAGTAATTAAAATACCAACTTGGCCTACGCCGGTGGCCGCACCTCGCGGCCGAAATGTTTGAAATTCATCCCCATTTCTCAGACAATGGATGAAAACTCGCAAAGCAACACACAAATGATTTGTACACCTTCTTTGCTAAATAACACCTAGATGTAGTTGTAGAACGGTTTTGAATTTAATTATATGCACTAAATGAAAGGTAAGTGCAAAAAAATGACTTAAATATAGCAACAAGACCTGAAATGGGCCAGAAAATCAAACCTAGGGTATATACGTGATTGTTTACCGTGAAAAAAATTCGAGGCCGAACGATGTAGTCACTAACGATTGGAGTCCGAAGTGCCGCGTTTCCTTTTGGAGACTATGATCCTTCTTGTGAGATGCTCCGATTTGGAAGGTGTGAGCATCAAAACTTGTGCCATCTTTACCAAAAAAATTCCATGTGATCCTGAGAGCACGCCACGGTGACACACCATTTTTTGTTATTTCCGGACTCTATATGCATTTCCTGTAATTAGAATACCAACAAGGCATACGCCTCTGGCCGCACCCTGCGGCCGAACTGTTTGAATTTTTTTCCCGTTTCTCGAACAATGAATGAAAACTCCCACAGCGACACACAAATGATCTTGCTAGTTAGCACCCACATGTAGTTGCGACTATAGCAAATGACTCAAATATAGCAAACGATACCTCAAATGCACGAGAAAATCGAACAATAGGGTACAATAGTGATTTCTTACCGTGGAAAACAATTTGCAGGCGAAACGATGAACTCTTGTTTTCATTCAAACGAAAATATGCTGTTAGTTCATGTAAATGTTTTCAAATTGCACACGGTTCACTCACGAAAGCCGTGTGCCTACCAAACCGTGGCAGATGCCCCCCCTTGCTGCACGCGCGATCTGAGTCATGCATTCTGATTGGCCAGAACCCAAACCCCATGGATCGTACGTCTGCACCATTGGATGCTCCCATATCGAACGGCAATCCTCATCCCTTTCGACAGGAAATGCAGTCCAGCTAGGATTTGATTAATATGCCAAAATGCACAGTAAATGCCAAAAAATGTCTTAAATATAGCACACGAGACCTGAAATGCGCCAGCAAATCAAACCCGTGGTATAATGGTGATTGCTTAACGTGGGAAAAATTTAGAGGCGAAACGATGAGCTCACGTCTTCATTTCAAAATTAGTACGTCTTCATTTCAAATGAAATTATTCTCTTTGTGCACACGAGCGCTTAGAGGCAACCGTTTGCATAGGCCTTTCCGCGCGGCGACCGGGGATATTTTTCACCCTTTTCACCCTATCCCCCACACATCCCCCCCCCCCACCGTCCGCCCGCGTTTCACTCAACTAGTCCACCCAATCTCCATCGCCAGCTCCCCCTCCCCCAGATCCACAGCAGAACCCTCTCTGGCGCCGGCGCGCTCACCCCAGCCGTGTGCCCGCTCTTCGGCATCAAGCCTACCTCCACTGCCGTTCCCAACACGCGGCTGCCCGCGCCTCGCCGTCTTCGTTTGCTCGCCAGCCACCCTCGAGCATATCGATCCTGTAACCCTCGCCTCTCCTGTGGTCCAGCCGGATTTGCATTAAGAAGCCTGTTAGTTACTGCTCTCCATTGCGGTGAGGCATATTTCCTCGCAATCCCTCTTCCTATTTCGTTCCGTATGTTCCCAAATTGGCTATAAAATAATAGAGAGAGTATATATGTTCATTATCTACCTTCCTAACTAGTACATATAAGCTGTATTTGTTCCAATAAGTTACTGCATATTTACAGATCGCGGGCGCCCGAGTCACACAAACTTAACAAATAAGCCGTACATTTTCTAAATTATTGCATGACATGTTTAGACAGCTTCATACCAAGTTGTTAGTTTTATGCTTATCCTCCTTTCCTGAGTTTCACATGTGTTCTCTGTAGATGCCGATTAGCAGCGACAACACTCATGCTTCAGGCGATGTATCTTCATCTGATTCCGACAACCCTAGGTCTTCAGCAGATGGTGAGTGACCAAGTAATCTTGAATGGGATAGAGCTGCAGCAATTACCCTTCCGGTCAGGACACGGAGGAATGCTCCAAGGAAGCCCACACACCAGCCTAAAGGTGTATATGAAGTAACCGAGATCGATTTAAATTCTTGGGCTCCAACTAAACCAGATAAAGCACGCACAAGGTTTAGGAGTGTGTGTAGATTTGTTGGCAGGGCAAGGCACAACATTAATCTGCTGGGGTTTCGGAAGGCTGACACAGAAACACGGCGAAGGATAGTATGAGAGATCATGGATGACTTCAACGTTCCAGAGCAGTGGAGAATGCAGGTGGAACACGCTGCACTGAAGAAGGCTAGGGATGCTTGGAGAAACTGAAAGCACGTGCTGTACAAGAAGTACTTGAGTGAAGGCAAGGACCCAATCCCCGCATACCCCCAAATTACAAAGGCAGACTGGGCAGAATTCAAAAGGGTTAGGGAAACTAAAGAGTTTGCTGAGAAGAGTGCCAAGGAATAAGAACTTCAGAAGAAGAACACACACCCCCACCGTATGGGTGTGGCAGGATACTACGGCATGAAACCAATATGGGACTAGGAGGACAAAGAAGCAGTAGCGGCGGGTGGGAAACCGGCCTTTAGTGAAATTAGCGGTGAATGCACCAGAGACTACTTGCGAGTACGTGCAAGGAGGCATGATGATGGAACTTATTACTTTGAAAACTCACGTGACGAAGAACTGTATCAAGTGATGTTAAAGGCTTCCAAGATCCCTGGAAGGTTCTACAGGAACTCAGGGCCATGTGACATTCTGTCCGATGCTCTGGAAACAAGAGAGCCCCCTGGCCGTGCAAGGGGTATAGGTGTTAATGTCCCGCACAAGAGGGCATTCACACTCAGCAAAGAAGAGAGGCTCAGCATGAAAAAAGCGAGGAGTGAAATGAAGCAGAATGAATTGTATGAAAGGTTGAGGAAGGACATGTATCCGGCTGTTCGAAAGGATATTGAGGAGTAAATGATGATGCAGAAGACTCTAACACTAACAGATAGCCAGCAGATGGGAGGGGAGGCGGGCATGGAGGATGCTGCTTATTGCGCGCCAACACCGCACAATAGTAGCTATGCATCAGCTGACCCCAGCGACACTGAGACTGCAGCTGCTCATGATGATGCTATATCTGATCTATCTGGAATGAAAGACAGACTGAAGGGCGTGCTTACACATTATGAAGGTACATTAAAATGTGCAACAGCCTGGGTTTGCCCACCCTTCTTGGAAGAGGGCCTCTTGTTGGACAATGTGCCATTGAAGTCGGGCTGTGTGAAGTGCTACGTGACTGAAGTAAAGCCTGGATTCAATGAATTTTCCCTGAAGAATGTCCTAGGAGACTTTTGATGAGCAAAGGACCTTGGGAGAAACACTGTTACATCATATCCAGTGGCCACGAAAGGAAATAGAGTTCATCGATGAGATCCCTGAAGCCCCGCCAAGAGCAACCAATGTCGCCCCTCAACCGGTGATGCTCTCCTTACCACAACAGCTCTCGCGTGCTTCCCCCAAAGAACCTAATACTCATAATCCGACGACTGATGCATCAACCTGTGATCAGCCGGTCCGACTTTGTGCCGTACAGGCCATGTCATCCTCCACCCCAGAGCAGCTAGTGGCAAGGCCTATAACTATTGAAGATGCACCACCGGTTTAGATGCCGGCCGCTGAAGTAGTGGGGGAAGACCTAGCTGCAGCACATGCTCAGCAGACCAACCTGGTGGAACGGACTGCTAAGCAGTCTGATGCTTCGGAACCGCCTGCTAAGTAGTCTGTAGGCCCAGAACCGACTGCTCATTAGTCCGTCGGTCTGCAGTCACGTGATCAGCATACCAATGCATCCGCACTTCCTGCTCAGCAAACCAACGTGTTGGCATGGCCTCCTCAGCACACCGACAAGTTGGCACCACCTGCGCAGAAACCCGACATAGCTTCAACGCATGGTTAGCAGTCCGATGCCTCTGCCCCTACAGCCCAGCAGTCCGTCAAAGCAGCACCGCTAGCTCAGCGGTCCGGCATAGATAAACCATCTGCTAACACCGGTACGCGTCGGTGCTATACAAACGGTTTTTAACCCCTTTCCGCGACAGCATTTGGACCCGTCGCCAAGTGAGTGTGGGCGATAGGGGGGTCCTTCCCACACGACCCAGAAATCGTCGGGGATAGGCCCTCCTGGCACACATGCTATGGCAAAATGAGCTCGTGTGCGATCGGGCAAGGCATCGAAACCCAATCGTTTCCGTTCGTATGTACATCCCACACGGTGAATCCCAGAAAAACATTTCCGTTCGTATGTATATCACACACAGTCAATCCAAGGAATACATTTCCGTTCTTATGTACATCCCACACAGTCAATCCAGGGAAAACATTTCTGTTCGTATGTACATCCCACACAGTTTTATGTATAGGCTCGTGTGTGAAAGGTGTAACTATCACACACGCTCTGCCTTGGTTAACCGTTTGCTTTTATCAACTACATCACACACGATTTGATGAAGAAAACTGTGTGGCATTGGGCTATCCATCACAAGCGCTTTTACTGCTAGAACCGTTTGCAAAGTTCCATGACCCATTTAGCAGGTTTATTAGTTTATAATTAATAATTCCAGTATTACGCAAATTCACATTTCATATCGAACAGCTATTTGCCAATTTCATATCAGGCACATAAATATATTTTAACATCACAGTACGATAGCTACCTGAAAACAGCACAGTACAGCATATAGCTAGTTCAACTTCATAAGAACAATATATACATTTCCCTAATCGAGATCATCCAGGCACGTCTTATCCACCTCTGTTTTCAGTTCAGTAAGAACCTATTTTGCACTGTCCAACTGGGAAAGTGCCTCCTCCTTCGCCAACACCATCTTAGCAAAGTCTGATTAAAAAAATCTGAGCTCATTCTCCACCTTCCTCTTTTTATCCCGCATCTTCAAATATTCTTCAGCGTTGACAACACTTTCTCTAAGCCTACCTCTGTTCTCTTCCTCATACATACTCCAGAGCTTTGCTAGGCACATCTTCAAAGACTGTGGCCACTCTTAATCAACCCACTCCAAGTAAGAACACTTCCGTTCATCCTATAATATTTAAAACTTGATCAGTAACAATTGTAGGGGAAATGGGATTATAGCAACATAGAAAATCACCAATACTTATTTTGAAAAACTGAAGAAACAGGTTAATTATGACATATCTTCTCAAAAAGATCAATGTGCAAATGAATTAATTGCTACTGAGACAACAACCAAATTCTGAAACATCAGAAGCTATAATTAACTACTACAACGCTACAAGTTCTTACGCATGTACTATAAATAACAAATTGAACATTTTATGAGGAAGGTAAATATAACTGCAACAGCATAGCGACAGTGTTTGGATGATAGCAAATTGATACTAACAGGTGTGTACATGCACAAATTTAGTAACATAGAACTAATAGCACTAAGGCCGTCCACTATGTATGCCAAAACCTGTGTAAAGACAACTATTGCTACATCTCGCACCGGTGCCCTGCACTGGCAAGCTGATGCAGCAGAAAAAAATTAGGGACCCGGACTCCAGAGCACCTAGTTGCTCCGATGCCCAGTTCCTTCGTGCCATAAAGATTTAGTATTTTACTGCTTGGCTGCTCGGATGTGTGGACCAAAGTTGGCTGCACAAACTGCTGAAGCGGTGCCAAATAATTTTCTAATGGCACCGCTGATGAGATGGCAACATTTTTAGATACTAGGTACAAACTGTGACATTGTCTTAGGATGCGTTTGGTTGAAGGTGTGGTATGAATGGGTTGGGACCGTGACAGTGTCTGAATCACATCTAACAAATGATTTGTAACAACGAAACAGGGTCTAACCTTTTCTGCACATGCCAGAAACTTCCTCCCACTATCCACAAATTCAAACGCAACTAGCTTCATGCATGGAGATTGATGGTGACAACGAGCAGACAGATCTTCAGCCACCCCGCTCCATTCGTTGCAACTGATGGTCCTAGGGAGCTACAAGAGGAAGAAATGACTCAAATCGACCGCCGAGTTAAAATCCTTCATTCCAAGTCATAGCCCGAGAGAGAGAAGAGAGGCATACCCGGGTGGTGAAGGAGTTGTCGGAGGAGGAGGAACCACTGGAGAGGTCATTGAAGAAGACCATGGCAACCCCGGCGGTAGGATGCGAGACGGCGAGAGCGAGGAAGCAAGCGAGGAAGCGGCTATGGCTTAGGAAGGAAGGAAGGAAGGAGGAAACAGGGGAAATGTGACTTGTGGTCGGGGAGAAAAGGGGGTGGGGAAGGGGGGAGGGGGCGGGAGTAGATATTTTGGCGGTAGGCCAAAAATTTGGAAATGTGGAGGGAAACTTTGCGCGCGGTGCCACCGGACACCATTCACTTTGAACGATTGTGTGCACCGCAAACGATTCTTCTGCTTTACGTGCATGGGATGAGTTTGATAATTCAAATTTTGGCGAAAATTTCCCCGGGTATGTCATTGCATAATTTAAAATTGTTTGCTAATTTGGGCACACAAAAGAGCGTACAGCACATAGACCACACTTACTGAGTCGAGCAATTTTAGTAATTAAACAGAGCCAGTTGACCTAAACATTGCTCTAACAATAGACCAGCATTAAAAACAAAGCCTAAGTACGCATAATTTTAACAAATCTGCCACCGCGCCAGCCTATGCATCGCCGGTGTGAGATGAGACGTCGATGACTTGTCCTGGCGAAATGCCGCCATTGGTGGACTCCGCGACCCCCTGCTGAAGTCGACCGCATCCTCGTCCTCATCCTCAGAGCCATCCTCAAGGTTGTAGTACTCGTAGTAGTGGCTACGCCAGAGCTCGCGTTGGTACTCCCCCGCTGATTCCTTGACGGACAGACTCTTCTCTACCTCGATCTCGACCATGCTCAACTCCTCCTCCCAGCGCTCCTCGATCTCCGCCGCCTCCTGCATCTCGAGCTCTCGCTCGGTGATCTCATGAGGAAGCAGGTGCTCCATGGCCACCGCCGCCTTTTCGTACGTGAGTTGCATGCTGGATTCCGAGGTGGCCTGGAATATCTTGGCATGTGCGTCCTCGATCTTGGCGTGGATGGCCTCGATCCGGGCTAGGGCGACATCGGCGGCAGAGACGGTAGCTCGAGCGCTCTTGGTGTTTGCAGCCGCCGTCGCAGCAGCAGCTAAAGCCATCTCGGCTACTGCAGCTGCCCTGTCGGCTGCCGCAGATGCCCTCTCGGTGGATGCGGCCGCGCTCAATGCGGATGCGGCGGCACTCTCGGTGTAGGCGGCGGCGCTCTCGGCGCAGGCGGCGGCGCTCGGGGAGGACGCGGCCATCGTACGGGCTTTCACGAAGCGTTTCCATGGCGTCATCTTTGCAAGAAGGGGGTGCAGGAATGGGGATTGGGATTGGTGGATTTGGGGGTTGCCGGCACTGGAGCAGACGACCCGGCGAAGCTTAAGGAGGAAGACTTAAATAGTCCCAGAAATTTTCATCGCAAACAGTTCCTACAAAAAAATTGTGTGTGATGTTGTGGATATTTTTTATTAGCTGTGAAAGACGAATTTGGAGTAAAGTGGTAACGGATGGTGTTTTAAATGTATGAGAAAATTTGTAGTACTAATACAACTGTCATGTCAAATTTTGGAAAATTTCAGGGGTCATTTGACCTTTTAAGACATTTAAGTGATTTTCTAGCCATTTAATGACCGTAATTCAAATTTGAACTACATGTAGATGCAACAGTAACCATATCAATTTGAAAAGTCATATTTTGTGTACTAGTGTGTGATTTAATTCCATGTGCAGTAAATTAGAAGAATTTTCAAACATATTGGTCTAGCGGCTATGACACAAATAAGCATGGAGTGACATGGCATTTAAATTCCAAAAATTTAAAAAAAGATCATAAACACATGAAACCTTGCTTGATGTAGTGTCATGCCACCAAGATGATGTGGTAAAAAATTTGGCATGTTTGATGAAAGTTTGGACACACACCCCTCACAAACCGAAGCAACACAATAGAAGGCTCGTGTTTCGGAGAGGGAACAATGCATGTTTGATGACGAACGGGAGATAGCTTCCTCTTACGGCCTTCAAATTTTTTCTACACTTAACATGCACTAATACAACTGTCATGTGAAAATTTGGAAAATTTCAGGGGTCATTTGACCTTTTAAAGACATTTCAGTGATTTTCTAGCCATTTAATGACCGCAATTCAAATTTGAACTACATGTACATGCAACAGCTAACCATAATGGTTTGAAAAATCATATTTGTGTACTTGTGTGCGAGTTAATTCCATGTGCAGTAAATTAGAAGGAATTTTCAAACATATTGGTCTCACGGCATGGACACATGCATGGAGTGCCATGGCATTTAAATTCCAAAAAATAAAAAAAATGATCAGAAAAACATGAAACCTTGCTTGATGTAATGTCATGCCACCAAGATGATGTGGTACAAAAATTGGCCTGTTTGACGAAAGTTTGGACACACACCCCTCACAAACCGGAGCAACTCACTAGAAGGCTCGTGGTTCCTGTTGACAACAGATTTTGGCAAGGTCAAAAACACAATTAAGATGGCCTCAAATAAAAAAGTGCTCAAAGTGAGAAAGTTCTGTATCTTCAAAAGGAGAAACTTTGATATTTCGGCCATAGCCATCCGATCTCATCTCTAAGGCCGAAGTTGTGTTCGAAGTACTGAGATTTTGTATTCAGAACACTATTCGGCTGATTACGCCCCCAAGACGGCCTCATATGGAAAAATGTTCTACATGAATTGTCTTCGTCTCGTTGAAACGATCGATATTGATATAAAAATCGTCTCAATCCGAGTTTGTATGCAAAAGTTAGAGGCAATACTTTGCGGATTGGTCCTGAGTAAAAAAGTGACGCCAGGGACCAGACACCCACCTAGGTGATGTCTGATGAGTCGCGTGAGTTATTTGGCCTTTTCTGGCTGAATGAAGCTTGCCGGCGTGAAAAGCTTGCCGGCGTGGAAGCTTGCCGGTGTGAAAGCTTGCCGGGGTGAAACCTTGCCTGGAAGCTTGCCGGTGTGAAAGCTTGCCGGGTGGAAACCTTGCCGGTGTGAAAGCTTACCGGGGTGGAAACCTTGCCGGTGTGGAAAGCTTGCCGGGGTGGAAACCTTGCCGGTGTGGAAAGCTTGCCGGGGTGGAAACCTTGCCGGCATGGAAAGTTTGCCGGGAAAGTCGAGGCTGTCAAAGTCAATCCAACCAGAAGTTGGAGATGGGCTTGAAAGGTTATTCAGATGACCTCGGATGAAAAAGTGTTCTACACGGAAGTTGTGCGTATCGTCGAAATGGTCAACTTTGATTTTGGAGTCATCATTTTCGGAGATAGTATACGGCCTGCAGAGTTGTTACAAGACTCGGACAGTTCAGAAAACTGCATAATTGAATCCGACCCACAGTTAAAGATGGGCCCTAAAAGTCATAAATATGGCCTTAAAAGGAGAAGTGACCCATGTTGTGTTATGCAGATCATCGAGGTGGACAAGTTTGATGTTGAACTCGACTCCATCCGAGTTAGTATGCGATTTCTACGGCCCGCGCAAGAAGCAGGACAGAAGTATGGGACAGATTCGGGCTGAATTCGAGTTGGACTGGAACTAGAACTGTAGGACGTCAATTGATGTAATTTTCTTGTAAGGAAGGCCTAGATGAATCCTTTACTTGTTCGGGAAGTCCAGCCGCCTCTTATATATGTTGGGGGTGACAGCCGATTGAACAACACACAATCGAACAAATCAATATACTACTTTTTCATCTACGTTCTATCTCTCCACCGTTTTCTCTCTCGTTCTTCGCTGTTCCTCAAGTTTGAGAGCTGCGAATCCCGAGGCTCTAGGGACGAGCAAAGCTACCTAGGGCAGCCCATTTCCGCCGCACTCCCTGACGGGGTCCCTCCCGAGTGTGCGGGGTTTCGGGTCTAAAAAGCACCCGTCGACTGTCCTATGTATCGCGCTGTCGATCGGGTCTCCCTTGACGTGATCTGCGGTGCATCACCCCCGGCGTCGAGGGTACATGTGACGTGTTCATGTGTCAACACACTTTTTGGCGACTCCGCTGGGGACTGAAGATCAATCCATGTCCGATCTTCCCAAGCCATCTGAGGTAGACGCCGATAACATCATTAAGCCCAGTCTTGATGAGATATCAGCCGATCATCGCCAAGTCTATGAGGAGTACAAGAAGGCGCGCGAGGAGAAGGACTTGCAGGAGTTCCTTGCAAAGTTCAAGAAGGATCGCTAAGGCAACATCACTCTGATTGAAGAAATCAAGTTCCCTCCTCTTCAAGCCGAGCAGGTTAAACCCTCTGTGAGTACTACCTTTTCTCCTGAGCAGTGGGCTGAGATTGAGAGTCGTATTGCTGATGGTAACAATCAGGTTTATCAAACTTTCATAGAAAATACTAATGCTCAGAAGAATATATCTCAATCATCTAGTGGTAGTGGTGGTGTAGCTGCTAGTGTGCAAAACCCTAATCTGGCTTTACCTATTTCATCGGCGCCTCCTGTGCCGATGACTTATTATCCTACCCAAACCAATCAGATTGTGGCTGCACCCATTAATCCTATCATGAGCATGCCAGGTTCGGTGGCAACGCTGAACCAAACCCTACCCACAGGTGCAAACACTCGGCCACTACCAAACTATGGTTCGGCATACATGCCACAGTTCCTACCTACAAATAGTAATCCTACTCCTCCTATGCTACTGCAACAAGCTCCATCGTCTACTACAGACGATGCCCTAGCTAATCCTAGAGAGGAGATGGCTAAGATGCTCCGAGAGAATTTTGGAGTTGAGTTGCCAAGGAACCGTATTTACCAAAAGCCATATCCAGAATACTTTGATGCCATTCAATGCCCTTCGGGATATAAAATTCCAGATTTTGTTAAGTTTAATGGAGAAGGCACAAAAACCACATGGGACCATGTTAGTCAATATTTAGCACAATTAGGTGAGGCAGGCTCGCTAAATGAATTGAAAGTGCGTTTGTTTCCTTTATCATTAACTGGTACTGCATTTTCATGGTTTTCTTCTTTACCACATGGTTCCATTCGGGTTTGGTCGCAACTAGAGCAGAAATTTCATGATCACTTTTATAGCGGCGACAATGAACTCAAGTTGTCACATCTAACATCGGTTAAACAGAAGCATGATGAATTGGTCTCCGATTACGTCAAGAGATTTAGAGAAACAAAAAACTAGTGTTATAGTTTGGTGATAACCGAGAGGGATTTGGCTGATCTTGTGCTTAGTGGTTTGAGAACTCACATTAGAGAAAGGCTAGAAGGATATGAGTTTTTAAATATCAACCAAGTCTTGCAAAGGGCTTTGGCTTAAGAAAGCCGAAGCAAAGATCTTAAAGAAGTGCATAGATATAAAACTGATTGTCCAAAGATGAATATGGTTGAATATGGTTGAATATGATAGTGACCACTCGGACGATGAGGGTGATATTTATGCTTCTGAATTTGTTTGGCCATCTAAGGCCAGAC
Organism: Thinopyrum elongatum; assembly: GCA_011799875.1. Classification (NCBI taxonomy): domain Eukaryota; kingdom Viridiplantae; phylum Streptophyta; class Magnoliopsida; order Poales; family Poaceae; genus Thinopyrum; species Thinopyrum elongatum. The sequence continues at coordinate 680,350,644 of CM022298.1, forward strand.
CATTTACTTGCAATGATTTAAAGACGATTCATAAGAATCGTGATGAAGAGATGAAATTTACTTTCAACATTGCTAAGTGTGATAGAATATTTGATGCTTTATTGCAAGCGAAGATTATTAGAATATCTCATACTTTACCGCCGTTTGAAGAGCTGAAACGACGTGCTTATTGCAAGTACCATAATTCTTTTTCTCATGCTACTAATGATTGTAATGTTTTTCGACGACAGATACAATCGGCCATTAATGACGGATGATTGAATTTTTCTGAGATGCAAGTTGATAAGCAGCCTTTCCCAATGACCACCATGGATTTGGAGGGGAAGAAAATGTTAATTCGGCCCAGCATAGCCGAATCTGCTAATAAAGCTAATGTCATTGTTGGTGAGCCCAAGAAAGACAAGGCGGGCGACAAGGTCTTGGTGAGACAGGTTGTGCTTGATAAGCAACCCGATGGCAAGGAAGTGATCAAAATCACCATCAAGAACCCTACACTCGGGGGGCAACCACAAGTGCAAGAGAACACTCATGTCAAATTTGTTAAGCCCAAGAATCCAGAGGTTGGCAAGTGGAAGACGAATGAAGCTAAAGTGTAGCGCAAGAAAATCAAGCCAACTTTTGATATGTTGTTATCCAAGTATGCCAGTCAAGTGGCCGGTTCTAGCTCTAACCGGTCGTCAAATTTGAAGCGCTCAAGGTCACCTCCTTGGGAAGAATTTCAGCATCATGCAAGGCCATATGGGTCATGGGCGCCGGGACCATGGATGCCGGCACCCCACTATGCGCCATACTACATGGGAGACTTCAATGGAGGATGGTGGCAGCCCCCAATGGCCCTTATACTTTTCATCTGGGTTGGGCAGAACCAAGGAGGCCCGTTCATGAGAGACTTTCTTATCCCACACGAGGCCGTTTGAACAATGGTGTCAATCGGCCAATGCAAGATAATAAAAAAAGGGTTGGCAAGCAAGTGTGGCGTGCTAAATCACAAAGTGCTGAAATTTCAGAGCCTAGCAAGCAAAAGGAGAAGAATACTAGTGCTAAAACTGTTATGATAGGCACTAAAGAATTAACAATCAAAGAGCCGATTATTGTTGAAAATCCGTCTGGTTCCAATAAAGATGTGGCTGTTGTCCAGCAAGATCCCATGGCTAATGATCATGAAGCTAGCACAAGCAAGGCCAAGTCGAGGGATCCAAAATATACTCAGCCTAAGTGGTGTCCTTCCGATCTGACCAAGGCGCAAAAAAGGAGATTGCAGTGCATGAGGAGTCATGAGAAGGAGGAAAAAGAAGTAGAAAAGCTAAGGGATAAGTTATTCAATGAAAGTCGTCCCATGGTACCCCCAAAACAAGTGTGGAGGCCAAAGCAAAAGGAAAATATAGCAGCTTCTGCATTGACCTACACCACCAATGGAGGACGATGCAGCTACTATTACATCGTCCACTTTGCCTACTACTTCCTCTTCCCTTGGAGATATTTCGGAGTCAGTGGACATGCTTGCGGAAGGACATGAAATGTTGGATTATGAGCCTACACCGGTCCGCGAAGGTATGGATATCAATATGGTGTATTACTTACCCACTGAATTTCGTGCTATAGATGAAGAAGGGGAAGTTGCTCAGCTAGATTTTGGTCCTAAAAATGCTATATTCGAGAAGCCAAAAGAATCGGTGACACACTTGAAGCCATTATTCCTTAAAGGTCATATTAATGGATCGCCGGTTGCTAGAATGCTTGTCGATGGTGGTGCTGTGGTGAATCTTATGCCATATTCGGTTTTCAAGAAATTGGGTTTGCCTGATGAACAATTGATCAAGACCAATATGGTGCTTAATGGATTTGAAGGCAAAGAGAAAACTGAAGCCAAAGGTGTGATGTATGTGGAACTTACAGTCGGAAGCAAAACTTCGGCTACTGCGTTCTTTGTTGCTAAGGTGCAAGGTAAGTACAACGTCATACTAGGCCGTGATTGGGTTCATGCAAACCAGTGCGTGCCTTCCACTATGCACCCGTTTTTGATCCAGTGGGTGGATGATGAAGTGGAGGTCATTCATGCGGATAATTCGGCTTGTGTTGCTTTGGCCGATGCATCGGTGGATTGGCAGCATCCTAATGCTACTTGCTTGACGGGGCGTGACTTATCAGAATTTGATTTTCTTAGCGCCACAAGAAGTGGTTTTGTGCCCGTTTCTTTAAAGCCGGTTTGCGATAATCGGCTCCAAGGTATGATGTATTTAAATGGATCCTAACTCAGAGTGGTTACAAAAGCGTCTTGTAGAATATCGGTCCAATGAGAATGATATGTATGAGTCCATAGAAGAGTTAGATGATATGGATAAATTAGGACAAGGTTTTACATCGGCCGATCCATTAGAAGAGATAGATATAGGAGATGGTTCAACTCCTAGGCCGACATTTGTAAACGTAAATTTAAGAGCCGATCATAAAGCTAAGTTGATCGAGCTGTTGAAAGAATACGTTTGGTGCTTTGCATGGGAGTATCATGAGATGCCAGGTTTAAGCCGAGAGTTAGTGGAGCATCGTTTACCTATAAAGGCCGGTTTTAGACCATACAAGCAATCGACCAGAAAGTTTAATCCAAAAACTATGACCGGATCAAGGAAGAGATCAGTCGTTTGTTTAAAGCTAATTTTATTAGACCTTGCAGGTATGACGAGTGGATTTCTAACATTGTGCTAGTAGAGAAGAAAGGTTCTGGCAAGTTGAGGGTGTGCATTGATTTCAGAGACTTGAATAGAGCTACACCTAAAGATGAGTATCTGATACATCTCCAACGTATCTATAATTTATGAAGTATTCATGCTGTTTCATTATCATTCTTGGATGTTTTACAATCATTTTATAGCAACTTTATATCATTTTTTGGGACTAACCTATTGACCCAGTGCCCAGTGCCAGTTGCTGTTTTTTGCTTGTTTTTTACATCGCAAGAAATCAATATCAAACAGAGTCCAAACACCGCGAAACTTTTTGTGGATTTTTTATGGACCAGAAGACCACTAGTGGGCCAGAGAATCACCTGGGGGGGTGCCCCGAGGGGGGCACAACCCACCAGGGCGTGCCTGGGGGCCCAGGCGTGCCCAGGTGGGTTGTGCCCACCTCGGTGGCCTCCCGCACCCCCTCTTTACCCTATAAATTCACAAATATTCCAAAAACCCTCGGGGTTAACCTAGATCAGAAGTTCCGCCGCCGCAAGGCTCTGTAGCCACTGAAAACCAATCTAGACCCCGTTTCGGCACCCTGCCGGAGGGGGGAATCATCTCTGGTGGCCATCTTCATCATCCCGGCGGCCATCACGATGAGGAGGGAGTAGTCCACCCTCGGGGCTGAGGGTTTATACCAGTAGCTATGTGTTTAATCTCTCTCTCTCTTGTGTTCTTGAGATGTCACGATCTTGATGTATCGCGGGCTTTGTTAATATAGTCGGATCATATGGTGTTTTCCCCTCTCTATCTTGTCGTGATGAATTGAGTTTTTCGCTTTGAGATTTCGTTTTTATCGGATTGAATACTTTTATGGATTTGAGAACACTTGATATATGTCTTGCAATTGAATACTCGTGGTGACAATGGGGTATCGTATTGATTCACTTGATATATGTTTTGGCACTCAACTCGCGGATTCCCGAGGTGACATTGGGGTAATCTATGCATAGGGGTTGATGCACGTTCTTGTCTTTGTTTCTCCGATAGAAATCTTGGGGCACTCTTTGAAGTTCTTTGTGTTGGATTGAGTATTATGAATATGAATTTGCTTTGGGTTTATTTTAGTACAATCTCTAGGATAGATCGAACGGAAAGAATAGCTTTGTGTTATTTAATACGAACTCTTGAATAGATTGAACGGTAAGAATAGCTTTGAGGTGGTTTCGTACCCTACAAACAATTTATTCTTATGTTCTCCCCTAGATAGGAACTTTGGAGTGATTCTTCATGGAACTTTGAGGGATGGTTATATGGTCCAATTATATTAGCATTGTTGAGAAGTTGCACTAGTGAAAGTACGGACCCTAGGCCTCATTTTCAAGCATTGCAATACCGTTTTTGTGCCCGTTTACTATTTGCTACCTTGCTGTTTTTATTTATTTATTCAGATTATAAAAATATATTTCTACCATTCATATTACACTTTTATCACCATCTCTTCGCCGAACTAGTGCACCTATACAATTTGCCATTGTATTGGGTGTGTTAGGGACACAAGAGATTTCTTGTATTTGGTTGCAGGGTCGTTTGAGAGAGACCATCTTCATCCTACACCTCTCACGGATTGATAAACCTTAGGTCATCCACTTGAGGGAAAATTGCTACTGTCCTACAAAACTCTGCGCTTGGAGGCCCAACACGTGTCTACAAGAATAAAGTTGCGTAGTAGACATCAAGCTCTTTTCTGGCGCCATTGCCGGGGAGGTGAGTGCAAGAAGGTATATCTTTAGATCTTGCAATTGAATCTTTTAGTTACTTGTTTTATCACTAGTTTGGTTTATAAAAGAAAACTACAAAAAAATGGAATTGAGGTTGCATCATATTATTGATCATCTTTATAATATCTTTCTTGAAAATGATGGATCGGAAAATTGTGCTCAATTGTTAGAAGAAGAAGTCAATAAAATGTTTGGCACAAAATATTTGAATGATGAGCATGATTGCAATGTTGTTAGTATGAATTCTTTGAATATCCATGATGCTAATGATATGCAAAGCCATAAGCTTGGGGATGCTATATTTGATGAAGATGATATTTTTAGTCCCCCAAGTTTTGATGAGAATATTTACTATGATGAAAGCATGCCTCCTATTTATGATGATTATATTGATGAAAGTGGATTTGGAGAGGACATGACTTTATTTAATGATGAATCCACTATTTTGGAAGAGGTTTCAATTGACTATGATAACAAAGTTGCTATCTATGATGATTATGGTGATGACATGTATGCTATAAAGAATAATGATAACCATGAAACTTGTCATCATGATTTTAATTTTCACTCTCATGATAGTTATTTTGTTGAGTTTGCTCCCACTACTATTCATGAGAATAAATTTGCATACGTGGAGAGCAGTAAAATTCCTATGCTTATGCATCATGAAAATAATGATTTATGTGATAGTTATATTGTTGAATTCATTCATGATGCCACTGAAAATTATTATGAGGGAGGAACATATGCTTGTAGGAATTGCAATAATATCAAGTTTCCTCTCTATGTGTTGAAAATCTTGAAGTTATGCTTGTTTTCCCTTCCTATGCTAGTTGATTTTTGTTCCCATAAGTTGTTTGCTCACAAAATCTCTATGCATAGGAAGTATGTTAGGCTTAAATGTGCTTCCATGTGATTCATGATGTTCTTTTTCATGTTGCAATTACTATCTTTTATGTGAGCATCATTGAAATCATCATGCCTAGCTTAAAAGGCATTAAAGAAAAGTGCTTGTTGGGAGACAACCCGACACTTTTACCTACTGTTTTTATGTGTTCACATGATTAGGCTACTGTAGTAATCATGTTTTATAGCTTTTGTTTCAATAAAGTGCCAAGTAAAGCCTTTGGGATAGTGTGGAAGATAGTTGACTTGATTCTGTGCAAAAACAGAAACTTTTGCGTCCAGTGCAGAAATTATTCTCTGCTACTGGAACGTGGAAAAATTCTGAAATTTTTACAGTTGATGGGTATACAAATTTTATACGTTTTCCTAATTTTGCAGAATTTTTGGAATTACATAAGTATGAGATTAATTCATATATTTACGTACTATTCTGTTTTTGACAGATTCTGTTTTCAATGCATAGTTTGCTTGTTTTCTAGTTTCTATGGCTTATATTGTTCAATTGTCGGAGTAAATGACCACGGGTAGCCTCAACAGCTCCCCTTGGTATTTCAAGACATCGGGGCAGGCTGCACCCCTCAAACATCAAAGACAAAGGACCGCCTTCTTGGGGCTGGCTGGTCCAAGCGGCCGGTTGCGAGGAGACGGCGGAATCCAGAAGACGGCCATGAAGTGGGCCGACTCCTAGTAGGCGGCTTCCTGGGAAGCCGGATCCTAGCAGGCGGCCCCTCGCGCCCTCAAAGTTAGCACCCACATAAACACGACGAGACAGGGCGTGGCTACAGTACAAGCCTGCCACCCCCGAATCCAGGGCAGAACATGGCCACAGTGCAACGCACCAAGCGGACATCCCACACCCGGCGCGGCACTGTTGCCATGCTGCTCATGACATCACCCATGGCAGAGGAAGCCATGCTCCCACGACGGGCTGTCGGTACGGCCTGCAGGCGGCGGGCCCTACCTGTCCGTGAGGAGGCCAGAAGGCGGCGAGCCCTGACCAGTCGGCTCAGCGGGAGGTCGGCTCCTGGCAAGCGGCCCTCCCCCTTCCTTGAAGTTTGTGCGCCATTAACCAGAATAGACGGGAGGTGGCTACAGCGAAACGCCCGCCGGGCGGCGAGACTGTAGCCACGCTCTCCCCGACCAAGCATGCATCATCAGTGGCATGGCTACAGTGCTACGCAGCCGACAGGACCCGGAAGCAGCGGGCCCGGCTTGTCGGCCGAGTACGAGACAGCCGGGGGGACCCACCAGGCGGCGGGCCCCTGCAGTCGACGGAGAAGCCGGCGACCAGAGACACTGACGGCCAGGTCCTACGCCCGGCCAGATTACCATTGTACCCCTGGGGGGTAGGCCTATATAAACCCCCCAGGTCACCCCATGCAAGGGGTTGGGACCTTGGTAGAGAGGAGAAAGCCTCCTGAGTTCAGCACTCACACACACACATAGGGAGAGGAGTAGAGCTAGCCTTGCCCTCCTTCCTCCTCTAGCAAAATAGCTCAAGGAGCAAGTTTGTAGCTACTTGTTGAGGTAGTGATCATGCGGAGACCCCGCAGAGCAGGACTAGCGGTGTTATCTCCTAGGAGAGCCCCGAACCTGGGTAAGATTCGCAGGCGTATGCGGTCTCGCTCATTCCCGCTTCCAGAGCCCGGCAACATATTTTTGTCCCCATCCATGATAAGCCATCCTTTGGCATATGTCGCACGATACCCCCGACATTTGGCGCCCACCGTGGGGCCAGGTGCACCGTCGTCCGGAAACACGTTCTGGACGGGAACCCTCTTCCTTCCTGGCGAGCGCAGCCAGCCCGGCATGCCTGACGATGTTTGTGCTTACACGCTGCGCGGCATGGAAGTTGCTTGCGCCGCAATTAGCTTCGCTGACCTCATCGGCGGGATCCGCCTCTCCGACGAGCCCGCACTCGTCGCGGGCGCGGCCGGCTCTGAAAGCTGCCTCATCGACTCCCTCGGCAAGCTTCACATCGCCAACGAGCCGGTCTCCGACCTGGTGTCCGTTGGCTCCACCGACCCGTCCGACGACATGGTCATCAACGCCGACGTCGCGCTTTCTGATGCCTTCCCCGATGACGTGGTGATCTTCAACGACCCGCTCCCTGCTGCAGACAGTAGCGCCAGCACCAGCACCGTCACCGGGGTGCTGGTCGTCAGCCACGACGGAGCCTCCGACCAGGCCGGCCGGGACCCGTTGCAGGCGGCAATGCGGGATCTGTCCGTGCCCGTAGCGCTTGGTGCGAACGGCGAAACGCTGGAGGCGTGCCCTGTCGCACTCCTCGACAGCGCCAACAAGATGGCGGCCATGAGACGCCTCACCGAGGCCTACCACCGCGAGATCGACCGTGCCGTCTGCGGCACGCCGGCTGCTGGCGAACCCAGCCGTGCGGGCACGGTCCAGCAGCGCGGCGCAGCCATCGCCAGCATGTTGGGGGCCGACCGCCCAGTCTACGCTACGCCGATGGAGAACTTACGCGCCGCCCAGGCGGCGGCAGACGAGCTGGACCACCTGGAGGGCGACGAGCATCGCTGGATGACGGGGCGCGTCTAGCAGCTCATCGACGCAGCCGCCACGCAGCAAGAAGCTGGCCGCCGCGTGGTGGAACCCGGCTTGCAGGCCGGGAACCTTCCCCCTCGCCGAGAGCATGGCGCGACCTCCCGGACGCCGACAGGGGGCGCCCGCGACCAAGAACCGGTTGCTAGCCGCAGCCGCACCCGCATCTCCATCGAGCGCGACCAAGACGGCCGCCCACGAGCAGTGGAACGGCGGGACGATCGCCCGCCTCTCCCGCGCAGGGAGAGGCGCTCCTCCCCGCTGCCTGTTGAGCATCCGACTCTCGGAGGCCGGCTGGGCCCCCGTGAAGGAGTCGGAGAGAACGACGCCTACCACCGGGTCGACCGCTTGGCTCGATCCCTGGCATTAGAAGAAGAAGACGCGATCGGCCCGCCTTGTTTCGGCACCCGCATTCGCGACGAGCCCTTCCCCAAAGGGTTCTCGCTCCCTCGGGACACCCCCAAGTACAACGGCTCTGTGAAGCCGGAGGACTGGCTGGTGGACTACTCCACAGCCGTCAGCATAGCGAACGGCAAAAAGCCCGTTGCCGTAAAGTACGTTCCACTCATGCTCCAGGGCATGGCCCGGACATGGCTGAACATCCTCAAGCCCTACAGCGCCAACAGCTGGCTAGACTTCACCGAAGTTTTCATCCGCAACTTCACCAGCACCTACAAGCGACCGCCCAAACCTCGCCAGCTCTCTCTATTCATCCAAGGCCCGACTGAGTCTACCCGCGACTACTTGATGCGGTGGGCTGAACTGCGCAACTCCTGCGAAGGGGTGCATGAGGTGCAAGCCATAGAATACTTCACTGCTGGGTGCCGGGAGGGCACCCTACTCAAGCACCGACTCCTCTGCGACGAGCCGGCCACCCTCGATGAGCTGCTAATCATAGCGGACAAGTACGCCACTGCTGACTCCTCCATGAAGTCGGAACTCCGAGTGGACGCATCAGGAAAGATGCTCCCTCCGGCCCCTCAGACGCCGGCTGTTGATTCCAGTCGGCGCCAACAGTCAAACGACAACAAGCGCAAGGCCCAGCAGCCGGCTACCACCAGCCGGCAGGTGGCGACGGTTGAAGACCAGCAGCCAGGAGAGCAACCCGGCCCCAAGCGCCAGAAGGGCGGCAAGCCTGCCTGGCTGCCCGCCTTCTTGTTCGAGCAAACCCTTGACGCTCCCTGCAAGTTCCACAGCGGCGCGAGGCCATCCAACCACACCACCCGGAAGTGCCATTGGCTCGCCCGCATCACCAAGGGCGAAGGACTGCCTCCCCCACCTGCTGGCCTGCCGCCTCCGCCTCCCCAGCAGCCGGCGGTCCGGCCGGTCGGCGCAATCCAAGATGAGTTTCCCGAAGAGCACGGAGCTTACGTCGTCTTCACCAGCGTGGCTGACGACAGGCATAGTCGGCGTCAGCAGCGCCGAGAGGTGAATGCTATCTCCTCTGAAGCCCCAGAGTTCATGCATTGGTCCGAAAAGCCGATCAGTTGGAGCCGAGCTGACCACCCGGAGGTGATGCCTTCTCCGGGTTCCTATGCTCTGGTGTTGGATGCCACCTTTGCAACAGAGAGGCGAGCCGCTTGTTTCTCCCGGATTCTGATAGATGGCGGTAGCAGCAT